>JAFBJR010000107.1:2329659-2941870 GCA_016785285.1 Brachirus orientalis | reverse complement strand
ACATATATATATATATATATATATATATATATATATAGCTAAAACAGCCAGTGATAACTTCCTCTTTTTCGACTCACAACTGGTTTGAATTACTCAGACAATGAGAGGAGAGCATACTATTTATGAGCATAATGTCTTACATTTATTCAGGCCAAAAAACGGAGTAAATTTGACCTCGTCAGAGTAATGTCACCCACGAGAATACAATTTGGTCAGACCTCATGGATGTAATCAGCAGTTCTGCACATTCTCCTGTGCCGAGGATGGATTTGAATGTGTAGGTCATAAGTAACTGAGTTCCATCACAAAGCAGTGGGATGAGGTTGGAGTCTGAGCCGCCTACATCATTTAAATTTAGGATTCGTGTGATGATCCCTGACAGACTGTGGTCATTCCTGTGGGGTGAGCTGCTATTGTTGCCAACACAGATGTGGACCGAGTTAAACACAAACATATGGTTCCAGGAAGCCACACACAGGCTTACGCGCGCGTGCAGCAACATACAGTACTCACTGACACATTGATTCTACCTTGAGCGCACGCAAGCTGTGGTTGCAGAGGGACGGGGAAAAGGCCATCCTGCTGTGCTGTACTCCTTCCCACTTGCTCCACTGGGAACAGCAAACATGGATCCTTGGAATGGCCCGTTGTTCTGCTCTGTCAGTGTGTTCCCCCTCGCATATATATATCACACAGGAACACAGGAGGACTGACATGGGTGTGTAGAATCATAAAGAGACAAAAGTAGGCGAGTACAGAGGAGGAAAGAATTCAACTTAGTTGAGAAGGGAAGGTTAAGAAATTGGCACAATGGCAGGGGACAGAGTAGAAGGAATATGTAAAATATAGTATCGAGTGGGAGGGAAGGTGTCGCCAGGGATAAAAGTAGACTCGATGATGAGAGAGACTGAGATGAGAGTGTGCTGTAGCTTATAAAACAACTTTAGCCACGCAAGCTCTTTGTGATATTCAGATGCTGAAGCTTTGCCTTGGACAGAATTCAGTGTGCAAACAAACACAGATTTATATACACATATACAAATACATATAATAGTCTTTGTTCTATTTTTGTTCTTAAGTGTAGCTGAAAAGCCACTGATTGTGTCATGTTTAATTGATTCCTCCTCATTTACTGTTGGTGTTCCACCATCTATATTTCATCTCTAGCAGAGCTGCTTTCTTTTAAACAGAAATATGGTGCTTTAAGCACAGGTTAGGAAGGCAAGCAAGCACATTTCCATCACTAAGTGTTTGTTTTCTTGTTTGGAATGTGTGCAGTGACATTATGAACGTCACCATGCACTCAAATCCCAAGATATTTTCTTGCATTATCAACACTTTTTTTTGTTGTTCTTTTTTATTGGGCCAGTAATTTGTTGCCTTAGAAAACTGAGATCGCCCTAATGACGACAAAAGTGAAGATGGGTCAAATGTTTTTAAATTGACTTTCTTTAAAGTTAAAAACATCTAGGAATGTTTGGTATTCTCTGTGGACCTTGTTAAACTTGTCTTCATTGATGCCAGAAATGCATGAGTACCTGTGGGCGGGTCGATTCTGATTGCAGTGATTTTTCTTTCCCAAATTGCTCTCTTCATTGTGCAAGATATTTTAAGTCAACAACCACAAACAAGCACTTGAATTACACCATTGTTTCTGTAACTGATTTATTGTGAACTATACAAAGACACTCATCTGATGAGTCATGGCATGATACAGGTTTGATTTTACATCATGCAACATGTTTAGTTAAGGGTTATTCTAAAACAAAGATAGCCTTCACTCCCTGGATAATTAAATAGTAGTTATATTGCATGGATTCAAACATGGAAGCTACGTTTTACTTTTGTGCTCTTTGTGCAGCTTTCTGTGTTTCAGAGGATGTTGTCCCTTTTTTTTTATTTTGCTCTTTTAGATTTTCTTCTTCTTCATTAGCAATCTGCTCTGTCTCTGTCACTTTGTTCTCTGCCAACACAGCACATAAGAATTCTTCATTTAGCTGGCATGATACTTATTTGGTTTCACCAGTTACTCACAAACCTCAACCTGTCATTTGGGCCAGGCTGGACAGTTTATGAGTCTAACATTACTGGAAACTGCGTTGATGTGAGCAGAGCAGTAGGAAACAAAACAAGGAGCTGAAAGACACCAGAAAAGCTGCATGGAGCTGTGAGGAACACCACATGGGTGACAATTTACTGAGAGTACATTGGTAGAGGTATCCCAGCCCACAGGCCTAATACAACCTAAAAAAATATTGTTTTTCTGTATCTAACCTTAAAGTCTAATAATAATAATAATAATAATCTTTTTTTATTCTTCCTGCCCCCCATAGCTTATCTTGACTATGGCAATATTTGTGACCACTAAGCAGCTCTGTTTGTCTTTTTACTCCACAGTCTCTTATACCTGAATAGTCTGAACCAGTGACTGATGAAATCCTGATCTATTTTGGAACCCAATTATAAAGTGCTCGTTTGCATGCTTTAATTATATCAATGTGTGAATTCATCTTTACTAATTGTATGTTAAGTTTCTTTAATAGCTCTGATAAGAAAAATAACAACCTCGTGTATATGACAACCATCGGTGCAAGCAGCTGGGAATAGCATCATGCCACATATGTGTTTCCCTTTTATACTAAAGTGGTTCATTGTATAGACCAAAATACATCATTGCCTTAATTAACAATAAATACGTGGCAGCAGATGACAACAAGTAATCAGCCATCAGTCTTTTTTAAATACTCAAATACATTTTCCAACTGTATGATCACAACACCAAACTATTACACTACAGAATGATTATTGTTTTTATGCAGCGTTTCTTGTTTGCACACATGGGTTTAGCCTGCTGATGTTTAAATCTTCATCCTTTCATTTTTATTAGGGTTTTGGGAAATATATTATTTTCATTAATCTAGGTGCAGCATACATTTCTGTCAGTTTTACAACCCGATTCAGCATGTGAAGCTGAAAATAACTGTGGACTATACAACTGTCATAAAGCTCACCCAATGCAAATTTTATAATAAAGGGATTTGTTCTAATTCAGGAGCTCGGAATACCCCTTTCCATCAAAAAGTCACAGTTGGATATAAGAATTTACTGTTCATATGTTTAGATGCGACTCTTAACTTCTGTATCCCTGGCAGTCTCTGTCGTAAAGATGTAGCAGTAGCAAGACACTGAGAACAAAGGTGCATACTTTTGCTCAGAGCTGATGTTGTATCATTAAAAAAATATATTCTATTTTTTTTATTTTTTTGCATATGCGATAACGCAGTTGATTTATATACTGTCAATTAAGTCACCATTTTTCCTATGAAAACCCTGTTGAGATGACAAAGGGTATAACATATTGAAAGCAAGGATTATAGTGGACAACTATGAAAACCTGCAGTTAACCAGTACAGAACATAACCAGTTTCAATATCATTATGACAAGTTTAAAATGTTAACTATTTCAACTTTAACATTCTGTTGTATATATGTTCGGTAATTGTAAAAATATGTGGTGTCAATCCATTTAGAAATATAAATCTCATCCATTGCTTAAATTTTAATGTGTCATTAAAGTTGCAGCCTTCATGCATCATAAAAGGATCAAACTGTGTGTTTTTAGGCATATATTAATATTGATTACAACCTGAGTGTAACACATTACAAATATAATATAAATAGTGGACTGTCCAGATTATGATACAAACTACCACAACAGAAGTTCTGGTCATACTCAGTTGTCCAGGTGCTCAGTTTGATTCCCAACTCTGCTAGTCTACTTGCCGATGTATCCTTGGGCAAGACACTTAACCTCATGTTTCTCCTGATGGCTTTTGAATGGGTTTAAAGATGTGTGACAGAAAATGTGCTGCACATGGTTATGGTGTATGAAAATGTGAGTGAATGGGTAAATGGCAAAACTGTGGTGTAAAGCAGCTTTGAGTGGTCATTGAGACTAGAAAAAGCACTATATAAATATAGCACATTTACCATTTAGAAGTTACTGTAGTGGTTCCCTGTTTTTTATAGTGTTGACTTCTATTATGCCATTTAATCAAATGTCACAGAACATTTCATATTCCACAGTGGAAATCCATCAGTTCTTTCTTTAAGTCATTCATCCTAACAACAGTTCAGTTTCTTTCACAGCAGAGCAAATGAAGAGTAACTAATATTCCCTTTCGTCAAATGCATGCAGATATTTCCCCACCCTTCTTCACCTCTACATCAGGAAAGTTCAGGACACATTTTCCTTTCTTCCTTTAGCATCATGTACTCTGCTTCTGGTAAACACTCTGCAAGAAAATGAGAGGTTACTCAAAACAAAGTCAAATAAAAGTGAGAAGAATTTAACTAGTTGGAGGGTCACATTAATATAACTTTCATTTGCAGATGTGTGAGGAGTGTTTAAAGAGAGTGTGAGCAGAATCTTTACTAACATCTTCAGCATTAGGTTTGTTGGGCCAAAAAATAACATTCTTCCATCAAATGTCAGCCATTTGTCACTGTTTGATTGAAGCCAATATGTTGAATATGCACTTTTTTTAATGCTATTTCTTATAGCTCCCTAATGAGTACAAAAAAACTCTGGCATTTCCTCTTCGTCTGTGTGATATTTTGAATAATAGCACAGTCTCCACCATCCTGGTGCCATCTGTTCACAGAGTCACTAAAACAGGTTTTTCCTCTGATGAGTGGGTAAATGCCATTTCAATATCAGTTACATGTATGCTCAAAGAGTGGCAGGATGATTCTGGGCCTCCTGGGTGGCCATGTGCTAGTAATTACATGGACACTCTGGCCAAGGGACTGAGATGAAACAACAATCGTACGATTGAGGGACTATGACACATTAGGTTCTCTGGAATAAGAAATGTCTCTCCAAATCCCGGTATACTGTGGTTTAAAAAACTCAAGGTCAGGTAAGTGATTGTGTGAAAATGTGCCGAAATGTGCTCACTCCTAAACTAAAGTCCATAAAGAAAGTTAGTGTTTTTAGCTCACAGGGACACAGGAGCTGCTGATCTACTGCTACCCACTTTGTTAAGTATGTGTCACATACAAATCTAAACAAAGGATTTAAACACCAATGTCACAACCAATGTCACTGCTAATTTTCTTGATAGGCTACAGAAAAGACTGTGAAGTTATTTGTAGGATGTCACAGACATACACTATGTTTTATTAGCTGAGCCTTTTGTTAAATTAACAAAAAGTAGGATTTTCTCTTGGTTTCTCCCATAGTTGGTAAATATTGTCTGTTGCAATTGTCGTAAACTATATGTTTCAGTAACAGTTGCAATTGTTGATAAGTCGATGATACCAGCAAAAATGAAGCAGGACTTTTAATGTGCTTTTTTAACAACCATTTTACTAATGCTGTGAAATAGAGTTTTGTATTTCTTTTTGTGTTGTCATAGTGTGGCCCAAAAAAACTCACTCAAAACACCAATGCAGATGATCTGGACCCATCTAGACTTTGATGGAGATGCCATTCCCCCAGATGTATGTGCCATGTATGTAGCATGTATGGACTTTCAAAATAATCCTGGGGATATTATTTAAGTGGCATACCATGTGAGATTTTTCCGATGTCTCGTACACCATTCTTGCGTCATGCAGAAACTGTAGAGCTCCACTTAACTCCCACAAAAATGGCTCATTGGTCACCTTTGTTTTATTGTTGTGAATACAATGCACTACTTCTGTGATAAAAAATCAAGTAATTAACCCCATATTACTACACAAAAGCAGCCACAGATTTCATGAATCAATCACTGTGGCCTAATCAGATTCTCCTCTGCAGTAAGACTTTTGTTTTATTCCTTGTGCCTTCAACCTGTGAAATTAATTTTGCTGGGGTTCTTTTTTTGGTGAAATTTCCTGTGACAGAGCCCATTTCAATTGCAAATAATTTTCTGAATGTCAGACTGTGCTCTTGGGTTTCGATGGAGGAAATTCTATCCCCTCTAAAACTTTGTGTGCATATGATTATGAACTTCATTTCAATGCAGTGAGATGTCTGCAACTTGCTTTGTTGTATACCTTACTAAAATCCCCAGACCCGTCTCTGGGTTTCAGCAAGGGGGAAAAAAATAATATGCCCAAGTGGAGTGTTTACAATGGCCTAGCCTGCTTAAGGCCTGACTTATTACTTCCCTTGGTAAATGGAGTCAAACTAATGAGAGGCCAAGGCATTACATTGGCTATTACCAGAAAAATGCTAATCAGTATTTGAGGAATGCTTTTTATTAGTAGTAGTCCTGCGTATAAGAGAAAAGAGAAAAAATATTTTAAAAAGTCAGATGAGTGTTTTTTTTTTTTTTTGTTTGTTTTTTTTCACTCTGGATATGTTATAATAATCGAATCCACCAGTGGTGGAGGTGTCTGACAAAAGGTCAAAACATTTTAGACAAAGGTTTACCAGCTAATTTGCCCACTCAAATCTACATTTGTAATGATGCAAACATTAAAAAAAAAAGCAATGTAGCTGGACGTATGACAGCATGGTCTTTACTGAATGTAGTTGGAAAGAAATTCAGTTACATGTTTCCAGCTCTTTAGCACAAATGTGTGTGACAAAAATGTCCTACTGCAATAGTCTTGAGTAGGAACATTGGGTTCTGTGTTTCCCACCTTTGATCATTATTTGCAACCACATAATTTTTATTATTATTTTTTTTATCAGGCCTTGTTTTGATATCCCTGAGCTGGAGTACAATAGTGCTTTCATGTGCCAAGGATACACCCTTCCCAGAACACCTTTAATATTTTGGCTTGGATTCATCTCTGAGCAACAAAAACATCGGGGGTGGTGTAGTGGAGATTCATCTTCCAGTGAAGTGATACACTCTCCAGAAAGTGTCTCTCTGAATTAATTTGTCCCTCTGTCAAGACTGAAGGACCATTTAACAAATCCTCTTTTGATTCTAAGTACCTCCTTAATGCATTGGTCCCTTCTTGTTGCAGCCATTTCCAATTAGTTCTGTTGCATTATGCATTATTACATTAAACAATCCAATAAATTGATATTGGAGTCTCTGGCTACGGAAGGACCTTGTTAATGGATATAAAATGTAGTTGTGCTTCTGGTGGGGGGGGGATTCATTATTTTGCTTATTGTTCCTAAAGTTAACATGCTAGGTCTTGGTGACACTAATCTTAATGTCTCATTTTGTTCCACATCTCACATCAACTTCATGTCTGTCTAGAAAGATTCAGGAGCTAAGCACATGGTAAAGCATGTCTTAGTGCAGGATGAATTGTTTTAGTGTTCTACATATCGATTTACTCAGGCAGTAGTTGTCGTTCCATTAAGCATCACTGAACAGGTAAAGTATGGATGCTAATATATTAGTTATTTTACCAGCTGCAATGGTGTGGCTTTTGGTGTGTTTGTGTGTGTTTGTACCTGGTATTACTAAAGTTGTGGGGCCCTAAATCTGTTTAAACAGTAATTTTATGGGGACTTGTCTTCCTTATGGGGACAAATATTACTACAGTTAAGGTGAGGACATGTTTTCAAATTAGGCTGAGGTTAGGTAGGTGTTGTCCTGTCAGGAGACACTTAAAAATGCACTTAAAGAAAACATGACATGACAAACTATTAAGAATGTAAACTGTGAGAAGCAAATTTAATATAATATTTTTACTGCCATTTTTGTAAGCTACAGAAATGTTACATACTTCTGTGACTATTATTTCATTATGAATATAACTACATAGACATTTTCAGAAGGTCCTGTCCTAGTTTGTGGGAATGACTGATGACAGTAAGTGACTGATGACTGATAAATGATAGTAAACAGCAAAAACTCATATTTAAGGATTTGGCATTGTTTTTATCCACTTAAGTGAACTATCCTTCTCCATCCTTGTTCTGTTCTCTTCTTGTCTCCTTTTCTCTCCTCCTCCCTTCTCATTAAGGAACCTCAAACGCTCTCTCATGCTTCCATGACTTAAAGCATAACATTGTTTGGGAGTTCCTATCTCTTGTACTGAGAGGAGCGAACTGTGGAGGACAATGTAAAACATTAAATCAAATTTTTTTACTGCAGCTTTTACATTTTGCTCACTTTTTGTATTATATTTCTTAGTGCATTATATATATATATATATATATATATCTATATATATATACAGTATATACACTATCAGTCAAAAGTACCTTCATGTCTTAATATAATGGTGGACTGTCGTGTCTCTGATTGGTCCTTGCCATAATATGAATTCTAACAGTTGTCAGCTGTGTACCAACCTGACTTCTGCACAGCACAACTGATGGTCCCAACCCCTTAAAAAGCAGGAAATTCCACAAAATGAACCCTGACAAGGCACACCTGTGAAAAAACCATTTCAGGTGACTACATCATGAAGCTCACTGACAGAAGGCCAAGTTGCAGCGCTGTCAACAAAGCAAAGGGTGGCTACTTTGAGGAATCTAAAATATAAAACATATTTAGAGTTATTTCACACTTTTTTTGTTTACTACTTAATGCCATATGTGTTCATTCACACACTAGCTGGAGATAGGCACCAGCCCCCCCGCGACCCCTAGTGGATAAAGCGGTAGAAAATGAGAGAGTGAGAGAGTGAGTGTTCATTCATAGTTTTGATGCTTTCAGTGAGAATCTATAGTAAAAATAAAGAAAACCCACTAAATGAGAAGGTGTGTCCAATTTATATATATATATATATATATATATATATATATATATATATATAATATAGTGGGGTTTTTTTTGTTTTTTTTTGGGGGGGGGGGGCACAGGTGAGGCGGTGCCTGGGCATCCTCTATTGATAAACTGCCACTGTTCCCAACTTTGGAAAGCAGAACGAAGTAAATACATGTTCTTCTTTTGATTGCTAGGGAAATGTTGACTAGCTTTTGGTTCAGAGCTCTACCGCCTACTATACAGCAATGACATGAGAGAATGAATTTAGTGTATTTGATGGTGAAAATAACAGCAAAATCTTTTGATGAATGAAATAGAAGATGACAAGCTACATACAGTCAGCTGTCTTCATTGCTGCTCTGTTATAACTAACTTATGTCTGTTCTTGATACGTGTTAGTTCTACATGTTTTTTCTTCATCTTTATTTATTTATTCATTTATTTAAGAACAACTTGAGTCCATGTCCTAGTCCTAGGTGTATCCCGCCTTTTGCCCTATGTCACTTAGACTCCAGCTCTCCCCGAGCTCTCTCATGTGGAGGATAAAGCGATAGAATGTGGCTGGATGGATGTTTTGTATTTAAGTTCTATAGATATTTCTAAATATAGATATTTTTAAAAGTGGGTGGGAGATTATTTTCTGGAGCATTTTTTTACTGTATTGCTTGAAATCCTCTTCACACCCCGAACGTAACCAATTAATTTATGCATTGTCACAGAAATGAAATTTGTCACCTGTGGAGGGGACTGGACTGTAAAAACGCCATCCAATCATAATGAACGGCCGGTACAAAATAATTTATCATGATGCATCAATCAAACTGCCATCTATTTCCTCCCTCCCCCGTGCACGTCCCCCTCTTTATGCACCAATTGTGCGTGTACAGACACGGAAAAGACAACGTCAGAGCTCACGCTAGCTTGTAGAGTTTAGAATCTCTGCCCAAGCACGAACTAAGAATGGACCAATTCACTGCCACCTTCCTTGGGCCCTGACAGGCCGCGCTCGTGATCACGTTTTAAAAAAAGAATTTGCCTGCATGATTAACGTCTGGACTGACAGCCATGAAAAGTCACTGCTGTGCTGTCACTCGCTCACTCTCATTCTCACATCTTTTCTCAGCATTGAGTATAACACATATACATCTGTCCAGTCTCTAATATTGGTAGGGACACGTTGGTGTTTCAGATTTTTCCTCCAAGTATCACCAGAGAACCATGGCCTTAGAGTGCCAGTGCTACATCTCTAGCCATGCCATTCAGTCATGGTGCTGCAAAAATAACCAGCAACATCTTGGACTCTGCCAGCCTTTATATTCCATCAGGATTTTGCACATTGTCCTCCTAAATTCAAACCACATGAAATTAAGCTGTATGCAGCGGGGGAGGATGCAAAACAAGAGACTGTGATTTTCTGTTTTGAAGACAGTATCGAACATGGAGCATTTAGGGAGGGGAGCGCTGTCATAAGAAATTTCCTCTCCAGAAAAAGTAAAAACATAATTCATATGTGAACAATCTTCAATAAATCTTTGTGAAAGGTTTTTCAGCATGTAGGTGGCAGCTGAAAGTTTGTTGCTGTTCGCTGTTTCAAAGAGAGTTTGAAAATACAACTGGCAGGCTTATACGCACAGTTAACATTTACTGCGTTTTGAGGAAAGGTCTTTAATCCGCTGGAAAAAAAATCAGGCATGCGATTTGTTTGTCACCCTTCTGTCTGTGTAATGGAATTCATTTGGAATAAAAGTAGCATAACTATGTGCCTGATAAGGTCAAAAACATTTTAGAAAAAAAAAAAAAAAAAAAAGATGTGCCAGCTAATGTTCCTACCTAAAGGGACATTTGTCATGATGTGAGCATTAAAAAGCAATGTGGCTGGGGATATGATGAGCGTGCTTTACTGAGTCATATGCTGGATAATATCAGTATAAAATGCAATATCTCATTATCATTTTTGTAAACCTATTATTGAAGTTTAATATTGATTCAATTTAACATTGCTATCTGGTAAAGCTCAGTTTGTTTTTCATGAAATGTGTTTGGTCCTATCTACACAGTCCGCCAAAAAAAAAAGGGTTTCTATCTTTCCTGGAATTGAGTTTTTTGTTTTCTTTATTTGATTGTCTTTTAATATTCTTTGCAACTCTTGTAAGAAAACAGGCCCTGTGATGTACGGGCAATCTGTCCGGGGTGTACCACCCCCCCGCAAACCTTTATGTGGATAAAGTGGTAGAAAGTTAGTGAGTGAATGAAATAAAACAGAACTAATTATACGTGATTTGACATTGTTTCAGTCCCTGAACTGTACTGTTCAAAAAAATTAAAACATATGAGGACATTACAAGTATATATATATCACTGTCAAAGCTTTTCTAGAATTGCAGCTTAAAGGTTGTTGCTGTTTCCAGTAGCAAAGATAATTTGGAAAACAGTACCAGGCAGATGACAGAAAAGAGGAAAATGCCCGTTGTCAGGCAGTTTTTATCTGATGAGTGAGACTAATATTAGCTTATAACTCAATACACTGCTGTAACTAAGAAGTGGATGAGAAGTGTCTTATCCTTAATGGTTTATCATTGTGTAATCTAAAGAAAATTGTCTGCATTTATCAGAATAGAAATCCTGGGTATCTTCGGATTTATTACTTCATTTCCTCTGTTAAGATGGGAGCTATCAATTTTAACATATTTTCCTGATATCAGCAGAAAGACAAAGAAAAAGCTAATAAAATACTGAGAGTGTATGCCAACAACTGACTACTACAAAGTGTGTCCTTCAGGACATCATCACGAGCACCCCTGCTGTCTCTCCTCTCATTATTCTGCCCTGTCTCTCTCTGTTTCCTTCCGATCTGTTTCTGTCTCTTCCCACTGGATTGTCAGCTTCCCTCTTTGTTGCACATATGCTATTAGGGCCCCATAACTGTCAAGAAACCTGTAGCTTATCTTCCGCTTTCTTCACTGCTGTATCCCTCATGGTGGATCAACCTCCAGAATCTCTGAAGATACCATGAGTAAAATATGTTGAGGCAAAGCCACTCCGGTGATCCATATACGTATACTTAAGTGTACTGCAAGTGAGTGTCAGAGGAAATTGAGTACATCTCATAGACTTCTCACTTTGAAATGTTGAATACACATTGAAAGCGGAATAGCTGAATTATTAGTCTGCTTTTATCTTAATAACTCAGCAGAAAGCTCATTGAGATCAGGAGCCAAATTTATTAACATTACAGATGCACAAAACAGACCCTGAAAGCAGAGTGTGTCTCTTTCCACTTTTGAAACTTGAAAAACACACTTGACAGGTGACGGCTGATCACACCTCTACTGAAACTCTTGTATGCGCCAAAACATAAAAGAGACTGTGAAGAGCAGTCTCTTTTATGTTTGTGGGAATCAAATTTAAGTGGCATCATTAAGCATATAATGAGAACCTTCTCATGTATTTAATTTCTCTTTAATAGGGTTGGGGTTAAACATTATTATTTTTTTTAATTCTTATTATTTTAATTCAAATTAAGGTCATTGCTGTCTCACATTGCCCCCCCCCCAGTCAAGTATTGCTTATAAAACATTATATTTTTTCTTAAATTTTTAATGTCTTATTCTAACTCTAATTTTACAGTTTCTGCTAATGTAAAATTTGAAACTTAAAGAACAAGTAGTCTGTTCACATGTTTATTAAAAGGTCAAGATTTCTTGATGACCTGTATATTAATCTCCTCATGAAATCAAGCTGTGGCAGTCTAACTGTACTTGACCCACTAACCTATACCAATTCAAGTTGTCCTTGTTTAAGTGTACTATAGCCTCTTCTGAAAAAATAAATAAATAAATAAAATTTTGTGATGTTTTCGCAAAAACTATGCATACCACAGGAGAAAAATTACTAAATAAACCATTGTTTGATGATGAAGCCGCTAATAAGTTAGGGAAAACTAAGCTAATTATTATTGATACTCTTTGTCCAGCTGATGTGTGATAGATTAGAGGCTACTTTATATTAGTGTATATAGTATATAGCGAGACTTTTAGTGGCATAAATTACACACTGTGCATTTAGGATGGATACACACCTACCGACAGAAAAGTTGAGATCATCATTTACATTTCATGCACTGAAGACAAAAAAGGGCGACACAGATGGTTATTATTCATTTTAGGGGGAGGGCTCATTGTTGTCGCTGGAGGCAAACCCAGCTGACACCCAGTGAAAGTTGGTTACATCCTGGACAGTTCAGCAGTCCATCACCGGGACACAGATGGTGAAGTGACCCTTTCACAGATTCACTTCTTACTGAAAAAAAAGTTACCTTGATCTGGTTGATTTGTTTTGTACAGACTCAGTTCAGAAATCACTCATTATTTCTCTTCTTTGTTTTCAATGATAAGCCATTGAGCACCTGTCACTGCAGCTCATTTCCATAAACCCACAACAGTGCGACGGAAATGCTGAGGATGATGCCAGAATGCGTTAGGTGGCAGATTCTGCAAAGTCTGCTGTGTCTTTCCTTGATATTAGCTCCACATTAATGAAATATACACCAAATTGCATCCAGTTTCCATCCAAAACTGGAGAACAGGGTGACAAGCATTCCCGTTTTAACATTTCCAACACAGACTTCTATTGTGCCAATTACAATTTTAATTAGTTTTCATGTGATTTTTTTGTTTTTTGTTTCATAAATCACTGCCTATTCGGCACATGACAGTGCTGTCAGTGGCACCAGGTGCACAGGGCGCACTGGAGACACAGTGAAGCTGCCAGCTACTCATAGGCTTCTCCAGGTACCTCACCCAACACCAGCTGCATTTATAATCAACTGTGACAATGACAGAAATATATACATGCTGGCTTTTGCAGTAGACATGATCATCAGAGAAATAGTTCAGTACTGTTTGATCCCCAGGTTGTCAAAAGGATAATCCAGGTTTTGTATGAGGTATTGATACATTATGAACCCTGACTTTGCTGAGTTTGCTGCCGTTTTTGTAGACTCGCCTGGCACCTGGACACACTCACTGACAACACGGTGGTTTTTCTGCCACCTACCAAAAGGATAACCTAAAAAATGAAAGTCTGTATATGTCTACAATGTCTTGTACGATGCCATTAGATGAATTTCAAATGCAGAAGTCACAAGATAACATTTTTTTTGTAAAGGTGGCAGCATTAGTTTTTCTAGATGCACTTTGAGAGTGTGAAGTTAACAAACTTCAGTTTCCAAAAAGAATGTCTCACTGTGAAGAAATGTGAAAAGGTGAACGTAGTGTGAAGATACTAACATAAGCAGGTGTAGATTTTATTAGACGAGACTTGTGGGTAAAATCTGTTTTTCCCATCTGTCCTTGCTGGCAGCCATGGTATCAGCAAGAGTGAGCATCTGGGTTCGAGCCTGGCTCACAGAAACTGCAGCATGCTCTGCAAAGTTAGTGTGATAATGTGTCAATACCTTATATAAGCATGCACACTTCCAAAACCTGAGCTATCCCTTTCAAAATACTAAAAATTTGGGATAATTGGTTTCTACTACTGAGCCCCTCAAACCAGATGAAATAAACACAGACACTCACGTTGTATGTGACAGATGATTTCTCTGGCGCCCCCTGCAACCCTCCGTGGAAGATAAAGCGGTAGAAAATGAGTGAGAGTGAGTGAATTCTATGGCTATTTTTAATATCTGACCTTTTATCACTTTTTCAGTGGCTTTGCACTGTACACTGCTGTCACAATGTTTTGATAGCAACCTTTTCACCAAAGAGACATGGAAGTGCAGCTGCTTAGTAAAACAGCCAATAGAAATGCCCCATCTCTCTCTCAACAGCCCTGTGATTGGTGAAAAGTCTTTTGTAAAATATCAAATTTCATCAAAGCTGAGCTTAGCTTTTAGTTTGCTCTCTAATCACTGGATTTATAATATCCTCAATAAATTATCTGACTAAAGCACCAGTGTATGTGTCTTTACCTTTTAAGTGTCGTGAACCTTTGTTTTTCATTATACGGTAAGATGTTGCAGAAACTTTTTATAAGACAATAAGTACTCTTGTAGTACTGTGCAGTACTTCACCATGTAGAGAAACCGACCCATAGCTGGAAGGAAGCTCTGTGAAATATGTCATTTTGTCAAGGCTGCAGTTGTTAAAAAGTCTTTTACAAATCTATTACAAATCTTTTGAAAGCAGCTACTTCAAATGTATAAAATTATGTGGAACCCTCTATAACCTTTCAATACTATTCAATTTTTTTTTCATTTTGCTATTCACTGGTTGCTCCTCGCAGAGATCATTGGTTTATAATAAAGTGGCAGTGTTTCCATGTATATAGCCAGTTAGCAAAAAATATTCTAACAGGAGGAAATGTGTGCTTTATATCATGTTGTAGACCATCTTCACTACCGTTTACCTAACATCTGATATTAATTTAATTAAAGGCAAGGGAGAATTATTATGGCAACCCATAATAATAATAATAATAATCAAAAACTACTTAACAAAATTAACTAGGAAAAAACTATATATAGGGTATATAAAACTAGCTTTATATGCTGATTTGGTCTGTGTTTTCCACCGTGACTGTATATCATGCTCAAACTGTTTAGCAGCTGATTAAATTTTCATACAACTGACAGATCAGCAGTTGTTGTGAATCATTTTCTGGCAAAATTTGGCCCAAAGTCAAAACTTAGGCAGAGATGACTACCTTGAAAATTTGTCCAAAAACAAAAGAGGGTACCCAGCATGGTTGTAAAGGTTTGCTTAAGTAGTCAGCTCCACTGAGAATCAACACCAAGCTCTGCAGCTTGTGCAGCCTTCAGCCACTTCCATCTAATTGTTTTGGTCTGTTGTTTCAGTCCCAATGGTCCCCCCCCCATGTAAAACTATAAAAGCTGTTTCCAGCAAACGGCCTCGGAGAAGCTCCTTATAACCTACCTGTCCCATGTGAAATAACAGAGCCAAAGTAAATGAGATTGAAACATCTAACAACACAGAAACAGATATGCTGTCTCTGGAGAAAGTGGACCGAACACCCACAGATCAGAAGCAGATGATGAGAAGCAGATCTCCTGCAAAAAGTTTTGTGTCTCCTGAATGTAGTACAGGATGAACAAATCCTTGTTACCACACTGAATAAAAATCCATGGAAACTTATGAACCCCTGCTTTGTGCAACCAATTGTAGATTGAGGCTAAGTTCAGCAAAAATAAGTGACATATCCCTCCTTAACCCCTTATTATTTATTTTTGATTTGAGGACATGATCCCAACATGTTTTGATGTGTTATTAGGGCGAAAATGTTGACTCCATGTGAGAAAAACATGGTGATCATTGCCCTCTTTAAAAGTCCTTAAAGGGATACAGATTGTAACAGAAAGTGGACTAGTTTCTCCAGTGTTTCAGCTCAGCACAAAGTTCATAAATTGGTCAACCATAAAAGCCCCGTGTCCTTTTGTTTCCATCACTTAGCAGCTTCATTAAGAAATCATACCAAATGCAGCAGTGCATCATTCAGAATAATGGACTGTGTCTGCACTGAGGCTGAGTAACTGGCTTTTTGGCCTGCCAGGCTGCATGTTCCGCTGTTTACAGTAGTAAGAAACAGAATGGAGAGAAGGTAAAAGAGAAAAGGTTTTGGTTTGTTTATCTTGTCTGTCTTCATATTTGCTGGTCTAACTATCTATCTATGGCTTTAATGACCTGTCTGTGTTTGTTTAGTTAACCATCCATCTGGGCTGACACGCCATGACTCGCACATTTGTGGGCTGATTTATTGCCATAAATATGAAAGAGCGTGTCCGCATGACTACTAAATGTCGTGTGACAGAGAAGCATCTGCATCAGATGAAGATGAAACCGAGATTATTTTCAGATGCATGTGTGTTTAAGGGCAAAGACGAGTAAAATAAGAGGGAGAGAGATGTCTCTTGGATCTTTTTCCTAAAACAAACTTCAAGTCAGTTAGTTGTGTTTGTATTGTATTAAATGATCAATTTCAGTGAAAGCTTTGCAAATAAGTGACTTTATTGAACTTGATATTCTGAAACCTGAATGAATCTTTAAGTAATTTGATTCATTTGACTTTTGCAGTAGTTTTTTTTTTCTGTGATGATTCAGTGGTATTCTTTCCTATGATTGTGTTTTTGCATTTATATTTCTGATTTACTGTCTTATTTTGCAATTTTTCTTCTTGTATATTCAGAATACTTGGTCTTTTATCTTCTATATTTGCTTGCTTGTTTCAATTAGCTTTACTATTGTCAATTACAGTCACAATCTCCTGTGTTTTCTGGTTCCATTCCCACTATAGTGATCACATATAATCACTAACTTGAAAAGACAATCAAAACAAGTTGGGAAACTTAGTTTTTGTCAGTTGGATAGTTGGTGGTATTTGCTTGTGAATTCCTTTGCTGAGTGATGAAAACAACACTTGTACAGAAATGTTTAGAAAGATGGCTGAACTTGAAATTGAAAAAAGAATGATCTTAATGAGGCCCAGATGTCCTTGCATGAATATATGGATTTACTGCACCCTAAGGGAGAGGAAATCTGGTATAGCTCACACGCACATAGAAAAACCAAAAACCTTATTTCATACCATAAGGGAGGACAAATAACAGTCATGTCAAAATGAATGGAAACTTTGACGGTCCATCTTATTCTAAAACCAGGACAGGATGGGTCCTCCCAAGAAAACATAAAACACATTTGGAGCATTCCTTCATAACAACCTTAGAGGCCAAAAAACCTGTGAGAGCATATGTTAGTGCAAGGCTACATCAATCATTGATAAACATATTAAAATATGTATTGACAAACAAATCTGACGTACTGTGGGAGAAAATTACCCCCATTTGGTCTGTACGGTGAATAAATAAAAATTAAGGTGACAGGTTGTTGTTCACAAAAAACACACAGAAGAAATGTAGAGTTTGAATCAGTGTGTTCAAAGCCCTCCTGATATTCTGTGTATTTGTTCAATAGGATGCTTTGTAAGTTAATCGTATCATTATGTCAAATCCATCATCCATCCATCCATCATTTTGTGGAATGTAAACCACCGATTCACAATAGTTTGGTAAACATTTGATAATGGAAATGTGAATTGTAAGCCACGATTAAAAAGTGATTTGGTGGGGTTTTAAAAGGTCATATTAATTACAAGAACAATCTGAGGGAATTGCTACGGGGTCAGGCGTGAACATGCACACACACTGTCAAATCTGACCAGCTTAGAATAATTTCTGCTACCAACCAGTGAGTAGCTCCACTCTGCCGTTAAATGTGATTCACCCTGTGTTTGTTCCACAGGTTTACACTTATTTATTTGAAGAAGACAGAAAAAAGAACATTGTGACTTCCATAGTGAAGATACAGAACATTACCTGCATTCATCTCTAAATGAATTTCTGAGCTGAGACAACAAAGAGATGTGACCCACCCTGAAGGCTAATCACATGTGCCCAAGGCTACTGCGCGGGAGAACAGGCAAAAAAAAAAAATAAAACACCCTGAATAAAAAAATAAACAAGTCACACATTCAGAATGTACAAAAGCATCCTCAATTATAGATGTTTCTTTTTCTTCTCCTATCACGTAACTGAGTTTGGTTGACTGGAAACCTTGTTGTGTTTGTTCCACTGTTTTAGAATTGGCTGTGTGTGTGTGTGTGTATGTGTGTGTGTATGTGTGTGTGAAATTGCACAGTGGGGGTTTGTGTCAACGTCTGGTTGAATCCCTCTGGCAGACCCAAATGCCTAGAATACACCACCAACTGTACTGGAAAATGTTATATTACAGGGAGTATACGTGGTCTATGGGTTGGTCCATGTAGGGTCTGCATGGTCCACTGCAGAAATGGACAGATGATGAAAGTGGACAATAGATCAGTCCTTGGTTGTACGTTGTGTATTATGATCTGTCTTGTTTTTCCCCCTTATCCTTTTATTCTTCCCCATAGAACATAACTTTTTTGCGACTGCGTCATAGCTAACATTATCAATAACAGCTGTTTCCTTACCAGCAGAGATGTTGTGATGGCTGCGGCTTTTGGCAAGTGACCATTAGTGTCAAACACTGCCATCAATAAACCACAGCAGGGAAAACTTTCATGTCGCACCATAACTGTTATCAGACCTTGTGTGCTTTCCGTCACTGGTAATCTGCACTTTAAAGATTTAGATTGTTTGTAGATCAGCAGAAGCACATCATGTCATCAGTGACTACTTTTAAAGGAGAATAAATCTGAACATACTATTTTCAAATGGAGAAAAAAAAAACCTCTGCCAACCCCAGTCGGTTTCTCACAGTTTCGGTTTACACTGTACACACAGAAATCTGTCAATTTCTTCTCTGGACCATGATCTACACCCCAAGAAAAATTTCATCAAAATGTATCAATCACTTTTTGAGTAATTCTAGATCAGATCGAAGTTTCAGCTGCGAGTTAGCATCTTTCAGTTGTCCTTTCAGTTTGACAGAATGATGATGATGAAAAACACGAGATTTATTTTTTATGAAACTAAACACTTATTAAAAATATAAAGATTTTGAAATTGTGATGTAGCAGTCACAACAGTTATAGTGCCATATGTGAGATCTCAAAAATGCATTATCTCCACTGCCTTTATGCAGCATTTTATTAAATGTTAAAAAATATTAGATGATTGAAATAAATTACGCGTTTTCTGACAAAATAGCACTTGCAAAAATTGTGGATTAACATTGCAGCATCACATCACCTGCCATCGACCCAAGCATATTAATAATTATGGTAATATTAATAATAAGAGTGAAATGGGCTCTGGGAATTTACCTTTAGTTGTGTGTAATGAATTCTCAGTTAATTGTTCTACTTAAAAAGACAAAAGAGAAATGACTGAATAGGCAGAAGCACAGAATAGATTAATGGATCTCACAGAACTAAACTCCGGTTTGAAGCTTGTAATGAGCTATCAGTTTTATGTCCTGTACTGTGTGAGGGAGTTTTCACTTTTACACACAGTTGAAGTTGTGGTTGGGGGATTAAGACTGAGGCAGACAAAGACAGAAAATGTGGAGGTCAGAATCATTTAATGAGCACTATTGATGCAATAATTAGAACAGCAGCAGGCTAATGAAGTAATTAATCGCTTAATGCATTTCCACTTTGCCATTTAGACGACATCTGTTAAGTTACTTACCTATTATCTCACACAAGTTGATGAAAGACAGAAAAATAGCCTTTAGTTGTTGGGACAGTTTTTTTTTTCTTTTTAGTTTAATTTATTCTCTTTATCTTTTTTGTGTAACAATGTAATTACTTTTATATGCAGCTGACAGCTGTGCCCAACGGCTTTATTGTTGTGCTGAGTGTCTTGCTGTCCATCCTATTCCCATACAGTAACCAGAAAGAAAATTTATTTAAATGTGGCCCAAATGTTTGATTGAATATGATGGTGAAATCATACCATTCCAGATCACACATCAAAAAAAATAGATTTTTGCCCATAACAAAGATTTGATTACATTTTGTGTTAAAGGTTGAAAGGTCTTTTTTTTTTTCGGCCATAGCTCAGGCACAGAAGAGGAGTGCAGGAGCCGACTGGGACAAGAACCACCAGGTTTCTGGAGCAGTACAATTTGTGGTAAATTTTTAGTCATACTCCAACCTGTTTACTACTCATCTGCCTTGACAACAAACAAAACTTGCTGTGTGCAGCACGGCATGCCACCATGCAACACAAGATCTAAACACAGAGAGAGTCGTGAACCTGATAGGCTTGATCAGCATGGACATTTGTTAATATTTGTTACACGCTACAGTTTTTTCAAAAATTAAAAGTGTAATTTAAGCTATTCCATGACTTTCAGATGCAACAGAAAAAACATTTTCACCTAATGTACTTGGGGGTACTGCTAAATTCAATGACATTTTTCGACTTATAAAGTTATGAGTACAATTGCATCGCTGGTATTTATTTATTTATTTTTGTTGTTTTTGGTCAGGCATAGTTGGGAGCGCCTCAGGTTGGAATTCATTTCAGGGAGGAGGACAGCCAGGTCTAAGTATAGGGTGGGGCTCGGGACAGACAGAGACTCTGTCTGTCTCTGTCACGTTCCTGACCTAGCACATCTCTTGGGCCTTGAAATTTCTGTTAAATCTGCTGCTCATTCACATACCTGTACTTTCACCAAAGAAAAGGGTGTTTACTCTCTGTTTGAGGTCACAAAACCATTTTGCGTTTTGCAACACTCTCTGTGTGTTCACTCTGGGTTTATTATTGCTATATTGAATATTATGAAACATGTGATATTGTGTGTGTCCCGAAAAAGCCCTTGATGCAAAGTACAAAGTTTATAATGTGTATGTAATATAGAAGGAACATTATTTTAGCAGTGACAACCGTACTGCCCGTACTGCTTTCTATTTATTTCTGCTGTCTGAGATGGATCAAATCCCTGTTTGGATCTCAAATAAGTTTTTAGCAGTAAGAAGTCCATCTGTCTCTCAAACCGCAGTCCATTTTGACACTACCACTGCGTAAATTGAGAAGTCACCTCAGACAATGCCACTGGGCTAAGTACATCATTTATGTAATGTAATTCATCCCTATCACATCCGAGGCATGACTAATTAAACCACATACCTTCCCCGGTGGAAAAGACAAAGGTCAAGAAAACTATCAAGTCATCCTGGAGGTTAGTGCTTAAAATCAGTTGGTCATTAGTGATATAACTTATAATACATATAACTTACCTACTTCCAAAATGAATTTAAAGGAACAGTGTGCTTGTATGTGATATAGACGTGTTTTCGACAATGATCACAATGAGTGTGAGGGACAGAAGGAAGAACAGACTTTTGCCATCTGAAAAAGAATTTACACCCTGGAGCTTTAGATCCACAGCCACTATTAAACTGTGAAGGAGGTGCAACCTCCCAACATCGTTTTATATGGTAGTGCAAAAAACAATTTTCTTGTAAAGTACAGTGTCTTCAGTGGACAGGCCATTTTTGTTTGGGATCATTTCAGTGTTTTTGGTGTTTAAAAACCCAACTTTAATTCTATTTAGAAAGTTCAAATCTCTCCCTGGATTATTTAACTAATTAATTTTTTTTTTGTGATGGGACAAATCCAAAGCTCATATTCACTTCTGCTTTACAAAGACTACATGGCTGTGAGCTACACATTAATTGTGACAACGCTGCTGAGGGAAGACAAAAGGCTTGTCTCTTCAGTATGTGAATGCAGCAGAGACGCTTTCTGGCTCACTATGCATCAGTTGTATCGCCTCCAACAAGCCTTTACTGTATGTGGTGAGCAGATCTTAATTATATACCACTGAAGTTTTGCTTTCATTGCCATCAAACCAGCTCACAAAGTTGATCTAAAGTTAATTAATAAAGGAACGGTACACAGTCCCTTCTCATTTTTCATTTGTAGCACTTTGCTACAGCAATTAATAACTCTTACATCCAAAACAATATGGTACTGCTCTTTGCCTCACTGGCAGCCTAACTGACATTCACAGAAGCTAGTGAAAGAAAACATTTTCCCAAATAATCCATGTCGCATGATGTGGGAGTTACTTTGAGTCAACAAAACTTTCATTGTTTTATCTTCTTTCTTTCTTTCTTAACTGTGTGCTCTTGCAGCTATATTTAAAATGTACTACAAGAAATAATGAGTGTTAAGCCATTCTGGCTATTTGCATTGATCTCACTTAAGACATCAGTGGGTGGGTGTAAACTCTGCTCAGCAGGAGAATGGGGCTTTTGCTTGTTTACCTGTATCTCTAACCAAATGGACAATTAGCAGGATCTGGGGTAACAAATCTTCTTTTCACTGGAGATTGCTTTTAGCTGCTTGTAATTTGGCAGTCATATAGGTGGTAATGGAAGGGCCTGTTCTTTTAAGCCTTTTGGATAAACTGCCATTTTGAACAGAAGCCAAGATGCATACATATAATAATAATAATTATTATTAATATTGCCATTATTAGAGGTCATGACTTTGAATTTCAGTATTTTCACCTTTCGTTTTTACAGTTTGGAGACTTTAAAAGTCACTTTCAACAGTCTTGTTGTTCAACAACAATGCACAAAGATGTTTATACATCTTCCAAAATGTAAATCTTTGGCAGTAAAAGAATGTTATCATAAACGTGTGTGTTGTCATGTAACATGTCTCTGTGTATCACCAGCTGATTTATTACTAAAACTTGTTTCGGTCTTCCCACCAGGGTCTTGCTTAGACATACTGTAGATGGTTCAGCGTGATCAATAACAGATGCACTCCACTCCCACATGCCAGGGAGTATGACTCAAAAGAAAGTAAGTGTTAAAGTAAGGACTGAGCTGTCACTGTCATTGTAGCTGTGGGCAGTTCACAGTCACTGCGTCTCCCACACTAACTCTCTCTGGAGATCTGTGGTCTCGCTCACGTGTATGTATGAGTCATGTACAAATGCTTTTTTGTTTTTTTGTTTTTTACTCATCATTTATTCTGAGATTTGCATCAACTTGGACCCAAAATTGTCTGCCAAGCCAGAGGAGGTAATGGAGAACTACTCCTTGTCTATAACTAACATTCCTGCTGTTACTTTAAACATTTCCATCTGTAGGAAAATTATAATTCCAAATAATTTGAGGCTTTTAGTGGTGGGTGACTGGAGGGTTTGGTGTAATTATTTGTCACTCTAGATATAAACAAGAATCCAGACTCAAGGAAGCTTAAACATATAGCACATGAGAAGGCAGCCTGGTAAGGCAGAAGTTTGCAGACAAACACAGGGTGAAGGCACTGTAAAGCTGAACAGAGTTGAAAAGTGTACTGAAAAGACTAACTGGCAGAGACAGAGCAGAGCACACAGACTACATTCACAGAAGAGGCAGGAATAATTAAAACACAGGTGAAACATGGCTGGGCAGCGAAGGAAGTTAATCAAGAATTATACACTAGGTAAGAAACATCAAAATAAAACAGGAAGTAACACAAGTACTCCAAAGGAAACCGACACTACAAATTACAGAAAAAAATTATCCCAAAGGACTCACTCCCAAAAGTACAAATCAGTATTTACTGTATATTCAAGGTAATGGACCATTTAATTTTGGTCACCTTTCAATGACGCCATCTGCTTTATCTCTGCTGTGACTTCTAGGCAAAACTCCATATGAAACATCAGAATGTGGAAGAATATATCTAGCACTACTGCTTAGCCAGTGTGTTATTTATTTTATTTTATTTTTAGTGTGTGTATTTGTCACTAATAATTAAGGACTTCTTGTTGCCATTTGCTGCATTTTCTGCTGATGAAACTCTCTCTGTAATGCATGAGAACCTCAGTGGCAGAACATCAATTTCCCATGATCCCACAATTTGTCCCAACATCATCAAACTAAGCCTCTTGATATTATTTCTACAGAGAGATCGAGAGTGGCCTTCACCTTCCTTTCCTTATCACTGTCAAAAGTGCCACAAGTTGTTTTAAGGTCAAATGTGTACCATTTGAAGTGTTGTTAGAACATGTGTCCAATAAACATAGCATTTACAGGGGTTGGACAGTGAAACTGAAACACTGGCCAATTTAGTGTTGGAGGTTTCATGGCTAAATTTGACCAGCCTGGTGGCCAATCTTCATTGATTGCACATTGCACCAGTAAGAACAGAATGTGAAGGTTCAATTAGCTGAGTAATAGCACAGTTTTGCTTAAAATATTGCAATGCACACAACATTATGGGTGATATATCAGAGTTCAAAAGAGGACAAATTGTTGACCAAGACGGCAAGTCTTTGTGATGTATCAAGAGCCACGGTATCCAGGGTAATGTCAGCATACCACCAAGAAGGACGAACCACATACAACAGGAGTAACTGTGGACGCAAGAGGAAGCTGTCTGAAAGGGATGTCCGAGTGCTAACCAGGATTGTATCCAAAAAACATGAAGCTACAGCTGCCCAACTCACTGCAGAATTAAATGTGCACCTCAACTCTCTTGCCAATGCCAAACCAGGCATTTCAGTTTCATTGTCCAACCCCTGTACATCGACCAAATTATGTCTCATGGCACATGGTGGCCGTTGCATGATTGTGTTTGTTTCCCAACACCCTGTTTTTTAATTAACAAGAAAAAAACTTTTGTTGATTATATGTTGCCATGGGCATTCATTTATCTTGCAATCTTGATCTGGAAATCACAATCTGGCTTGTGATTTACATCAGGGGATAGCATAAGCAAAATGAAATGCATCACTTTTATGTATAATTATTATTACAACACGTTGATGGTAATGTAGTTTTGTCTAACTTATATGCAATAATTGATTAACGATGTCATGTAATATCATGTCAGGGTTTTTGCTATAATTATTTCTTTTAAATGCAATTCCTTGCTTCCAGTGCACTAAGTCAGCGGGGTTTCACTGTGTTAAATCACTGCATCCCTTACATCCTGACTCTCTATTGTGAGCTGTTGCCCGCTAGCAGTGTGAGTGATAGCCAGCAGTAAACACGTCGCATCCCCAGCCAGTTAATAGTCTTCCCAGCTGTGCAGATCTTATAGCTTTTGGGGAGCGACTCGGTTACTAGCTTTGCCAGTTGTGATACTCTGCCAGAATTTTCCAGGCGAAACCCCTTCACAAAAGCCCAACATTAGTCTCTTCCCAAACACATCATTTACCCCCTAACACTGATGTCCCACCAAACCCCAGAAGGTATATTATTCTGCTAACCCACGATATGCGCATGGCTGCACATGAACGCAGAATTCCTGGCACACAAAAAAATAATCCACATGTTCAAGAGTGTACATGCAAGACGGATGCCTCATGCTCCACCATTGCTCTCACTTTACACATAGGCCAAGATCATCTGTGCCTTTTTGTTGGGTAGAAGAAATGAGCATGCCATTACCAAGGAGGTTGTGGCATACAGTGCAATGACTCGCTCACTCACTTGCCCCTTAGACAACCATTCTTTTGTTTACTGCCATCCCTATTGTTCAGCTTTTCATTTATTCGTTTACTTAAAGAATACACGGTGCAGGCACTGCTGTTAATCAGTCAAAGTCAGTTACAGTATACCTGGGTTTACACTCATGACAGTATTTATTTATAAAACCCTTTATTTATATTACATTTGTCAGGAAAAAGAATATCCTCTTTGTTGATAGGAAACATCAGGCACAGTATCACAGCGGGGTTGCTGATTGTTACTTAGAAATCAAAGCACTGTTTATTGTGGTTTTGGTGACAGTGGCTTGCTTGGTATGATGGGGTTAATGATGAGAACAGGCCCTGTGCACATATCGTACATGTAGATAAATTAGTGTTGTATTGAAATTACATCAAAGCCAACCTAGTGTGAAATAATATTTCAGAAAACCAAGATCTGCTTCAGCCATTCTTCACAAAATACAATGAAGCTTCCATGCACAGTTTCCCATGTTTTTTTGCAAGTCGTGTGTTCTTCAACCAGTGGGTAAACAACCAGTGGGTGGGTGTACAGCCGTATGAGCATTTCAAAACAAGAATTTTTGGTCATATACTGCACTGAACGACATTACAGAAAAAAAAACACCGCTTCTATACTCTTTATGCCACTTCAGCCAAAAACAAGACATTATTAATTGATCGCGACTGGCTTTTGTCAGGCTTAATGCCTAGATCAGATAGATAAACAGATTTTTTTGGGGGCATGAGAAATCTGAGGTGTGGCTCCACTCATGTAAGAGCATGTGAAGTCAGTCAAAAGAGTGTGTCTCATTGTTTGAGAGTTGTCATTCCTGAATGTTATCTGTTACATTTGGATGTAACAACGTTCGTCGCAAGTATTTCATGCAAAACTTTCACATGGAGGTTTTGTTGTATAAGAAAGGGTGACATCCACCAGACAGTAGACCACAGTTTATATAAGTTCATCACCACATATCCAACAACGTTCGTCGCAAGTACTTCATGCAAAACTTTCACACGGAGGTTTTGTTGTATAAGAAAGGGTGACATCCACCAGACAGTAGACCACAGTTTATATAAGTTCATCACCACATATCCAGATGGAGGATGGCGTTGGTGTTGGATGTACAGAGCCTGTCACAACTGAGGCCAGGTTTGCCTCCATACTTACACCTGCAGTTAGGCCTAGTCAACAAAAATACTTTGGTTAAAAATAAGAAGAAAAATGGTGAGTTGTAAATGCAGGGAGTAAGTTACAGTACTTTTCATGTTATTGTCACCATCTGTCAGTGCATCTCACATCTTCAGCTCACGAATTAGCTATACATTCATCTTGAATTAAATTTTCAACGGGAAAAATCAATCTCCATTTGAATAAAATCTTGACATACCCAAACAAATTTGGAATTACAATTGAAATATCTCTATTTGAATCTCTTAAACTGATATCTTGAGAATCTAAATAAAATCAAAACCAGGAAATCCTTACCAGTACTCAAACCAAATATAAAGCAACTGGGGACAGAACAAATGCTCAAAATTGGAAAGCAAATAAAACATGGTGCAGAATGGCACTGAAAAGCTTTTGTGGGTTTAAGTGTAGCAGATGCTGTCAAACAGGTTCACACAAGTCATCTTTAAATAGAATTTAATGGAGTGTTTTGTGTTTGAAATGAGACTAAGCAGCATCTTTGTCAGTGCCTGATGTGGTGAATGGAGAGAAAACAGAATGTTTTATAACCCCTTACACTGCATTTGCATATCAAAGCTCCTTGTGTTTTGATATCATTACAGTGTTTGAAGTGGGTATGCGTGGTGGAATTATTTGATAAACAAATCACTGGGACTTTAAAATCTGATGCTAGGTACTGGAGACGTTCCTTTGGTATTAACCACTGATTTCAGTGTGAATTTGCACCACAATAGCCTCACTCACAATCCTTAAACAAACACACTCATTAGGAGTCCAGTGGCAAAAGCCAATTTAGTGGGTGATTATGCAAGGAGACGCTCTTTAAATTCCCCAAGGAGAAAAATAAACAATGCCTCTTACAGAATGCATAGTACATACTAAAGTGCTAAAGCAGCTGTGGGGGCAATTTCATATAATCCTTATTGTGGCTTAAAGCAGCACAGCAGGAGAACTGAATGTCTCACTTGTGTTACAGCTTAGTTCAACAATATGTAAGATATATTATACATGGGATTTACATAGCTGAACTGAGGAGCAGGTTTTAAAGTGGAAAAAAGTGACATCGCCAAATTTCTGGTTTTGTCCAGGCAACAGTCTAAAACTGTAACAGATTCAGAATAAACATTGATGAAATTTGCACCTTAAATTTTCACATTTTAATGTGCTAAAACAAGTAAATTGTCACATTGTAAAAGCAACGGGAACAAGTTGTACATATTTTAATACATTAGTATAATCATGTTATAATGAAGCAGCATGATACACTTGTTAAAAAAAGACAAGCATTTAAATAAATAAATAACACACTAATGCCCTGCTTTTCGCTTTTCTCCTAAAATGTAATGTTAGTTAGTTATAAAAAATGTATTTTGTATCTGCTGTGTCTGATGTCAGGCAGTCAGGAAAACTAAAACTGGAAGAATGTCTGCTGTGATGGTAAACTACAATAGAAGGGTCAGACTTGGCAAGTGCAGATTGAACCAATTTGATCATCTACATTGCTATACAACACTTTTATGTTCATTGGAATTCATAATATACAAAGTAATTCTGTATTACAAAAATATGATATATTTCCCAGAGTCTGAGTCAATAGAACCAGACCTTCATATGAAATGAAGGTGGTTTATCTCTGCTCCGAAAAGTGACACCTAAATACATTTTGTGATCGCTCTTACAGGATGATGTTGTTCATGACTTATCAATTCCCTTAACAGTTATTAATCTATACTGTTCCACAATTTCTTTCTTCACAATTAGCTGCTTTCTGACCAAACAGCTTGTATGGATGGAGTTAGTTCAGCCACAAACTATTTTAAGGTTTTGTTACAATTAGAGCAATAACAATTTAACAATTTTAACAATTTTTAAAAGGCAACATAATGTTGCAGGATATTAATAATAATCATTTACTGTCCTGAACCAACCACTCATGTACTGTTGAAACATTCTAGGTTATCATAAGGTCTATAGTCCAAATATTCAAGGCTAGTACAGGTGGCTGTTTCTTGACTTATTCCAAGACTCTGGGTGTCGCATGAAATTTGAAATTGAACAATTGAAAACAGATGCATGGTAACAAGTTTGGGTAAATAATTACTGAAATTAAGTAGTGAAAAACAAAAAACATTAGCTCCAATGGTAACAAAGGCTTTATACTCCTAACAGTTTCTTTGAATAAGTTTATAAGCCTGAGACCTGATAGGCAGAAGACGGCAAACAAGGCAAGAGCAATGTATATGAGAACTGAGACTTGATTTCTCTATGGTTCCGGTGGGTAAATTAGCTGAAATAGAAATCCATAAACATGACAGACGAAAGAATTATGAGAAGTTATGCCTCTCCCAGTTTTAAAAGCACTCAACTGTATGAGGCATCTGCATTTGTCATAATTTTCTAAAAGACTCGGTGAAAAACTGAACAGATGCAGTGGTTCATTTCAACTTGCAGAGCAATCAACAGGTGTGTCATTAAAACACATGCAGCTTAACCTAAACAGATACTGAGAGAATCTCATTTGAGTGTAACTGTGCAGTGTTTTTTTTTTATTAGCTCTCTGCCTAAAACATACTTCCAAATTGCAACAGCAACTGTTTTTATCCGCATAATGAGACAAAGTTTTCCACAGCTGCCAAACAGAGTTTGGCCCTCTTCCCATATTCCCCCTATACATTCCTGCTGTTTCCCTTGCTCTTCTTCGTTGTTTGTCCTATTTGTGTCTTAGCTGGTTTTCATTACATCTTAAGGACAACGAAAACCACTGTCTTATTCATGACCAGTGGCTCAAATGGGTGCCAAAGATAACCCCTATATTTGGATTATGTGAATTCTTGGGTAAATTTTAGTCATTAACTGTTTATATTAGGGGTGAGTGTAAGGTTATGCCTAAGCATTCCACATGAAACTCAATGCAGAGTCCTGACAAGAATATCTGCACAACCCTGTGTGTGTGTACCTGGTATGTAGTGGGGACCTAACTCTATTTACACAGTCACAATATGGGGACGTGTTTTCCTTATATGGATTAAAATCAAGTCCTCATAATGTACATTACTGCATTTTAGGGTGAAGACATGTTTTGGCACTAGTAATTATGGTTAAGGTTAGAGTAAGCCTGCAAGACATTAATGTAAGTCAATGCAATGTCCTCTGAAGTCATGGAAACCAGTGAACGTGTGTGTGTTATGGGCATGGTTGCTTCACACCAACTCATCTGCACACCTGAGCTTCACTCTCCATTCAACACAGTACATAAAATCTGGCTATTTCCACCATATTCCACCTGATCACTGGTGTAATCCCAGCACGCATGACTGTGTTAGTGTTTACAGAGACAGTTCAGGGGAAGGTGGGGCAATAAGTGTTTATCCTTTTAAGTGTCCCAATGTTTGGTGCCATTTTTGTCATTTTAGCCATACTCCAACCTGTTTGCAGCCGTCTCACTTTAATAGCACAATGTTGCTTTTTGCCTCTGTTTGTCTCACACACTACAGATTCCAAGATAAATGGATTCTAAACCTATATTCTTAGTATATTCTGAGTATACTCTGAATAAATGGAAATGTATTTGCTTACTATTATTTGTATTTGCTAGCATGTACAGTAGTGGCAGAGGCAGTGACTGCAGAAATGGTGAGTTAAGCCCTAATGCCCTCTAGTTTAAGTCTGTAATGAGCAGATTCTCAGCAATTCAATTGTTATCATTGTCAATTGTAGTCATTGTCATTGCTGTTTTCTTTTTTTATCATAGAATACAAAGACCTTTTTTGAAAAGCACAAAAACACAAATTACACTCAACTCAGCAAATCTAATTAACTCAAGAAAGCACTCAGAGTGCAAACCTCTTCCAAGGCTGTTCCACAGTGTCATTACACTCTCCAATCTTACATGGTTAACAGTTGTTTTTGTTTTGTTTTGGTTTTTTTTTCCCAAAAGGCAAAAAACATCAACAAACAACCAACTATTTCCCTTTCTGGATCATTACCAAAATCAAGTTATTTCTTCTGTAGGCCATCATTTACTTCCCTAGAAAATAGCGTTAAAATCCATCCTTATACTCACAAAAAAGACAGTGACAAACAACCAGACAGATGTGGCCAAAAACATGATGTCCTCATTAATAAATGATAGATGAAGACTGATTGTGGACACTTGCCACCATTGTCATTTATTTACAATTAATAAGTTAGCTGCTAGAACCCTGAAACTTAAATTGTTTTTTTTTTTTTACGTACACATCTTCTGAGCCTTTGCTGATGACTTATATTAGATGTTTGTGTGCAGGGACCAAAAAAAACTGTTTAGCTAGGTCATTTAATTCACAGAAATTAGCAGCAGCTAATGTAATTAGCTGGAAACAGTCAAACAGCTACTTTCAGTCTTATTAAAATAACAGCCACTGCAATTTGAAAGCTGCAAATTGCGGTTGGCCTACAAAGTGATTGATCAGGTGCTCTTAATCCAGACAGCAGCCGCATTTCCTGAAACTACATTTGGCAAAAGAACAGCATGTAGTTACATATCAACATATTTCCCAAAGAGAGAGAGAGAGATGCACTCACTGAAAAGCTAAAACAAAGTCCAAACTATGTCAACCAATAAAGAAGCATTCAGTACTTAACTTCAGTTTAGCAGAGTCCTGGGTGGAATTTGGGATTTTTAATGGATTTCACTCTTTATCTTAAGGAATACTTGACCCCCACTGACTATAGTGCCATGGCTAGCAGCAGAGAACAGCAGGCCTGGGACCATGGGATTTTGCCAAGGCCTCAACCGTGCAGCACCAGCAGCCGGGTCCAGTACCTCTGAGGGTCTCCCTTCAATTAACACCCAGCTGTTTTCTACAGCAGTGTGGGGATCAAGGCCACCTTGGCCTCCTCTTCTGCTACATTCTACAAAGTACACATCACAGTCATTTACTAGACACGTTTTTTTTTTTTTTTTTTTTTTTACTTTTTTAAAATTTGTTTTCTTCAAATGAATCAGAAATGTTAACTATATTAAAAAGCAATAATAATTTGGAAACAGAAAAAAAAAAAATATTGCATTATATTGCATTTTCTGTTGAACAAATATTGGGAGTTAGCTGACCAAGATAAGCAGGTGGCACAAAATGTAAAGTCTGGGCAACGACAGGACAACACTTTTGTCGTTTCCACAAAAAAGTGACCACAAATGTTTCCAACATTTCTGAAGTGCAGTGAAGTAAAGTGCAGTCTGATTTCTAAATGTCATTTTTTTTGGCTCAATCTGTTCCCATCTCATGTACATTATTTGTATGTACCTTTTTCAGCTTCCACAGGTGTAAAACCTTTTAAATTTTTTTTATTTTATTTTATTACTGAATATGTACTGAACATAAGCATTCATCACTAACGGAAGAAGTTTAAATCAATTACTGTGCACAATATAAAGCAATACATGGACAGACCAGGAGAGGAGGCAAAGAATGAGTCGCCCTTAGGAGTTAAGGAGCTGAGACAGATGGGACGGGCTGGATTGCAGCCATTTAGGGCCTTGTAGGTGAGGGGCTGCTTGCCTGTAAGTGCAGAGGAGGGTCTGACCTTCATATACCTGGTTGCCAAGGCTGGAGGCCTTCACATCACCAAGGGGCATCAAGGGCAGGAAGAAATCCAAAATAAGGGATGGTGAAAATGGAAAGTACTAAACAAGGATTGCCCAATTTGGTTTAATAAATATTTCAACCTGCAGCATGTTGCAAAGTACAGCAGGATTATATAAACTGATGGTTTTGCATAAGTGTGAGCATTGGGCTCAGTACCAAATGTGGAATTTCAAGCAGTTATTACATCTGTTCTTTCGGTAATGAAAATGTACCATATGAGAGACAGCATGCATTGTGAGTCGTATTTGCTTTGAGTAAATCGCAGCTCCCCTAAAATGTTACAGCACAAAGACAGTGAGTGTCAGCGCATTGTTCAGTTCTCAGACTTGTAAGATTTTCATTTAAAAAAAAAGCTAATTATCTCTAATATACCACTGGACAAAGGGTTTAAACATGTCCCAGGTCCAATGTCTCTGTCATGCTTGAAGGTTTGTATCAATTTTGGCTTAGATAAGAGTTGCTAGGAACACAAGACCTATGAGGCACTCCTCAATGCCTTTATGTCATTGATTAGATTGTTGAAAGATTGATTTTAAGAATGACCAAAGTAATAGACCGAACTCAATTGACCGAAGGTGTGAATGTGAGGGTGAATGTTCTTCGTCTCTGTATGTTGGTGATGCGATGGACTGGCAATCTGCCCAGGGAGTACCCTGCCTTCTGCTGTCCGTCAGCTGGGATTGACTCCAGCCCCTACAACCCTCATGTGGAGGAGGATACAGCAGTAGACGTGAGTGAGCAGGTTCACATATAGATTCACAAATTCTGGGCATATCCCCTAAAGTGTTAAAGAGATTTGAATTCTTAGAGCAGCAAATTTTTCACAACAGCAGCAAATTTTTCACAACACTAATATTTATCATTTTTTAAATTGACAATGCAGCAAAGATTGAAATATGCAGGTCAAGTGACACTTTCTACTCTAAACCATTTTAAGATGGGTGGTTTCCAACCGGGCTACCTCGGAGTCAGTTCTAGTTACAACGGTTACTTTTCTTGTTAAAGAAAGGGCTTTGAGAGGGAGCTCGTCTCAAATCAAATTTAGAGGACCTAATGCCATTTTCCTCTTTGCTTTGTCCTTGCCTTTCTCTACGTTCATTTATCTGATCTCGACAAGGATCAATAGGTACTACAACCACATCCCAAATACACCGACAAATGTCTCGTTGGTAATTTTTAGCACAGCCTGCAGATAAAAGGGGGTGATCGTTCTATCGCTGATGTCATCTGCAAACAGAAAATAATCCGTCAGTGGATTGCAGTGGGAGACTTTTGATTGACAGGTGTATCCAGCAGGGGTTTGTCCTGGGGGCTATATATCTAATGTTTTCTCAGAATCTAGACAGTTTCTTTTTTCAGGTGTAGAGTGGAAAGAATAGCAGATTTTACCAAAAAAAAAAAAAAAGACAAAGCAAAAGCAAGAGAAGTGTGCTCTGCATTTGTAAATCCCACTGCACCATTTTCTAGTCTTCAAAAAGTTTTGAAAATCATTCGGCTGTCAGAGTTGTGCTAGTGTGTTGTGCCTCTGTTTAATCTGATTATCCAATTCAAGTTCTGCAATGTCACCATTTAATCATATATTTTATATATATTCGACAAGAAGAAAGTCTGTCATCACTCCTCACCACTTTTAAAATCAAATAAACCATTAAGCTGTGTCCACAGGCTGTAGATAAACTCTCACTGCTTTTGTCCTAGTAGCTGCAAGAGAACAGAGCAAGCACAGCAACGACTGATACAGGGTTAGCAAAAAAAAAAACAAAACACCACAGTGAGACCTTTTCTCCGCCTTCACTTTTCCGTGCTTCATTGGAGAGTGTCTCTCTCACAGCGAGTCCTGCCACAGCTCCCATCCATCATTCCCTTCTCCCTTCTGAAAATGGTCATCATCCTCCATGTTTCCTTTGTCCTCAATAGGAGAGCGTCCTCATCCCCACACTGACTGTCAGCCCCCTCTAGTTTTGTCTTTTAGCCTTGTACCCTGAAGACATTATCAATATGTGAAACTCAAAATGAGCGAAAACATTGTCCATAGTAACAGTTTAAACACATGCTTCCACCCTGTGTAAATTAATAAAACGTTCTGTGAATGCGATGAGTAATGATACTGGTTAATGGGCATCATCCATTGGCCCAAACCTATACAGTCATTTATAGTTCACACACAAAATCATTTTATAACCCGCACACCACTGAATGCTATAACATTAGATGTGTGCTGGTTATAAAAGGATTTTGTATGTGAACTACATTTGAATGCAAACCTTATTTATACTCTGTTGCCCAGAAATAGTGTATTTTGGTCAACAAAAATTGTCACTCAACAATTTACTTTGAAGTCACATACATTCAATTTCCTTGTAGACCCATTGTATTTTGTCATGCAATAGAATTTTTATTTTTCTCTAGCTTCCATTTTTTTTGCATTGCTGTTGCCCTCTCAAGTTTAAAATCTTTTCCTCTTCACTCAGCAATTTTATTAAAATCCATTCCTCGGGAAGAAAACATAACACAGCTACAGTTAGAAATAAACAAGCTGAGAGAAGCATATAGCAGTCAAATTTGATATAATGTAACAAAAAGGCCAGCCTGAGTAAAGTATGTGGTAACCATGGAGATAATTGAAACCTTGTGCCAAAACTGAAAACTTATTAAAAGTGTTGAACAACAGTATGCACAGCATTAGGCACAGCAAATTATTTACAATAAATATGCATTTTTATTTTAGCCTTTATACAAGAAAGTATGAATCTCTTGGTGGCTTTCACCAATGATTACAGTACTTTCAATCGCTCTTTCTTTCTCTGTGTGTGCATGTGTGTTCCATCTTTTACACACCTTCAACGGTCAATGACTCAGCAGGTAAAGACAGACCGGGTCTTATTAAACAGCTCATGATGTGAATTTGTAAATTATGCTCCCATTAAGAGGAAAAGAGACAATGAAGTATGACACAGAGTGGACACCACTGTGTATCATCCAAGAAGGGCATGTTTGCAAGTGATGTGTGTGTTTGCAAAATGTCAGAATGAGACCTACTAAACTACAAATCTCAAGGATTCAAAAGAGGAGATCAGAGTCTTACTGGGTGACATGACTTGTGACACCACTTTGGTTTCAAAGGTTAAATATTTAGTAGAGTGGGCAGGTCAGAAGTTAAGAGATTAATTTGTGCATCTGTTTGTAACAGGAAGGATTCTGCAGAAATTCAGACAAAATGGACAATGTATGTGTCAATGGAGCAAATAAGTTGTTGTTGTTGCATGTTTTCACATTGGGTCACATGTTGTTTATATGCTGCCAATGGTTGAGTGCTTTGGGAGCAGGAACCCATTTTCAGAAACAGCTATTTTTCTTTTCATCTTTTTTGAAGTAAACAATCTGCAAACATGATCCTTAGTCAAGGGGTTTATCAAATGACAGGCTCCAATCAGGAAGAACTTTGTCACCCTTTGTACCACAATGATATGTGGGAGCAGCTTTAAAGAGAATTTCAGAGAGCACCATGCTTTATTGTAATATTTTATGATTTATTTTTGTAATTATTTGGCAGGAGGCACAACTCTATGGGCTGCTGACTCAGTCTCAGTCTCAGAGGTGTTAGGATTCACTTATGCTGTTTAGGCATCTTTTGCTTTTATTATATATCCAAAAAAGTACCCATTGGGTATCATTATACAGAGTTAATGAAGGGTTGGAGCATGATGTTACAGAATGCATGTTTAAATGGGACGTTGCCAAATTGTACAACTTGTGTAACTTCAAAGCTAATTACGTAACTAAATATAAACTGAAAAAGAGGGTTTAAGGCAGTGGTAATCATCACATCATGCAGCCTCGGTTGGTTGTTGAGTGTATGTTAAGTAATTCTACAGCCATAGCTAGTATGCACACATATTTTTAAGCTACACATACAAATAGGGGTTTTTGAAAATTAAGCTTGCCACTCTTGACTTGCTTCTGGCTCTTTGACAGACTAAAGCAAAAAAAAGCAAGCTTTTTTAATATAAATATCTGTATAAACTATGTAAATAATGTAATTACAATCACAAAATATTTAGCATATTATTTTTGGAAATTGTTAAACCAATTTAGCAACACAAACTGCAAGATCAAAATGGAAACAAAAATAACAAATACAAACCTTGGTTTCTCAGTCTGCATGCCGGTTTGGGAGAAATCATTCTCTTTAACTCCCAGGGGAACAACTGCCAGTTTGAAGGAGCCCTGAGTTGCACACTTTGAAATGTTTCCTTTGCCAAGTTCAAGTGAATTAACTTCTTCACAGTAAACAACAAAAAGCATGCCGAAGTTGCAAGTTTGGCTTGTGTTCATTTACTTCACAACTACCAGCATTAATGCAACAGAAACAAGATTTAAATATTCATTTATTTGATTTTTATTTAGAAGCAGAAAGTACATACTGATCCAGTTTTCTCAAACTTAAACTTGTCTTTCATGTTCTGCGGATCAGAGCTCTCAGGTGGAGCCCAACTCTATTTAGATATGTTTATGCACATTAGGTATAACCTATTTCCACGGTATGCTGACAGAGCAGCTTTGTCCCAGCTAAAATATTCTAGTTTGTGAACAAACTTTTCATTTGAACTATTTATTCTGACCATGAATCACAGCCCCGCCTCTCTGAATGTGCAGGAACAGATTTTAGAGGTTATCTCAGAAAGGGTCTGAAACTCTGGGGGTGAGGCAGCAGAAACACATTGGCTCTCTATGAAGGAGTCAACTTTACAAGAGATGTCAGGTGAGAGAATGGAGCCCTGAATATGCTTACAAACCCACACCTGAGCCTGCTCCAGAGACGCACACATACACTACATGTCATGCACTATAGCAGACACATGAACAGTTTGAATGAAGACACTGAATGTAACTTAACCTTGACAACCAAAAAAAAAAGGAGCTTATTTCCATGGGTGCAGGCACGCAAAGAGTGATTTTTATTTTTATTTTATTTACATTCATGTGCAACACAAACACAGTCAGGGAGAGAGAGAGAGAGGGTTTTCCCTTGCCACCAGTCTTAAATTTTTGTTTTGTATCAGACAAAGGCAGCAGCAGCTCATTTTGTTGAGATCTAAATCAATTATCTTTTTCGTATACTAGATTTACCCACAATCCCAGTTTCGAACATCTTGAGATAAGGATGCTGTATGTAGACTTACTCGTTTGTTTCTAGGTTGCAGCTTTCTTATATCTACTTTAATCTATCTTGGTTTTCCAACTGCATCTGTCTAGAATATTTTACAGCAGCAGTAAGTGGTTTAAAAAGGAAAGCTCTAGCAGTTTTATAATGTATAACTATCAAATAAAACACAGGCTGTGTGGATGACTGATCAAGCAGAGTAGAGGGTTATCTGTAGATCCAGGTACAACCTATGAACAAATAAGAGTAATACTGGCGGACTTGGATCAAGTGGTGGAACAGTCCGATATTGGTAATGTATATTGTTCATCTTTACAAAACCATAAAAGCAGCCAGGTCTTGCTGTAGGTCTGTGTACCCCTGCTTCATTAGCTGCTCCACAGTTGGTGGGATGGTTGTGAAACATTTATCATTCACAGTTAATGAATCCTGTTGCTGTAGCATCAGTTTGATGATGACACATGACTTTTAATATTGGTATAGAAAAACCAGTAAGCGTAAAATAATACAAAAAAAAGCACATATTTTATATTTTTGCTTCCCTTTTTCAAAATGTGTCTCTCATGGACAGCTTTCATGTGTATGACCACATTCAGCCACTGTTTTAATGTGGCATTGTTTCAACGACTGTTTTCCTTCTGCTCTGAAATTTCTGCTAAGCACTGGAAAGTATGCAAGGAAATAGGTTCTTACCTTGATAAGAGACAAAGAATCAAAATTTAAAAAAGCAACACAAGGTAACATAATACTTTTTAAAAAAAATGTAAATAATACTTTCAGTGGAGCAAATAACTGTGAACCTCAAGCCTTTATGTGTAAGGGAGTAGGACGAGTGGAACTAAGAAAAGCGGACATCAAATGTTATATCTCAGTAAGTTAAAACAACATAGTTGTATACAACCATTTTGATCCAGAATTTTGTAAAAGTGGTACAACTTGGAAACTTGGAGGTCATCAGCACGGCAGCTTGCTGTAAAACGCTCTGTTTTCTTAATGTGCTCTGATATATCTTGGCACAAATCAGGCTATCACTGAGGAATAAATGTGATACAAAACATACAGGAACAAAATGTGACACATGCCTTGATAATGTGGCCATATTTCATTTTTGAAAATCAAACTTGCCTGAGGATGTGTTGTTGTAGTGAAGATGCAATTAAACATTCTTCAGCTTACATTACAGTTGTCGGGATGCACAAAATATGCTCCCGTCACAACACATTTATGTGCGCTTGCACTGAATTTATAGGTCAATAGCAAGAACCCCCCCCCCACTATCTCTAGACACCTACATACGCTCTAATAGCAGCTGCATGCACAGTAATGTTTAGGGACTCTAGAATTGTTTTAGCAGCCGTGTACTTTGAAGCCTCTGTTTGCCTCCCACAGTTTCTCATTTACATAAAGACGCCTTCTCAGTGACTGCACACACACACACACACGCAAATACACTAGTTTCCATGACTTCAGAGGACATTCCATTTACTTACATTCATTTCCTAGAGACTTACTCTAACCTTAACCATAATTACTAGTGCCCTAATCCTAACCTTAACCCTAACCTCAATCTAATTTGAAAACATGTCTTCACCTTAAAATTTAGTAATTTACATTTGTCCCCATAAGAAAGACAAGTCCCCATAATGTGACTGTGTAAACAGATTTAGGTCCCGCAAAATAAGGAATACCAGGTACACACACAGAGAGAGACAAACAACATCACTGGTGAAACTCACCATGAGATTCATACCTTTGTATACAGGCAAAAGAAATGCACATTTGCTGTAAACATAGAAATGATCTGCTGCGTGTAATGTCATGCATAAACACACTGAGAGCAAACCGATAACATGCACACACACACACACACACACACGCAGTCTTCCACTCCCTACTGCCATCTCTGCTGGTGTTCACAATTCCCATGGAGATTATGCTTCCTGAACCCAATTATGCCTCACTAGCAAATTAGCCACCATTAGCAGGGCACCAGTGTGCATCACCAGGGGAGTCAGCGAGACCTTTAGCTCATCTTATGGCCTGCTTTCCTGCTCACCAAAATACTGATTAGCTTATAATTCTCACTAATACACTAGGATTTGCTGCATCTATCTTCTTTCTTGTCATTATTGTCAAGTGTTAGCTGCATGCCAATGTTAAGATGTTAGTGGGATTACATAGCGGGGATGGATTCAGCTCACTGGGTGTGTTGTCTTGTACCTATAAATTTGCAGAAAAGGTTAAACATACTTTATTGTACTGTGTGGATGATAAACATAGAAGAAGAGACATAGCAGTGCTCTCAGGATGCCATCCTGATCTGGCAGTCGCACATAAACGTGGGGGAAGTAAGACTCTCTGGGCAAGCTTGAATGTGGCTGTTGATTGCCTTTTGAATCACATTTTACTGCCTGTTAATTGCACCTCCCCATCATCTCAAAAGGCTTTTAATGTGTGAAGATGTAAGGTTCCCTTGTAAGCAAAGGTTTTCATTTGAATGTACTGACAGTGGGAGGCACAAGATCACTATATGTTTGCTTAAATTTAAACAAGATTTGGACTATCGTAGCAGTGACACAATGCATTTAAGCCTAAGACAAGGTCCTCTCTTTTTTTCTTGATGTCCCTGATGGTTATATCTAGTGCTGCTGGACCCATCTGATTAACAGAAATTATGTTGAGATTGATGTTGTTGAGATTCCTTAACATCACAATGGAAAACATAGTCAACAAAACACATGGATGTCAGAGCTTTGGGTTCTTTTCAAATTCCGTATGCTATATAAAACATGTGTTAAAAAAATAAATAAAGAATGAACCCATCAACTGGGTTTCCTGCCCCCTCCAAGAACTACACTGGTGGTTAAAGCTATTTGTTTTCTTTCAGAAGGGAGTCATGTGACATTGAAGCAATGAATCTGAGAAGTCTGATAAGAACCAATGAGGAGGTGAATGCTTATAATGGCATCATCTTTTCCCATGGTCTCCAAAGAATTTATTAATTTTAAAAAATGGAGTAGTGTGGGGGGCCCACGGTTGATGTGGTGGTTAGCACTCTTGCCCTTGCAGCAAGAGGTCCCGGGCTCACGACCCGGTCGGAACAAGGGGCCCTCCGCAAGGAGCATGCATGTTCTCCCCGTGTGTGCGTGTTTTTGGACCACAGTCCAAAAACATGAAGATTTGGGGATTAGGCCAATTGGACACTCTATTGCCCATAGGTGTGAATGTGAGTGAATAGTTGTCTGTCCCTATGTGGCCCTGTGATGGACTGGCAACCTGTCCAGGGTGTACCCTTCCTCTCGCCCCATGTCAGCTGGAGTTAGGCACCAGTGCCCCCCGCGACCCTTAGTGGATAAAGCGGTAGAAAATGAGTGAGTGAGAGTGGAGTAGTGTGGATGGAGTCCAAATCTGTGTTTCTGACTACATTAACCAGGCTCACCAATGTACAGCAATCGTATTTACCAGTCAACACCATCTGTCTGATGTTAACAAAACATTCCAGGTGGTTTGCCATAAACCCACAAAAAGGATGCATCCACCAGGACTTTGTGGCCAATGACTCTGACTGACCAAACACCAACAATGTGCTTTTTATTCCACCACCTTTAAATATAACTGGAAACTGATGAGAGGTACCCATGAGTAAATCTCATCTCTGTAGGTATAGCTATGTCAGTCAGTCATTTTCTACCGCTTTATCCTCCACTGAGGGTTGTGGGGTGCCTAACTCCAGCTGACATAGGGCGAGAGGCGTGGTGCAGGGTGCCAGTCAGGCCACATAGAGACAGACAATCTTTCACTCTCACATTCACACCTACAGGAAATTTAGAGTGTCCAATTAGCCTAATCCCCAAATCTGCATGTTTTTGGACTGTACCCGGTGAAAACCCACACACACACGGGGAGAACATGCAAACTCTATGCAGAAAGGCCCTTATTCTGACCTGGTCGCGAGTGTGCTAACTACTACACCATCCTACACCACTACATGGCGCTCTCAGTAAAATTAAAGCTTCATGAAGCCTTTCAGCTAAATATGTGTTAACAGTTATTGTAAGTGGCACTCCTTCCATTTCTGTATGCCACCAACAGAGCAGGTTAACAACCGGTCTGACGCAATGAATTCCAAACTCAAAAATCTTCTTTTATAACATTTAATAACAGAACAGGAAATACAATTTAAAAAAACCCCAGTACTTGAAACAAAATCTAAATAAGGGGCTTACATTCAGCTTAGTTTGGTCAGGTTGTGGTCGGTCAGAAAAAGTAAAAAGCAAAAAGCACATGTCTGGCTATGTGCCTGAACTCAAGCACACCCCACCTAGTGGTCCAATTTGTAAATGCACTGCTCAACAATAAATGTAGCAACATTCTACTTTGCATATTATGTATCAACTCAAAACAATATTGTAAACACAATACATCAATTTAAATCCAATATGTACATATAATTTCCTCAAAATGGCTCCTAGAGTTATTGTACTGCAGGGTCACCTGCTCAGGACTGTGCCGAGCTGTGCACTATAATAGGGTTAGCGATGGCCTGCCTAATTAGAATGAACACACAAAAACATGGTTGTTTTATATTGAAACTGAAAACAATCTAAAAATGTATGAAAAAGAAAGGTGGAAAAAGTTTGAGACCACTCAGTCATTGAAGACAATGAGGGGGTTGTGCTCCTGTTGTGCGTGTCTTTACTAAACAACCAAATGTGACTGTAAAATGACTGTAAATTGGATTACCAGATAGAATTTCCCACTACATTTGTTGAATTGGTTGTTAGGTCCTCTATCATTTGAACTTTCCTTTCAATCACATTCATTCCTAAGGCCTGTTTCATTGCTGACCAGTTTGAAGATATGGAGTGAGATGATGTTCTGAAAGTGAGGATGGAGGCAATAATAGATGTAGGTGAAAAGGCACAGGACATGCAGGAAAGATAAACTGTATATCAGTTGGTTTTATGTGGCTTACCTTAATTGCCTTACAGCGAGGTGAGGGGAAAAAACCTGAAGCGAAAATATGTCCACCTCCTGCAGTCTGAAGTGACAAAACCTGTAATATGAAAAGTCCATGTTGCAGAAAGTTGTTAAGAATCGTGTGAGGCCAGAGTCAGAATGTTGGTCTTGAATCAAGAATAGTTGATATTGTTTTGGTGCTGTTTTAACCAGTGAATGATAAATGTCGTAACATGTCTGTCATTTGTCAACAATATTAACACAGTAATTATAAAATCACTTTGTAAATTAACAGTCTTTGTCTGTACAACTGCCCAAGTCAGTGATGGTCCATAGTTATGGGGACAAATTAACCAACTAAGAGGAGTAGGTGAGCGTATAAGTGTGCTCTTTGTGCTCCAAAGTGGGAGAAAAAAAATAGATGTTGTACGCAATGGAAAAGGGAAAATAAAAAAAACAAAATACAGCGTATTGTCCTTGTCTGTGGGTCAGTGTGTTCAAAAGGAATATTATGCAAATAATTAACTTTTTCAAACCAAGACTCAGTGCCCTTGGCTCATTTTCATTGAGGAACATGTAAACAAATGCATGTTCGTATTGTAAGTGATGTTCGTGAGCACTGTACCCGAGAGTAATAAAAGTGTGGGAGTTGCTGGTGAAAACAAGTAAACAATGTCACAGTGAAAAGCAAAGGTTTGCTGTATATTTTCACTCTATACATACACTCTGTGTGTGTATTTGTGTGTGTGTGTGTGTGTGTGTCTGCATCCCTGTATGCCTTTAAATTTACAGCATGTTTTGTAGACTGAACACAACTCTCTCCACAGCTTTATGTCCCAAACTGACACTATTCACCACCTCCCCAACACAACACACAAATCCATCAGGATCACGTCTTTTACCTAAACTCAGAAATCACATCCCTGCTTCTCTCTGGACAACGTGAACACTCTACAGGACATAGAACATCCGTTTCCAATTTGTTCACGCAAAGGTAATAAACATTTATTTCAAATTTGATGCAAGATCACCATGATTTTTTTGTTGTTGTTCTTGTTTGTTTTGGTTTTTGGTTTGTTTTTACAAAATTAAAATGTAAGCACAGAAAATATATATATATTTTTATTTGTTATGTTTTTGATTTAAAACCCACTAATGTTCTGGGTCACTCACTGAGTAAGAGTGATGAGTCTACACATTTAAATAGTTTTGAAAACGTTTTCTGTTGTTTGGAGGGAGTTTATTGTTTCTTTTTAATGTCGGGGAAGGAACAAAGAAGTTACAAGTAGGTGTCTGTCCATGTGTAATCTTTTTTAGTTTAGTTTTATTTTGGTTTTTCCTTCTGCTTTACCTACTGCCTCTGTATGATTGGTTCCACCAACCTGATCAGCTTCACCTGTGTCTTGTTAATTTCACCTGTGTCTTGTCTGTCTGTCTCTGTGCAGTTTCTCCCCAGAGTAGCCAAAAATTAAACTCTTGTTTTATGCTGCCACCTTCTTGTGCTCTGGATTCCAAAGCCTTTTCTGCATCCTCTCTATGTAAGTTTGATTAAAGACTATTTTGGCACTCCTCCATGTTCTCAAACACCACACAAGGGTTAAATGTCTTCTGTGTATAACTTCACTGCAGGCACTGCTTTTAACATGTAGTTTAAGAATTGTCCAATTACAGAATTCATCATGAAAGATGACTTAACCTGCCTCACAACAGAGTAACTTGGGTTGGAGCCAGCGTCTGAGTGTGTCTTGTATACAGCGCCAGATAACAAATGCTATTAAAAATGCAACATTCTCACTGATCACAAATGTTTTCTGATTTTAATTACAGATTGGAAATGAACATCTCGGCTTGAATGAGGCAGCAGCAAACATGTATGTATTCATCCTTTTCTTTATAATGTGCATTTGAAATGGGATTTCGCTGCACCACACTTGACTAACTCCAGATAATGTAAATGTCACATTGTCAATATTCAAACCACTGGAGAAATTATGTTCATAATATAGACCTTGACATTGTTCCCATGAGGAAATACTCAAGACATGGAAAATGAACTGCTATATTTCCTGCGTGGAGTAGGAAGCCAACTGCAGCATAACATCATTCACCTCTGTGTCAAGTGTCAGATTCATCATGTTACTGTGATTGTTTGTTCCTTAATGCTTTGCGGCTTAATGAATATATGGGTGATGCCTTTGAAACAGTGTTTAGACACAGTGTTTTGACTTGTTATTTATCCTCAGCAGAGAGGAATGCATCTTGGAATGCAATTGACAGATTTCTTCTAGATTTAGTGTCAGACTCCTGAGACCCGGAGACCCACTAAGCAAACGCTCGAGAACACATAGGTGTCAAAATATTTGACTCACATTTTAACTAAAATTCTTCAGTTACATCAACATTAAGTGCCCACTTGTGTGTTTCAGTAGCTTGTTTAAAACCTCTTAACAAGAAGAATCAGAAATGAGGACAAACTGCTCCTGCCTGTACATTTTTATCAGCCTGTGTTTATGCTTACTTTTTATGCATAAACAAACTGACTTTAAAATCTATAAAATTCTTTAAAAAAAAACAAAACAAAAAAAACAATTTGAAATTCTTGCATCAGTTTTGCAAGAGGTGGAAAATTTGGTGATTCGATGAAGAAACCACAACTTTCTTCAACTTAGTGAAGCAAATATTACTCCAATAATAAAGGGGAAGCAGCAACAAAAACAGCCATGTATCATCAATGACTGAAGCTCTCTATTTACGTTTTCAAGTTGCACCTTTTCATTCCTTTGACACAGACTTTGAATTTTGTGCCACCTACTGGCCCAATATTCAATTAACTTCAAAAGATGAAAACACACATCAATGTATAATTGTCTTTTAATTAGGTTTTTGGGAAGTATTTTAATTGAAACCAGGTATAGCACTCCGGATGACATGTGACTTGGTTTCTATAGTATAAACCGCTATGCTGGCAGCCAAAGATGCAGCAAAAATGAATGAATTCAATCTGTCAGAGTTCGCTGCACACATTAAATCCAGAGATCAGCCAATATATCCCAAAAACATTGGCATTAGCAATGGGCAGTGTAGACTATGCAGACATCTGTGTCTATTAGACCGAGTCCATTACCGTGAGTTTAACATAAAATCCGTTACTTGATTGGCTCCCATCGCTCCGTTGTATTCTGCTCTATGTGAATATGTTTCATAGCGGCGACTCACCTCCACTCTGTCTGTGAATCTGTGGGGAGCCAGTGGAATCTTCTCCTGTGAGCATGTCTGTGACTGTTTTGGCTTCCCAGGGCACAACATCCATCCGCCATCTTCACTTTTATGATGAAAACAGCCAGCAAAGAGACGAATTGCCTGACACATTGATTTATGTGCTATCTACAATATATGTATATAGAGGTGAACACCGTAGTATCCTGCCAGCTACCAGAGCTCTGTATTCTAGCGACAGAAAGTGGTGAATGAAAAGGAGCTTTTTTTTTTTTTTTTTAAAAAAAGAGCATAGCTGGATTGAATTGATTGTTTCAGATTTTAATGTAGCAGACCTTCTGTGGTGTTTTCATACTGCCAGTAAGGTAGTTGTGTCACACAAAGCATTAGAAAGGTCACAGTTACAGCATTTTTCTTTGTTCTTAATACTGTAGTTCGCTCTTGCCTGAACTTCTCAGCCCCACTGGCATTTGCAGAGAGACTCATGAGTTCTGGCTTAATGTAAAAACATGGATTAAAAAACTTTTTTTTGTTTGTTTGTTCTAAAACCTAAATGCTACTAATAGACATGTTATAGTGAACACATTGTGAGATTCAGTGTAGAGGGTACATATCACCTTATCTGGTGTAACAGGATTTTTTATATCTCTTCAGACATAGAAAAATGTATTACTAAAACGAATTATTTAAAAAAGTCACTATGTGTTAAACTGGGTTTTAAATCATGTACAACTCAGCAGCATTCTGTGATGCTGGGAGCTTCTTCACTGGTGAAGCCGACCAAGGACTGACATACATGGCTGTGGCTGGCATTTTTGCCTCACAGCAAGGTTACAGATTCAAATCCCGGTTTGAGCAGGGGCCTTTCTGTTTTAGAGTTTGCACGTTTTGTGCTGAAAAACATGCAGTTTGGTGATTTGGTTAATGGTTAGCCCCCGCAATTGGATGGTGATCAGTCCAGGGTATACTCCTATGATCTAAAGTATTTGTCGTTGAAGACAACTTTGTCTGAAATGACACTAAACACACCTCAACTACTACCTTTTTGGTAGGTAAAGGCCACCATAGTACACTTGTACATTTCGAAAAGGGAGGGAATCTGTAGTTTCACTATTACTTTGTCATTTGTTTTTACAAACTACTTTAAAATATCTGTCATTGCTATCACATATTGCTGATATTTTTATTTGACATCTGATGAAAATTCTTGTGCTCAAAATGCCACATGAAGGGGAACAGATTGAGCTGGCTCTGTACTTGCAACAATCACAACAATTTACCTGCTGTTGTAATAATTTATTCATATCTGGGATGCACAGCACCTCATGTGTTTTTTAGTGCCCAACACCAAGCACATAATACTTAAACACATGGGAGATAAGCAGACCAAGCACAGAGCAGCTAGCTGCAGAAATGCTGAAAGATGCCTAATCTGAAAAGCCTTGGTTCCCCTCTCAAAAATGTCTCAACCAGAGGAGACGCAAAACGAGCATCCGCAGTGGAGATTCATTTAAATATACTGTAGATGGCAGGAAAAGGTGAAGCAGCTGATGACATGCTATTGTGAATACAATTCTCCCAAAAAGGGAGGCAAAATGGGGAACTTCAGCCAATCATGTTGTTGAGGAACTTAATCATGGCAGTTCAATCACGTCACGAATCATTAAATACTATTTAGTTGTACAAGAACAATGTGTCTAATCTTTTCTGAAACATTACAGTGGCAAATAATCTATTTAGAGGAGCTATTTTGTGTGCTTTTAAGCATAAAGGGAAAATAAGTACGTCTGATAGATATTTAACTTATCAGATTATAACGAGATATGTCATGTTATACTTTCCGTACACTTCACTGTTGCTATATGTTAATGATCTTTGTTTCCAAAAAAGGGCACATGAAAACTGTTGTTTTGTCTAAATTGTTAATATTTCCTGTGGCACACAAACACATTATTTACGCACCTCCAGACCCTACTGTGCATATCAATGGACAATTAATGCCACACTGGGCCACTACTTGAAAAGGGAAAGTTGGGTGATTTCAGAGCCACTTACTTATTAATGATATACCGAAAAACAAAAAGTAAACATGTAATTTTTTTTTTCTCACATGAACTTAACCTATATATTTCAACTTGCTTTGAACTCTACATGTAGAAAATTCCATAGTTGATTAATACAGGAGGAAGCTGTATAAACCTTGATGTGTATACCTTGATGTGATTGTTTTGCATCAAATAAACCCAACATAGATGCCCTCCACCCCATGTCAGCTGTGAATATTCATGTGAAACACATCTGTCAGTTTATGCAGACAGAAGTTCTCCTTTGATCAAGTGTCGCGCTGAACAGCACTGCAACATGAAAATAGGAAGAAAATTCAATTATCCTTAGCTTTGCTGTTGCATATTATGCTTCAAAGTGGGAGTTTTATAAAACAAAACTTGTAGTATATTCTTTCATTTGGAGTCAGAATTGTGAATTGAAAATTAAGCTGATACATTCTACTCTCTCACCTCATGTGCTGTTGTGGTTCATCCGAGTGCAGTAATTAGCTGAGCCTGTCGGTGGTCAATAGATTACTGTTATTCTGCTGGATAGTTTCCAACTATGACAAGTGGTAACTAATGGAGTAGAAGCTTTGTAGAGTTGTTAAAAGCTAATTTTAAAGAGAGAGCAAATAAACTTTATGACCTCCGTGATGTGTGTTTGAACATGGCTCTTAAAAAAAAAAAAAAAAAATAAAAAGCCTCTAAAAAAAAAAAAAAAAAAAAAAAAAAAAAGACAGCAAAAGAGAGAACTGAAGAAACTGTTCTCAACCTAAAATAATAAGCAACCAAATATGCCAGTGCATGTCAGTTTCCCATCAGTGGCAATGGCACAATGTACAAAGATTCTGCAATAAATTAACAATACATAGTTTTGTTTTGTTTTTTTTTTGGGGGGGGGGCTGATTTGAGCAGCTTGTCTCTGTGCTTTGCTAGATTAGTTATCCTTGAACTCTAACATCAAACTTGTTTTTCAATTTATGTCTGTATTTTGTCACTGCTGAACCTTGTAACTCAAGATTATTGAAGGCTGGGCTTGTTAGGTACACCTGCTTATGCCCTTTATTTCTCACTCACACACACACTATGATTACTTTGTTAAATTCACTTATTCCATTGTTTATTTAGTTAGAGTAGTAGTAAGAGTAAGCATTGTAAGAATAGCAAGCATTGGCTTACAAGTCCCCCTTTTGTTATATTTATTTGATTTAATAACTCCTTTTGCCCTCAGTCCCCCCCTCATTTGTATTTCATTGTTTTGGTATTGTCTTATCAGTTATAATTTAACAACCTTTTGTTTTCACCACCTACTTCCATCTGGTGCTAATGTTGCTTCCCTTTTTTTCCCTTGCAAGCTTTGTTGGAGGATATTTAATATGTATATTTTCACAACCCATTATTGTTGCCTTGTTGTCTCATCATTATAATAGATGCCGACTTCTGGTTCTAATTCAGAGGTCACCTGCCACCAGGAAGCTACTGGATGATATGATCTGCCAATCAGATAGTGTCCATATGCGCCGTATTTATCATTCATTTGCCTCTAAACAAGAACATAATTTGCAAAATTGACATCATTTTCTTTTGTAGAAGACCTGAAACTAGTAATTGAGACCATTAACTCTTTAGGAAAATGATGTTGTAAATAAAATGAGAAGTAGGCTCATTTTCCAATACTCTTGCAACTACGTGAGTTGCCACCTGGTGGATAACTTAGTTTAACCATTCGTGAAACAGATCAGAAATCCCATGCATTAAAATTAGTTTTGTTGTCATAACATAGGTGCAAACAATTATATAGGTATAGATATTATTGTACTATAAACATGAAAGCAATGATTCGTAGGTATAGTAAAGCATGCGATACTACTAATCTTACCAGTCAAAGGTAGATTTACATGGAAACTGAGATGAAAATGTAATCTTTAGGAGAAAATACTTCACATTTCATGTCTAAGCCCAGGCTTTACATAAATGTTGTTTATCAGATATGATGGAGATATGAGTTTTCATCGCACTGTACTGGTGCATGATTGCTTCTTTCCACATTTTTTTCCAGTATACCCTAGAGCCTTTTACAAGAAACTCACTAATCAATATCAGCCTCTGTTCCCTCCCACTCTGTGTAGACTTCAGGACAAGTTTAGGCTAAAGTGATATCAGCCACAGAGCAAAGTCACTTTAAAGTAATTCAAAGTTTGCCACAGGCAACCAAACTGTCTGACATCTCTGTTCTCAGAAAGAGACAAGCTGCAAAGGAGAAGAGATATGAAGTTTCTCTTCAGGGTTCAAAGATTACTACATTCAAACATTAATTTCGGTAAGTGTTGAGTGCTAGTGTATTGTTCTTTTGCTGCATGTCAACATTTTGTCAGCAGTTTTGATCACTCATGCTGCGTGTTCGTATTAGGGAACAGAAGTGAACTCCTTGTTGATGCTGGTTTCATGAACCCACGGGCTTATGAGTTTTAATTATAGTCATGTACATAAGAAAGGACATATGCCAACTGCAGTTAGGTAACTGACAGCAGTAGGCTGTCAGTTGTGGTGCCGAGTCACAAATATAGTAACTGCTCTAGATGGTAATGATTGACAGATGCATAATCTACTTTGATTTATGTATTTACATTTGACCACTGAACTGAATAGCAGCATAGTCTTAACTTGTCTGTCTCTGTGAGGCGTCTCTGTGAAAGCACATGTCGTCAGGCGAGAGCACTCAGGGTGTTATTGCACCTGATGAATGGGGCTGAATCCCTGTTGGGTCGACAGGTGACTTGTACATGCTGGAATGTGCTTCTAATATGCCGAACCTGCTCTATGTCACAGATAAACATCCTGCCAGATAAACTGTGTTGCCTAAGGCTCAGTTCCTGTGGAGGTCAGGCCTGGACCTGCAGCTCTCAGCCTCCAAAGACTCCTGGAAGTCTCACTCAAGTGCCAAGAATTGGAAATAGTTTCTTTTTTTTCTGTTAACGTTGATTAATTTAGTCTTTCCTCCTATTCCTTCAACAATTGTGTCTCATGTAGCTGCAGAGCCTTTGCACTCATTTAGAGGTACAGTAGGCAGGATTTTTTGGGGCTTTATTGATTAATAATTCCATTTAAAAACTAGGGATATTCAAATTAGCTTTTTGGCTCCCAATAATGATCCATAGTACACAATTTTTTGAAAAATTTGTCGTCTGCTCTGATGCTGCTGTGAGACAGCAGGTGGAGAAAGGGGTACGGCTTCTTGAGGCCATCACATTGAAACCAATTGCTTTGAATCAGCTTTGTTAAAATTGGATGTCGTGTGTGTTTTAGCTGTCTAGACTACCAAAACATCAAGCTAGATACAATCTGGATATGCTTAAAAATGAGATTTGGCAAGGAATTGTGTGCAACTTGGAATGATCCCTCTGGACTGTGGACAAATGCATTTTACTAAATAGTTTTTGATGGCATGAAAAGTGACAGTGAGTTGAACATCTTTGTTACATATATTGATTATAATACAAGAAAGGTTGCTCCAAGACTCATAGAATTGTCCCTGTGGCAAACATTTAACCATTTTAAAAGGGACTCTCCACCCTGAAACTTCTTGTTGAGAAACAGAAAAGAGAACATTGCATGCCACTTTCTGTTACCTTTTATATAACACCAGGTTGGCTATTTCCTCCTAATTCAGCCTAATCTACAGGAAATTAGGTTTCTATTATAGGGAAGGTAATGGCTGGCTGGCCAAGGTTTCAAGGCAACATACTTTTTAAATGACTGACTGGCTGAAAGTTGTCAGCCTGTTGTTGCCGTAGGGGGCGGACGATCAGTCAGAGTCTCTCTAAAACACTTTGTTCCTTTTCTTCATTTTATTTAATTTGTGTAATAAAGTTAAATTTGGCTCATACCCTTGGGCCAACCTTGTAACATCTCATCAAACATTTAAAAGAAATACATTCATGCACACCCAAGCAGATATACAAGAACATTTGGGACAGTCATGTTTGAGTCTATTGGACAGAAGTCCTGTGAGCTTAAGTTTTTTTTTTTTTTCTTGAATTTATATTTGTCTTAAGCCATCCCAGTGGCACTTTCAGTATCTGTCAACTTGACCTGACCTTATTTTTCAAAGTATTAGGAAACGATATCAATACATGCTACCCTGAGGGTGAATTCTACTGACATTGATGACCCAGTGACCTTTTCTTTCAGCCAAACCAGCAAGTCAAATTTTTACTAAAACATTGACGTTCTTAATAAAAACTGCTGTTTTAGTGTTAACATCTATGGGGTGGAGAAATTTGGGCCCCTGGGCTCCAATATAAATTCCATAAAAGTAAAAAGCTGTTCAGTTAAAAAAAAAAAAAAAAAAATCTCATGATGGCAATCAAGTGTAATATTTGTGTTCAATTACTTCAAATAGTTCTCTCAGGATGTAAGAAAAAAATTAAATGACCTTTTATCACTTCCACAGTGTGGGAATGTGACAGGGCAAGACGAGATCTAAACACTGCTCTAATGAGAAGCACAGTGAGAGTCCTGGAGCTGAAACAGCATTGTTTAAAGTCATTTGACAGTGGTTTGAATATAATGACCATTTCTTAATATCTGCAAATTATGCACTGCTATCTTAATTGTTTAGTCTTATGTTTGCATACTGTATATACTTATGTATGCATGTTTTCTCCATATATGCACATTTTGGGATTAGGGCTCTCTGTCCTGAGCCCTTCCAACCAAACCAACCAAAATCTTTCTCTCTCTCCGTCTTTGAAACATTATGCCTCCAGGCATAAACAGGTTAGCATTTACTGAATCATCACTCTTCCCAAGTTTCCCTCTAATCTCACAGTGTAGTTAACAATTTCCAAACGTTTCTATGAAGACAGATGTATCAATAATCTCAAAGTATTGTATCAGTTAGTGTATTATCTCCCATAAAATGTCAGGGAAAAAATGCCAAACCTAATTTTCCACTTTGCAGTTCATTTTCTGGTACACTAATAATTCCAACACACCATACATTTTTTTTTTTTTTAGATTAAAATAGATGGAAATTTGAAATCTTTTCTCTATTAAATGATGAACGCACATCATCATGCCCTAATTATAAGAATATACCTAAATTATGTTTATGTGTGTTAGTGTATCTTGCCAAAGTGTTAAGAGAGCAAGGAGGTTCAAACCAGTGTTGAAGACCTCTGACAGTGTCTGCATTCACCCGCAAATCACATGCTGTTTAGCCCAGAAACACTAATTAAATTTGGAATCCAATTATGGGAATGGTAATGAAATTTCCAAATGGGGAAACTAGTAATCTGCTCATTGAGGTATTTAATTACAAGTGGGTCTGTACTTTGCAGATATGTTACACCTCTGGATTTTGCAGACAGAGACACAGACCCTAACCCTAACCCTTGACAGCATGTTTTTTTTTAAGAATAATTGAAGGAATGACTCAATATGTTTGTGTAGCATGTATGTGGATATGCAGTACTTTTGTTTGCAAAAATCCATGGTAACTTTGCATTAGTTAAAAGTGATTCTTTTCAAAAAATAATTTATTAAATCATGCTGTGTCCAAAGTTTGAATGTGAAACACAGTATTTGCTTTTTGAAATTGTCTGTACATGAAATAATAATTTCAAAAAAAACAGTTTCCACCAAGTGGTACAATGCAGTTCAGTTTGGTATGCTTTGCAATTATTTGCATTTAAGTTGTCAAAAATATGACGGTTATCAAAATAAGCGACCGATACCATAAAGAGTGGAACTAAACACACTGCACTATATACTGTCCATTACAACACTGAGGTTTCCCAGCCGTTTGTGTTTCTCTTTAACAAAGAACATGAATGTGCAGCAGTGTTTTTTGTGTTTTATTCTTCTTCCTTGCATTTATTGACCTGCCACACTGTGCCGTGCTGTGAGACTTGCCATCCAAGCTACACACCCCCACAGTGTGCCAGATCAGGGTTTACATTCCTAACGCTATACTGTGGCGAGCTGAGCTGGTGGAAATTAAATTTAAATGCCAGGATGCTACTGTATGGAGCTGTGCATCTTCCTGTACAACAAATATTTTTGGAAATTAAGTTTGACTGATTGGATTCATCTTTTCATTCAGTCAAACAAACCTGCATTAATTGTGGAATTTGTACAGTATTATTTCCCCTCAACCCTTTGCTCCCATATCAGCACACATCCCAACTCCTATAATCATGGGTTTGCCATAATTTGGCAGTTAAATTATCTGGCAAAGTTTACTCTGTGTCAAAGAAAGATCTTACCTTTTTATTTTGGTTTTGTTCTTGGGTGCCACACAAACAGTAGATTGATTTTTTTTTTTTTTTTTTTTTGCGATGTGCATCCATCTGTCTTTCTATCCATGTCACTGGCCTTAAAAGGAACCACGTATAATCACTTTTTATATTAAGGCTACACTTTAGTAATTGGTGTTTTCAATGGAAAAGTGCACCTGTTTCACAGTGCATCTGTTTCTATGTTTTGCTGTTTAATGTGCAGTGTGCACAGTTTATAAAGTCTGCTTGGGTAAAGTGGGTACACCTCAATTATTAGCTATCATAGTTAGTTGAGCAAGGCCTGTGTTTTCACCCAAGTACCACTGCTGTCAGTCTGATAGTTTTAAACAAAATCAAAGTGATGATTAAAAACCCTCATTTAATTAAAAGGCACTTTGCAATATAAGCTTCTGCTACAAAATGTGAAAATCACATCTGTTCAGGCTGCTACAGAGATATGCTTGCACAAGTTTGTGTCCTTCGTGGAGCAAGGTACTTGTCAAAAGTACATATAGAAGGCTTATTCTAAGGCAAGAAGTTATATGAAGTTATATGTCGGTCACGTTTATAAACCTATAAAAACATACTAAATGGGTAAAGTATTCAATCTTTGTTTCACACTGGATTTTGATACACTGAGTGAACAATGGGATTGTGATTTGTTGTTGGGACTCCAATGTTAAGCCAATTTTACTTTGTCATGACATTATATACAACATTAGCCTTGTATATAGAGAGCAAAAGTGTGTGAACTTCCATGGCTACTAATGCTGCAGAACATAAGTGTTGGCACATTTAATTCGTTGCTTTTATATTTTAGGACTGGTAATGGCGTAGGATAGGATTTTGGCACTCATGAAAATAATAGAAATACATTTGGCAGGGCGAACAAGCAGAGTGGAAAATGTAGATAATTATGATAATGAATTAAATATCGAAATACACAACAGTCCTGTAGAGATCATGCCAGACTTTAATCTAGGGTTGTATGACTCAGTTTGGTTCAGCATAAGTATATTTGCTATTATTGAAGAAATTGTAGTAAGTCACTCCTCACATTATTTTTTCACAATTTATGTTTTCATTTATTTATTTTTTTTTAATTATTTTATAAGCACAAAAATCCCATGAAGTCAGCTTTGTACAATTTGACTTCACTATATTAACTGAATGTTTATAGGTTATACAGAATTCTGCTTGTTTCGCTGGCTACTATTTAACCATTTTCTATGTTACACAGCAACACTGCCCTTACGCAGCACTTTCTAAACATAAATTTTTTACACCTTTGAACACCTGATCGTGCTGAGTCTGTCTGGCACAGTGGCCATAACACTGGATATTTCCACAGAAATCAAAAGGGTAGACAGGGGTACACAGAGTGAGAGGATGAATGAAGCCCCTCAGGAAGAGTTTTCGGTCCAGATTGCAGAGACTGAAGAAAAGCACATCTTCCTTCTGCCATCATGGGCAACATGAGATAAGTGGACAGTAAGATTGATGAGCTTACAGTCTGAGTGATGAATCTGAGGGACTTGTGCTTTGTGTTACAGCTTGAAAAAAAAATGTAGCAAAGTAAAAGTGCAATGTTTCCTTCTAAAATGTGGAGTATCTCGATATATACTGTAGTAGAGATTTTATATCGAGCACTGTGGGCAATGTGACCATTTATGACCAAACTTTACAGCCTGGTAGCCTTATCAATGTGAAAGTGCTTTCAGACACATACTGATTTTCCAGACCTTTTCTATGCCATTATGTTGTCCAGATCGGCTGCTCGTGATTATATAATGCTAATATTTGCAAAGGTTTTTCCAGAAATTTCCCAGAGCTTCTCCTGTCGGCATGTCATATACAGATCTCCTTAAAATGGCTGAATGAGCCCATGTGTGAATAAAGAAAAATCTCATTACATGTTGGTAAGTGTCTTTCCACCTGAATGCTTGACCCAGATGTGGACATTTTTTCTGCTTTGTGAAGATTCACTGGCGTGAATTGCCGAATGTTATTTACAGCATGTGTTATTAGTCTAAATATCCTAGACCTAGACCTCAGTGCTATAATGCAAAGATCTATATTTTGTGATTTTACTGAAATGTGGGCTGTTAAAGGATTCTAAGACACATGGGACATTTTATATAGTATCTTCCTGTGCTCCAACTTTCTCTTTCAATATACAGCCAAATTTAAAATCAACTAAAAGTGTGTATTGTATTTGTCAATCTTTAAAACACACTAGCCAGAGCGGAGCATCTGTCAGTGGAATTGATTTAAAAGAAATAACTTGGTGGTGGTGAGTGGGGTGTGTCGAGGGCTGTGGCGATGAGGAAAAAGAGATGAGGAGGAGGTGGTGTGAAGTAAGTTGGTAGAGAGGCTGTGATGAGCAAGAGGTAAACATCCAACTGGGGTCGGAACAGAATCATTTGTTCCTTTGTTTCTGTTTTTGTTTCCTGGCCCCATTAGAGCTTATTCCTTTGATCAGTGCCTCAAAGCTTGTAATAGTGCAAAGCACTGCATATGTCAGATTACTGTGTGGAAGGCCTTCAGGGGCATAATCAGTCCCATTCTCCCACAGAGCCAGCATCAAACTGTTCACCTCCCTCTGAGAGATGATCTCGTGTCAAATTTCTGTCCAGTGATTTGCATCTTTATTTTTAGGAGCAGCTGACAGCATGCGATTTGGTTATGCAGAGGAAAGTATAACAAGAAATGCAAATATAGGCTATGGTTGTGGCGATCAGCAATGAAGAGCCTCTTCGGATACACAAAGCCTAGCATGAGTAAAGAGTAGTGAATTTTGACACTGATTAAACTGTAACAGTCCTGTCCAGTGTGAAGGGGCTGTGTGTTGGGTGGAAATATAAAATGAACAGCTATCGTCTTCGAAGACCTTTCACCTTTGCATGCAAGAGACTTCAAGAGATTTCGTACATACAGGGCCATTAATTAAACTGTAATATAATAATAATATTTGATTCACGGACTGCTGCAGAAAAACATGCACTTTGCCAGTTTCCCAAGTTAGTAACATTTTAAAAGTTTGACTTCTTTGAATTCTTTTGCAACTCATGACACCGTGTGCCATCAATCTCCTCTGAGGCATTTGTGAAAACTACATTTAATTCAAGTTTGTAATTACTCGCTCCCCCTCTATCCCCAGTGGCTAGCCAAATCAGAGAGGAAGCTAAATGAACTCTGCCTAACCAATTAGCCAAGTGGGCTGCTCAAGCTAATGACATGAACAATAGTGTGTGACTGCTTCATTGCTGCAGGAGACCCTTAGGTCTGCAGGATCCCTCCCTCACAGATGAGAGAAGATTTAAGAAGGATTTCAGTTCCTGAGCCAACTGGAACATTAATTACTTTAAAGGGGGCTGGGAGTATGATGTAGACTCTCTGCCCTCTAGGGCCACAATTGAATTTTGTCATTTGGCCTGTACCAGAGCATTTACAGCAAGCAGATTTTAACAAGAACACCTTACTATATGGAGGGTTTTGTTGACTGGAGAAAGAAAGTCAGGCCTGTGCTTATTACCACAAATTGAAACTATTCAGATTTTTAATAACAGCAATTCCAGTGTCTGTTAAAGCATCAAGAAGATGGGCTTATTTCCTTTTATTGTGCTTCTTTTTCCTCTTCATTAACTCTCGCATTCGCCTCGCGCTGAGATGAGTGGTTTTAAGAAGGATACATGTATTGGCGTGAAGATTGTAGTGATGAGGTTGCAGTAGAAATTTAACTGTATTTTTCTGTTTTAAAGCACAAATGGGACAGCATCTTCCAGTGTTGACAGCATAAATCAATCTAACTACATAAAGTCCTAACAGTGCTTTGGCATAAAATTAAAAATGAGTCACTTGTTTGTTTGTGGACTAAGTTCTCATACGCTGCAGCTGCTGAGGTCATGTGACAGAATTTCATAAACTGGCTGTACCTGAAACATTTACGACATGATTTTCTATTGTGCTCTCCTGCACAGTTTATTCATGGACCTCAGTGCAGTGGCCTATCAATTTGCAGTGTTCCCGGTGGATTGTGCAATGTCCCGATAAAGGTGAAGAAGGTTGTTGAGTAAAAGTCTCATTTCCTAAGTCAAAATCCCAAAGAAAATGCTAGCTCAACAAACCACGACCTTCATGTAAAGTGCCTATTAAAAGGCTTCCAAATGCTGTAATCAGTATGATGACCCCCCGAGGGTTTTCCTCTCTTTGAGTTATATGAGCTTCACGCAGTTCTGGAGGTTGCTGAGGAAAATTGGTGATGAAGTTTAAAGCAGGACTAAGAATTATGATCAGTTTGCTTCCAACCTCCAGGCAAACCTCCATGTGTTGTCACTTAATAATTTGCTGCAGGACTGGGAAACTTGACAGCTGTGGTTAGCTGTGGATAATTTCCTCTTGTAACATGAATGCTCAGTGTATCGCATTCAGTCAGCCTTAATGGCCAAAATTGAATACATACTACTCATTAGTTTGTTTATATAAATGTATCTCTTTAAAATGGAACATTTGGTTTCTGCAGCCTTTGAATATGCCTTTTATTCATACTGTAGGGAAGGGCCAAGCTTCAGGGAGGCTGCCTTCTTGCATTGCAATGTTTCTACAGAAGCCTAAACAGACAAACCCACTGCAGCATGCAAATTTGTGTTTTGAAGTGGAAGCATACCACACAAACCACAGGGAATTAAATCCTTTCTGATAAGTGAAGGTATCCATAGTTCCTTAGCACGCTTGGGAAAGGGAGATGTAAGTAAAGGAGTCTTACATATAATCTGCAGTCTCACCATTAGATGACACCAATTCTTATACACTGGTCCTTTAAGATATGACACACAAATCTCATGTTCATGATTCATGTTCAGTGGCACTCCTCTCGTTTTGAAATTAGCACGCATCACCTAACATCAGATGTAGACCTATCCCAAATTTTCCCAGGGCTCAGTGAAGTATTTCTGAATTGTAATAAAATCTCAAGATTGTTTATTGTGTTTTTTTTTTTTTTTTTTTTTTTTTTTTATTGTATGCAACATCAAGTTAACTGTCACAGCTTTATCTTAATCTCACTCACTCACTCATCTTCTGCTTTAACCTCCGCATGAGGGTCGAGCCAATCCCAGCTGACATAGGGTGTCACACCTTGGACAGGTCGCCGGTCTATCATAGGGCCACGGAGAGTCAGACAACCATTTACTCTCACATTCACACCTATGGGAAATGTAGAGTGCCCAACTGGCATGTTTTTGCATGTTTTTGACTGTGGGAAGAACCCTGAGAACCCAGAGAAAACCCTCGCACACATGAGAACATGCAAACTCCATGCAAAAAGGCCCCTGTTCCGACCGGGTCGTGAACCCAGGTCTTCTTGCTGCAAAAGCAAGAGTTATCTTAATCTTATAAACCTAATTTTATAAACATGCTTGTTAAACACAAAGTAAACTCAAAAACACACATCTACTTGACATTGTCTCTAAACCCTAAGGGAAAATGTGTCTGTTTCTCTTTCCACCTTTGTAACTGTGAGGAATGAACTGAGGTCAGCTGTGCCAAAAAACAAATAAGCCAAGTTAACCCAGAAAATGGAGATGCAAGCCTGACAACAACAGACTCCTTCTGTCTCTAAAGTAGCCTAGATAACATCTTCTCAATACAATCTTTCCTTTGCCATTGGCTGTTGCACTAATTTCTCATAACTTGCTTAGTGTCACTCAAAATGAATGCCCCACAAACTTTGTTAGACACTGTGTTCTGAGGTGCTACTGCAAAGGTATCTTTTTAAAAGATGTTATTTTGTCATGTAGGAAAAAGCTACAGTAAAAGCACAACTTATTTTTGCTGTTATTTGTTTTGTAAATTGTGGTCATACATAGACATTTATTTGTTCATGATCACAGTTTTTGTACCCACTCTTTGACATAAAAAAAAGGAATTCTCCCGTTTGCAAAACTCAGAATCTCCCCTGTGATCGCAACCTGCAGTATAGTTTTTTGTTCACACTGACAAAATTATCTGAGAAGAAAAATGTTAAATCCCACAAGAATTTTTGACTCAAAGTGGTTAACATGTTTGGGGCTTTTTGGAGCACTGAGTTCATTCTTTAACCTTGAATAACCACTTTTGGTGGTTATTCAAGTGATTAAATCATGCTAAGGGGCATTTTTCTAACCACTGCTTAAGAATGCAGTTCATTTTTTATGCAACCATTTGCCATTTTGACATTTACCAAGTGTAGCTCCTATATATGTAAATGAGATACATTTAAAATGTAAACAATTTTATAACAGATTCTTCACATTTTTTTAAGAAGTACTAAATAGATTTGTGACCTAAATCTGGGAGAACTATTGGCTATGCAGAGTGATATGGAACCAGGAGAAGGATATTTTGCTGTGATAGATGGGTATTACATCACAACAAGCAAGAAATCATATTGCTGAATTTAAGCTACCTGCTTGATGTTCCTTATTTCTCCTTGCACAGTTGATTCTGACCATGGAAGTCATTTGATGCTGATGCAGGAAAACAGTAAACATCCATATAAGCCTTGAGTTATGCTGATTCTGGGATCAGAATACACAAATTTAGGCCAATTTTCAAGAGATTTGGTTGTCACCTATACATGTCCAGTGCCTCTTTGACGTCTCCTCAAGGGAGTAACGCCACAAAGTTAAAAAAAACAAAAATAATGGTGAGAAATTGCGGAGGCACTTCACCAACCTGGTGAGTAATGACTGTCAACTCCCTGCCCCACCCCCAGATGACCTTTGAATGTGCGCAGTGTCATGGCCGATGGTTGGTCGAGGTCATGTTGCCATGTTGCCAGTCATGTTGCCATGTTGCCAGTCCCCCAAAGAACACATGGCATGAATCTGTGCCACTGTGCTTGATCATCTGACATGGTGACCACTGCGAGAGACAGAAATATTGTGTAGTCTGTTCGCGGCATACCACAGCATGAACAGAAAACTACAACTAACATTATTTGCATTGCACTGTGCCTCATTAAACTAACAATAATTTAACAAGCAGCTCTGTTCCTCCATTTGCCTAGTGACACCATCTCAAAAAAATTGATTATCATTCTGTTCCGACAAATGATTACACAAATTTGACAACACAACCTATTTTAATCCTGTCATACACTGAGAGGTAAGAAAACACATCTTCCCTAAAAGGCCCCTTTAGACTCTTGAGCTGAGCTGATAACATTAATCAGCTTAAGCTGGTTCAATAATTTCCAGCTCATTCATTATTTCCTTGTGCTTCTAACTGAATAAATTGTGACCCATATTAATGTCCATCAGCAATGATGTTTCAATCAAAAGATGAGTTTGCTAAAATTACAGCTCTGATATAAAGCCATTGTAATTTACACATTTTCTGATTTTGATATTTTCAACAAAAAATACTATGATTATAAAGGGGATTTGGAACACCAATAGTTATAGTTTTATAAGCCAAAACACTTCTTTAAAGGTCAGACTTGTAAGAATTAGTGCATCTAGGGGTGAGACTGCAGAGTGCACCATAGTGAGGACTCCTCTGCTCACCTCTTCCTTTCCCAAGCTTGTCAGAGAACAACAGTGGCCTTTGCATATACCAGAAAGAATGACACACAAGGCTCTCCACTTTTCTACTCTCTCTGCAATTTTCTGGACCTTCTTTATTATTTTATGCACATTCTTTGAAATGTTATACACTTGTCTGTTCAGGCTGCTGTGAAAACTAGCTGTAAAAGATTTATTCTGAGGCTAAGAAACCCAAAAATAAAGCAATTAAACATTTGTACGAACACACTTAAATTCTGCCAATAAACCCTCCTAAATGTTCTTCTAAATTCTAAACTTCTAACTGACTATAAGCTATAAAGTAAAACATGCAAAGTGTTTTACTTTATATAAACATGCAAAAAACGATGTTTTACAGAACTCTTACCAAATTCATAATATCATAAATATAAGTCTATATGTCTTCATGCTACAACATTTTTTATGATGATTATTATAATTTTTTCTGCATGAACTGCATCATTGTGCAACCTAACCTCCTTGAATGTGTGTGTGTGTCTGTTGAATGACCCATTATTATTTCAAAATAATGTGTAATCAAACAGAAAGACTATGGAAGGAGGATGGTGCCAATTTGTCCATTGCCTCATCATCCAAGCTAGAGGAGCATGTTTGCCTCCAATCAGGAGAAACAAAGTGCTTAATGCCTTTTCCTCCACTGAGCACCTGCTCATTAAAACTACAGTTCAAAGAAAAGTGAGTGCAGGGTGGCAGATACAGTCGGTGCACTTTGTATACAAGTTTCACTGATTCATATATACTGTGCATGCATGGATGCACATCTGTTCCTATATAATTAGTGTATATGCACATGCATACACAAACATGCTGAGAAAGATATTTCCCAGGTGTTACGCATATAAATGCCTCTGTGTAACAACATTATAGCGTGATTATAGTTGTCTTTGTGATAGTTACGAAAGGTCACACAAGCAAAAATATCTGAAAGTACCCTCTATGTGGCAATTCCATGTGCTTCACACATTAGTGCAATTCTTATAATTATTGTAACAAAAAGAACCAGTGCCACACCATTTTTCAGACAAATTTTAAATTGTACCATGTTTGTTTTCACTTTTTTTGCATGTGGTTCATACATTAAGAAGCACAGTGTTTGTATGAGGTACTGACACATAGTCTGCACCTATTCACTGTGTATGTTGCTAATGTCAGAAATCAAACACTGCAAACATGGCTGGCGGCAGGACACAAAGTGAAGTAAAATCAACAATTTTATTTGGTGTTTAAAATCTTTCATTTGGATTAATATTAATAATGTAACCTGCAAAGAAGCAGCAGTGGACCAGCAGCTCCTGTGTGCAACTGAGGGAGCTGAAAACACACATTTTCTTTAACAGGTGCAGATTTTAAAAAGTGAGGCTTTTGTTAAATATCTGTTTGTGTAAATCTGTTTCCCTTGTGTCCCTGCTGGCAGTGATGTTTTCAGTAACAGTTATTTACCATGTCTACGGCTGGTTACTGGGGTCTTGCAAGTCTGTTCTGAAGACTACCAGGATATGGCAATATATTGAATAGCTTTTGGGGGCGACTACACTATTTGCAAAAGGACCTCAATTTGAATGGAGGTCTATGGGGAAAATGAGCCTACGTTGTACTTGGTTTATAACAGAGTTAATGGTCTTAGGACCACACGGTTGGTGTGGTGGTTAGCACTCTTGCCTTTGCAGCAAGAAGTCCCGGTTTGGCAACCCAATTTCTGCATGGAGTTTGCATGTTTTCTCCAGGTTCTCCGACTTCCTCCCACAGTCAAACTTATAGATTTGGGGATTGGGCCAATTGGTCACTCTTAATTGCCCATAGGTGTGAGTGTGAGAGTGAATGTTTTTCTGTCTCTATGTGGCCCTGTGATGGACTGGCAACCTGTCCAGGGTGTGCCCCATCCTTCGCCCTATGTCAACTGGAGTTAGGCACCAGCGCCCCCCGCAACCCTCATGTGGAGAATAAAGTGGTAGAAAATGAGTGGGTGAGAGTGAGTTAATAGTCTTCGGTAGAACATGGTGCCAATTTTTGTAAATTATTTTTAGGAAAATGTACAAAATAGTACAGCACATATGAGTGGACTCAGGTGTGATTCACAGCTGATATCAAATTTTAACCTGGTTGCAGGGGACTCCTCTGAACTTCCAGTTGCAAAACATCAACATAGTGCAGGTCAAATTCTGAAGGCTTCAAAATGGGAGTTCAATTTATTATGAGTGACATCACCTCTTGGTCAGTACCTTTTTATAAAAAAAAAAAAAAAAAAAAAAGCTTTACTTAAAACTTAAGTAAACCCTAACGGGGGTACCTCCCATACTTTCATTACCCCCAATGCATCTTTTATGATGAGCACTTTGTCTATACCATTTGTTTGAGTGCACTAAAATCATACAAGTAATAGAGTAGATTCAAAGGAATAGAGTGGATTCAAGTAAATAAAATACATGTACAGTAGGTGTAGGACACTTACTAAAACAGCACAGTCACATGCCAACATCACATAGAGAAGCAGTATGTTTCCTTTTAATTTTTCATTTATCCTTGATTTCAAAAAGTAAAAGGTTCCTACTCATGCCAATGTTTATAAGGGATCATTCATTATGAAAGGGCGTGGTGTGCTGCTTTAGGTGTAACTATCCACCAAGTGGTATAGCTTGACTATATCTACTATGCTGCAGCTGCTTTTTCTCAGCACCGCAGGCTATTACCCTCAGGCTAACTCTATTATTTCCCATGAGTAGGAAAGAAGGAAAAGCTACTTCTTCATTCACTCCTTCAAACATCCATCTGACTGAAAACACACTGGGATATTTATGACGGATATTTCATGGACTGAATGGTTTTGTGTCAGGGATGGATGCACTCTTTCCTGTTTTTAATTCATGTTCAGAGCATACTTGCTTGTGGAAAATAAAGTGTTTTTGGCACGCTCAAGTTCTTTTCTTTTCTGCCTGAAGGAACAATAGTTCAAATTGCATGGCATGTCACTTTTTTAATATCTACACCGACAGTACATAGAGCCATAGTATAACATACAAGGATTGTTTCCTGAAATTAGTAATTTCTGTTTCAATAATTAATTCCTGTATTAGTTATTAATGACCGCAATGACTGTAATGCAGCTGCTCTGCTGTGTCCACCCCTGTATTTACACGGACGTGAATATATTTGTTGGTATCAGGGCATCGTATGGAAACAAGGTTTAAAAGTCAGACCCAAATTACGTTTGTCAGTTTCATGTAATTTCAGAAATAGTTGTGGGATCTTGTTAACTGAAAGGGCATTGATAAATCATTTCTGAATGTAGGTGGGAATAATGAATGTATTTTATGGAAGGTGCAACTGTTTGAGTGCTGTGGACTACACACAAAAATTAGGTAAAGTAGCTAGAATCTTGTACCGGCATCTTTGCTCTGCTGAGCCTAATGTTTTTGTACACTGTCCGTGATAAAAATGTATCGAAATTCACAAAAATAAATTGGTCCAATTATTGACACATTTGTATCCTTAACTCAAAAACAGAGGGCTTTGTGCTGTCTTTGGTGAACTAGGGCACAATACAGTACAGCTACATCTGGTTCAGATAAAAGTGATTTTTGTGCATGTCCTGATTTTGTCATGACTGGGCACATGAGCATGAAGCATGATTCAGAGAAGGTGGGCGTCAAATAACAGTGGAAATGAAAATGATGAGGAAGATGCCTGAAACAGAAGGTCAGCATGTACAGGCTAATCTCTTCTGAGGAACATATGCATTAATCCTAAAGCACTGCAATCAAGTCAAGAGAAAGAGAGACAATAATTTAAACTTGAAAAGCTCTTGGTCTCACACACACACACACACACACACACACACACACACACAGTCGGTGCTTACAAAAGTACTCACAATTTCCTGACGCACTTATACCACATACTATGTTGCATATGCACTCTAACCTTTCAACTCTCGGCATGGGTAATATATACCAGCAAATGATTCCCATGGCATTGTCAACCCCCTAGATTTCCAAAGAAATGGATGATTTATTAATACATCAGAGTAATTATGAGGTAAAAATCAATCATCCGATATCTGATATGGGGTTGAGTGTTATTCCAGAATGCTCTCTTAGGAGTCAGTGCCATTTCAGCAAGTCAGAAATGTAATTAGCCTTTAGCCTGGGGCTGGACTGCGTTTAGGTCGACCGCCGCCTCACGTTGCCTGCATGGACATCACTGATACCAGAGCAGGTAGTCAGACTAATGCAGAGATAAATGAGTCACAGACAGAGGAGGAAATGTCAGGGAAATTGCTGTCCAGTAAGGGTGAAAAGTGCACACTGTCTGTGTGAAAGCTTCAGCTGTTGATACATTTGAAGCTAATGCTGACAGTTTTGTTTTTGCGATCAATCAAGCTGGAATGATTCTGTGTTGACCTCCGCACTGACCACGTGGTGATGCTAAAAACATGAGGGAACAACGCAGAACAAATGCCTTGAGGAAAATCCAGTCGGATGTTCATTCTACATGCTGAAAAACTATGTGGGGGCAGAGTTTGGATCAGTCATGACAGTCATTGCTCTGAAAGACTCTTCCTTGTAAATGATTTTACTCACTCTCATCTTCTACTGCTTTATTCTACACATGAGGGTTGCGGGGGGGGGGCGCTGGTGCCTAATCCCAGCTGACATAAGGCAAAAGTTGGAACACACCCTTGAAATAAAAAAAGAAAATGGCCATTTACGAAGACATTGAAAAGGCTTAAATCAAAATTTTAAAAGAATAAATAATTAAAATAACAGTGGTAAAGCAAGTAAAGCCTGCATGTACAGTATTTTTCTGTTGTGTCTTTTAATCTTGATATGTGTGTGGTTTTGGGTGATGCTTCTGGCTTCCAGTCACCTGTTCACACCTGAACTGAATAAATCAATCCATTCTCCAACAGAATTGGAGCATCTGCAAGATTTGAAGACGGGTTTAACCACCACTTCCCTGGCAGATAGTCATAAAACTTTGCAGTAGTTACACTTCAGCCAACTCTGAAACCAGTCTTGCTTGGTTTTTTGGATCTGATTTCTGTTACCTCCCTGCCCACCTGCTATTTCCCTCTTGTTTTTTATGCTCATGATTATCAACTGCTCTCTATTTGCCAGTCACTCATACAGTGATACACAGACCAAGCTGTGTTTACTTGTCTGCTACAGGAGTGCAATCGTGCAGGGGATTTTGCACCTTCTCCCTCTAATTAGTCTCCGCCCTGTACACATACAGTTTGAATAAAAAAAATCACATAAAATATATAAATTATTTCTCTTCTATGTTGTATCTTGGACATAAAAACCGTTCAAAATTTTCTAAACTCTCCATAGTGAGCAGTTTTGCAAATGAAAGAAGTCTTCCAATACTTGACATGTTAACCTAAATACAGATTGCTGTTTGTAATCAACAGATTAATGAGGAATGGAAAAATCCACATCCATTAATATTCTGTACGAAATATTGTACTTGAATCTGTACTCCTCTCTTAGTGAATGTAAAAACAAAAGAGACAGTTTATGTATCTTCAGAAAAAAATAAATCTTCTGACCCAATAGTGAATTGAGTATTTTTTTCTTCCTTCCATAAACAAAAGTAAGACTAATCAGAGAGGGTTTACAGGAAAACACGTGGAAATACTTTGATGGGGGATCTTATGCCAAATGCCGGATAGTTTATTCAGTCAGATTATTCAGTTAAGTCCCATACACAGGAGAGATGAAATTAGGAATAAATTCAGATTCTAAATTGTACCTTTTGCACATATGTCATTATATTGTCGTTCATGGCTGGTATTGGGGAAATTAGTCCTTAATGATCATTGTGGTAGATAGTGAATGAACAATTGCTTTAAAAATATTTTCATATGCAGCTTACTTTTTGTTTTCCTCATTTAAAACATCTGTCCCATTAATGCTCAGTTGTGATTTGACAGATACCTTCCCAGTTAACAAATTATGTGGTTTATGGATCAAGAGGATGGAAAGTAGCTTTGATAACTCACATTTCCTGGATTGTGATAACGCGTAATAGACTGTAAATAGGCCTACAACCTGTTTTTTGCAAGCATTAGGGCTTGGGCTAAACCAAAATTACAATAAATTGACTTGCTGAAGCAAACTAGTGTGTTTGCATCGCAGGTATTCACTTCTCAAAGTGTGCGTTTTGCCCTTAAATCAGAAAGACAGGGACAAATGTCTGGAAAGGTTGCCAAAGGAAGATGGATTGTTAGTCTTATAGCAAGTGGGGCACCACTAACCTTGAGCCCATATGTTACTGTGTGTGTAAGACACATAGTAGTTGGTCAATCATCAAGTGGCCTTATAACAAAACACTCTTATGAAAGACTCGATGCAGCCCAAGGCTGGTCAGACAAAACTACTCTGATAGGCCAGGGGCAACGGCACCAGTGATGTAATTAACCCATTTATCATCTTTGGTTGGATTGGTAGACACGTCTTTCTAGAACAAACAAGCAAACAACCTGCCAGCTGAACAAGCTGATCTAATGGCCATACAAAAGATGCATATAATAGACTGTATAGGAAGTTGTATGTTTTGGGTTAAAATGACAACTTCTTGGTTGCCACTATGGCAGGCGACTACACAAAGAAATTGCCTTAAGTAACAAAGTGATACATTGCATCTTATTGAATTAAATCAATCAATTGTGTTTCGATGTAACTACACACTTTTTATGACATATTTCCTATTAATAACCAACTCTGGCTGTCTGCTACCATTTCATCTTCACTCAGCTGTGATAACATAATATCTAATATGATGCCTACTACTACTGTAGATTTTTCCGACTAATGGAAAGGAGGAGGAAGCTACTGTATCTTTACCCATCTTTACCCCACTTTCTCTCTCTATGTATTTGTGCGTCTGAGCTCTCAAAAAATACAAAAAATTTTTGTTTGTTTCACTCTGTGTGTACCTCCTTGTCACATGTCTACATGAGACCCAAGTGAGGGTTCTTACATGCCAACCCCCCCCTCCCAAACTGTAGACCAAGATGTTCCTGTAAATCACCTGCTGCAGGGATCCTTCTGATGCCATGGTAAAAATTATTCTCTGAGCCATTCATGATAAAGGGCAAAAATGAGTCATTCTCACTGTGTTCATGATGTTTTTGATTTCACAAAAGTCACAGGTTACACAGCTTATTATTATGCAATGCATTATTTGTGGATATTTGTGGAAAATGTTTGCTTGCTGCTTTTGAATGTGTGAGCACTTCACATTTTTCCTGCTCAGTGTGCCTTGTGACTTGATTTGCTTTTTGTTCTTTAATCACTGGTTCTAGACAGCACAGCGGTGGTTAGCTCTGCTGATGCCCCATAGCAAGAAGGCTCTTGGTTCAAAACCCACTTCAATCAGTGTGTTTCTGTTTGCATGAATAGGTGATAGATGGATGGATCACTGGGCCTAATACAATCAGCATCCAAATCATGAACAGCAGGTTAACAGTCAGGTTTGAAAGATAACAATACTGACTTTATTCCTTATTCCTTATTATTTGATGCTCTCACAAAACACTTATTTTTTTTTAAACATAGGATGTGGTTTTAGATAAACCTAACTAGATTTGTCAGCTACCAGTTTAGTTGTACATATAGCAAAAGTGAAATGCAATTAATAACAAATCCTCATTTCAAATCCTGCTGCAATCATGTTTCGTGCAAAGAGACTGTTCCTGTAGTTGCTGTTTTCTATGCACTGACCAACATAGGAATAGACGAGCTGATCCTTGGTGGGTGTCCTGTTAAACATATCATGCATCATTCCATACTTTGAGATATATTTACAGTATAACATGTTGATGCTGGTATGTGTTTGTGTGTTTTGTGGTACACCCACAGAGAATTCCACTACATGAACGACTAATTTGCAAGTTAAGTGGAAGAGCAAATGATACATTTTTTCTGCACCGATGATTCCTTTCAGACAAAATTCTACTCTAGGAACTGCAGAGCTTTACAAGGAGGTGAAATCAGCCTTGCTGCCCTCATCTCCGAGGCCAACTGATTTACAGAAATCAGTATTTTCTCAAAGTACTCAGTTATTAAGACGTCTTTATACTGGGGGGATATTATGAATGATTAAGTGTTATACATAGTATTGTAATGATCCTTAAGGATATGCGTTATTGCCTTATGTGTGTTCTGTTGTGCTGTTCTATGCATTGTCACTTTAAGGCAAGTTAGCGTTCCCAGCATGCTCGAGTGTGTGGGTGGGTGTGTTTTTTTTGGCTCGTTTGGAATGAGAGGAGATAAGTTATCGGCTAGTGAGTTCTCGGCATGGGTTAAGGGCAAAACAGTAGTCCCTCTTTTTCCCGCTGTTGCCAATAAAAGGCATCCTGTGAGAAGGTAACTCATCTGGTGTTTGTGTCTTACACCAATGTTACAGTATTTTGAATTTCTGTCTATTTATTGAGATGCAACAGTGGTAAACCTTTCTCTAAACCTACACGTGATCTTGCCATCAAGGCATTGTTGCCCAAAGAATTGCTGCCCGTGGATATTTTCTCTTTTTTTTCCCTCCTTTAAACGTATGGTTGTACATACACACATACATAATCATCACATTAGATCTGCAGATTCTGATATGGCATCAACAATAATGTCACAATAGAAGTCACTTTAATTATATTATTTTCTCATTCTGAAGCTTGGTTGGAACTATAGCAGGTTGTCATGACCATGTGTATATATATATGCCTAAATGTGATAAGTCAGTAAAGCAAGATGGTGAGACAGAAAGTTCTGAAGACTCACCTGAGAATTGGAAAAGGTCTTTTGTCACTACCCACCTCCTTGGCTGAATAAGCACCCATGAAACATTTCTTCCTAATCCTCATAGTCCTGACTCATGCACAGACAACCTCTGAGTGTGTCATAAAGCTGCAGCATGAGAAGGTTTTTTTTGTTTTGGTTTTTTTTTTTATGAGAAGAATCTCCTTCTGAAACATTCTGTATACGTGTCTTGGCATTTCCAGCCATACTCCTACCTGTCGCAGTCCTTTCCCTTCACTGTGCTTCCTCCATCACTTCTAAGCCCAAGAATCAGCATTGGGTGGACTCATTTGGAAATGGCCTGAACGTAACAGACTTTAATTTATTTTTAAAAGTTACACACTTTAATCAGTTTTCAAGGCTTTTATTGTGAAATATTTGCAGGACCAGTGTACACACATCTTGAGACCATATTAAGTTGAATACATAATGTGGTAAACCAGGGGTAATGGAGGTAAGACTCACAATACAAAAAAAAAAAGTGACACTGAGATGGGTCAAGTTCCAAAATCACACATATTTTATAAAGATAAACGTATGGGTAATGGGTTTCTAGTATCTGCTCAAGGGTTTTAGAACTGGGGCACCACAGGGACAGAGCGGTCAGCAATTGTGACCACCTTTGTTTTCCGCAGCAGAGATTGGTCTCCCTAAGGGGATGGAGAGGGAAAAATAAAACTGGTGAGCCACTGCAGTGCTTTTAGTTAAATATATTTGTTTGACGTAAACGTATACTCCACATCCTGACCTTCTTCAGGTGTCAGTGAGAATTAGAATAAGTGCAAATGCAGCCAACTTTTGCCCGTCCCAGAATTCTTTGCCAACCACCATAAAAATATAAAGAAGAAGAAGAAGAAGAAACATTATTTTACAACAACAGAACAACAGGAGTCTGGAGTCTGGAGAAATGTATACCAAACACAGAAGCCAAAAACTATATAAATAAAACATAATCTAAAATAATAATGCAAAAAAAGACTTAAATATGATATAACAAGATATAATTTGGTAGCTTTTTTACTATGTTGAGATGGACTTAATTTTTTTTAAACTCCATCTTCATATTATTTAAACATTTGTAGATAGATTGAAGAATTTTCAATAGGAAGATTCAATGGAAATTATTGTCCAGTGTTTTCTCTCAGCCTGAGCTAAATTAAATGCCAGTATATGATTAATGCGCCTCCATTTCCTCCAGTATTACGTAAAAAATTTAAAAATAATAACTGGAGGGTCCATCAAAAAGAATAAATAATACCAAAACTAATAAAACTGGTACAACACAAAACTAAAACTTACTGAAAAAAACTACAAATTAAAAACTAGTACCATTAGTTCTACATTGAAAAATGTATCTTATAAAATAAACATATTTTATATCAGATATATCTCAATACTTATTTGGCTGACTGGGGGTTCAACAAGCAGTCAGGATTCAAGGGGTAGGAAGAACTGATTCATGACTTCAAAGTGTTGAGGGCAGCTTTTAAAAACTCAGGGTACAGTCTGCTCGAATTTATTAGGAGAAGAAGAAGGGGAATTGGTGAGTTGTGTGGGCTATTTCTCACAGTGCCTGACTTCCGTCTCCTTTGCCAGCTGCACATTCATGAAGATCCAGACTAAAAATTGAGACACAGCTACTGTAGAGACTCCTTGCTGATTTAACAGATGGGCAGCAGGTGTGTCCAACTCTAAGTGCCCAGTGGCTGCAATACCCGCACTGGGTAGGAAGCTCCTTTAACTACCTCCTCCAGCCTGAGTCTGGAGACCCGCCCCCTCTGTTGGATCAGCCTGGCTGTTTCCCCTGGTTTGCCACAATAGGCATATTAAAATTTTATTATTATTATTACCATTTTCAAAGGCAAACATAGCAGCAGCTCTGCTGCAGAGACAGACTGTGCGAACAACAGATGCAAGCGAGAAGCAGCAAATCATCAATGCAGCCATCACACAACCGTAGAGGGTGGCCCAAGGCGGTAGTCTTCAATGTCACCTTAGTTGAAAAGTGTTGTTCCCCCCCACCACCACCCTTTTATTTTTCTTTCTCAGTTTTAAAATGCATTGCATCAGCTAAAATGTTTAAAGCTGTACCGTAGGAGAGAGAGCTGATAAGGACACTCTGTCCCTGCTGGAAAGTAGGAGTAGGAATGACACATTGAGAAAGCAAGTTCTGTAACTGTATTACGAGTGTCATTAATCTAAGCAAGGTTTAAAGATGCCTCTCTTTGCTATTCAGAGGAAGGGAATCCACATCACAGACCAATACAGTAGGTTAAACCAACTTTGAGAACTTCTTCATTGTAATATAAAATATTTTATTTCTCTCATTCGTTCTGTTCTGCTCTGCTCACATGATCATACACAGTTTCCTGGAATGCAGCAATAGTACAGTCGTGCCCAAATGCTTCAGTGGACAAATGAAGGTTGCTGGGAGAAAAGAGAGAGGCATTGCTTTGAAATCCAAATTAGCAGCAGTACAAAGGCAGCCTTGGGATGTCTTGTCACCACAGTCTGCTGATTAGCCTTCTGTTTGCTTCTTCTTTGTCATAGTTTTAGGCTCATGCTACAATACATATTCATTCAGCTTCTGTTGGAAGACCTCACTGATTCAGTCTGGCAAATTTTAAAGACAAAGAGAAAGTGTTCTTGCATCTCAAATCGATTTTACACTCTACTCTCACTTGGAAGAAGTTTTTGTCCAGTTCAAGGACATTTCAGGAAGTGGACAGGAGATCTATTGATTAATATCACTTTGGACAGTGATTGTGCCATTTACATCTGTTTACTGTACAACACTGGATGTTTTGTTTTTTATGAGCTCTCAGCCAAATCTTGTGACCCATTTTGGATTGGACTGGAAAATCTTTATTGTCCTCAGGGAGCAATTTTGTTTGTAACAGCGGTCACACACTACAAAAAAAAAAAAAAAAAAAAAAAAAAAAAACAGGAACATATACAGAGCATATGAATGCATAAAAATGCTGGATGTCATCATGATTATGTGACCTAATGACAACTACAGCTTTTTTTAAAAAAAAAAAAAACAAAAAAAAAAAACCTCACAGCTGATGGGACAATTGACTTCAGATATGTGTTTAATTTGGCCACACTGACACAGGCAAACCCCATCCCCGTTGGCAGAAGTCTGGTAGCATCAGTTAAAAATGGAACCACTGCAGTGGCAATGAAACGAATTTCATCCACTACTAAACAAATATAGCTGAAAGCTCTTGAAAAGCAATGTAACACTAACATTGTGTAAAGAATATTTTATCTTCCAACATTCCAACTCAAATATGTACACAAGTGAGGGCTAATTCACATAGTATTTCAACTAAAGTATTACAATTCATTATTGGTACGTTTATTATAAACATTTAACTATTTGGTTCATTTTAGCGCGACTGCAACAGGCAGTGCTTGAGAGTGAAAGTGTCTCTGTTTGAGAGCAGCACGATTCAGAGGATTATCACATGAGAGCAGATGACAAGGCATCAATAACGGACTGTATGAAATCATTATATACGTTTAATAGTGACCAACAAAGAGTATTCTAACCTCAGCTGAAGTTCCCTGTACTGTGGTGTGTTTGCTCAGCTTCCTCTTCACTTTCACCCATCTACATCAGTGTTTTCCAATCCTGGTCCGCAGGGCCCACAGCCCTGCATGTTTTAGGTGCTGCCCTTCTCCAACACACGTGATTCAAATGAATGGTTCGTTATCAGGCTTTTGCACAGCTGGATGATGAGCTGACTATTTGAATCAGATGTGCTGGAGCAGGGCAACATATAAAACATCCAGGACAGTGTTCCCCAAGGACCAGGGTTGGAAAACACTGGTCTACATTACATATCTCCACTCCAGACCTTCGTTTTGCTTCTCCTCTGGTCAAGACGTTTTTGAGAGTGAAATGAAGGCTTTTTTGATTCAGTATCATTCAGTATTTTCAACGCTTTTGCACCTAGCTTCTCTCTACTTGCTACTGGGTAGGTGTTGCAACAGACTAAGGCCCTATCTATACGCAAACAGAATGAAATGTAAAAAAAAATCTTTTTCTTAGTCATTTTGAAAAAGTTTCCCTTAAACATGGCATTGTTTCAGGAAGTATCTCCATCCCCAAAACACTGTAGTACATATCCCGGGCCTTTAAGTAGCACCGTAATGTTTCACCAAAAAAACATAGAAGATGTACACATAGATGTATATAACTGCAGAAACTAAAATGGAATGAACCAAGCCAGGGGAAATATGGAAATAAACAGACCAAACAAGAGTTTTGCCTGCTTTGTCGCTATATTTAGTGACATTACAGATCCCTTGTGACCTTTTTTTTTTTTTTCAAAAAAGCAACTACCAACTTTCTGGCATAATCCTAACTACTTTCCGAGAAAGGAATGACCAGTTCTGCCGGAGGAGTGACCTTCATTTAGTTGTATTTAATGTGGGTGGAGAGCTGGTCTGACTGTAAACACAGAGGGGGAGAGATAGAATCACTGTGACCACACAGGCAATACAGTCACAGACAAGAACGAGCTGTGGATGTGCAGAGCAGCTGACCATGTGCGAAACAATCACAAAATCTGTGTTCATTCAAGTAAAATGAGTGACTCTGAAAATTGGTTTGGTTTTCTCCTCCCCTTATTTTATGATTCAGTTTCACTGTCAATCTTCAACACTTAGTTTTTTTTTCTTCACTCCCACATAGTTGACAAAACTGCCAAACACGAGTATGATGACGATGATGAAGATAGGGACAGTGAATGCCAGCGTAAGAGAGAGAGGCAGGACTATGACAGCATCGTTTCCCAAAGTAGCATATTTGTAAAATGCAAGGGCGGTGTTTTTGAGATATTCCCACTTTTAGACTCATTTTTGTAAAGTGTCCCAGACTAATAACGACAATCACAGAAATAAATAATTAATATCTGAAATTATTGCATTTGAAGATGCTGTTGAAGTGAACACTTGTATGGACAAATAACTATAAACACAATACAGCTGCAAACAAAGAAAACATCATCAAGAAAATCAACTATAGCCTAAATATTTAGCTGTAAACTGCTATATGATTTCAAGTTTTAACAGGGTTTAAAAAACTGAATTATTTATTGCAGTAATCACAGTCATATCATCTCACTACGAAAGTACCTTTAAGCTACTCTTCATCAAAAGAATTGTAATTTCATGTATGAGGCATATTTATTAACGCCACTCACAATATGGCGTTGACATACGATGCTGCTGCTCACGAGGTGTCTACGTATATAGCTCTATGGTTTGTGCTGCCTGTAGAACAGTGTCACACATTCGCACTTAGCTGAGGTTACCTCTGTAGTAGCCATGTGTAAATGTGCAGCCACCATCACCTGCATCTGGACTTTTCCTGGTTCAGCACGCAGTCCCAACCTCCCTCCATACCCATATACCAAAGAGCCCAAGATGAAATCGATGAGTTTTATTGCAGTCATTTGCACCTGCATGTGGAACCCATGTGTCATGAACCCCATTAGCTGAGACAAACAGTGCTATTCCTATTTAAGGATGTTTAATCAGTAAAGAAAATAAAAGTTTTATTTGTCAACATGCATCAGCAGCTTTGTTCCCTTAAATTCATGAGCTACAGCAACTTTAAAGCCACAGTGGGCTTTGTTTTCTCTATAGGGCTTTTTCCATGTACATGGCTTCTAATTTCCTCTGTTCAAACTGGGTGAGTGTTTTCAAAGTGAAAGTCTAACCGGGTTTTGTACTCCTTTCTAGGACTTTTATAGCCAAAAGCATGTCCATTACCCACCACATCCCACCCCATGTGGCAGCAGGAGGTTATGTCCAAAAAATATGAATGATATTGAGGTGTCTTTGGATTGCCTGCAGGCAGAGACCTATGAATGGCAACCATGTCGTTTCAAAGCAGAGCAATTATCTCAGGCCAGGCTGGACGAATCCATTCCTGCAGACTTTAAAAATCCTCCAGGCCAATTATAGGCTGAAGGCATTGCATCTTCCTCGAGATGCTGCTTCTGCTGCTGCTGCACATCTACGGTGTAGCCAGCACCGAGTAATAGAACTAAGCCCAAAATGCTTTTTTTTTTTTATTTTATTTTATTTTTTTCTCTCTCTCTTATTTATATCACTGACATCTACATTGTGAAATTATTAGTGATCAATCATTTTCTTTCCTACCTTACTTATTTCTTCCACTATTTCTGTCTTTTACACAGATGATACACTGTAATAATGCCTTTCTTTCCTTCTTTCTTTTCTGTGAAGTAATCCTCCCAGTCTTTTCCCTTTTATCTCTATCATGAAGATACTCTTATTACCGGATTCCCCCCCTTACCTACACCCCCACATTGACTACTGCTCCCTCCCTCTTGGCATCTTATTCCACGTGATCATAACCAGCTGCTGGTGAGTGTGTGTGTGTGTGTGTGTGAGGGAGGGAGGGAGAGAGAGAGAGAGAGAGAGAGAGCTACTGGTTGCGACTCTGCACACGCGTTCAAAGTAAACGGAGAACCTCTCCGTCCGCGCACACAAGAGAGCAACTCGTCTCATCCGTGGATTCTACAGCTCATTTGCGTATCGTCTCCAAACCCTGCACTCGGGATACTCTGGCTGCATCCTCTTACTTTTCACACTTTCACCACCTCCTTCTCTATAACCCTGTATTTTGTCCCCTTCTTCTTTCCCCCATCTATCCTTCTTCCTCCTCATCATCCTCGAGCATCCTCTTCTCCTCGCAAGTCTTCCTGTCTGCCTGGATAACTTTTGTTACCCCCACCCTGACTCCATCCCGCACAGTTACCCTCCTCCTCCTCCTCCTCCTCCTCCATCGCTCATCGACACCCTATCGACTCTTGCCGCAGCAGTGTCCTCTCCTCCGGATCGGGCGGAACCCATTTGGTCGGTCTTGCACGGGGCACTGCTACATGGGGCGCACGGTGTCGCTCGGAAAATGGTGTGCTGCCGGTGTGTAGGCGCCCCGCTGAACCTGTTGGGATTGGAGTTGTCGGTGCGCGTCTGTTTCTCTTGCCCTCCTCTGCTGTGCCGCTGTCGGGGCCGCTGAGACATGCGTGTGTCCGTGCAGGCGGCGGCGCCAGCACCGCTCGCGGAGCCGCGGCGGCTTCGCCAGTGGAGCGGGACGGCGGGAGGCTGGCTCCGGATCACCCTTGTCTCCTTTCTCGCCACTTTACCTGTGGAGCAGCTGCGCGCCTTCCCTTCCTCCCTCAGCGACTGTCAGACGCCGACCGGTTGGAACTGCTCCGGTGAGAGTCGTGTCTTAAGAGGCAGAGTTGCAGCCTCTTCTTCTTCTTCTTGTTGTTGTTGTTGTTTTGTGGCTCTGTGTTTTGTGTTTGTGTGCAGTGACCATGCAGGAGCTGCTGCTGCTGCTGCTGCTGCTGCTGCTGCTCCGGAGCGTTTTGGCTGCGGATATAACGAAGCCACACGATGAGTGGAAAGATGCAGAGTTCTTGCAATGGGTTGCTTGATGCGGATTTAGGTTGACTTTGACAGCAATTCAACATTGAGTCAAAAAATAATCGGCTGACATGGAAAAGGGGATCGAAAATCTCGATGTAAGGGAAGGCAGCAATAATGATGATTGTTTTAAGAACACATGGAACAGGGAATTAATGTCACCATACCAACTTGACATGCGCCACAATACCAACATTGTCACTTTAGAGCTGCATTAAAAAATAGTTAATGTAGTTTCTTTCAAACTTAACACAGTTATTTCAATTGCAGCTCATTTTTATACATTGACTTTACTGTAAATTCTATATCGGCTTAATCAAATTGAAATTTGATTAGTTTTATAGGCTTACTTGGTATCTCCGTTGTTTTATATTTAAGTATAACAAGAATTGTAAATTATTGGGCGCCTTGCTGTAAACTTGTTTCCTTCCCTCGGAGCCTGAGGCGGTGGATGGATGCAGAGAGGACAGACAGGAGCTGCAGAACTCAGCGCCTCCATCGCCTCCCTTTGTAAATCAGCCTGAGACTGTGCCGCCATGTATCCCCGCTGCCTCCTGTCCAAGTCTGAATCCTTAAAATAGCTCCCAGTCGATTCTACAACACTCACGGTCACTATAAGTATTGATAGTGTAGCTTGTAACAGACACACACCCAAATCCTCCAGAGTCATGACAGCCTTAATGCAAGCAGAGACTGAGTAGGCCTGTAGGCTGCAGCCTACATGGATGAAAGAAAAGAGAATATTTTAATGATCTATACCACAGACATATTCCCTTATACTGGAATGCAGCTGGCAGAAATTTAAAGAGATATTAATTGTGAACATTCCTCTAATACCAATTCATAAGATGGGGATGTTGCTTTCTTAAAAAAAGTTTTTAAAATGCTGTTTAGTATGGCTGCAGGCAACTAAACTAAGCTTCATGAAGCATTAGACATTTTTGATGATACGTTTTTTTGGATATTATTATGCATATGTCTGTCTATTGTCTTTGGGTTTTCAAATCAAATCAGATCAATTATAGTTTACTGTCAATACAGGTTTTTTTTTTTTTTTTTTTTTGCTCTGGCAAAAGTGCTCCCAACAGGCACAGAGTAATGCACGGCATGACAGAGACAACAAATGCCCAACAAATCATCAAGGAGCAGTTACACAGAATAAAAAAAATAGATGAATATTGCACCTCTCTTAAGACACACTAAAATTTAAAGAACACATTAAAACCTAAAGCATGAAATGCTATTAAAAATAAGACATTATAACAATCAGCCCAAATGTGCCAAAGTATAGTGCTTCACTAAAGTGACAGTGCTTATCAAGATACATGACAGTTAATTTGTTTCCTTGTTGAGTGCTGTGATAGACATTGGAATAAACGAGAGCTTGGGATGGTTGGTTTTACATTTCGTTGCCCTATAAAGTCTGCTTGAGTGTAACATGTATGAAACAATATTCAGAAAGCTGAGTTTGTGACGGGTCATTTAGGATCCCGTGTGATCATTTGTAATGGTGCTTTGCGTAGTTTCCATTCCACTTAAATGTGGTGAAGAGAGAGAATTCTCTCTCAAGAATCCTCAGCAAACGCCGGTGCAAGTGACAAATGAGACATCTGTTAAATGCTCGTACACCTGAGCATTCTCACCCCACCCCCATACTATCATCCGTGCTGGGTAGTATTGCGGACTCGCTTTTTGCTGCTGTAACTGTTGATGGTGGTGATGATTTGCCTGTCATGATCAATAATGACACGAGCCCCGTCCAAATAACACATTTGCCTGCTGCCTCCCCCACTTCCTGACATACTCTCCCAAGCTTTTCGGCGAAGGCTTTTATCCAACACGCCTTGAGGAAACTTAAGTGCATATAACACCACACACACATACACACACACACAGCTATTCTTCTTAGGACCCTGTGTTGACTTCCATTCATTCGGACAGTCTAACCAAAACCTCACCCTGGACCATACCCAATTAACACCTAACTTAACCTAATCCAAACCACAATTCATATCCTAATCCTTACTTCAAACAGAGCCTCCGAAATGATTATTGGTTACTGCTTATAAATGTACGTTCCTAAAACAAAGCAATTTTATTCACACATGCACACACCAAGCATCAGATGGAGCCACAAAACATAAGGCCCATTCAAAAATAAGAATAGTAATAGTAATAATGATAATACAGCTGGGGGGTAAGTGTCATCCTTTGTTTGTTGACCTTGTCCTGCATATCATGCCCTTTAACAACACCAGAATTGAAAGAAAGTTTGGTGAGGAGTTCAGTGCCTTTCCCCTTGTAATCACAAGCAGCAGTGTAATGATGATCAGGTACCACTTTTAGCAGCGGTGGCGGCTTTGAACGGATATTGAATGAAATTCTTTTAGTTGGACTAAAACAGACAGGCAAATGACTTGGTTTGACAAAGACTGCCATTGTGTTTGCCAGAGACAATTGGCCGTTAAGGAAAAAAAAAAGAAATTCTTTTAGTTGGACTAAAACAGACAGGCAAATGACTTGGTTTGACAAAGACTGCCATTGTGTTTGCCAGAGACAATTGGCCGTTAAGGAAAAAAAAAAAAAAAAAAAACTGCAGAGGGTTTGTTCTGAGTACTTAACGTGTACTAGCCCATATTTTACAAAGAAATAGTATTTTTGCAGTGAGGTTTAATGTGGGAACCTCTAACTTATGCACAGTTCGAGTAAAACCTCACAGTGAATTTGTGACACCTGAATTATGATGTCAAAAGATCCAGTAGTTCAGTATTTACATTTTCAAAGAGAATAAAACATATCAAAAGAGAAGAAAAGAAAGAAAACAAAAGAGACGCAAGTAAACCCAAATCAGAGTAGCCTAAATATTAGACAGAGCTTGTTGTACAAATAGTGGAACTGTAATGTAACAGTGAAGCATCAGTTAGACAGAAAAGTGACAGATAAAGGGCCAAACAAATCAATAAGCACCAGCCAGGTGGGTGTTACTCAGGAGGAAGCACAGACAAATGATTAAAATATGAAATAAAGGGTTGCCATTTCATAATAATGTGATCCTCAGATCCCCTTAATGTATGTTTGATTTATTTCCATGTTAGTAGAATTGTGCAATGTGCCAAAAGGGTTGTTGGGCCATAAAGAGTAGTTTTGGCAGGCACCTGAAAAGGGGGTGTATTTGTACTTTTATTTTCAGAGGTTTCCGTTGCAGTGTTAAAATAGAACATTGCAAGATTTAAAGATGACGGGAGAAGTGTCAAAAAAGTATGCCGACATTATTCTTCAACATCTCATAAACTGTTTATGGTAAAAATGGAAAAGTAAGATTGATGCAGCCCTTATAAGGTAGGCTATACCTAGTAGAGGCTGAAAATTTTTAGGCAATTAATCTGTTCTGATAGGACATTTTACAGTGTAACCATTGGCATCAATAGCACATTTAATCCATCACTTTTTTACTGCACCACAAGTTGTAGACCCAGGACCCATGTCACTAAACAAACACGAAATCAGTCATAGCTGTCAGAATATAGAACAATTCAAAGCATATCTTGGCTAAAGGATTTCAATGACAGCAGCTTTAATCTCAATCATTTATTTTCTCAATTAACTGATTAGTTGTTTGTTCCATAAAATGTCAGGAAATGTTGATCAGTTTTTCCCCCCAAACCTTGAAATGATGATGTTCTCAAATGTCTGACAGAATCAAAATTATTGTTTTAATTATTTATTTGTTATATGGAGCAAAGAACCCAAAATATATTCACATTTAAGAAGCTGAAAATAACAAACTTGTTTTAATTATTTAAAAAGAAACCCAAATCATTTAATCAATTATCAAAATATTTTACAATTAATTTATTAATCGATTTATTAATTGATTAATCGTTGCAGCCCTACATTTGTGTTAGTTAATATTAGCTTACTTGTGGAGCAACATTCACAGTTCTAGATGTTTTTATTTCCACCTAGAGACTATAATTCACTCAATGTGCTCATATCCCCATATTGTTACACCTTTGCTCTGGTCTCCACCATCTACTGAGGAAAATGTCTTTGATAATAAATATTACTCGGCATCAGTTTTTCTCTTAGTGTATATATATATATATATATATATCCCTTTGAATGAATCCATAGTCATATTCATATTCACATATATTCAAATACATGAAAACTTTGATAAATGCAGATAAATACAGCATCAACGAGGTCACTCGCTCTAATAAAGTAATGTGTTTTTTTGCAGTCATCAGAGTCAAAACCATTGGTGCCCTTATCTACACTCAGCTTGTGCCATTTTTGACATTGTTTTTGTCAACTGTCTAAAACAATGCTCAGAATATTAATGTTCTACTCTGGCCAAGTAGAATATTTCAACAGTTTTGGGTATTTCAGTGGTAGTCTGATATCTAGTTGAAGTTAAGGAAAAGCACTGAAAATGCAAAGCCACCTGTAAATCCCCTCAAATGGAGAACTGCAAGTCGTCTGGAGAGAATTGTCCATCTGTTTTTTGTCAACAGAGAGGTCAAAAGTGCTGCCGGTTCACTGCAACTGCCAGAGAACTGAAGCTATGAAAAGAGACAGAAAACAGACGCATAAAGATTTATATAAAAGTATAATATAAAAATAAGGCAGGGTTGGCAAGGTCCAGTCAAAAGGGTATGAAAATTTAGTGTTAGATTTCCTCTTTTGAAAAGTTGTTTAACTTAATGTGGTGTATTCCGTCTTCTTCCTTAGAAAATGAAACTCAGGGGGTTTTCAGACTTTCACTGAAGTCTAGACATTCTCAGGAGGTTCTTTTGTATGTGGGGAATGCACATTTCCACAGAAGTCGATCCAAACACCCTGCAGTACGCTTTCTGTCAGCTGCCTTGTCTAACCTGTTGACTGTGCCTGAGTGAGCTAATGTCATCCTGTGTCTGTCCAGAAAAGGTCTCTGTGTCATGCATTACCTGACTGAGAGAGTGTCTGTATGTGCAGCAGCAGCAGCAGCAGCAGCAGCAGCAGCAGCAGCAGCAGCTGGGTGGGCGGGCAGGCGTGTGTCTAACCCAACAAACTATTGAACAAAGGAGTTTTTTGAGCAGTAGAAGTCTCTTCTGCAACTCGTTGTGGGCGCGTCTTTGCTTTACCAATGTTGACTCTGTCTTGACATTAAAAAACTTCCTGTTTGAAGCGTGAAATAGCTGGGTACACAAAGTTTAAACACAGCTTTACTGAGAAATACAAAGAGAGCATTATGCGAACTAATTTGACAACGTTTTGACTGCAACAGACATTTGCTTTCATGTACGGTACCCACTCCAGATTTAGCCAAGAAAAAGTTGTTTTTAATTTATTGTCAATGATTAAACAATGAGTGTTTATTAACCCATAGTTTAAGGAAAATAAATGAAATTTTCAACCGAGGTTAAGAGCAAACTCGGGAAAATGTCTGGTCCAAATTCTCCAGACATTATCAACAGCTTTACTGTGATCTAAGTGTTTATTTTGTCTTTTAATAAGTATAATGAGACATGAACTCTAACTCCCTCCATGACAACATTTAAAAACCTGTTGCAGAGTTAAAGAAAAAAATGCCCCAGCATGAGAAAGGTCAAGAAAGGATGTCTCACCACTGTGGTTGTTCAGCCTTCATTATTAATTTAACCTACTTAATTATTGATCAGCACAATGCTTAAAACAGGGGGGTAAGGACTCTTTATACTTCTTAGTGATGTGAAATTCCAGGTAGGTAGGAGGAGATGCATTTGGCTGACAAGCTCTCTCTCTTTAGACGAGTAAGAGCTTTGCTTGCCATCTTAATCGTTAGCTTATAAACATTACCTTTTCAATATTTGATGTTTGCCAGCTTGTTTTCGTTAATTATTCAGTTTACTGTAATTTCCTCCTGGAACACCAGGCAAGAACAGGAAGTGTAAGTTTCCCTGGCCTCTGACAGTGCAACTCAAGCTGTTTACAGAAGCAGTGTCAAGGAGCACACACTAACATTTAACATTTAAACAAGGTTTAGTTACATTAACATGTAATCAAAGGAGGAAAAAAAAAACCTAATCTAACAAGAAACAAAAGGGTTGTGTCCCATGCTGCATCTGAAATATCTTATTTCGCTCTCTCAGCTTTATATCCAAATTTCTTTCCCCTCAGTAACACCCTGAACTGCAAGAGACATAAATTACCAAAACACGCAAGTGTATTTCTTTAAAGTCACTTGTATATTGGTAATTCTTGATATAGCAAACAACATTGCCAGGTAAAATGTCAGTTATTGTTTTACTCATTAACTACATTGTATCAGCTAAAACTTAGTAAGCATTTTTAGCATGTTTGTTGTTTTTATTAATGGAAAGCAACACTTTGTAACTTTTACTGGACCTGCTGTCACTGGACCAAACATGCCTTTATGAAAGCAGATTTATTTTGGCTTGTTTTGACATTTAGTATCACTCTGGAACTCACATGGTCTGATCATTATGTGCAGAGTCAGAAGGAAAGAAGCTTCATTGTCCTTATTACTAGTTAGTGACAAATCAACATATTTTTAAAGTTGTTGCTATAAGGTTAAAAAAGTTGCACTGTGTAGCTTTAAGTAATAGTAAATACATTAGGTACAAATTAGGTAATAAGATTAACACCATGACAGGGAAGTATGGACTTCAGTTTTACCCACTGGTTACACACCTACGTATCCTAATCTAAAGTCTAGTTACTACATGAGTTTTGGTCTAGTAAACTGCTCGCTGACAAATCTTTCAATTTCCAGCTTATATTCAAGATATTGGACTGTTTGACTTTGGCCACCTTTCATGAAATGACCAACGAGGCGTTACAGAACTTTGAATTTAATGAGCGCCAAGGCAAACTCACCAGGAAACATCAGCGTGAGGAAAAAAATATTTGGTATTACTAGTTAGCCAGTGTGTCGTCTTTTGTGTTTACATTTGCTGCAGACTGTGCTGCTCAAGCTCTCCCTGAACAACAATTCCCATGATTCCACGCTGCTCCACACTGTCGCTAATCTAGGTCTTATTGTTTTGATTAAGAGACGGCTAACTGCAAAGTACATACTGTGCGTTTAAGCTTAGTTATGATAAATGTCTTTAGCTAACTTTTGACATGTTCTGTTGTGCATCACATTTGGTAGCTCACAGTGGACAATGGTTCCTGTTCTCTAGATCTTAACAATACAAAGTAAATTCTTTCCTCTAGGCTTCTTTTGGCACCTTGTCCTCTCACTGCTCTCCTTTGACGTGTTCAGTTCAGCGAGGCCTTCAGAACACCCGGTATATACATTATTTTTTTCCACACATTAATGAATAGAGATGTCAAAGTGAGAGTTTTTTATTATTATTATTTGAATCAGGTTGCATTTAATGGTTCTGATGGTGCTCCAGTATTTTTCATCATATAGCAAATATCTCTTGACGTGTTTTAAACTTCTTTTATATAATGTATTTCCAAAACTTGTTTCCTTCAAAGAGACTCTGATTGTTATCATTTATGATTTATGTCTGCAGTTGATTATAGTTCTTGGAATGATCATCATAGAAGGTAATTCTTACTGAAGGGAGGTTGTTTTGACATGATTTAAAGTTGTAGAAATCTAAGCCCATGTGCTGTAAACAAAGTGGGAAACATTTTGCAATATAAACTTACTTACTTACTTTTTTTTTTTTTTTTTACCGAATTTCTTTTCTTTTGCACCAGAGGCATTCCATTATTTTTTGTCTTTTTTCCAAATAAGCATTCTGTAGTTGTCAAATTTGATTTCTTAGCCCTGAATCAATGCCATGTTGGGAATAGAACAACAACAGTAAAAGCTCAACTGTTAGCTGGTGTGGATTTGGCTGTTGAAGCCAAAAAACTTTTGTCAGCAGAGAAGTCAGGGTTTGTATTTTGAGGCTGCTCAACAGAGAAAATGGTTTTCTTCGGATTAACTTCGAGGTCACTGTAGTTGAAGAATACACAATTTAAAAGTCACCATTGAACAACAACAAAACCACACAGCTACTCTTTTAACTATTTCTTTCACAAACATATTAAGTTAACATTTTTCACTCTATTAAATTGACCAGCAATTTAATTCAATATTGATGTGTGTAAAATACACTCCCTGCTCAAAGAAAATGTCACCACCTAGATTTAACAAAGCAAATAGGTAAGAGCCTCCTACTGAATAATTACTGCATGGGTGATTATCTTTCAGCTGACAACAAGTTATTTAACCCCAACTGATGCAATGAGTAGCTTTTCATTTCTTAAACAACCATGTCAAAAGACACATCCTGTGGTTGTGGAAAAGATGTTAGTCTGTTTGAGAAGGGTCGAATCATTGACATGCATGAAGCAGAGAAAACATCTAAGGAGACTGCAGAAACGACTATATAAGAACTGTCCAACTCATTATTAAAAACTGGAACAATTCTGGGGAACCATTGTCTTCGTGGAAGAAATGTGGTCGGAAAAAAATCCTGAATGATTGTGATCGTCGATCACTTAAACGTTTGGTGAAATCAAATCGTAGAAAAACATCAGTAGAACTCTGAAATATGTTTAATAGTGAAGGTAAAAGCATTTCCACACTCACAATGTGAAGGGAACAAGGGATTGGGACTGAACAGCTGTGTAGCCTCAAGAAAACCACTAATCAGTGAGGCCAATAGGAAAAAAGGCTTCAAATTGCTAATGAGCATAAAGATTAGACTCTAGAGCAATGGAAGAAGGTCATGTGGTCTGATGAGTCCAGATTTACCCTTGTTCCAGAGTGATGGCTGCATCAGGGTAAGAGAGGCAGAGGAAGTGATGCACCCATCATGCCTATAGTGCCTACTGTACAAGCCAGTGGGGGCAGTGCAATGATCTGGGGTTGCTGCAGTTGGTCAGGTCTACACTATGTGTCCAAAGAATGAGGTCAGCTGACTGACTACCTGAATATATTGAACGACCAGGTTATTCCATCAATGGATTTTTTTCTTCCCTGATGGCACGGGCATATTCCAAGATGACAATGTCAGTATTCATTGTGCTCAAATTGTGTAAGACTGGTTCAGGGAGCATGAGACATCATTTTCACACATGGATTGGCCACCACAGAGTCCAGACCTTAACCCCATTGAGAATCTTTGGGATGTGCTGGAGAAGGCTTTGAGCTGTGGTCTGACTCCTATCATCATTACAAGGTCTTGGTGAAAAAATAATACAGCACTGGATGGACTTATCGAAACAATGCCACCACGAATGCATGTCATAATCAAAGCTAAAGGTAGTCCAACAAAATATTAGAGGTGGTGCCTTTTTTTTTTGGCCAGGTAGTGTACAGTGTCCTTATCCAGCAGAATCTTAAAGGTGCAGCAGGTAGGATATTTTCAGTGTTGTTCATCAATATTTCCACAACATAACATTTTAGCATAATATAAATCAAGTGGTCAGACAGAGAACTTGACTTCTGCACTTGCTCTGGGCTCTGTTTTAAGCCTTGGCAATATCTGCTGTTGGAACAGGAGATGTGACCAATCACAGGGCAGTTCACTGAGAAAGAGATGTGCTCCTGGTGGCTGTTCTAGTAAGCTGCTCAGCATTTAGCACCAGTGACTACCTGTTCTGCAGACCTAACAGAAAGAGTTTAAAAGAGAGTTGGCCAATAAAAGCAATAAAACACGTGTCTGATTCAGCAGAAAAATAGAAAGAAGGAGAAAGTGTCTCAGGTCATCTGACATGTACAAAACCAGTGTGTCCATGTTCACCAAATGAGAAGAGATCAGGCTGAAAGCAGCACTTACAACCTGCATATTTACTCTAAGTTAACAATCAGGCTGAACAATTTGTGGAAATATGTCATTTATATTTTTTCTGATAGATCTAAATGAGATATTGCAATTTCAAATTGATAAAAAACAAATTTAAGTTGAGCTTCAGTTTGATACTTACTGCAGTAGAGTGTAGTGGTATAATGTTATCACATTATACCACTACAATATTATCTGCGGTATATTCTAATGTACAGTTGAGAACCTAAAGATAGAAACTGTATCATATTAGTTCCTTAATTTGCAAAAGATACTCGAACAATGACAAGTACAACAGCAGTTGCAGCCCTTTAAATTGTGATTTTTGTCTTGAAGAGTATTTTTTACAGCCCTAGTCAGCAATCAGATGTACACTGTAGATTCCAAGTTATGCTGTTTATTGCAGCTTTGAGAGAATCTGGATAGGGACTCCAGCAATCGCCAAATTTCTTTTGTTGTTTGAAAGACAAACAACCCTGAGGACAATGAAAACTAATTTACATTACAAGGAAATTGTGTGTAATCTATTATCAGTAAGGTAATACCATTTTTAGAAGAGTTGTATTCCCTTAGCAATAAACTGAAAGGATGAAAAATAGCCTCTTTGGTAGTACCACTACTGTAAATCTATATTTGTATTTTCTTGTAGGCAATCATTGTTGTACAACTAATTGGCATTCTTGCTGCTTTTTCTTTGAAGCCCAAACCCTGTTGTCCATGATTTTTCTGAGAAGTGATCATCTGGGACATTTATTTCATTACATTTTATACTTATTTCTTTCGGAGGCTTGATATGTCACTTGTATCCTTGTAAACACTTTGCAGAAACATCTATTTGTGCGATTTTAGCGTGGATAAAGTGCATTTCTTTTATTTATATGTATAATTCTCCATCAGAGCAAAACGATCTCTACAGTTGGTTGTTAAAGTCCATTTCTGTTTACTGCCTACTGTAGATGTCCAAGCTTCACATCTGTCTTTTGCTAAAGAAGACAGTTTGATGGCATGAGAGGAAGTCACATTCTCCCTGTTCCCTTTCATTTGAAACACTTTAGTATTTTGATCTCAAGAGTCTACAGCTGCTTTTGCTTAATGAAATAATCCCCAGTGACTGTCGTATAGTGATTTTTTTTTTTGCTTGAAATGCACAACCTGCTAGTCACAATGATTGTTTGCATAAAAACAGTTCTTCCATCCAGTGAGGGTACTAGTCGACCAAGTAAAGATTTTGGGGGCAAATCTTTTGTCTCTTTGGCTAAGAGCCTTTGTTTAATCTGTGCACCCCAAGCGATGAGACCTCTCATATCACTGTCTCTGGCTTGATGACAGTATATTTGCCTGCACTTGAGGTCATTCAGGATCATGGCAAATAGCAGGTTAGTTTCAGAATAGGCTTGTCCTCAGTGGGCTATCATTGGTGAATATGCTACCATGAGCCAAGGTGTGATTTTACGTGGAGAGGGGAGCGCTGATGATTACGGTATAGTTAAGTTGCAGAAGGTTGTGAATCTGAGTGTCCATTGAAATCAGACTTATGCTAACATAAAACATAAGTGTGAACTTTTTGTGTGCGATTTAATGTGACTGCCTGAGTGTCTGCAGAGGCAAATGTCAACTTTTTCATCTGGTTCATTTTAAGTTTCAGTAAACTTTTTTTTTTTTTTTTAAATTCTATTTTATCGTGACATTTGTAAGGTTTTGTGTCACTGGCATTTGAGAACAACAAAGGTGATTTATAAAGTGCTTTGGATCACTGTAAGTGACTGTACCTCATTTCAGTGGCTTTTAATCGACTGACTGACTGAGATTGGTTAATAAATGCTATTTAAATGAGGTTAAAACCTTGACCTGCCAGGACTGGAAGAGAGAGAAAAATCTGCTGACGTGGAGTTGGAGGGATGTTAAAGCGTGACAAACATGCTGCTGAAGTGTCCTTAAAAAATGTGCCCTTACTTGTTTAATATTATTTTGTCATTGTTTTTAGTTGTTTAATCAGTATCTGCATCTTTTACAATGCAGAGAAGATGTGCTCTTATTGTTGTCTTAATTCATTAATTCATATTAATATTAAATATAAAATACACATTTGAACTATAAAAAACATGAACTTTTTAAAACTATGTTAATATTGGCAAATTATTATGATTGATAATGATACCTTAGAAATCATTTTAAAATCTGTTCCCCTACATGTATTTGCCAATATACAGTACTGATATCAGAACTCTTAGAGTTGTTGGCATCTGTCATAATTCATTCAGTTGGTCTGTTAAGGGGTCAAATGTTTACAAATAACCTTCAGTATGTCCAGTGCGTGCTCTCTTGATCGAAACTGTATGTACAGATTTCCTGATGAAACAATTTCTCACAAGGTCCACAAAGCATGCACAAAGCAACAAACCCCACATTGTTCATGTATGAACTTCAAAGAAGAGAATCTTTCACGTTCATTCTCTGTTTCAAATTGCAATTGTAGTCATTCGGGATTTTTCTTAATTTACGTACCGGGGCTCCAGACTAACTTTTCTTACTCAAAGCACAGTTGCCCCAACTGAAAATTTTAGGAGCGCAAAGCAGAAAATTTAGGGACCCACACCGTAAATTGACTTGCAAAGCAAATATTCACATTTCTTCCAATTTCCACTGTATTACTGGTAAAAACTTAAGTAATTGCACAAATTGCAATGTGCCGTTTTAATTTTATTGTGCACTTTTGAAGAAGCAACATAAGCATACGAGACATAAAGTACAGTACAATATTAGCAAATATATCGTACAGTATATTTTTTTCACTATATAAATATTTTAGAAATCTTTCAAAAACTTGTTAAAACCTAAAAATGTTAATGTCATTTATTTGGCAAATAATCTGAATTCACCTTTTTTACAACCAAATTGACACAAATCTGAGAAGTCAGAAATTACCAGTGCTGTTAATTTTGGGCAGCTGTGGCATAAACCTTAAATTGTGTTGTGGACTAAAAAATTTGTTAAGCACTGTATATTCAGAAATTATAAATGTAATCTAAACCATGATATAAGTAGACAAATACTGTATGATACAGTATCTGTCTTTACTAAAAAACAACATTTCTAACAAAATAACAAACCCTGTCAACTCCATGCTTAAGATGTAACACATTAAATGGAGTAATAAAAATGACAGTGATTTTTAAAATGCTGGTTAGTGTTTATATTTACTATATACATCAATGTGAATGCTAAACAAAACACATCATCTTAAACCTTCATTAAAAGTCTTTCATTTTTAACTTTAATTTCAAACCGTCATACAAAGTGTCCTGTGATCCGAGAATTGGATGCAGTTTTGCTTTGCATATCTGATGATTTACAGACACTGAATTATCAGTAGTGTGTCTTTTAAAACTCATTTTTAATCAAATATCATCCAATTTTGGTTTGTAATTAAATTTCCTGTTGTTTTTCAGTAAAAAAAAGAAAAAGAATGCTGCTTTAAATATACTTCTCATATTAAAATTTTCCCTAATGAGTTTTCAAAAGTGATTTGAATTTACACAGCAAACATCACTATTACGTCTTTCACCTTGATATCAGTGATGTTTTTCTTTATTAGGATAACTAAAAATTATTCAACAGGGAACACTTCCTGTTCCGTGTCAGCTGGAATTTAGACCTATGTTCTTGGAAATGCCAATGCCCGTGAGCACATGCTGGTTGCTTTTTTGTAAATAATCAGTTCAGGTAGACTAATGGCCTTGAGCTCAGTCTAAAGTCCATGTGACTATTTGATTTGATTCAGGTTGCTTTGTTGGAGTCATTTGAGATCCCTAACGCAGCGTGAATCGGATCATGTCCCAGGTTTGCTTCTCCAGGGCAATGCCCCAGGAGCTAGCCTTGATGTAGACAGACAAGCATGACATTGAACAATGTAAATAAATGTGTGGAGAAGAATGCAAAGCAGAGGTCGGCCCATAGAGGTTACTTTGAAGCATTTAAAAGCCAATAGCCTGTTTATTGGCTGATAGCCCCCAGTCGCGAAGGAATAAAAGCACCACAAATGAAAAAGTATCTCAGTAAATGTCATGATATTCTGTAAAGTCTTGCAAAACAATACTTATCACAATATTGAAAAGATAAAAAGAAAACAACTCAACATTGTTGTATGACTGATAGCTCTAATACAATTAATTAAATGTACTTCCATACTTCTTTAGCGACCTAATGATTACCTAGTTAGTTGTGCATAGGAGGCAGCAGCAGTAAGAATATGTTTAAGGGACTGCTGAAGCGATGACATTTTGAAGGTTCCTTGAACACATCATTAGCAGGCATTTGTTTCGTGCTCTGCATGTGTGGTTGCTACTTTATCACTTTTTTATTCACACTAGATCCCATGTGCTGATCCAGCAGCGGTCTGCATCATTTCATTTCATGGAGTATATAAACAGTAGGGTCATTTTATTATTATTTTTTATTATTATTATTTTTGTAAATTGTTGGAGGAATAACATGTTACCACAGCAAAAATAGCAAATATAGCTTCAAACACATGGCTGTGGAGCCTCCATTTCAGGTGGTGATCAGCCTCTCCACATTACAGGCAGAGGCAGCACAGCCATCGGCCACTATCGAAGCCATGGTTCGATAGCCATGATAGATAAATCACTCACTCTCGCTCTCTCTCTCACTCACTCATTTTCTACCGCTTTATCCACCAAGGGTCGCGGGGGGCACTGGTGCCTAACTCCAGCTAACATGGGGCGAGAGGCAGGGTACACCCTGGACAGGTCGCCTGTCCATCACAGGGCCACATAGAGACAGACAACCATTCACTCTCACATTCATACGTACGGGCAATTTCGAGTGTCCAATTAACCTAGTCCCCAAATCTGCATGCTTTTGGACTGTGGGAGGAAGCCGGAGTACCCGGTGAGAACCCACGCACCACGGGGAGAACATGCAAACTCCTTGCAGAAGGCCCCTTGTTCCAACCGGGTTGTGAACCTGGGACCTCTTGCTGCAAAGTGCTAACCACTACACCAACCGTGTATAAATGCGCAGTAGATAAATCAGCTAAAACAATTAATTGGTTGAGCTCTATTACAGAAACCTCTACATACACGGCACAATGTCCTATGCCTTGGCTTTTGTTAGTCACATCTGTTGACCACAATTGGGATTAGGCATTTTTGTCTGACTTGTTTGGCAGTGCTCACAACTATCCTCATTAAAATACGAAATGAAGAACTATTATTTGTCTCTAGAATATGCCTGTTTTTCAAATTAATTCTAAAAATTCATAAACAATTTTTTTGTAGTTCTTAAATAGCCATGTGCTGTGTTCCCATTTTGTCTTGCATGGTATGTGATCAAAGAGCATACCGTGCTGAGCGTGTCATGACTGATGGTTAAATCTCAAATATTTAGTCACTTATGTTGCTCGTTTGCTTTGGTCCTCCAGGTTTTGATGACCGGGACACAGACCTTTTCTTGTGTGACACCAACACATGCAAGTTTGACGGCGAATGTCTAAGGATTGGAAACATGGTGACGTGCATTTGTGATTTCAAGGTAAGAATTGATATTTTTCTTCTGTTTGTACTATTGTACTATACTACATTTCCATTTTAAGGTGTTCTTCTCTGTCCTCCCTGAACAGTGATTGTCAGAGCTTAGCAAGTCTTGTTATTATGGGCTCTTTTTATAGCCTTTTTAAAACCTCAAGAGAAAAAAGTGTAGGTTATTATATAGCGAAGTAATGTATATGTGTTTCTTCAAATGATCTTCAATTAAATTAACTGCCTTTTATATCAAGGCCACTGAGAATACTGTGTATTCTTTTTTGTCGGTAGGTGCAATATAAATTTATGATGTTACAGCAAGTAAAAAGTCATGTGATTTCAAATGATTCATCCTGAATATGTTCTGGTTTCTAGCTTTCTGACAATAATTTTATTGTTTTTTTTAAAAAAAAAAAAAAAAAAACTTCCTGTCCTTTTATTGACAAAACAACTAATTGACTAGCTTTCTGACAATAATTTTATTGTTTTTTAAAAAAAAAAAAAAAAAAAACTTCCTGTCCTTTTATTGACAAAACAACTAATTGATTAATTGAGAAAACAGGCATATTATTTACTAATAGAAATATTGATTTCTATTATTTATAGAATAAAAGAAATTCTTTCAACACCACTATCCTTCTTTAACTTACCTTATTATTACTTATTATATCTTTCCTGATGGTCTCTCATTGTGCCATAACTCGAATGAAGGTTGCACTGTAGATTTCCAATTCACTTTTAACACTGAATGTTTCCTAGCACATTGTAACCTTAATACGTTGTTTGTAAATCACTTTGCATAAAAGCATCTACCAAATGACCTAATGAAAATGAATTGAAAATAATCTTCATCTTAATCCATTCCTATGAGATGTGTTTTGGAGGATTTGAAATGTGAACAGCGGAGGGCAAATCTCAAGAACTCAGTAAGAACATATATAGTCATGTCACTATGTAATCTGTGAAAATTTTCTTGAATATATATATAAAAATACACATTCAGTACATCAATAAAACATAGTCACAACATAAGCACATGTTACTAAACACTTTCTTATATAAATGAAAGAATGTCTAGCAGAAAGATACAATGTGTACTTTTACAGACCCGTAAAATAAATCTGATCGAAGTCCATCATCTTAATTGGACAATGTTAGCCCTAAGGGGGGAAATGGATGTTTATGGCTTCCTGTGAGACCCTGTGTTGCTATCCTGGTCCAGTCTCAACCTCAGGACTGAAAGGCTCTCAGCATTGGGATAAATCTGGAAAATCACGTTGTTCTTGATTATAGCTCACACTTACCTTTTACAGCTAGACCCATAATAAAGAAGCAAACCATTCAGCTGAGAATTGATTTTGGTGTAGCATTTGCAGGCTTTTGCGAACTAATATGCTATGCAGAACACAACGATAAACAAAGTCACAGAGATCTGAAGGCATAGCAAATGTTCCCATCCGTCGCTTTTATCTACATGTCATCGACGCAGGCTGACACTCAATTGGTCACCAGCTTTTATCTCAATTTGGTGCATTTCCCTGGAAGCCAGCATTAACAGAAGTGCATAGATAAATGACATTACCGCTGCATTTCTCTTCAGGGGATCTCACACTGACAGTGGTGTGGCTACACACTGAGGCACTGTGTTCTTTAAGAATAGATCAGGTCATACCAATTTCTTTCTCAGTACCATGGCTCAGAGGTCAACTCAGTTACGCATCTGTTCTTTGCTGTGAGAGGTTCTAAATCTTGCTTAAATTCATCATGAACATGAAATCCCAAGAGCCAACCATAACAGTGTCACTCCTAACAAGTGTTTGTTAAATAGAACCAAGATTTTTTCTCCAGTTAGTTGTCCATTTAGAAATATCAAAGCTCCCAGGAAAGTTGCATGAGCATGGATGGATTTTCCAACAGAATCAGAATCCTTGGTCACACACTAAGAAAATCCCGAGGAAGACAGGCCCATGGGGCTGTGTGGAGAGGAAGTGAGTTTGAGGTGGTGGAATCAATGGACACTATTCATTGCCAATATGCATTAGATTTCCCTCACACTGACTCTTGAAAGAGCCAAGACCTTCACTCAGTAACTCAAGTCAAACTCCAGCCAAAGACACATGTTCTCTCTGTCCTGTATGAGAAAATGGCCGGCTTTATTGGTCAACTGATATCCCACCCTGACTAATTATGTGACATTTCTTTGTAATTCATTTCACAATAGCTGCTGGGGGAAGTTATTGTTGCCAGTTTGGTTTTGTTAATGTCAGGTCACATTGCTGATTCCCAAATGGGTAGTCTGTTCTATAAAAATGTGTGCCCAAAGTGCTGTGAAACGCTTCCAACTAAAACTGTCCAGCAAAGGGTAAATGGCTCATTTTATTGCTTCTGTAATGTGCTTTGCAATGTATTGTTAATGCTGGGAGTCCCTGGAAGTATTTTTTCCTAAAGTACACACAAACAGTCCCTCAGTTCTCTAACAATTCCGCAGTTAAAATATATATGTATGTATGTTTGTATGTATGTATATATATATATATATATATATATATTTCAGTTCCACACAAATCTCTGTTTCTCAGCATAGCCGCATTAAAGCAGTGACTTTCCCGTGCTGCACACAGGAAGCAATTTGTTTTATGTCAAAACAGATGGGGGCAACTCCAAGATTGCTCTATTAAAGTGAGACAGCTGCAAACAGGTGTGAGTATGACAGAAAACACACAACAGTGTCCATAAAAAGCTTCAGCAGTGAATTCTCCCTGCTCAGAAAATCCACTTAAGCAGTTTGATGCTTCATCATCACCATCATCATATTAATAATAATCAGTGAACAATGTTCACACTAAAATGTTTTTCATCAAAGTACCTAGTACTCCTTTTAAAAATGTAGTTTGAAGTTAACAATTATATTTTAAATCATGTTTAAACATTTTAAACATGAAACAGCATCTGATAGAACACATGCAAGCTCTTTTGAAGGAAAATCTTAATATTTACACTTTCTTACATCTTTTTTAAAGATGTTGAAGACACGAAGGACAGGGCAATACTGAGCACTTTGTGTAGTTCCTGGGTAGATGCAGCCCATTTATTTACAGGTCTGACATCACATCTCAGTGTATGCTGTAAAAATGCCTAGCGTTTTAAGAGGCTCCTGCAGCAGATATTGCAGATGAATTGGAGGCAGATGTTAACACAGCAGATGTAAGTAATGTGATGGGTCATTTATGCCACGATTACTTACAGCTCAGTGCGGTTGACTGTAGGCCTGAGTCCGATTTAGTGCACATGTCAATAAAGTAAGTACAAGAAAGTTCATAATGCCTTAGTGAGGAATGGTTTTTATCATGTCTTAGAAATATGACACTGTCAGAGAGCCTGTAGCCAGATGGGATATGTTAAGGTTTGACAGCAGAGTAATGCTCTTCTGTTTTTTTTCAAAATAAGCAAGGTTAACATGGATGTTTAATTACAAGTAGGGCATGAAATTAACACCCGAGCACATGCCAAATGTGGGTAAATTTTACGATTGGTGGGTGAAACTGTAGCGGGTAGCAAATGAGCGCGGATCAACTGTTGTGTTGTTGACCTATGACCTAAATGTGTGGTTATTCTAACTTATGAGGGTAACTCAAGCAAGTCTGACATTTTTTAAGCACAACTGTGGTGTCATATTGCTGGGGTGATGAGGCCCAACAGACCAACAAAAGGATGACGAGGATGACTCAAGAAAAGTAAAAGAAGACATTTGTGGACAATTGGTGCGGAAGGCAAGGTTCATGACTGGTTCGATTATGACATCAGTGCAGAAGAAATGTACTATCGTGACGTATGTATGGCTCAAAAAATGCGAGGTCAAATCCATTTACTATCGGAAAATTTTTTATTAAAGACCTACTATATATGTGAGTGAAACACCACCCTACAGTGCAAACAAATTACTAATGAATTACTCTGTTGAGTGTAATAAATAAACAAAACCATCGGTGAGATGATTGTCTCTTTCTATTTCTGTTATTTTCTATTCTAAATGTCTGTCGCCAGTTCAGATACAGTTGTAAGTCATTATATAGATCTAGTCATTTACAATGACACATGTCAATGACAATGGCACAAAAATATCTTGATTATAGCATTACACATTTAATTTTCTCAAGACAAAGACAGGAGAAAACACGTTGCAGAAAGTGAAATAAAGTGAATTATATCAAAATCCACCTGTGACAGTGGCTGGTGTCCAAAATATTTAACTTCAGGCCCTACAAGTATCATATTTTTGTGATAATTAAGATGTTCTGGCTCATACTAAAAATCCGAGTACCCTTGAATCATGTTTGACTAGGATTATTGTCGCAGTCCAACTTGTATGCAGTCCTTTAGATTACTTGAAAATAATTCATAGCCATACAGGCTTATTGTACTCATGAAAATGTGATGTTATGCAAAAGCCAATAATTTTTAATACTCCAGGTGTCAGGAATTACATTTTCACCCAAACTGTTCAAACTGAATTCTGTATTGACAACACAACGTGGGAGTGCACAGAAGTATTTGTGTCATAGTTCAGTTTAAATGAAAAGGCAGTCAAATCAGTAACATAGGACATTTGATGTCTCTTTCCTCTGGCTGTTTTGAAAATAGCTCTAAAGATTTCATTTAATGCTGTTTCACATGGTGTTATTAAATATCACAGATGCAGGGATTAAAATTCTCCATCACCACAATGGATTCCCGTCAACTGGTGGATGTGTCAGTACTGTGAGATTCTGAACACAGCCTATTTGAAAGGTGTACAGACAGTGAGGATGGCACTTGCCACCTTGCAAATAATGTATGGTGTTTCAGATACAAGCAGTGTACTACTCTAGTACTGCAAAATATGTTAGAAAGGAGTAGCTGGTTGTCGGTATGAATACACAGTAGGATGGACGACAGATGCGGTTCTGGTTATGCTACGTTTAGGACACACTCAACGGCCACTATTTTTGCTTTTAGGCTTATGGAGCTGGTCAAGGTGACCTACTGAAGTTAAAACTGAGCCTCAGGTTTGAAAAGAGAGATGATTTAAGTGATTTTTGAATGTGGTATGGTTGTTGGTACCAGATGGGCTAGTCTGAGAATTTCAGAAACTGCTGATCTACCTGAATTCTTGCAAACATGGGGTTTACAATAAAAGACCTGCATTGTACGGTGACAAAACTTGCCTTTGTTTGTTGATCTGGAACTTGACTTGTTCCATCTGCCAGGGGCTTCACTCTCAGAGAGCTGTGCATACTCGCTGCTGAATCGGGATATGCTTACTTTATCTGGCAGAGTTGGCGCTGCACTTCGCTTCCGTTATACACAGAACCTTTTGATGACTGGAGTCGTTTCCGCATGTGTTTTTCCAGTATGGCGCTTAAAAAGCACCCAAGGCAGCTGGAAAGGCTGCAGTACTGTAAATGTTACACTGTCAAAGAAAAAGAACTGAACACTTATATACTGTGTGTTTATTTAGACACCTGAGTTTCATCAACATTTTTATATAAATAATCCAGCTCCTATTCTGAACATTGTTGTTTTAAGTGGACACCTGAACACTTTTAGTGGTGTGGGGTTTGCATGGTCTGGATCTGGAGCTTATGTAAGATGAGATCACACAACACTAGCACATTCATGCACATGCAGACAGTAATCCCAGACACATTTTGTGCCACAATGTGCATTCAGCTAACACAGCCATTTTTAATGACTCTATAGAACAGAATTTAGTATAATGTTGGCAGCACATGAGGTCTTTCGTATACTTCCTGGTGGTTGTTTGATGTGGCTACAATTCGCTGTTATGTCTGACCTCAAATCACTCCCCCGTTTTTTCACTCCCTTGAGCTGGCTAATGTTTGAACTGCTGAAGCTCGTAGCACTTTTGAAAGAGTGACGAGAACTAATGTGGGTTCAGTTGATGGGAGCGTGTCGAGTGGGCAGCACATCTTTAATATTGCACTAAAAATGGACCATCCAAAATAATAAATAAAGAAAACAAAACATTGCTACATCCCACTCTCTCCAACTCACTTTCACGCACACACAAACCTGAAGTTCTCACAATGAATGTTGAATAACCAAATACTTACATTTACAGAGACACACACATGTTCACACAGGCCCAGGTGGTATGGCACCAGCCTCTGATGCAGACCCCATTCCATATATTTGCATTAATTTCTCATCCTTTTATGTGAGGCCATGTGAACGGACTGGGACTGAGAGTTTGGATGATGGTGACTCTCTTGTATCCCCTGGTGTCACATGTACACACTCTGAAGCTACAAAGATGTTAATAAGCACTTATCTGTGATTAGAACTTGATGCTAAATGAAACTGCACATTAGTTTTCAAACTCAGTCACAAGTCATTGTTGGTAAATGTTAAATGGTTGACTTGTAAACTATTAATTTTCCCTTCAGAAATAAGAATAAGCTTACTGATCCCAATGGTAGTCTGACCCTTCATAAAAAAATGAAAATACATTTCATAAAGTGAGTGGCTTTGCAGCAGTTGCAAACATAATACTTTATGTTTCCCTTTAATGTTTTGTTTTTAGCAAATATTTGTTTCTGTGTTTCCAGTAAGTTTTGAATTGTACCATTTTGGCCCCCATCCCCCACTTCTTTTGACCCTGTACTCTCCCACACATCACCACAGTACCTGCCATTTCTTCCATCCCCTCATCTACCTCTTCTTTTCCTAAAAAAATTTAACATAATATTCTTGAAAAATTGAGCCCTTTATGTTTTGCTGAAGTTTTTAAAGTAATCTTTTAATGTTTTGTGAAGGACAAGTGATTGTATTGCCAGTAGTAGTATCTGAGCTCGACACCTAAATATATGTAGTCACAAACAACCTGCGAGAAAATATGTTTGCATTAATCAGGTCAATTGATTGTTCAGGTACTTGCATTTCTTTTCCAGATTTCTCTATGGTACAGCAGTGCTGCCTGCTCTCGTTGCATGATAAATATACCAATTAAATTCAGCAAGGTGAGTTAGCACAGGAGGCTAGTTTGTGAGCTGCATGCTTGTGGTCTTAGAAGAGAGCACATATTAGCCAAGACACAGCCAATAACAATGAAGCAATTACATTTCGGACACATGCAGTTCTGCCCATGTGGGTTGAGGTGTTGCCATTCTTTCTGATATGGATTATTTCCCTGAAAGCAATGAGCTGTAAACAACGTTTACAAGCAGTTTAAAATGTATGGATATGTTGCAAAACATCATTGAATTGAACATTAGTGATGCATAGGGGAAGATTTTACAGAGAAATGCTTTTGTACAGGAAGAAGTGAGTTACCTTTGTTGCTAGAAAGGTCACGTTCAGGGCATTCATTTTTCTCCTCAGTCGCTCCTTGTAGGAGGTTGCGTTCCTCATCGTAAGGACCCAATGAGGATTTTATGGCGCATCATTAGGGCTGCAACTAATGTTTATATCGAGTCTTGGTGTGTCACAGTACAAAATAGCATGTTTGTAATTATGAGAAAAAATACGATTTCTGGCTTATTTCACTTTCTGTGACGTGTTTTCTGCTGTCTTTGTCTTGAGAAAATTAAATGTGTAATAATCATTTATGTGTTTTGCCTTCAGGGTTGCCGTATTACTGCACCATCTCTCGTCACATTAGCTTTTGATGAGGTTACTCTGATTAAAACGTCCTTTTTCTTTTTTAATTAAAATTACAGTAAAACACAGGACTTGGGTAGGAATTGTGTTGGGCACCTCTCCTGTAAAATGGAGCATCTGTGTCAGCCCCTCTGTTGCTCTGGCTGGCCTGTCAGACACTATTACAGAGGAGCCTGTCTCCAGTGACTAGGCTAGGGAGACTCCACAGGGACTGGCAGGCCCGGCCCTAATCAAGAGAAGACTGCCAAGCGGTTAAAGAGCAGAAGCATGAGCCAGCCACCTCCAGGTCTCCCTCGATCTCTCTCCATCTTCCCATTGTCACAGTAGCTCCCATCTCTTCCATTACTCTGGCTGTCTCTCTCCCTGCTCACTTGTCCAAAGAGCTCATTCTCTCTCGTTTCTGTACCCAGCCTCCCCTCTCTCTCTCTCTCTCTCTCTCTCTCTCTCTCTCTCTCTCTGCCAGTGTGGGAATCTGACCAGCGTTCGTAAACATGGCACAGCATCATGGGAAGAGAGTCTGTCACTAACCCAGACAATGCTTGACAATCCTCTGCCTAGGCGATCTGTAGGATACAACACAGTGACAGGCACAAAACACATTTGTTGCTGTGATGGCATTCCTCAGGGATCTATGGTTGGTTGTTGTTCTGTTTTTGTTTTTTTTTTCCTGGTCACTTTGCCTGACATTTAGTGCTTCTACATTTGTGCTAAAGTTTTCAAAAGTAAAATAAAACTTTGCAGAACCTATGGACCAAGCACAGTGTTTGTGTGGAACTTTAATCAATTTGGTACAAAAATGAGTCTATTCAGTGCGGGAAACCAAGTTTGATATAATTGTAACTGAAAGGAAATTGGACCCTACTCTGTCAGTAGCTGTTATATCAGCGACACCAGTCCTTTTGTTTCTTATTGAACCATCAGAAGGTCACTGCCTCACATGAGCCTCACAACTACTTACACAAATACCGGCTTTGTGACCCTATATCTAACTTTTTCTTCATTCATTTTCATTTCTTTTAGATAAAATGATGATGCTTTTGTGAGAGAAGAAATTGATTAGCATTTTTTCCTGACCTAACCTGACCCAACAACAATGCATCTTGTATCAGATATTCTCCTCTTCACACATTATACAGTATATGATAGAGAATAGTGTCTGAGAACAAAAAGCAGGTGAATGTCACTTCTCTAAATGTTGGAGGAGGTTTAATACTGGAGCGTTAATGTTTATATTCTGTACAACATTATTTAGTATTTTGGTCCACATTAAAGTGTTTGTACCTGCTATTCCTCATGTTGTGGGGACCTTAACTGTTTACACAGTCACATTATAGGGACTTACATGCATCTTCCTTATGGGGACAAAAATCAAATCTTTATAATGTAAATTATTACATTTTAAGGTGACTAAGTGTTTTAGGTGTTAGGTTAAAGGTTAAAGCACTAGTAATTATGGTTAAGGTTATGAAGTTATGGAAACCTGTGTGTGTGTGTGTGTGTGCGTGCGTGTGTGTGTGTGTTTTTTGTTATTTGTAAAATCTGAATCGAATTCCTGTACATGGTCAGAAGCTCACGGAATGTGCGATGATGACATAAATTTCAAAATGAAATATTACGTGAAGAAAATGTACGATACTGAGAACTGGTTGTCTGAAGTACCACAGACCAACTGTGTGCACTGAAATCACCACAGTGCATGTTAATAATGCCTTGTTTGTGCATACATTTTGTATCCAGATTTAATATAATCTCAAAAAAGCAAAGATACACTGAGATCAAGACAAACAGAAACAACTAAAGTAGTACTGGCACTTGGCTTCATTTCATTATGCCGTGGTTGTCATCAGAGCAGAATAAGCAGGAGAAAAAAAAACTGGCTGATTTTGTATTTTGCAGTTATGCTGCAGTAGCAGATGGGAGTGAGTCTCAGAGAGCGACATAAGAAATTAATCCCTGACACTTTCTCCCGTGAAAAGCTCAAACAGCTTACAAATCCATTATCATTCCACATGATATTTGCATGTTAAAAGACACACTTGTACTCGTTTTTCTGATCTGTCTCACCTCCCCCACCCGGGGTCATTTGATAAACCCTGCAGCAGCCCTCTATCATACAGCAGGGGGGCTAACTGTTGAGGCTACAGTCCACATGCAAAGGGTTTATTTTTTAAGACCGTCTGTCTCTTGTCATGAGTCACAGGTGTTCTCAGCCACCAACACAGGCACTGAGACATTTCTGCAAGAGGGGATGAATAAAGATCATGCCTGATGGAGGACAGGTCATGTGAAAAGCCAAGGTAGTGCACTGAGTGGGCCAAGTATGCAGAGAGCTTCAGCAGAAGTAGAACGTGCTGGGTGGTGCCGTCTCCGTCCTCTGAGGCTAGCCCTAGTTTCGTGGAGATGTTTATTATTGATAGAGGTGGATGATAGCCTTGGGATGAATTGCATAATCTAGAGCCGCCTCTAATGGAAACAGGAAATGGATCAGGCTATCAGTCGGGTCTCTGTGGATGACGGATCTGTCTGTCTTTGAATGTGCCTTTCTTCCTGTCTGCGCATGGTTGTGTGTTTGTGTATGCATGTGCTTGTGCAGTTTTCCTCACCAATAGGGTGGCCCTGTCAGTAACCTATCCGCACACACTGAATTAAACAACACATATGAAGTGTTTACTCGTGGGATTTTACCACCATTTTTATTGACAGAAATATGAATACATTAATTGCAATTTTGTTTCCATTAATTTATTATAATTTGAAAATCAAGAATTGTGTTTTTGTGACCCTAGAATGAGCACAAATTCAAATTGCACAGGAGCAGATCCTCTTTCATGGACTTTGTCAGACTGCCATGTTTGTTCAGAATGGACAACTGGTGCAAGAAACAGGAGGCTACTATAGTTTTAAATACACACAAGGTATTCATTTGGTTACAATATGCAACTTGACCCCAGATACCACTACATTTTCCACACTATTCTTTTAAAAACAAAAGATGAAATTCTGTAGCAACTCAGCAGACCAACATATGTTATAGCTTTCTGATATAACAGCCATATCACTAATGCAAACATATTTTTGACCGTATTATATAGGTTTTTTTTTGGTTAGTGTTAGGTTGAAAGTTACTACAAAGGTTGAGCTAGTTGACCTTCAATATTATTTGTGACTATAACAGCCATCTCAGTGAGGTCAGAGAATGATTGGGGTCACGATTAAAATTAACCACTAGGTGTGTTGGTAGTCTCTGAAGTTTCCTACATTTCGTTTACTCATCTCCTTCCTCCCTTCCTCCCTTATCGCCCCTGGACCGCTAGAGGTCGATTGAATGTGTAAAAATGTTATCATGGGGCATTTGCCTAAATGACTACAAGGAGTCAGGACACTCTTAAAAGATAAGTACCACTTTAATTTCTCTCTTTAAATATAACTTCTGTCTTTCCCTTGATGGAGGCTCCCAGGATAACAGACATGCTCTGGCCCTCAGCCTCTCAACCTGTTTGTCTGTCTGTGTGAAAGCTGAAAATAGCCCATTTCCATATCTGTGAATTATAGCACCTCTTAAATTTGGCACATACTTGTTTGAGATAAAACAAAATGGGAGGCAGTCTGATTACCTTGCCAAGCTGCAAGGGTTGAGTGAAGGAGAGTGTTTGAGTGATGCTGAAAATGTCACTGCTTTCTTAACTTGTACCTGTCTTGATTCTTTCCCTGCTGTCGAAGCATAAAAACAGGGCATTGTATCTGTCTCTACCTTATTAGGCCATCTTCTTTGATGCACAAACAATGCCATATTTGCTCTCAGCTCCATGGTGCGTCTCCTCAGATCGATTTAGATACACATGGATATTTCAAAGCAAGGATTTGAAGGCCATGTAATGAATTCGTCAGTAGCACCATAGTTCCCAGCTGGGATCACTAGGTTGCATCCTCTTAAATCTGTACCCCCAGAAAATGTCAAAGTTATCATTGAAATTCTTTCTATATGCCAGATATGCTGATGAAGGGAGAGCAGTGTAGTGAAGCATTTTAAATCCTTGTTTTATGTTAGGGTAGTGCCTCTGATGCTTGCACAGGAAGGTCCCCGAGAGTGTCCTTCATGTGAATGAAATCCCTTTTCAGCAGTTCCAAGCCGCTGACTCTTTATTGAGCAGGATGCAGAAGAGGCCAGAATATATGAGCATTTGAGTAAACGTTTTTGTATTACAGTCATGTAGACCTGAGACTAAATGTTTTCCACTGTCATTTTTTTTTCAAGAGTTTTAAGAAAACTCCTGCTCCTACTGGATAATCTGTCAGCCCATGTAAGCACACAAAATATCCTGTGTCTGTACTTTCAGTCCTGAATACCTGGCCTACATGTGTTTGCATTTGCTTTGTGTTGATGCACATATTTTTACACTTCTCCCAAGTGTAAAACATTCAGACAGCTTTGGTATTACAAAGCATCTACCAAAAGAGGGGCATTTCAAACAAATAAGTAGAACATCAACGCAACCATGTTCTGAATATGACCATTTTTATTAACCAGGACGTTTCAGTTGAACTTATCTAAAACACAATTAAAACAAAATATAGTCACATAAACTTAGAAGAGCCCTTGTTGATTTTATCAGTGATACCTTTTCTTCCTGCTAAAACGTGTCGAAAAGGTAGTCATCAGTAAATACTGCTGACTGAGAAAAAAGTTTAATGTTTTTTAAGTTTTGTCCCTGTGTCCCAAACATCCTTATATCTGAAAACAGGATTTGCTGCGTGGCTGCCTTGTCTGAGCATTTCCACCTGCTGGAACATTATAATTGGCCCTCGATGAGGGGACTCTGTGTCTAACAGCAGCTAATGAATTATGGTGATTGCTAGTTGTGGAGCATGTGCGATTAATATGGTTCTTCAAGGCGATCATATGAACAGCTAATTGTTGTGGTGGTTGGTCATTATTGATGTTGCTGTTCCTGCGGTGTTTTTAAATGCAACCATGTTGAATGTGCACCAAAGGGTTAGGGTTGTTTTACAGAATGACGCTGTGGCTGCTGTTATTTATTTTCCAGTTGTGTCTGGACATTCTTTACATCCCAGCTGTGCCTTGAAACCCTGCTCATGAATATCAATGATCTTTATGTAGTGTATGGCTTTAAGTCTAATGATCACAGACTGGAAGCCATAATAGGGCTGTGCAAGGTAGCTGCTCATCTTTATGTGCCTGCACTGTAAATTAGCCATTAAAGTTGGGTTCTGCCGCTGAACTTAGGGAATAGCTCAGGATGAGTACAAGAACACCAACTGCTGTCTTGGTGAAATGCTTTTAAATGCAGTGGGGCTGGGGCTGTCTGTACTTATACAAAAAGTTTAACTGGCCTCGCTACACTACATTTACTAATTTAAATGCATGCCAACTCTTTGCTATAAGTGTAAGAAATAAAGAGATAAAAATATAATGAAAAAAAAAAAACATTAGCTCATTTGTAGCTAATGTTTTTACTTTTGTGTAAAGGGGATGAGGCAAAACCTTCATTCAGGGCTGAAGGGTTAGTGGTGAAGTAAAATAAACACATAACAAAGTGAGTGAGAGTGAGAGAGACACAGGGTACCTATCACAAGTTTGGGACCAGGTCAAAATTTTGCATGAATATGCAGAATCTGTAGGTGAGAGACAATGGACCCATAAACTTTCCGGCTATCATCGAGCAATTACATTTGAGCAGCTTTGGTTGGTAAAAGTCCATGTGCAGAACAAAAGATGTAGCACACACTGATTGAAATGCATCCGCTATTAACTTTTTAATGTATCCTCATTCATGTGCAAGTAGCTGTTTATACTGTTTTTTTCTCCCTAGTGAGAAAAAAATGTGATCCTAGTCGTTGTGTCTGAACTGCAACTTAAATGTCACATCTCACAATGGTCATCAGACTTTAAAGCCCCAAAATACCGGTCAGTGCCTTCAAAGGCTAATTCTTGTGACGATGTAGCAAATGAATTATGAGATTGTTCCAGCCCTAACCCTTTCTGAAGTGACAAGGTGATGTGATTTGCATTATAAATTTAGTTTCAACAGGCTGTATATATGAATGTCCATCGAGGTTGTAGTTAAATGTAAAATGATTACAAACACTTTAAACAACCACGCGCAGGCATCGAATAGAGATGCATAATGACCCCAAGTAACACAGCTGTCATTTTCAGTCTTTTTGTTACATCTCTTTGAGTCTGGCTTTCTTTCAGAAGAAAGGCACACTTGTGACAAAATGTCATTTCATATATAAAAATTTGCAGTGCATTAACTGTCAGGATTAATGCACTCAAATATAGACAGGAGTTCCTGTCTATATGCTGGCTTTGGTGCGTGTGTATGCTGAGTAGCTGGACATATCACTCTACCCTCATTTGTTTAAAATGTCCCCTTCAGCATACATCTCATATTCCTGGAACACTGACACCTTTTCTATTCGTTAACAGTGTACAGTATATCTGCCTCGTGTGTTATCTTTGATTCTCATGTCAAATTTGAGCTTTGGCTTTTTTCCATTTTGGAGCCCATGCTCAATTTAAATCACTTCTTTTTGTGAATATGTTGAGACTGTAGTCTGTACGTTTATTTCCTATTGCTTCCATTAGTATCTCTATGTAGAAATCAGTCAGCTCCACAAAGGCAGCAGCGAGGATTCCTCTCTGATTCAAACAGAGAGAGCCAACAGTATATCTCTCATGTACTGTTGTCTCTTCACTGGTTACAACTGGTTACCACTGGTTGACCTGTCACCATTGAACTGATTTTCTGAGTCTTGTCTTGTGTATTTAAATCAATACATAGACTCATCATCTTTGACTCCCCAACCCCTCAGCGATACAGATCAATCATTACTCTATTCTACGCACCCAGTTATACATGGGTGTTGGGCTGAAATTAACAAACAATTAGATTTTCATGTAATTAGATCTTTTCACAAATTGATCTCCGCACTCTATTGACGTGTTTACACACCATCTAAAGATCCGTCTCTTTCCTCTGATATGTAATCATGCTCTGATGTTAACGTCTTTGTATTTCATGTGTTGTATGGTAAACACTGATGTCTTGCTTTTATGAATATATTCTTAGCTTTTTACAGTTACACTGAATAATAAACTGATCAAAATCACAATTTTGAATTGTATAAAATTAGTTTCCGTAGTTGTCGTGAAACTGAATGTTGAAATCAATGCACTTAAATGCTTTGTAAATATCCTGAGATATCTTGGAAATCAAGTATAGACCTGGTAAAACTACAGGTCATTAATGTCTGGAAACACCTCAGCTCTCTTCTTGCAATTTGATTCCACCACATTGATGACTGAAGTATTTTGGTCATATTTCAGATCAATGTGTTTTAAAAATACCATCTGAGAGAGAAAATATGACTCTCTGAAACTTAATGTAATGGCTCCACACACTAAATGTTTCACTGATTATCAATACCAGTGAATTGCAATGAGATTTCAGTGCCAGGGACACTGTACAACAATATGAAACCAAAAACATAAGCAAAGCTCCACTGGGTTATCAAACTGTCCCTAATTACAATGGGAGTTACACATTTATCAGTCTGACCACACACTACCAAGATATCAGATTTTAGCTGTTAAGATTTTCACATTACTTTAAAGCAAAACCATTGAATTTATTCAAAGGTTTCAAACATTAATATAGCAACTAACGACTACTTTTGATGTGAACATAATGGTATCTTGAGCAGAGAAAGTCACTCTTCTCACTCTCTATGCATTGTCATTGCACTCCGTCCACATAGGACTGTCATTTTTTATCCAAAAGTTTGATATCCTTTTGAATTTGGAGGGGAAGTTCAAGTTTGAGTTCACTATACAGTATACAGCCGTTTGAAGTAATTACAAAATTGTCCAGCAGAGGGTGTGCCTGCATTAATCCAAATCTCTTTGATGCTGTAGTATGTAATATGCATTCAAACATGCTCTTCGGAAATATGGCTCAGAAATAATGGCTCACTGGTGTAGAGCTGGTCGTCTTCCAGCTCTACCAGTGAACATATTAGCAGACTAGCTCTGCTAGTCTACATGTAGATGTGTCCCTGGGCATGACGTTCAACTCCAAGGTTCTTCCGACAGCTATGCTGACAATAGGGCTGCCCCGACTAGCTGATCTTGGTCAACCATTGGTTGTCATTTGCGGCCATTCATTGAATAATTGTCAGCACGTTGAGATTTTAATGTAAATATTAAAAGATATATAATTTTTGCGAGGCATCAAAAAAGTTTAACTTCGAGGTCTGAGAAAGGATGTTAAAAGTAACATTTTAACATCGTTCTGCACTACAGATCAACCCTTGATTAATTAAAACGATGTGTCATGCCCGGAACGAGCAGCATATATCAACCTGTGCAGCGAAAACTTAAATTAAACTTGAACTTAAATTTAAATACATTACAACATCATACTAGCTTTTAACAAGAACAGAATTTATAATGAGCTATTATTGAATTAATACAAGCAAATGAAGTAGCGCACATCGCAGCAAATGTCAGATCAGCCTGCTAGTAAACTGAATATTTTGTTGATTTTAGGGCTTAATCAACCTCTAACACCAACACAAAAATTCCAAATTATTTCTGAACAATGATTTTACAATGGTGCAGACATGGACCCTGACAAAACAATTAAATAAGTAACTAATTCTGAGTCTGACATTGTTTGGAAAAAAAAACAAAAAAAAAAAAACATTACAATGGCAACATTTTACATTACAATTTTCCAAACTTTGGACTTCTTACCTGACATACTACAACTGTATTTGATAAACTTTGTAGTCAGCAGCGCAACGTAAACGCTGAAGTGACTTCTGTCAAGCTACACAGTGTGACCAGACTTCCTGTGTCCACCCTTTCAAATCAAAGCCATACATGGTTCAACATTATAGGTTTTAAAGAGGACACTCTTTGGAAAATCAAATTTTTGATGTTTTTTGGTGTGTCCCCGTGTCCTTCATGTATTTAAACATCACTAAAGTGTCACAATAAACACTTCAGCCACTTCTGAAAAAAAGGCCTTCCCTGTTTATGCATGCTCAAGCAAGCAGTTTTGAAAAGTCGAGTTTAGTTACGTAACTAGCACATTTTTTGTGCAACGAGCCCAACCATAAATATTACCATATTACTAATATGGCCATAAATATTATTTAATTTATCTAAGGAGACATCAGTTATCTCGATTTTTGAAAAAGACCATAAGGGGACAGCCCTAGCTGGCAGCATGTGAATGGCTATGATAGATGTGTGATAGAAAAAATGTTGAATGTAGATGGGCTGTATGAATGTGTGAATGTAATTTATCCATTACACTCTTTGCTTCAATTGCCTTTTATTAAAGGGTTTATTGGTAGAATCCAAAAGTGTAGTAAAAAAAAAGGCAACTGGACTTAGTTGAATTTCTTGAAGACGTTTCGCCTCTCATCCAAGAGGCTTCTTCAGTTCTGTTTGACTGGTGGAGAGTCTGGGACTTATAAACTCTGTCAGGTTCTTGGTCCATGGGGTGTGGTTTCGACAGGAAGGGGGTGTGAGTTGTTAACTAAAAGGTTAGATGAGTCGTTAAGTCGTCAAAGGGTCGTTAGTTATTGGCTATTGTCTGATTTAGTTTCACCTGAGTCGTTAGTTATTGGCTATTGTCTGATTTAATTTCACCTGAGTCGTTAGTTATTGGTTATTGTCTGATTTAGTTTCACCTGAGTCGTTAGTTATTGGCTATTGTCTGATTTAGTTTCACCTGAGTCATCAACTGTATTTGACCTCAGGTGTGAATGTGTGTGAAACCTCCTGGGGAGGGAGTCCAGAACAGCACTGTAGGTGGCTGATAGCTGGTGTCCCCTGTTCAAGGTTGGTTTCTCCAGTTTGGCAAAGATGGCTTCTTTTACTCCTCTTTCAAACCATCTGTCCTCCCTGGCCAAAATCTGAACATCACTGTCCTGGAAAGAATGTCCTGTCTGGTGTAAGTGTAAATAGACTGCTGAGTCTTGTCCTGACTGGGTCTGTCTTCTGTGTTGGGCCATGCGTTTGTGGAGAGGTTGTTTTGTCTCTCCAATGTACAAATCGTTGCAGACCTCACTGCATTGAACAGCATATACCAAGTTGGTTTTCTTGTGGTGAGGTGTTTTGTCTTTGGGGTGAACCAGTTTCTGTCTGAGAGTGTTGTCCGGTTTGAATTGTATTGGAATGTCGTGTTTGTTGAAAATCCTCTTAAGTTTTTCGGACACGCCGGCAACGCAGGGGATAACAACATTCTTGCCGGAGAGCTCCTTTTTCTCTTTTGTTGTGTTTGGTTTTGAGGTTTTTGTGAAGGCCCAGTTGGGATAGCCACAATTCCTGAGTGCATCCCAGATGTGTTCCTGTTCCTTCATCCTGCCTTCTGTCCTGGTGGGAACCCTCATTGCTCGGTGGAAACGTCTTCAAGAAATTCAACTAAGTCCAGTTGCCTTTTTTTTTTTTTTTTACTACACTTTTGGATACCATGACCTGGATGACTGAGAATCTTCACAGACTTTATTGGTAGAACTGTGTACCACCAAAAAGTTTGTATAGTTGGTTGAAACTGGTTTCGCAGCCTTTGAGTAACCCTTTCATATAGTCTGTAAAAGGTGTCCTTTGGAGAGGCTGCCATCTTGTTGTACCATATTCATACAGCAGCCTGAACAGACTTGTTTCGTGCTGTGCAGTGGAACGCTACTACATGAATGAAATAGCATGGCACCAAAAACTTCAGAGTGGAAGAGTGGTTACATCCTTTCTGGAATGCGAAGGCTCCCATAGTTCTCTGATGTTCTTGGGAATAGGAGGGTCAAATAGAGGACTTTTATTGCAGTTCACTGTATCACCAATAGATGTCACTAACTGTCGCGCATTATTACAATGTGAATCTTGAATACAAATGGTACAATATGCTTCAAAATAGCTAATGTGTGCCTCTAACAGCAGTATTTAATACAGAATTAATTCAGTCTAACAGTATATTGATTAAAAATAAAATTACTGGCTAAGATAACTGTGTGCTGTCTGAAAGAGAGCGGTGGCCAAGAAAGAGATGCACTGCACTGGTCTCTGGGTCTCTGATGTTTACACATACTCCTTCATAAATTCAAACAATAATCTATATTACAAGTCTTCTAATATACAAGTAATTCAGAGACTATTCCAGGACATCAGTACAAGCCAGCAGAGGCAACTAAAAAGACAGCTGGGATATTTTTTTATTTATTTTATTTATTTGATCCATAATCGCTCAAGAGAGAATCACGATGCATTTCAGAGTCAAGTTTCTTGCCTTTTTATTTTATTTGAATTTTTTTTATTTCTGTTCAATGGGGCAGCTAAAGGCAACACGTGAAAGTGAGCTGGGGGTTAGTTTGAGATGCTGCTTTATAGTTTTAAAAGCCAGAGACAAAACATGTTTTACTCCTTTATCCTAAATTTAACTTCACATCCAGAAATCATTTGCACTGGGCATATCTCACCGTAGTAGAGACTGCAGGGTTTTGGGTGAAGAGGAGCAACAGATGGATTTATTAATTTCTTCAGTCGCTGATGCTCATATCTTTTCATGTTTGCTCTTGCTACATTTCTCTGAGCTCTACTGCCAAGCTCCCTCCTCTACATAGTCACGCACTGATGCGTGCAACCACCTTCACTTCACATCCCTGCGTGTTTTCTTTTTCCTCCTACACTCTTGTGTGGTTTCTGTCGTGCATATCCTGCACCACTCCTTCACAGTGGCCTGCCTTAGCTTGTAGTTTCTGTCGGTGCGATCACCGTGTCATCTCTCCTTCTCATTAGTTTTTTACCATTCCATCTCCTCCTTTCTCATAAGCAAAGCAAATAAGAGCCATGGACTTGACAAAATCTATGGCCGGCTGTTTAAATCCTGCTCCTGTCCTATATTTCATTACATATTCAAAAACAAGTCTCTACAAACTCCAGATGTTTGAAGGGTGCTATAGTTGTTTCGTTGCCAAGACATAACTGCCCCCAAATACTGAATGATATTGATCCCTCGGAGATTGCATATGTGTATGCAGAGGAGCTAAGGATGCCATAGTCAATCTGACAAACGTCATCCTCAAACATCTGGTCTGATTTTAATAGCTCAACAGCTCAACTCCATGTTTTAATGGGAAGTGTGGACCAATTTAGTTCAAGTAATAATTTTGTGGCTGGAATTATATTTTTTTAACCAATAGGACACAAAGAGTATGAGTCACTAGAACATTGTCTGATCATATCCACTGGCTTGACTTACAGGGTTGCATGTTGTCCCCTCTCCTGTTCATCCTTTATACAAATATGTGTCACAGCAGCAGGACACTCTCACTCACTCATCTTCTACCGCTTTATCTTCAACATGAGGGTCGTGGAGCAGCAGGACAGACAGATTCATTTTAAAATAACATGACAACTCTGTTATCATACGCTTATTTCAAGGAAAGAGAACAAGCCATGGCCCAGTCACCCAGGAATTTGTGGAAATTGTGAGAAAGATCCTTCCTGCAGATGAGCATTTCCAAAAAAAAAAGACATTTGGATTGACTTAAGAAAACTCCCCTGGGCTCAGGAAACCACTAGCTTTGGTGGTTGGACAAATATATTGGCTAATGGTGGAGTCCACTGCCATTTTTTGGGGCAGATTTTTGTCACAAGTGGGTGTGCAGAGAGAGAGAGAGAGAGAGAGAGAGAGAGAGAGAGAGAGAGAGAAAGAAACTGCACTTTTAATACATGGTCCAACACTGATACTGTGAAGTGATTGTGTATAGCTCTGCCCCCACTCTGCCCAATGTATCAGCAGTCACTGGTTGTTATGCTGCCGATGGCCGATTGGAAAAGTTTTCCATATCGTCCAAGCCTAGAACCCACTGTCATAAAGGGTCAGCCACGAGAGTGTGTTGAAAAATAGAAATATCTTGGAACAATCACTGATAGTAAGCTAACTTTTGAGGCAAGCAGCAAAGCCTTGTAAAAAAAAAAATCAGCTGCTCTACTGTCTGAGAGATAAATAGAACATGATTGACTCTCTTTGTTCATTCCTTCTATCGTTTATTGATTGAATCTATTTTTTTTCTTTTAGCTTGGCGTCTTGGTTAATCAACCTTTCCCTGAAAAATCTAAACTCTCATTATCAATCATTTGTGAAGTGGTCTCATAGGCTGATTGGAGAGCCACAGCTTAACTCAGAATCCCTATGCTGTACACCAGACAGCTACAGAGGATAGCTGTTTCCATTTTGAAAGATGGCTCCCACCCACTACATGGTAAATTTCAGCCTCTCCAATCAGGCCACAGATACAAACTGTCAGTCTGCAAAACTAAGCGATATAAGGGTAGCTTTATTCCTGCAGCAATAAAGCCCAACAATTGTCAAATTAAACTATTTTTTTATCTTGTTTTTATCTTACTTGGATGTCTTTTTTACCCTGTATTCTACTGTATCCTTTGTGTCCCTTTTCTTTGTACGGTTCTTTTCATCCCTGTCTTTTAGTATGAAGCACTGTTGTCACTCTACTTTTATAGCTGTCACTTTATCATTTGCTAAGTGTTTGCTTAGTGGCCAGCAAGCATTTATTTCCTTCACTATTCTGTATCTCATTTCTTCCGCTCTTTACCTCATAGCAGCCTCCCCATACCTCCATACCTTCACCTCCTCCTCCTCCTCCCTGTCCTCCAACCACCTGTCTTTGTCCCACTCAGTCAGCCAGCAGTTATGCCGGACGCTGAGTCAAGTCCGCACGGCGAGTTGCCATAGATGCACAGAATGAACAATGATGGTTATGCTTGTTTTGTTAGAGTATTATGGTTTGTGACCTGGTATGGTGGAGATGCCTTTTTCTCTACCGCTTGCTCTCACTGTGCATGCATCTATGTGTGTGTATATGTGAGTGTGTGTGTTTGCTTGATCCCATTCAGGTATAGGCAGACAAATCTTAGCTCCTGCAACTCAGATAAGGAGAGTTGAGGGAAGGCAGACCCACAGCAGCCCCTGCAGGAGGTTCATGGAAATTATATCTCTGACAAAAACAGAGTGGGTGGGCAGGAATGTGAAACTGCACGAGAAGAAGAATGAAATCTGGCTAATGCACAAGTGTACAATCAAGTGCACTTCGGTTCATGAGCATGCATATGCATGGTTTCTCTTCCTGTCACTAATCCTCAACAGTCACATGTGAGAAAACACATGCACGCAAATGAACAGGACCATGGACACCTCTGCTGTCACTGTCTGGGTAGAGACTCCTCGCGACAGTGCTGGTTTGGTCACAGCAGAGATGCGGGGCAGTGTCTCTTGACTTCTACAAATCCTGAGCCAGCGGGCACATAAGGTTGTGCCATATGGCACTGGCCAATAGCCCCTGTCTTCCCGGTCTGCAGAGAGGTGTAGAGGATCAAATCTTCTCACCTTCTGTCTCGTTCACTCCTTCTCATTAACATGCCCACTTTATTTTTGTCTCCCCCTAAGTCCTCCTTCAAATGGACCTCACATTTTTGCTTGGTTTTTGTTTTGTTTTGACATCCTTTTTTTATTTACTTTGAGCTGACCAAATTGCAACAAAGTGCAACAGTGGCCAAAGCTTATTTGTTCCCTGCAAACATCACACTAGGACTGTGTATTACAGGGGTGATATGATAGACTATGATTTGTTGCATTATATTGGGATGCCTTAAGCAAGATGATATAATTTAAATCCCCATCCCCCAATATGCTCAAATATTTACTATGCCTCACATAGTAAAAATTGATGCTAAACAATTTGGGGAAAATATATTTAATTGCTATTTTTCTGACAGATTTTGCAATTCTGGTATGCAGCATACTTTTTTTTTAAATCAGACTGTGTAACAGATGAAAATGAATGCGATACAGACAGAGCATTGCCACACATCACTATCAAAACCTGAACTGCTCTATATTCTAATTCAAAAACGAGAAGTTAAAGATGTATCTAATTTATATGAGTTACATGTTTTAATTTTGCATCAAAGACAGTCCAGAAATAGAAGAATTTAATGGCAGCCTCTTTCAAATTTGGATTTCGACTCGAAACTGATTTTTTTCAGCCCTAGAAAGTAACTGTGTTGCATGTGTAACATATATACATACATACTTGTAAGAGGAAGAGGAGAGAGTCAAATTGCCAAAAAGACTGATACATACACACAATACAGCACAAAACCACTGTGATATCATCAAAGCACTTCAAAGAATCCATACAGTAACATACCATGAAATATTGTTTTATGATGTATTGATATTCTCTTACACCCATACACCCAAACTAATCAAGGAATGCAGGGATGAAAGCTGCATCAGCCTGATAAAGGCTATAACAACAACACCATTGTCTCTATTAAAGTCATATGCTGTGTGAAGAGTCTCAGTGTGAGGAAACTTGAGTCAGTTTGAAAACGTGGAAATAAAAGCATAATCTTGTCTCATGCTCGTCTTCACTGCCACATCAAGAGAAGTCCCAGATGAATGAATAAGTTGGCAGATAAATGTCAGTATTTTTTTTAATATTTTTTTTATGGTTGAAGATCAGTTGAATGACTCTGTCACAATAACAATGTGCAAAGGTTCATGTTTTTCTGAATGTCTTGTTTGATGTTTAGTTCTCTGTTTCCAAACCATACCTGTCTCTGACTCGCCTACGCCGCATGTCTTGTCTGAAATGTGATGGAGTTCTGGGTGGGACTATAACTTTGTAAACGGCTGCGGCCTCTGTTTTGCACCACCTCTTATGGAGATGCAAGTTTTAAATCTTCCATCCTCTCAGCTGCCCTCGCCTTTCTGCAGGGCTGAAGGCCAAATCTTCTGGAACATCAAGAGATGGGGCCGGGTGAGTGTTGGTGCGAAAAGGATGCGCTCTTAAAAGTCAACCCACAGGCTTCTGCTGAGTAGCTTCCTCTTCAGTTGCATCACGACGGGCAGAAATTGAAAGTCCCCAGGTTAAGAGCAAGTCGTAGCCGGTGGTGTAGAGTGAGGAGAGTGAGAGCAGGAGATTTGGAGAAGAAGGATGTAGAGAATGGCAAAAAAGCACAAGCCCTGCAGTCGGCTATTCCAAATGCCTTTGTGGAGTTGCCATTTTTTCATTCTTGCCCTTTCTCTTTCCCTCTTTCTTTTTTCTCTTTTGTAGACGTTTTCTATCCCTCTCCCTTTCTGTGTCCCCATTTCTTCATCTCTTTCGCTTTCCTTTTTAATTTTATGATGTTCTTTTTCCCCCCATGCGCCTTGGTCTCTTCAGGCGCTGTGGTTCTTTTTTATTGTGCCAAATTTGTTGAGCCAGGGCTCTCTCTGTTTCTCTCTCTCTCTCTCTCAGGAGACTGAAATTCTTGTATTTCAGTCTCCCACTGTCTCTCTCTCATCTATTTCTCTCCCTTAGCCCAATTTCACTCATTGTTTTAGCCTCTCGTCTTTACTACAGCCTCTTTGCTTCCTGCATCTCAGTCTCTTTGATCAAGAGCCAGTGTGCAGTTTCTCTTTCCCTCCTTTACTCCTCCTGCACCTTTTGTGAATGTGTTTTTTATTTATTTTTTTGGTCTCCCCCTCAGCTTCTTAAAAATCATTTTTTACACTTGACAGTTATGACGCTCGGGGGCTCGTAAACAAGTTGTGTGGTAACTTTTGCTTTTCTCCTTGTGACTAATATGCCCTGTACAAGTGCAAGTCACACAATATGAGCACGAAGCAAGCTAAATTCAGAAATGAACGCAAAACATCTGTCGTCTCTCATAAAGATCTCACCCCTATCCACGCAAAGAGTAGCCTACCTGAAGGACAGGAATATTTGCCAAATCTCTTTAAAACTCTAATTCAAACATCTGTGAAGGACTGATGAGGACCTGTGTTATTTTCATGGTTCATATTTATTTTAAAAATAACTTTACAGACAAATCTGGTGACAGATTTTTGTGACATATAGTGACAGCATCATGGAGAGTCAAACTTATGACATTAGCCAGTGGCACCCTGTCAAAAGTGAAGGCTCCTTTTATAAATGGTAATCACAATGTAATTTAAATAAATAAATTTAAAAAAAAAGTCTGACAACTGATGTGACAATAGTCATAAAATAAAATACATTAAAATAAATGACACTTAAACACCACCATGTATCAATCACTAAAGTTCTCTGTAGTGTGTCTGTGACTTAGTTTGCAAAAATAGATTATCAAGAGTAGAAAATGATATCACACAGCAGGAACATTAATTAAAATGGATATGCTCTTCATGAAATAAATGCTTTTTTGTGTCATTCGGTTCCCAAAGGTGAATTTTATCTTTACAGTTGAAGAATATTACTTTAAAATGTAATGCTTCACACAGGTTGGTAAAAGTAGAAAACTGTGCATTTTTAGCAAAACCTAACACATACTTCTAAACAATTCCTAATTCCTTCCTTCTTTTTAAGTTCTCATCCACGTTTTTTTGATGGTGAGTAACAGTTAAGACAGTGAATAGTGAACTGAAGGTTAACCTAAGAAAGTGTACATTGCAGATCATTAACGACTCACCACATCGATTACAAATAGTAAGTTTCCCCATATCTTTCAGACTGACAGTGAAAGTGACATGTTTATTTCTAGAAGTTCACCACATTTTTCTTAGTTCAAATTAGGTTATTGTCATATAGCAGAATAGAGCCAGTGCAGAGCAAGAGCAATCCAATTTGCAGTACAACACCACAAGTGCAACATTGTGCGCGTATGTGTAATATTATACAGACGTGTGAGAGTGCTTACAGTATGTACACACACATCTGTCACAAACAAATATTGTAGAACACAGTAGGCAGTTGATTTGGTCCAATGAGTACATATTCCAGTTCAGTCCATGAGAGACTTCAAGGAGAACGGACGTGGAGACAAAGAGCCATGATCTCACCAGCCCAGGTCCTGTGGGGACACACTCAATCCAGCCCTTCGTCCTTGTGATGCTGCACCCTGCAGGGACACATTTTTACAAGTTCCTCACTTTTCAGCACTTTCAAATTTAATCAGATTACAGGCTGCGCGTGCAGAGCAATGACTTCTCTCCAATCTTTGATCACCATTACTCAATTTCAGAAGAATCGAGGGGAGATTTTCGCAGTTGCATGGTTACATAAGTTATTCCTGTCGTGCAACACAGGCAAATCAATATGAAACCAGATGAATATCTGTCTCACGCAGCCCCCTCCTACAAAAATAGAAAGAATAGAAAGGAAAAGTGAGACAAGGCACTGTAGCGTCATCAGTCATCTGAAACATCAAGGGTTGCTTGGTAGCCAACAAACGTGTGGGTAAATGAATGAGTAATGTTCTCCTGGACCTTAGCAGCTATTTTTTTCTCACTGCCCTTGAGCAAGTCACTTAACCTCGTATTGCTCCAGTGGAGCAACCACAGAGGTGAGCAGCAGTTGCTGGTAAATGTGTTTCTGAGGATAAATGCAGTGTGAACATGAGTCATTAATGCAAATTGTTCTTGCATTTATTATTTTTTTTTTTTTTCTGCTCTCTCTCATCTACTATTTAAGCATGAACAAAGCTAAAAACAACCTTGTGGGTTTTAATTTATCAAGGGTTGCAGACACTGCATCATCAGAGCTGTCTGGTAATAACTAAAGCACGCTTCTTAGATCAGATATTGTTTCGGCTACCTCAATAAAGTCCACGTGCTTACAGCTAACCACTGAATACAACTGGGAATCTGTTTGCAGCTCTGCATACAACTGAAATTGACAAATGTGGACCTATTGTGGATTTAAAAGTTATTTTAAAAACTGCTGAAATAATTGAAGAATTTCAATGATTTTAAATGCTGTTGAAATGGCTACTACAAGGTCAAAAGGTGTTTATTTAAGGCTGAGTTCATTTTGTTTTTCCATTTCATATGGAAACAATGATGAAATCAGTCCATCAAAATGTTATTAGTAATAACAATACATTTATTTTTTTATAGCACTTTCCATGAACCCAAAGTCGTTTTACATTAAAAGCACAAAAAATTAAAAAAGACAATTAAGTTAAAAAACATGCAATCTTGAAAAGGTGAGTTTGATGAGTGATTTGAACCTTAACATGGTCTCTTATACAGCACATGAACTAGTTGGCATACATAACTTGATATATATGTGTAGTTGGTATTATTCTGCCTATGTTTGGTCTTTGTGAACAGAAATGATGTGACAGCATTTTAGTGCCTTCATCTGCAAACGGGCCCTGTCAAGAAATACTATCAGACCTGACTGAGGTAGCATTTGTGCGTCTACACCGGCAGCATGGGGCTGGGAGGGCGTAAGAAGTTTTTATTCCGTCAAACTGTTGAACGAAAAAGTTATTTCACCTTTTTTTGGGGTTCCTTGTCTTACCTGTTTCTCCTTTGTTTCTTCTCTCTGCAGTGCAACAATGATTATACCCCCGTGTGTGGCTCCAACAATCAGAACTACCAGAATGAGTGTTTTCTCCGTAGGGATGCCTGCAAGCAACAGTCTGAGGTGCTGATTGTGTCAGAAGGAGCGTGTCCTGCCGGTGTGTACATTCACACTCTTGATGTCTACACACTTCTGTACACGCCTTCATGCTTTCACACACTGATACCATCATACTTGTGCAGCACATAAACTGCATAATATACATACAGATATTTGGATATGAAATACTCAGACCACGGATTGGCTAAAAATTTAAGTTTACTGAAGTAAATTATATAAGTTTAATATATAAGTAAATATATTTTCAGTGTTATTTATACAGTGTATAGTACAGTACAGGATATGCAAACACTAGTAGATGGGATTCAGCAATTACGGACTCATGTATTACTTCAAAGACAGTGCAAAACAGGTAGGATGAAAAATTTACTAGAGGCGACAGTCTGATGTAATTCCCCAAAGTTTAATGTAACAAGCACAAGCACAATGACAGTGACAAATATTCTCACTAAAATATTTCATCATGTACCAGAAAGTCCTGGCAAGAAAGTGAATTCAACAAAAGACCTGTTTTTGCAATGAGTGTTGAAGCAGTTCGTTATACACCGTTTATTCAAATCCAATGTGTTCAACAGAAAGATGGTGTGACAGCTGTGACCTTTCATTATGTAATGCTTAAATAATGTCAAAAGGAATGAAATGCAAATAATTCTGCTGGTGCCAAACTGTCACAGGTAGTTCCTGTAACATTGCTGCCAAAAGGCATGCTCAGTAAAGCAGAAAATTGTAGGACTGAGTCAAACATCATCTTGATGGCCACTTCATTGTTTTTTTTTTGTTTTTTTTAGTTTGTGTCCTTTCCCTTTTATTTTATCTTTCATAAAGAGTACTGCACATAAGGCTATAAAGAATAATTACAAGCATTTTATTTACAAGTACTTGCATAATAATGTGGATTATTTTAATAATCAATTATCAATTATCTATCAGGTATTTTCTCAATTATTGAAGTCCATAATACGTCAGGAAATGTTGAAAAACATTGATCTGTGTTTTTCAAACCTGGTCTCCTCAAATGTCTTGTCCACAAACCAAAATGATTCAGTTTTAATGATTTATTTGTCATATGGAGCAAAGAAACCAGAGAAAATAATTTAAGAAGTTGGAAAAACAAAACTCTAAAAATCACTTAAACCAAATAGCTGACAATTAATTTAGTAATCGATTAATAATCATAATAAGTGTGTGATACTATGTTTCTTGGCTTGTTGTACCCGCTCCTCTGTTGGTGCTGATAGAAACCATAATAATGAAGACAATTTGTTTCCATATATTGTGATATTGCAAAGCTATTTCCGCTGCAACATTTGTCTCATTGTGTTTGTCATTTTCCATTCAAGTGTCAGAACGCGTGTCGCCATAATTACTTTGCCCATATGATGATTTGATGCAATAGTATGTCATTTGACAGACCGATTTGTGTTTTGCAATTATATCCAGTGAAATCCTTCCACATCGCAAAGTGAAACAAAGTAAATTAGCACAATTAGCTTATGGCATTATAATGAGCTTGTTTTTGTGCCCAGTAAATGCACAACAGATCTAAATGTATGCAACAGCACTGTGAATAGCTTAAGTCATAAATCCAACATTGGTGTGGTTGTCGTAAAAACAGCCGTTGACAAGGGTGATTGATTCTGGTCATTCCTGGTGAAATCTGGACGCAACCGGAAAGTTTTAATGTTTGCGAGAATGTTTAGATTCATGTGAATAATATTCACATAGGTCTATATAATGACAGGCAACTTTACATGGAATAAGCTGGATACTGGATAACTGTGCTGTAATAAAAAAAATAAACATGCAGTTCACAGTGGCAAGCCCTCTTGTTCCCTGGCTGGACGTGAATAGGTTAAGATTAGTATTTATTTTCTTATATTTTTTTGAACTGCATGCCTTGGATCAAATTATCCCTAACATGTAAGAAATGGCTCTTTTTGACCAAACACCTATTGCTTTATTTCTTCTATACCCTTTACCCTTTACCCACACATGCCTATTGTTTTCATTTCACCACTGACTGGAAAGAGGGAGCACTTGATGTAATTATCTCACATAATTGGGATTACTGTTTGCTGATATAGTTTGGTGTTTATGCTGCTGAGTGGGCACCTTCACTCGGAAAAGGTCAAGCACTTCATTAGCTGTGTTGTGGAGAGCGGTAGTGCTACCCGCAGTATGGAGCACTAAAGATTCTAGTAGACGTAGGACGCTCAATTACTTTATTTCTATCTTATTCATTGAGCACTAGCTGTGAATGTTTTTAGTGAAACCTTATGAGTTGAACTGGACTGATAGACTGTGATCTTATGTCATCAGCGGGGTGTGATGTCTTGTTTTATGGGACTTAATATTTGGATGATATTGGTACAACCTAGTTTGCAAAAAAAAAAGATACCTTTGTTTAAACTTTGTTTAAACTTTTAATGATAAAAATATGCTTATTTTTATTGTGATTTTCTTAACAAATATTACAAAGCGAGGACAAAGATGAGAGACAGCAGAAGAACAAAACTTCCATCCATTCATTGTCTTCTGCTTTATTTTTCCACAGTCCATTGCAGGGCTAACATATAGAGACAAACAACCACTCTCATGCTCACACTTACAGTGAAGTGTTTTTGTGTGTCCATTTGACTTCTGCATATTTGGAGGAAACGGGAGAACCCGAAGAAAACCCACACACAGAGGACATCCAAACTCCACGCAAAAAGGCTTGGACCAGGAAGCAAACCGGCAACTATTTTTCTGTGAGGCAACAGTGCTTGCTGAGAACAAAACAATACAAACAACAAGAACAAACAAAACAGCAATAGAATGCAAACATCAAGAACAAAACAGTACATCAATAAAATACAAACTGTAGTAATGAAGAGAACAGTTGGCTTTTTGAAGTATGGCTGTTTCCATTCATTGCGATATTGCAAAGCTATTTCCACTGCAAACATTTGTCTCACTGTGTTTGTCATTTTCCATTCAAGTGACAGGCAAGCTAGAGCAGACTAAGCCTGCACAATAAAACCAAAAAGGTAAAAATGGGAACAGAGGAAGAGGTAGGGGACGAAAAGAAGAGGAGAGAAAAGTAGTGAGAGGGCGGAGATCAGGAGAGAGAGTAAGTAGAGGATAAATTCGTAGAACAATACAAAAGGAAATTAGAATAGTCCATGACTGTACAATGAGGCCAAGGTGTCTTACCCTACTAGTGTTAAAGGCCAGCGATACAATGACATGAATTATTAATTCAGTATAACAATAACAACACAGAGAACTCGTTGGGGACACTGTCCAAGTTTTCCTTCAGGCAAATAACTAATCAATCAATGAAATGCCAGTGACTAAATGTGTTTAGGCATGTAACCATGCTCAAGATGTCAAGATGCCTAAGTTCAAACTGAGCATCAGAATGAAAGGTGGTGACTTTAGCTCGAATGTAGCTTGTTTATTGGTTCCAGCTGTGCTGGTCAGAATGTTTGAGAAACTGCAGATCTACTGCGATTTTTACACAGAACCATCTCAAGGGTTTATAGAGAATGGTTTGGAAAGAAAAGTAAGATCTATTGAGCAGCAGTTCTCTGGGTGAAAATACCATATTGATGCAAGGTCAGAGGAGAATGACTTGACTGGTTCAAAATGGGAGAAGGCAACAATAACTTGCAACGGTTGCATAAATATCCATTCATTGTAACCGAGGTACTATGCAGAAGCCCATCTCTGAACTCTTTTGAAGCAGCAGGGCTACAGAAGCAGCCAATCCTGACATGGGTTTATGTGTCATGTGAACCAGTAATTTGGCCAGTGAGTGTGATTGTGTCTTGGCTTTTATGTGGTGTGATGTCATCTCTCTCTACCACCTGAACTGGTCTTTAACCATGTACGTTAGGTTGGGACAGTTTTTGTTTTTTCTCATCACTGCCTCCTTTTAAATGACTCTGTTTAAGTGTGTTGTGTGTGGTGGGACATCTCTGCTGGTTTAGGTTTGTCGTGCTGCATATTAGCTGTAATTACTTTGCAGGATGTCTAACAGCGACCAGTCTATGGCATATTTTGTTTGCCGGTGTGTTTTGAGCCGAATCTGTATTTTTGAAACCAAACAACCACCACACGAGACAGGTTGATCTCCTAATGTGGATTTTGAAGCCCCTGGTGTCTGCTTTATGTTTCTGGTTTTTATTTGAGGTGAGCATGTAAATGAATTTTGCCAGTGTAACATGATTAATCTTAGGATGACACTTTTAGGAGCATGTAGTTTTAAAAGAAAAGAAAACACCCACAAAGGAATCTACATATTAGTGTGTGATGTCGTTAGTAAGGTGTGCAAATCCACTTTTTCTTTTTCAGACAAATGCAAGTGACTGTTGGAGCCAAGATTGTATTGCTGGCTCATAATGAGCAGGTGCTGACTCAGTTACCACAAGTGACAGGCAGGCAGCAGACATGCATTAAAAGGCTCTTGAATGAGCACAGCTGAGCGGAGGGAACATGTGGAGACTGAGGTGGAAATGTTACCACAGTAACAGCAGTGTCGTCTGTGTGCCAGTCGGCATGGCTGAGCACAGTCACATGAAATGGCCCAAAGTCCAGCCTCTGTCTAAATTGCTCGCTTGTGGGCTGCACACGAGGTCCTTTTCAAGACATGTGATAGTCTTACACTGTGTGTGTGTGTGTGCGCGCGTGCGTGTGTGTGTGTGCGCGCGTGCGTGTGTGTGTGTGTGTGTTATGGATCAGTGCATCTTTTGAGAGAGTACATAAAGGCCTCTTTCTTCCTTATAACAAGCAGTATATTTTTGAAAACTTAAAGTAGGATTCGAATAAGAATGCTTTTGTGGTGCAGGGCCAAGAGTGCTTATATATATAGAACAAGCAGTAAATAACTACTGAACTGTAAGGAAGTGCTCTCTGAAGACACTTTTTTACCTAAATTGAACAGATCTAGTATTTATGCACCAGTGAGCCACAGACACTCACTAAATGCACAAAGTATATAAAGTCCCCCAACAGTATTGTGATATCTACTCATATATGCTATACCCTCGAAATAATAATTCTATCAACCAATGATATAATTAAATGTTATTTCACTACCAGTTATGTACATTTGTCTTATATTTAGCCATGATTCTGTCATGATTATTATATACAGTTTTGATGACAACTTTAAAAAACAGCCACATTAATATATCAGTAAATGGTTGACTATCGACTTGCTGTCAAATCAAAAAGGAACAGTCCATAATTGGAATGAAGGATTATTCAAAATACTGTTAAAGTGGCGCAATGGAACTGCACCCACCACGAGGTGATCTAATGGAGGTGGAATACATGCTTGTTGGTTTAAAAGTGAAACATGTGAAACTGCTGTGTGGGAGCTTCTTTATGCTCCCACACAGCATTCGAACATTACATGTGGAAGAAGTATGACAGGCAGCTACTTCTGAAGCCACTTTTTTGTCTTTCCTTCACCACTCAGTTGGTATTCTCTGCAAAGCCTACAATGACAACAGCAGTGGAATATATGAAAATATGCTCAGTGCAAGTGATGAAACTAATAGCAAGGAATGCAACAATCTCACACGAACTATGCTGCAACAAAGTGGCATATTGCCCTCTTTCTTTCTTTCTTTCTTTCTTTCTTTCTTTCTTTCTTTCTTTCTTTCTTTCTTTCTTTCTTTCTTTCTTTTCCTCTCCCCGCCCTGCTTTCTATTTCCATCTTCCAAAATCCCATTAGGAGCAACAATACACGGTGTAATGGATATATGTCAGCTCGCCTGGGCTGATCCTTGTTTCACTTGCTGGGATGAAAGATATCATGAAATCTCTGGAGGAAACTTGGTGAAAGAAAATCTAAATGTAGTGTTCATAACGTAACTCTAACTCTCCGCTGCTCATTTTAGCAGATGAGTGTCAAAAAATAAAGGAGCCTCGTGTGCTTATTGCTGAGAAAACAATCTCACCATGCTAAGTGATGGTGCTGAGGCATATAGACAAATTATTTGATAGCATTCCCTCTTTTTGTCCCCAAGGAAAGTCATCATCTCATGCTGCCATAGAAAAGTGTGCATATGCATAATATTACATCACAGAAGTTTAGGTTTGGGGGCAGCACAGAAAGTAGTTTATTTCAGTGCCTTATTGACTATTCCAGTCCAACATCTGTCAGGTGACCAAGCAAATTGACACTTCTTTTATTCCGGCTTAATCCAATCTTTATTAGCTTCATGTCCCAGACAGATAAGAAAGTTCTGATTGAGGATTCGATAACAGGAAGGATCTTCCCTTTTTACAAAGCCAGGGAAAGTTGATGATGGAAAGGTGGTACCGCCTCTCTATCACTTCAAATACTAGCCCAGCGAGGAGTGAGGAGCAGTTAAGCATCAGCTTAGCAAAGCGAAACCATCCATGCACTCTATTTTCCCCAAAGGAGAGAGTTAAGCTAAGGCAAGTGCTCACGTAGCATTTTTCAACTCGGCTCTCAAAGTGAGCAGCATAACTTCCAGGAAGTCATTAAATAGGAAGGTGGCTGAGGGTTTAATTGACACGCTGTTAAAATGTTGACGACACGGTTTAATCACTGCTGTGTGTGACTGCAATGCCTGAGCACCGACAGTTGACACGAGCCATATGTTTGGCCGATCTGGGTTATCGGCAGACCAGGAGGTGACTGAGTCAGCGGAGCATGATGCAGAAATCTTGCATCTTGACACATGCTTTATGATGTATGTGCAGGTAGATTAGCATGTTGCACAGCAGGATCTTACGTTTCGTACAGGAGATGTCATCAATATGCCACTTTAAATAATGGTCGTGCAACTACAGTATAGTAAAAGATGCTGACAAATGGTTTTGCCTGTCATACCCGTTAATTATGAGTGATGGAACATTTATTGACTGGCATAAAACGTGGACTTAGTCTTTTTTTTTCAAGATTTGCAGTTTGACTGACAACACGTCAGTTTTTGGAACCAGAATTTCACAGATGTAGCTTATAAAATGACTGTTCTTAAACCCAGCTTTGCCGAATGTGATTTCTTCTGAAATTCAAAATAAATAAAAAAATTAAAAAAAGAAAAACAAGCAAACAAACCAGCACATACTATTTAAACAATATCTAATGTACAGTCAAAAAGCAGGGTTGGGTATTGATGACAAGAAGACTGATCTATTCAATCAAATTCTATCATGCTCTGTATGGTATGTCATGTGTCTGTGGTATGCAAGTGAATTGGAATTATTAAGGGTGAAGAAGCTTTAGAGCTCTGTTATATTTTGTGACACAGAGATAAGAAAGCAGCATTCAGGTCCAACCTAATGTTTTCCTCACAAACAAATAAAATGATCCCACTCTCCAGTAACAACAAAGCCCACTTGTCAGTGTCAGTATCATTATCTATACGACTTGAAAAAGGACTGAAAAAGTCAGATCAGTTCCTCCCTAATCAGGATTTGGCAACAGTTGAATCAAAACCTGACAACAGATGTGTGGTGGCTTGTTTGCTGTTGGGCAACTGCAGATCAGATCAGATTAAACCATATCTCCCCAGTCCTGATGAAACAGATTTGCTTCAGTCTTTAGATGTTAAACTTTTAATGAATAACATCCAACATGAGTGTTGCCTAATTAGTCATGAGTATCTAATACAGAGAGATGTGATCACTTCCTCTACAGAAATACTTACAATCTGGAATAAATCCATTTAAGGGTGATGAATGGTCAAAGTTATAAAGAAAACATAATCAGAAAATTAAATATCCTAATCTAAAGACCTTGTTGAGCATGTTTTTTTCTCATTTCCGATATCTTTGTTACCAAGAGAGGTTTCGCAATCAAGGCAACACAAGCAGTTTTTTAGTGTCTAGTTAGGTTTAATATTTCCTTTACTCATGCTGCAGTTTAAGGGTTATATTCCACATGTGTTTTAACCCGGGCTTTGAACCAGAATTCCTTGCTAACTGCTTCGTTCCGAAAAGAAAGACTGTTTCAACATTTCCAGTTTTAGGGTCCAGTCTAAAATTTAGGTTCCAGAAGAACCGTTAGTTAGTTAGTTCCGTTCCTGACCCAGTTCATAACGTTCCATGTTAGATGTGGGACATAAAAATGGGTAGGTAGCTTTAGGACATTTATGGTGTGTGTAAATTAAAATAGTTTTCACTGACATAGTCAGCGAGAAGTTCATATTTCACTGAACTTCTTGCTGTAGCAGCAGCATGTGTACTTGTGTAACCTCTGTGTGTGTGTGCTTGTGTGTGTGTGAAGCCTTCTTTGGTCACAGACAGACAATAGCTCCTTTATCATTATCGTTATCAGGAACGTATTTCATTGGGAAAAGAATTCATGCTAATCTATGTGGTTTGTGTTTCCACCGGACATCAAAGTTCCGGACTTCAAATCAGGCTGATGACGAACGAGAACCCTATTCATTCTCTCTCTCTGTGTGTGAGTGTGTGGCTGTGATGTGTTTTTTTTTTCCCCCTCATCTTTATAATTTATTTGTATGGGAGGGTATGTGCTGAAATTTCCATCCAAATTTAATTGCAGTTCGCAATGTGTCCAGTGTTCAATCGCCTTTAATGTTGATGCTCGCCGTCTACGTTTGCTTTAATGTTGGTCACAGCCCAGCAAAGTGATCAAACAGATGAAATTTGTGTCTTAAACAAACACTTTTAAGATTGGTAGACTACAATGTTTATCTTGTATGGTTACAGTTGAGACTGGGAGACCACAATGGCCATCGCGCTGCCTGTTGGTGTTATTCCTAAACTTTCCTCCGCTCTCTCCAACACCGAGTGAATGACAGGGAGTGAACCTCAACAGGTCATTGTAAACACTCACTCTCTCACTCATTTTCTACCGCTTTATCCACTACGGGTCGCGGGGCGCGCTCGTGCCTATCTTCACACACAAAAAAAAAAAACTCAGTATGAATCGGTTACCATTATTTTAATTAAACAATTATGTTCCAGAAATAAATAAATAAAGTTTCAGGTTTTGTTTCTGTTTCTAGCTAGTTTGTTTTCGTTTTATAAATCGGTTCAAAGCCTTGGTTTTAACTAATACTAAGCCCAATTTTAATGGTACATCTTTAAATCTAGGTTGTTGACCATACACTGAATTTTAACTAGATGAAGGAATAGTGATCAGAACTTAAGGTAATAGAAAAACAGTCAGAACCATAGATAATAAGTGGATGTAGTTTTTCAGAGGACGCCAATGTGCAAGTATAAATATACTGAATAGCCACAAGGGGACAACTCTTCCGGTTGCAAAAATAAGTGTTTGAAAGGAAGTATATGGAAAAAAATGAGGCAACTTCTCACTTGACTTGATAATTTTAGTAGTCTTTCAATGTCTCAGTCAAGCTCTGCTTAATTCAGAAGTTACTCTTTTCTCTGTATTTTGCTTATTGCTTATATGTTGCTTATTGAAAATCCAGAATAAAATATTCTCAAACGTCATCATCACTTCATCCAGTATGACTGCAACTTCTGTTCTGAAGAACTGGTTGAACCTGATTACTTCTCTGTCAGGGAGGAAACTTAACTCGGATAATTCTGCCAAACCATAGTAAGATATATTGTTGGCCTTTAACACTTCTCAGGTTCCATGGGCCATCTGTTCTCTTTATAAAGGTTAGTAAGGTAGTAAAAGTTCTTGCTGAATACTGAAACTACCAACCCTTACAGCCAGTAGGTTAAAAGCCTGCTTCTTACTGAGTCGATATGATGGTAATATGAAGTTACAGCACAGAACATAATTATTAGGTTGTAAAATAAAAAAGTTTCTGCATGATTTATATGCCTCTGGAAGATGTTGTTCTTTGCTTTTTCTTTTCAGTAGAAATCAGACTCAGAATCCACCATCATTTTTTAAGCATACCACAGCCCAGCATCATAAACTGTAGAGAAATAAATACTCTGCTTCTGTGCTGCTGGAAGTATTGCACATGTGTGTGCACACGATGTGTGCATTATTTGCTATGAATGAATGAAGAATGAAGTGGTGCTGCCGGGTGATATGAATGTCTGAGGATGAAAATCCTGTAATATGGCCTGGTGCAATATGAGCATAACCTCCTCAAAGACTCACAAGTACTGATACACATAATACTGCCTGTCCTGCCACATCTTCAGCTTAAGCCTAACATTAAACAGCTTATTTGCAGTACAAGGTACAAACGTGCATGTGTGTGTTGTATTTGTTACCTATTTAGGAGCTTTTCTGTCACCTTGTCTGGAACAGTAGTCCTAAGGGAGACCAAAACCTGGTTCTTAATATGGCAGAACCTCATTTCTGAGGAACTGGTTGAGTTTAGGGCTAACATTTGAATTGCAGTTACAATAAGTATAGGGTAAATGGATATGGTTAAGGCTCGGGATAAGTCTGACCAAATGACTGGAAGTCAATGTAATTCTCCAAATGCACAGAAATACGAGAATGTGTGCATGTGTAGTGCAGTATAGCTTGTGGTGTTGGCAGCACACAGAGGTCAATAATTGTTTTTTTCTTTGGAAGGTTCCTGTCCTCCAGGGTTGCCAGGTCTGTATGACGCTAAAAGTACAGTAGCCATTCAAAATTACCCCATTACCTTGAGTCATTTTATTAAAGTTTGGATGTCAACATATTTTTTCATTTAAACTATATATATGATTCATAAAAAGCCAAAAAGCAAAATCATTCCCTTTCTCTTCACTACAATTTACATAATAAATCAATGTGCCATTGTGTCTGTTTGACCCTTTATTTGGCTGACAGGCAAGTAAAAAGAAGATATGAGCTCTTCATCCTTGGCATTTCGTACTGTCTTCTAATTTTGGTCTCTTCCTCCTCAAACCTCCGCTCTTGCACACATACATATGAAAAGTTTTCTCTTTTTTTATTGATTTCAAGCTAAACCTTTGAGCTAAGCTTTTTGCGTGAAGCACTGCACATTCACAGTCCCACATGTTCCAAGGTCACACCGACTCTGTGGGCATTAAAAGTAGAAATGACAGTAGAAGACAGTTTCCGGGAAACTTAGTGCATAGATGTGAATTGGAATTAGTTAGAATTTGTTACTTTGTGTACTCATACCAACTAATGATGGTGAATTTGACCTCTGCATTTAACCCATCCTTATTACACACCAGTAGTGAACACACACACAAGCTGAGTGCAGGAGCAGTGGGAAGAACTTATCTGCTTCCGGGGATCAATGGGGATTGGGTGCCTTGCAGGAATTTAACTGGCGACCCTCCGGGTACAAGCCCAATTCCTTTCCTCTTGGCCATGGGCTGCCGAATACTTGTTTCTTAAATTAAAGATGCAGTGTTATGATGAACTATGATGAACAGGCCTGACTCTCGGTGGGGTTAGGGAGTTGCTAATGTCGCTAAAGTGATGGTGATGTGATGTTGGCCATGTCAATCATTGTTGGTTGCTTTCATCCAACAAAAAAACAAACAAAAAACAACAGCAACAGCAACAGGAAGGACAGCCTTGTCTGAGGTCTAAGTTTGTGCTGGGTAGTGTTGGAGATTACTTCCTAAATGTGATTTGATTGGCTGGTGCTTGTGTTGGAATAATTGCGTAACATGGAAAGTTTATCAGCTTTTGATGCACGTAACACAAGCAGAGGAAAGCACTGGACCCATAATGCAGTTCATTGCTGCAGTCGCCTCGAAATTCAAAGTGAGTGAGACGTGTTTCAGTTGATGATTCCATTGTACAGTATGTGTGAGTCAGCCGTTTTTTTGTTTTTTTTTTGTAAGCAGACTGTTTCCCTTTGAGCATATTCTTAAGGTCTAATAAATGCCCTTGCAAAGCATTTTTAGTGCAGTACATGAGTTTTTGATAGGTTTGACCTGAATCCTTGAGGATAGCATTTCCACTGCAACTTAAATTTTTGCTCATTATGTTGTAGTTGGACTAAAAAAATGCTCTCATTTTATTTCACTGAAAATTAGGATGATGTGTATTTGCCTCATCTTGTAAACTGAGTTCAGTCTGTTTGCTCCTGTGAGAGAAATTCAACATACAGTATGTTGGCAACTTAAAGAAGAGAGGACTGACATCTTGTTTGGGGACAGTTGATGATGTGCCTCAATGAACCTTATGAGTGCATACAACCTCATTTCCTGATTACCTGTTTAGTATATCGTGGATATCGTCTTTTTTTCTAAAGATTGAAAAGACAGTCATTACTTTGATTGCATGGTTATATTATATGCAAAGCTGAAAGGGTTGTTGTTCATTTTTGGTTGTTATTTACCTTACAAACAATTGTTCCTTCTGGGCATCCTTATGGAAGCACACTAAATTAAGAGCAAATATTTACTCACATTGCATATTGTCTGAAAATCACTTTATTATCCCTTCCGTTGAAAACAAGTGTGACATTCAAATTCAAGAACAACATTAACACATAAGATCAGTGATATTTGCAACACAAACATAACACAGATATTTTTACTCCAAACATTAATTTTTTATGATATGGCTCAACACAGAAAACATTTTTGAATACATTTACTGTAGCACTACAGGTAGTAAGGATACATAAATTAGGGATTTTTTTTCTTTTGAATGTGGCTGTCAGCATTGGAGTAAGTTAGACATGTGTTTTGCTTGAAGAAGGGCTCAGGAAATAGAGGTTTGTGCTCACAAAAGCTGTGATTTTACTGACCAAAAAAACAAAACAACGGATGAAAAAGCCAAGGTCCCAGGCAAATAACAAAAAATATGAGCAAATTCAAAACCTTACTGACACAGCCTCTCTACGAGCTGCCACCATTTCTCACTTGGCAGGTGGCTTTTTATACCCCTCCTAGCTGCACCCTAATTGGACTGGACCGTTGTGAAGGTAAAAGTGTGTTAAATTATGTTAAATTACACTAGGACAATAAACATGAATGGGTTAAGGATGGGTTAAAAAAGGTTGAAAAGGTAGGAGGGAACCTTTTCACAGATACATTTTGGGCAGTGCTTCTAAATAAGTGGACCACAGACCACCAGTCGGCTCCAGGTGAACTTTACAATGGACCATTAAAATTCTGCCATTCATCATATTTATTATAGCATACTGTACATTCTGTGGTTAGGGTGATGCGTCTATTTTTTTATATAATGTCGTCATTTGCATAAACATAATGATTCTCAAAATGTCTGCTTTTTCATAAATATTGACGACATGTTAAATAACTTTTCATTAACAACAGGGAAAATGCATCAGTTACATTTTAAACTGATGTGTTTATTTCAGTGTTTATTGTTCAAATCTGAAAGTGGGCCCTGATCATTTCTGTAGGGGCCTCAGCCTCTGAAGGTTGAGAAGCTCTGGTCCAGGGTTTTTCCTTCCTTTTATATGGATTGTATTGGCTTAAACTTTACAGTAGTTTCTTTAGATGCTGCCAGCTTCACAGTGTCACTGTCCCCAAACCTAATCTTATTATTTAAGGTTTTGGAAAATGACCCTAAAGCTTTTGTTGTTTGTATAAAACCACAGATCAGTTTCTTACACTAGGTCAATCCTCTTTTTCAGGTAGACGGCAACATTTTAAGGCAGTTGTATAATCTCTCAAATTACCTAGTGAATCAATCTTAAGACAGGTTAGATTCAGTTTACAATTTATTGGTGGTACTTCACATAAATTGATTACAGAATAGTTGATGCTTTTTAAAGCCACAGTGTGTAGAATTCTTGTGTTGCAGGTGTATTGTGCCTACACACATATCAGCTTTTACAAAGTTGGCAGGCTGAGATTGAAATATTACATGTTATCATGATTACTAAATTGGGCTGTTAATATGATACATTTAAATAAAAAACAAAACACTGTCTGGATAACTGGTGAGTTAAAATGACTATTCTATTTGGTAAAAAGATTCCACCCACCAATAAGATATTTATCCACATCTGCAGTAAGAAGAAATGGCATTATTTATGGACCATTACAAAAGAATCTGCCAAGCAAAATAAAATAACTCATACGTATGAAACTTTCATTCTGGGGTTATCGCCCCACTGATTACATTGACACTCGACGGCTGTCTTTGACGACTGTCTCGTCTGACCATCTGCTGCTCTGACCTTAATAAACCATTGCACGGCAGACATGTTTTTTGTCCCAGGATAAATGTATTTTATTGAACTAAAGCTTATGTCATGAACGTATCAGTATCAGGACAGCTTGCTTGTCCGACTCTATTTGTTTGTAGAGCTGTGATGGCTGCGGTGCTCCAGATAGTGTGTACACCTCTTAAGCCTTCTCACTTGAGTGTTCCTATTGCACAGAGCTATTATAACCATATGCTCCTCTGAGATCCTGCGTGATCTCTGGCCCCGTGCATTTGAAGCAGATCATTGTGTCCTGCGGCTCAAGTTACACGGAGGCTGTTCTTCAGAGTGCTCATCAGTATCCCTTTCACAGCCATATTGTTACACAATTCAGTGAGCTCAATGTGCACGAGGGAGCTTTACATAGATTTAGCTGAAAAGGCATGGAGAAGTTGATGAGAGTCAAACGCACTAAAAATTGGAAAAGAACATTCCCACAGTCTTACTATGGAAAGGTCCACAGCTGGGGGTGTCTTCTTCAATGTACGGTTACACAGAGGAAAAGATGCATGAAGCTTACGGCCTCAGTGCATCTTCCACCCTCCGCCTCATCCTTTTGTTCTGTTCTTCTTTCGTTTTAAATCTAACTCTGAGTATCTCTTTCTGATTTATCAACTCTCCGCTCACTCAAACACATTCCTCTGAGCACACGCCATCTAACACACTCACAATCAGCCACAAGCCTAGACGCACACTCATATATGCAGATGTGAGCTTACTCAGCTAATGTCTGTAGTGGCATGATCATCTGTCTAATGCATTTTTTTCCCCCTCTCTCTCTCTCTCTTTTTGCAGATGCCGGATCAGGATCAGGGGATGATGGTAAGATTACTCACCACCACCCCCACACTGTTTTCTCTTAAGATTCTCTGTGTGCATATTAAAGTAAGTTTGTCCTTTGATTTGCACAGCCAGGAAAAACCAACATAAATTGTTAGTCCAGAGAGGTTACATTCTTCAAGGTTTAAAAAACCTAAATTCTCATGCTAAATATTTCTGCCCACCACCAGTTGTGTGGCCAAACATAGTAACAGAAAATGCCTCTATATAAAATGCTACACAACAGAGCTCAACAGTACAAAAAAAAAACCAGTAGCCTCCACAAATGAACAATAAAGTATAACCTCCTCAAAGGGAGCGCTTATTACAGGGCAGTTATTTTAGACAACAGTAGTTCTGTAAATGAGTGTGTGGCAATTTTATTAGACAATGAAGTGTTAGACATGCTCCCAAAATGCTGGGACATTTGTTGTGATTCCAGGTGAGAGGTTTAGCATGCAAGCCTGATATGAGCATGCAGGATTGCCTACTTGCTTACACTGAATTATCCAGAGTGTAGGCCTGCTGTGTTTTCTCACAGGCTGACTCAGAAATGATCTAGGGATTAGACCAGGAAGCTTTCAGGAGAATTTCCAGAAAATTAGTCTTTTGAAGACACTTTTCCTCATACACAGCTCCTCTGTTTAAGCTGTTGTGATTATTGCAGTATTGCTGTGATGCACCACATGCACTGTCTTTTGCAGTAATTTACAGTTAATATCTGTTTATTCACATTTTTTTCCTAACTTTAAGTGGCAATAGTGGATAATAATCATATTTGGCCTCATTAGACACTGTTGTTGGTTGAATGGTTGAATTTGTGGCTCCTGAGATGTCAGCTGTGCGTCTGCACTGTCTTCAACCTGTTCTAAACTTCATGATTATTTCTGCTCAGCTTTGAATATTTTCTGTATGTTTTCTCAAGCTTTAAAGAAGTCGTTAGCACTGCTGCCTTGAAGCAGAAAGACACAGGTTCATGACCCGGTCAGAACAACGGCCTTTCTGCATGGAGTTTGCTTGTGTGCGTGGGTTTTCTTCTTGTGTGAATTTTTTGAAATTCTTGTGGAAGATGACAACAGCATGTCATGACAGTTGCTGTTTGTATTAAATTTGTGCGTTAAAAAAAAAAATGAGATTGTTTGCTTCTATAAGCTATAACATGTTTACTGAAGGGTCACTCATCTTCTACTGTTTTATCCTACACATGAGGGTCACAGGGGGCACTGGTGCCTAATTCCCGCTGACATAGGTCACCAGTCCATCACAGGGCCACATAGAGACAAACAACCATCCACACTCGCATTCACACTTAAGGTCAATTTAGAGTGTCCAATTGGCTTAATAACCAAATCTGCATGTATTTAGACTGTGGGAGGAAACTGGAGAACCCAGTGAAAACCCACGCACACACAGGGAGAACATGCAGACTCCATGCAGAAAGGCCCTTGAAACTGTGTGGCCCTGAATAATCAGTGTTTTTGAATTATTTTTATTTCTATTTGAACCACCTTCCCCCCCTGCCAACATTTGAAACACTAATATGCACTGGTTCAAAGCTTTTTTTCAGTCATGTTCTCTGTAATATCCACTGCAATGCACATTTCCACGGGTTTATTCATTTTGTCAAAGGCACTTCTGTATGCATGGCACCTGCAGGGGAAGTTCTGAAAATAGTCACAGCGAATACAGTGGATGATAATGCAGCTCCAAGAAATAATTGGATTAATAAAATAAATGTTTTTATGATGGATTTTCTGTCCAAGCCATTTTCACATCTCTCCAAGCTTTCTTTACATAGCATCATAGAATTCATAACCTAGAAGGCAGGAAATTATTAGGTCTTACATTTCTTTTTTTTTTTTTTTTTGCAATTAATAAATGCTGGAGAGGAGATGTGAGTTTACAGGCGGCGATAAATGTGTGAGGGTTTATTTTTAATAAGATGGAAAAAAGCCGGGGGCTATGAGTGAGTTTTTATGAATAGCCTTGCTGAGTAACTAATCATGTAAAACCTCCAGTTGATTAATAATGTGTCAGTCAAGTGAGACTCTAATTTGTTGCCTAATTGGTTAACAAGACACAGCTATAACATCGCCATGGACAGGACACAGTCCGTAGTCAAGTTGCTGTCAGTTTGTTTGTATATTTGCATGTTCTCTACAGCATGTACACAAACCCATCTGGTCTGTCTGTCCTCCTGTGTTTACCCGTAGAGTTCCTTCATTAACTCTCATGCATGGAGTGTCTCCAAGCATATATGTGAGAAAGATTGGAAAAAGAGATTAGTTCTCTGTTAAAAAAAAAAAAAAAAGATAGCAGACAGACAGATGAATGAGCGGAAATGAAACTGGTGTTAGGTCAACAAAAGGGACAGAGAGGAGGAGAGGGGGAGACAAAGAAAAGAAGATGGTCAAAGAAATGGCCTGATGAAAGTAGAAAAATAGATAACATAACTGAGGAAACGGGGCTAGTCATGCAAAGGAGGGGATGCAGTGATAAGAAGAGGAACAAAATACATACATTTTCACATATGTCCTCTGAATCCAATATTCAGAAATGTTTTATATTCATCTCAGACGTCTGAAGTCACAGCTAGCAAAGAGGCGCACACTAACCTTGCTATTGCATGTTGCATAGGAGGATCTTGTGCAGAATTCTAAGAAATTTGCAATTAATCAATGTTCACAAACAGAAAAAGAGTAGAGTAAACATCAGGCTTTTGTGGCCCCATGGGATTTGTGGCTGCTGGACTCTCGCCTGTGCACAGTTGGTGGTCTGTCTTTTCATTTTCCATGTCAACATCATTACAATAATCAGGCAAAACAGAGTTTCTTTGTATCCCTGTAGAGCCTGAAATTTGAAGAAAAAAAAAAAAGAAAAAGCTTTTTTTGTCAGAAAATGTCAACAGTCCTAAAAGCCATGTTTGTGGGTGCAAAACCTTGCAGAAAAACATTTAAGTGTTTTCAGCAAACACCTGGAGTTATAACTGTTGACATGTAATATTACTAGTTTGTTTTAAGTCATCAATGTCAACCATTGCCTTAAGATAAAAGCTGTACAGGGCCTGTAGTAAATGGTCACTGTAAAGAAACAAAGATGGGTCTCTGTGATAAATACTCCCTCTACTAGACTACTAGACAAAGAAAATGCATACATGCATAGTGAATAGTACTACAAATAAAACTTTAAAAAGTACTTAAAGCTACAATAGGGAAGATCACTAGAGGAACAGCTGATTTCCAGCAGTGATTAAAATACAAATGTTTTGGGATTGTCACTCTCTGTTCTGGGCTGACAGAAGAAGTTCTGTAGACAGAAGAAGACACACAACCGATGACCCAATCTTCTCCTTCTCTGCTGACATGTTTATTGTCTAACTCTCTTTGTGACTCTTTTCTTTTTTTTTTCTTTTTTTGCAGTATATTTGGAGGTAATTATTGCCAGGTCTGGAGTAGCCATCATTCAATTGAAAGGACCTGTATGCAGATACATTGTAGTAGAACAGCCAATATGGGCTCCTGCTTTCTCTGTGAAGTGTTGTTCTCTCTAATGGATCTTTTAATTTGTATTACTTTGATAAATGTAGTATGGAATTAGTGATCAGTAATGCCTAAAAAATCTTGCCCATTGTACATTTTTGTAATTAAGAATTGTGTTTGTCTAATTTAATTTGACTGTTTAGCCTGATTATTTATTTATTTAGTTTCATATTGACAATCAAATATGCACATACTGTATGTACAGTTGATGCAACAGGCAAATTCTGTGTTCCTTAAACATCCAGTTGTTATTAATAATTTGTAAAGAAGCTGCAGGTACAAGGCACCAGGAAGGGCAAAGGTAATTTCCATTGGTGGAAGCTGAATGATGATATCCAGCAGGCATCAGGCAGCATAAGGGTGAAGAGTTTAGTGTCATTTCACATCAGAAAACGGGCCAGTATCCATTCAAAGCAAGTTAAAGCAGTTTGCCCTGTGAATGATGGCTCACAATGAACACCAATCTCCTGACGCCTCTTGGTGGTTCAAAGTAGAGCCTTGAGACCTCTCCTTATTCTCCAACTGTCAGATAAATATAAAACAACCTGATCATTCAAGAGGAAAAGAGACAATTATGGAAAAATAGCTCAGGGGCACAGAGGATATTTGTGCAGTATGGGAGTGAGAGGGCAAGGGCAAGAGGAGGAGGGACACAAACATCCCCTTTAAAGATAGAATCATTGCAGAGGTCAAAATAGATGGAGTGATGCAGAAGAGAAGGAGGAGGGGGACCTGGCAGAGGTGGAGGAGAGCGGCTGGAGTTTTATGAGCAGGGGAGAAGGTTAAAGAAAGTGGTTGTAAAAGGCGAGTTGGACTCCTATTGAGGAAACCTGCAGTGAAGAGCCAGCTCGGTAAAAAATCAAATGTATTTTAATAGCCAAGGATAAATCTACACACATAAAGCCTGGGTCAGCTGGGTAGTTGCCAGTTTCATTGGCTGTATAGTGTGTGTGTATTTATGGTTTATGGTCCTCTTGTGAGGACATTTTTGCAGGTCCCCACAACTTTAAGAGGTTTCATTGAGGGTTTCATGTGATTTATTTGTAAGTTAACAATAGTTTTCAAACTTATATCCAGTAAATACAAACTTTCACATTAGCAACAGAACTTCAGAATTTCACTCATATTGCAGCCAGGGCATCACAGTGGGGCACGTGGCTAGCACCGTTGCCTCACAGCAAGAAGGTTGCAGGTTTGCCTGTGTGCTTGGATTTTCTACAAATTCTCCTTTTTCCTCCCACATGTCTAAAAACGTGCGGTGGTTAATTGGACACTAAGTGTGTAAGTGAATGGATGTTTGTTTCTATATCTTGGCCCTGTGATGGACTGATGACCTGTCCAGGGTGTACCGCTATGCCTTTTCACCCAAGTCAGCTGGGATTGGCACCAGCAACTGTATATGCATCCTTAATTACATCCTTAATTACAGACAGTTTGTGTGTGTGTGTGTATAGTCTGGACCCACTGTCCAGCTGTATTGCATGTGTGTATTCAAGCTTGTGAGAGTGTGTTCTCTTGTTTATTTGTGTCCTTAATCTGATAATCGAGAACCCAAGTCAGCTGTGCAGTGAGATGCTCTTGCGACATGAGCCCGTGCACATGGTTTCTTTTGTCAGAATCGGACATTTGTCAAAATCAAATTTTGGTGTGGAGAAATTGAATTGCATTCACATGGAAGGACAGAGGGCAAGCACAGCCTGAAATTTCTGAAGCTTTCAACAATTCCTGTCTGAAATGTCAGAATAATATGTTTGACAGTAACTCAGCGGTAGAGCAAGTCATCTTTTGACCTGAAGGTTGTGGGTACGAGTCCCAGTTGCACTAGTCTACATATCCTTACCCCACATTACTCCTGATAGCTGTGCCGGCAGTGTGTGAATAGGTATGAAAGAGTGATAAAAAATGCACATACATAGATGTTCTGTGTGAAAGTGTGAGTCAATGAGTGGATGTTAAAAACTGTAGTGTGAAGCAGCTTTGAGTGGGTCCTTAAAACTAGAAAAGTGCTCTATCAGTACAAACCATTTACAAGCAGCTGTTTGAAGATGTGTACTGTCATACTGTATATGCTAGATTAAAAACAAAGATGACGCATGATTAAACTGTGGTCTGAAATTTGTGACAGTGATATCACAAAAAAATAGCTGTACAGATATCTATTTAGCTATGTTACAGTATGACTCCAATGTGGGGGACACATTGGGAGGGGACAAAGCAAAAAATTGCCTGGGGCCCTGATCTGATTAGTAATGGCTGAATACATTCATCCACAGTAAGAACTACAGTATGTCAAAGCCCCCTTTATTTCTATGAACATACAAGAAACTGCAACAACGCCATGGGCAGAAACCATGCACCAAACAAGAAGCCAAAAGCTTTGTCATTTCAGAGTTTGATGATCATTTTAAAACAAGTTAGTCAGATTGTGTTATGCTAAATATTCCTGCCAAGGGATTACATTTTTAGCTGCAAAAATTTGGTTGGCCATCAGTTAATATCTTTAACTTCTTAACTTTGCTTTGAGCTACAGTATATAGTAATTATTTTTATTGTGCCTTTTGCCATGCTCCATCCCAATATCCAGTTGCAAATTCTGCAAATTGTCCATCAGGTCTGTTGTATTTAATGTATCATAGTAAATGGTGCTGTCTGACATTCCTGTTTTCTCAACTGTCAACGGTTTTACCACTGTTGCCAGTTTAATGTGGTGGTTTGCTTGATTCATTATTAGCTTTTTATGGTATTTGGTTAAAAGTGTGTTCCTGTCAGAGAGAAAGGGTTCAACAAGACCACAAATGCCTAGTTGTCTCTCTCTCTAACCAACATTGGACATGCAGCCTGTTAAAATGTAATTTGTCAAACAATAACATGATCATTATTATGTTTTTAAAATACCAAAATGTGTATGTGCTTTCTTTGTGGGTTTTCAAAAATCCTCCAGTGGACATAAATGAGACCTGTAAAGAACCCTGTAGAGCACTCTAAGGAACCCAGCAGGAGCCTCCTGTCTCAAGCCCCACGTCAGGCTGTGTGGGCTCTGTAGGCTGCAGGCATTAAAGTGACCTAATTTCACTGCAGTTTCGAAGGGTAACTCTTATCTAAATGAAGTGCTCTGTCAAGGTCAAAATGGTGTCCCGTGACTTATCAGAGCCATTTTTCTCTTTGAATGGAAAGAAATGAGTCCATTACGAGTCTTGGCCAGCAGGGAGAGAGAGACAGAGAGAGAGAGAGAGAGAGAGACTGTCCGCAGTCTAATTACCAGTATTTATGGGGCAGTCTTCAACGTGTCTCTGTCAGTCTTTTCCACGACCTGATTTCCTTTGTGTGTGTCTCTAATTATTTCCTGATCTGTGTTAAGGCTGAGAATTTTTTAAGTGCGTCATTGCTATCGAGCATATTAAAATCAGGAACCTGCCGCTCTGCCATGGTATTAGTGATGCTCTGAGTCTTTGGATAGATTTGTGTATTCATACACACATCCACCATGCCCTGTCTCCACTCTTTACTCTGCCTGTAGTTTTCTGACTGTTGACTAACTGAAAGATAAACATTGCACTTGGCTTAATTAAAATACAATAGCATGATTGGGGTAATTAATCTAATTATCAGACCCGCAACAGTATGGATTTGCAAGCACTTCATTAATTTGAATTAACAGCAAGGCCCCACTATAGTACAATTATGAATTCAATTTCAATTGATCCCCCTTGTCCGGTAGATAGCAATGACAAAAATAATCACCTGATGTAGCATGCTCGTGCGGAACAAATTTTGGAAAATGGCTATCTTTCTGTCAGTTTTTTTTTTTTTTTTTGAGTTGTGATTACAGTTGTGATTACAGTTTAGATTAAGTTCAGTATTTACTGCTACTACATTTGAAATGTAACAGAGCATTACCACATGACACCATCAAAGCAAGACTCTATATTGTACTGCTGGGTTAAGTAGTGAAATATATAAATTATCATAGTGATCGTGGACCGATCAGAAATATGACAGTTAATTATAACCTTGCAATTGCAATTTCAATATCCTTAATTGTTCAGCCACTATTGCACACCATTTTTTTTATTTTCTTGTCTTGTTCAAAATACAAATTCATAGAAGGACTAATATTACCTAACATTTACAGTGATGAGGAAACAGAATATCTTATGCTTGGTGATGCTTTCCTTCTGTTAGTCTTTAGTATGGAAGTGGATGTTTAAGCACATGAACAATAAATAACCTCTTTGCCTGGTCTGAGGTATTTATAAAAAATACTGTTGAATAGAATAGAATAGAATAGAATAGAATAGAATAGAGTCAAGAATTGTGTTTTACTTATGTAAATAGCTGCCTGACCTGTGGTTCCCCTGGTGTGTGTTCCATCCATCCATTTCTGCCTCAGCAGCCTCCACAATGACAAACCACTGCCCCAGTCACACTGCTATTGCCATGGTAACCAAGTTAGAGGTTTAGGGAAGTGAGTAATCTAATCTTCCCACTTTGTAGCATAACGATAAGGCACACCACTGCCAGCACACCCGTGTGTGTGTGTTCCCTGTTTGGTCAGTCTATGCTGCATCTCTCACTCACAGACACACACACAAAGAGAAACACACACGTGCACACAGACTCTATCTAGCCAATATGTTCCAACCTAATAGACAGGTGAAAGCCGAAGGGCAGATAGGCTTCCAGCCTCGTTAAAAAGCTTGACCCTGACTGAAGTCGACAGTCATGAAGACACTTCCCATACAGAAATATTTCTGTCTTTTACTCCTTTGATGTATTTATGCTTGTTAGGAAGCTGTAATTTTGGATGAATGGAGCACACGTCATTGTCTTTCACATTCATGAGTCATTGCATGCATCCTTTGTCACAGTCACGTTTCTGGTGGAAGCAGAATTCAAAAGTTCTGAAAAAACGCATCACCTAGGAAATGTACAGTACATTGCACAATTCTTAATTCTAAATCCAATGCAGGTTTGCAGAATTGGAAGAAGCAAGAATGTGGAGGCTAATCAATTAAATGCCTGCATACACATCATTTAATAGACTGCAGAGTTTGTGTCCTCTTATCTGTCCTCAGGAATAGTCTTGCTCTGACCTTAAGCCTTACTTGACTAACCTTAAACATTTCTTAAATCTGAAACTTTTGAGATTGATGATGATCATCATTGTCATCATGATGTTAAAACTGATTTCATCTGTAATGGGGTTGACAAATTTCTATCTTGATATTTATGTTTTGCTTTCACAATGTTATTCTCTTGGCCACTGTAACAGGGTTTTCACAGAGAAGTGCTGACTTGATTTATGGCACAAAAGAATTGTTACTCTGCATCCAAAACATTGAGTATAATAGAAAGTACAGGAGAATAGGGTGCTTAGTATGGCACAACACCACAGCATGCCGTCTTGCTACTGCCTAGGGACACTAGGGACACTTTTTTTACTCTCTATTTTTGGTTGCAAAAAATCAAGTCAACTGAAATTGTCAAAACTGAAATTACTAAACCAGACCAAAATAATTGCGATTTGATATTGATAGCGATGTTGCAAAAATGTGGATATATGTCAAAATAACTTACAGTGTTTGTTAGCATTTTGAAGTCGCTCTATTTTGAAGTTTCTCTATTTATGATTAACTGATAATGGAAATTCACAAAAACAAAAAAACAATTTGGTATTTTGGCAAATTGAAAACGGTGATGACCTGTCCAGGGTGTACCCTGCCTCTCGCCCCATGTCAGCTGGAGTTAGGCACCTGCACCCCCCCGCGACCCTCAGTGGATAAAGCGGTAGAAAATGAGTGAGTGAAAACAGTGATACGTTAAATTCATTGAATCTCATTTGTACATGAAAGAAATAAAGGTCTGTTATTCCCAATAAAGCTCGCCGGGCTGATGCCAGACTGCATCTTATTGTCATTTGACATTGACTATGAGTCTGGAAAGCGTGTAGCCACCTCCCACTTTCAAGACATGTAACCAACAGATGTGGATCAAACGCCCCTGTATGCAATTGGATAGACCTACACCAATCAGAACAATGATCCGTATGACTTAAGCAGAGTGATGAAAAATGTGTCAACAAACATGCTTGTTGTAGTTTTCTAGGAGTGGTGGCTATCTAATAATGGCGTCTTACGGCTATTGCCCGGGGGAGCAAGTCGCTTCAAATGTAAGCAGCAGCCAAATCAACAGACAGCTGCTCTGTGGTAGCCGCCATGTTAAATGTATACAAAAGCAGCTAATATCATTTCACTTTCGTAATTGTGCTAAACCTGCCTCTAGCGCACCAAGGGGTTTGTGGATGGGACAGCGTTCTTGCCAGATGTGTCTGCAGAGGCTCACCTGAGTTCACTCAGGCTACACAGAAGCTGTAATGTCATTTTCATATATACTATATATATATATGCCAATCATTTGTTTTTGCATTTCATGTAATTTGTCATTTGATTTACACAGATGGTAATTATATAAAGATTCTCACAGACACATTATTGAGAAGAAGGTGTAAATGAGTATATAGTCCCAAAAAGTAAAAATGCATTTTGTCCTTTTTTTCAGGGTTAAGACCTGGTTTTATGGGAAGGGTTAGGCATTTAGTTGTGATGGTTAACGTCACAGTAAGGGGATAGAAAATGTATTATGTCTACGAAGGATCCTCAGCAAGATATAAAAACAAGCTTGTGTGTGCGTGCACATGAGCTGGGTCATAGGGGGCAGCAGCAGCAGTGAGGTCCAGAGGCAGCATGAGTGGCGAGCGGCCGCCGTCGTGTGTCACAGATATCAGTGGAGATGGGTTAAAAGTAGGACACAGGCTGACAGGAATAACAAAGTCACCTTTGGGTCAGCCCTCGCTCTCCTGGCATCAGGGATTTTATTGTCATGCTTTTTTTTTTTTTTTTTTTGTGATTTTAAAAATAATATAATATAATATAAAATAATAATAATAACAGGCATGAGAGGGAGTGATTTGCAAAGGGAGGAAGATTGCACCAAATGGGGGGCTATAGCAAGGGAGCAATGGACAGATATTTGGAAAGAGAGGAAAGGAGGACTGGACTTTTTTCCTGTCATGGCGGTTTTTGACTCAGATTAAGAGAAGGAGCAGGGAATGAAGTGTTCACTTTACAAATATTTTGACCTGTGTGTGCGCATGACAGACACGGAGTGGCTGTTTTGACGGGACTTTGACAGGATTGCAGTGATTCCCAAAATGTGGGCAACAGCTCGAAGGTGCTGCACTTGCTTCACAATGTTAAATTAAATTCAATTTAAGTCAACTTTAAAGGAAGTATGAAGTAAACAGTGCTTATGCTACTAGTTACATTTCCTTTTTTGGGTTGGTCTTTGTCATAATTATTATTAGAGATGCATTCAGTTACTGGTAATATTTTGAAGTTTTTTGATTGATCTAGCACACCGCTATTTATTTTTTTATTTTTTTGAAGTTTTAAGTTTGTGTGTTACTTTTTTTAAATTTGTCCAGAGCTATAAATTGCCCTGTTGCGTGTGACTGTAAACATTCACCCTCCATGATCCATGAGGGTTAGGGTTAGGGTTTGTGTTGGCGTTGCCCTGGAGATTTCAGGTTAGCTTTAACTCCATTACAAATGTTTTTGTCCAATTTATTCTCAAACTTGCACACCTTCAAGTTCATGCTCCTTTTTAGACTTTGTCATTCAGCAAATCCTTTTGTACATTTTGCAGTTTGGTTAAGTCCTAATTACAGCAGCTGCCATTTCTTTTGTCACAACAGAGTAAGCACAGCTCATTAAAGACTGACTGTGAAGTCTGCAGTTAAAAATGATTCACAAGCATCATCCAGATACAGAGATACTGTATGTTGGCATTAATTCCAGGTATGAGGAAGGAAGGAAGGAAGGAAGGAAGGAAGGAAGGAAGGAAGGAAGGCAGGCTCATGTTCAGTTGAGTAGTAACCTAGAACAGGCCATTGTATGTAGGAGTAATATTTATACAAATCGTTTTAAATGATTTATAAACCTGACTCATATGTCTGTTGCATTATATTGCTTAAAGTCTAGTACTTGAACACTTAAAGAGGACATTCACTGGAAAATCAAATTTCTCATGTTTTTTGGTGTGTCTCTGCGTCCCTCCCTTATCTAAACATCACTAAAGTGTCACAATAAACACTTGCAACACATGCAACGAACACTCCCCAACAGCTACTCCCGGTCATGAGCATGAACATTTAACCTGAAGAAGAAGAAGCTGAATCGCTTCCGCCATTACACACACACACAGTTCCGCCACAACTGTTGTATCTGTTGAGAGCAACATGTCTTAGAAGAAAGGTTCAGTTCATTGTTGCTGGTTGTCAAAAACAACACCAGATGCTTCGTAGTGGATATCTTTCATTTGTGATAGTAATATCCCTTCTAAGCTTTCTGAAATGCTGTTTGTTTGTAGCAGTCACTTTGAAGTGAATAGTTATACAAACTTTGGGCAATACAACGCGGGACTCATCAGCTCTACTTAATCCCTTAATCTAATTCCTCCCTCCCTACTGTTCCAAGCAGGCCCGGCGGCGCGGCCTACGCTGCGATGCCACATATCCATAATGCCTCTATTTGGATGACGGACTGTTCAAAATTTTAGGGTACATACACAGTCAAATGTTTATGTGCTGTATGTATAATTCTGACGTGTGCCATTATTACGTTCAACTTGTAATAATTGTGGACTAATTGAGTTTATGTTATGTGGTATATGGATGTGATATTTCAATTTCCCAGTTTGGGATTAATAAAGTATCTATCAATCAATCAATCAATCAATCAATCAATCAGTAGGAAGCAGCTCCAACAACCCATAATGGATTTCCTGAAGGCAATGTAAATATTTCCAAATGAAGTGATAATGTCTTTGTGGCTTGACTGCTTCTTGTCTTGAATAGCAATAGCTAACGAATGCTAATTGCAGCTTGTGAGTGTCTCGGGTTAGCACATATGCTAACTACTGACAGGCAGAGATCGTGTGTGCTTTCTGTTTGTCTCGGCTCGCTGCCGCTGCCTGAGCTGTGAGAAATCATGTGCATAGGGAACAACTTATACTAAATGGTTTACTTTACATGTAAATTAAACCACGCAGGTGCTCAAACTGACGCTCCTGTGGTTCAGGGGGGCGAAGCACTGTTCACTCGTAGCTGGCCAATCACAAGCGAGTGGGAATGCGCTTGGTAGCTACAAGCGAGTGGGAATGCGCTTGGTAGCTGGCCAATCGCAAGAGACTCGGTGTTCTGAGGGGCGGGCATTAGCTCCGAGATGAGCAATAAACTGGCTTAATCTAAAGAGACTATGAGGTTTTTGTCCATAAATATTATTTAGTTTATCTAAGTAGACATCAGTAATCTCATTTTTGTCTCCTTTAAGGTTTATGCATTAAAAAGAATTAAATATGTTCATTTAAATATTTCATAATAGTCTAAATTATGTTAACATCCATAAATCACTCGTTGTGTTTTAAAATGAGTTGTTCCGTTTTAGTTTTTGGTAGCATACATGATTCATAATGTCCCCATGTTTTGTTGTTCTTTTTCAGCAGTCTAGACATTTGCATTTTGGAATAAATTCACAAACTGTGGAACTGATAATTGAGCCTACAAATTGCCCACGCAGAAGTTTTCACAGAATACACGGAGGGGATGCAAGGAAGGATTATGGATACCTGCTGTCTCTGCCTGAACATTGTAAGATAAGATTTTGTTTTGAGGGTTAGTTTTGATTCAGTGACCTTTGTCTTAACTTTTAAAGAAAACTTTTTATAGTTGCTGGTTGAAAGCGGCACAAAACAGCTAAACAGTAAGAGATGCACTCAAAATATTTATTAGGAAAGTAATTCCAGGTCTCAGAATTCTCATATCTGTCATACTTGATATGGATTTTAAATTTGGCTTCATGTAGTCTGAAGAAGTCTTTAAAATATTCTAAAATTCACTTTTTGAAACTTGTAGAAAACCTAAACATTGTTATTTCGGAACTGACTACAAGAAAGCCATTAATGGCCTAGTGTTCAATGTGGCAATGGAAAACCCAGGACCATCTGACAAAAAATAAAATAAATGAAAAAGTAAAATAAAATAATAATTAAAAAATTTCACTTCCTTCTCCATGTTCAAGTAAACTCTGAGGTATCCGCAAGTTATTTTCAGTTCCCTCATTGATTCATGGGAATGTTATTGATATTCTTACAGGAAGTAGGAATTCCACAGTTGAACGGTTATTAAAGTATGTCCTACCCGTTAAATGTTAATATACTGTATATAAAACATACGTGGAAATCAATCTACTACACTTAGTTTTGCCTCTGTTTGAAATATTTTCATCTTTATGTAAAGACCTTTTGAGTCATCTCAAAGCAGGAGTGCCATTTCTGATTCTTTTTTATCGACAGTGCAAATGAGCTTTCCACTTATTCTCTGGAGTCCTGAAGCGGTGTTGTGCTCCGTATGTAAATATCTGTGGGCTGTTTATTTATCAGCTTCAACAGTATTCACACTCATCTCAGGATGAGTGGGTGAATCCCTTGTGGCAATGAAGTGTCAATGTATTTGTTTGTGCGGTTTAGTGTGTGTGTTTAGGGAGTACATGCTAAATGACTGGTGTTTTTAAGAGGAAAATATATACATTGTGCATTGAGAAATCCCACTGTGGTTGGCAGTTTGTTTATAGCAGGGAGTCGGATCATTTTAGGCGTTAAAATTGTAAAGTGGAGTATATGTTCACTCTGAAATTGCATCAACAGGAGGTGTGACAGTGCTCACATGAAAAGTGCCGTTTGATGAAGTGAGGCCATAAAAAAATAATTTTGTTTCTGCAAATGCCTCTTGATATTGCACTGGATTGTGAAAATAACAGAAGATTGAGTCAGTAACAGCTTCATAATCTTTTGCTCTCATCTATTTTGTGACTTTGTAGTAGAGGGGTGACACATTCCTATACATGACTGGCCGCCACATTACTAAATGGTTTACTCGCAGAGTGCTCAGACAGGTTCCACCTAAATGAAGTCGGACAAAACAAACCAAAGTTTTGTCATGGCAAAGGTTCTGGATAGACACACAAGCTGTCAAAGTGGACAAAGATGCCTTTAAAAAAGTAAAATCTATATTTTATCTTGATGACTTATCTGAATACAGCTGAGTTTATCCTTTTCTCTTCTGTAAAGGAAGATTTCCTGCACTGCCCTATTCTAACCTGCTCTCGTTACATCTTTTGGCTTGTCAATATTTATACACCAGATTGAATCACTTAATTGACATCTATTTCGATAATTGTTTAACTGATTTGTTTGATTTTGAATAAATAAATATTTTATTTTCTAGTTTCTTTGCCCCTCTGCAACAGTAACCTCAATATCTTTGGTTTGTCGATTAAATAAAATAGGGCTGAAACAATTACTTGATTAATCGATAACTAAATTAATCATCTAAGTTTTCTTTTTTTCGGCTTCTTAGATGTTTCTGGTTTCTTTTCTCCACATAACACAGAATTATCTCTTAAAACTGAATCATTTGGTTTGTGGGCAAAACATTTGAGAACATCCCCATTTCCTGATCACCATTTTTCCAACATTCATCGAGAAAATAGTCGACAGATTAATCGAATGTGAAAATAATTGTTAGTTCTATCCCTACAATTAAATATTTGTGGATTGTTTGGGAAACACTGATCAGTATTTTTCCTAACAGCATGACATGGTAATGAACCAAACACATAATCGATGAGTCTGGGGGATAATTGACAGATGAATCAATATTCAAAAATAATCATCTGTTGCAGCCTTAATGTTTCTGGGTTTTCAGCTACTGCTTTCCTCTTTAGATCTGTTTCCTTTTGAAATTACCTCTCAAATGTGCATCTGTTCTGTTCATGTTAATACAGTGTTGAACCCCTGGCTACTTTTTGAAGCATTCTCTTAGAGAAAGCCATTACATTTTTCTTTTTTTATTTTTCTGTTTGTTTCCCGTCTTTGTGTCGCACTGTAAATAAACTGGTGGATATAAATGTTTATTTTATAAGCAAAACAACACTCCCATTTCTCAATCTCAGTCTTTTCTTATGGCGCTGTTAAAGATCCGTTTACAGTTCTGTTTACAATTTAATTAATTCACTTTAATCATGTTCTCTTTACTGGTCTCAAGTTGCATAAAAAAATGAATAAAAACACTCCAATTTGTGCAGTATTTTTCCAATTACACTTGGCGTATGTTGTTTAGAACAGTATAGATATAGATATGTGAAAAGTTTGGATAGGTGTTTATTTGAGTGGCGAAATGTAATGGCTCTTAGTCTTACTTCTCTCATAATTATCGCTTTATTTTTCCATGGCAACATGACAAAACTAAACAGAGAATAACACAAAATAAGTCTCATTGTCAAGTGTGAGCTTCATTGTTAACGCGCCTGTTCACATTTTGCTGGTTGCAGTAAGGTTTCGTAATCTTCAAGGTTGCATAACAGATCACTTAATAAGGTTTCACTCTTGAGTCATGCCCCTCCTGGTGTCCCTGATCAGTGTACTCTGATTCATCTGTGCTGCAGGAAGAGTGGGACATTTCTTTGTGTGTAAATACTTTGGTGTCTATAATAAGCTAATTTTCTCTCAAACATAGACAACAGCTAATTTACTGGCACGGCCTTTCTCAATTTGTTTTGCAGTCAAAGCATTTAGTGCGATCAATTAAACTTAGCTTGCAGAACACTCATTTCAGTAAATCAAGTGCTTTATAAACAACTTAAATAACTTAAATATTTATTTTTTAAATGGTCTTTGAATAAGGAAACTATTCCAGGATTTGTCCAGTTTTTCTTTTACACAGTTAACTAAATTACACAAACAGAATTGTTATTGGTGTGTTTAAATTGTATCTGAAAGTTGCCATTTGAATGAATGCAGGAACAGGCCAAAGACACAAAGGTGCTACTTTATTTTAATGTAAAGAATGAAAGCAGGACAATGGTGTCACCATAATGTAGCTTATTTACAGTAAAATCATGCCCACAACTATTCAAGGTGGTGCTTTATAATTCTCATAGTGCTTTAGAGTTTAACTAATGGAATACTACTTTTGTTGGTTGATTTGTGTAAATGTGTTCCATCTGAATCCACATGGTCATATTCAAATTAGCATTTTCATTTTCATGTCAAGATTTTTTATCTTTTATGAAATGTTTTTTGAATTTGTTGTTAAGGCTGTACTGTGTTTCTTTTGAATATAAACTAGGGCTGTCCTCGATCACCCAAAGGATTTTCTTGGTCGTCATTTGAGTAAATATTAAATATATTTTTTTTTTTGCGAGGCAACAAATAAGTTTGAGTTCCAGACCTGAGAACATTTTAACACTGTTCTACACTACAGAAATACAAGATTTTAAACTCAATGCTTAATTAATTTATAGCCAACATTAAAAAGATGCACAGAACAAGCCGTATATTTCAACATGCGCAGCACAGTAATGACCGTGAATGGATTGGAACATTCAGCAAAGAGGATCTGAACATTTCGTTCACTTTTCGTTCACATTCAACGAATGACGCACACGTGCAGCAAATTTCAGTTCAGCCAGCTAGTAGACTGAATATTCAAGTTTCACTCTACTAATTGTTTCTGCTTGTTAACAAAGCAATTTTAGAAGTAACTTTTCAGGGGGAAAAAACAACAGGAGAGCATGGCAATATTTTATATAATATTTAACTTCAACAGAATAGCATTGCCATCACTCACCACACAAATGAGGAACTTGCACATGAACAGAAATGATTTTAAAATGTCAAAAAAAGTAAGCATATGCCTGCAGAGCTTGCACATCACCTTCTGATGGTCATTCTTCACTCTTTCAAAATGTTGATTTTTTTTTCCCCCATAGAAAGAAGTGCCTATAAAAAAAATTTTAGATGTGAACTCTTCAGAAAAAATCCAGTTGTTCAGCAGTTAAATGCTTCTTGCCCCTGCTCTCCTCTGCACTGCCACTGTATACACACAAATGTTCTGGCAGTCACATTTGATAGTATTGCTTGAGGCAAAATAATAACATTTCTTCCAAAGCATTTTTTTTTTTATCAGCGTGCTTGAATGAGTGCTGTCAGGTATCTGGGCCATTGACGACCAACTCTCACCTCATCTTTCCTACACTCATATCCTCCATACCGTAATATGGATTTACTGTTCTTCTCCTTTCTCCTGCTCCTTTTTTTCCTGTCCTGGTCTGATTCCCACTCCTCTATTCCCTGTAGCTCTCGCTTTAGCCCCAGCCAAACTTCTCTGGTGAAGTGCACAGGATTAGCTATTAGCTTTTAGTTTTCTCCTCCTCCTCCACCCACGAGACCAAAACCTGCCACCACTCACCCGCCATCCGGCTGTCCGAGGCTTCTTTCCAACAGTCAGTGGTGTGAGATTGGCCCCGCGGGCTGGTGGCGAGATTAGCCGTGGCATGGCTCGGCTCACTGAGCAGCCAGCTGACACCAGTGAAGTCGGTACAGAGTTCTTGCCGGCAGGAAGCTGACATATCCTGAGATTTTCTGTCACTGATGCACAATAGAGCAAGCAGGTGATGGGAACAGAAGGGGCACGACTGTGCCAAAGTCACCAGTGTGTGTTTGTTTGCCCAGAGAAGGGTCACTAGACGGGAAATGTCAGGGAGAGTGTCTGCACAAAGAAACTACATGTGTTGCTTTATGGTATAGCATGTGAAGCTGTGCCCTGCTTTTTGTTGTTGTTGATGTAGTATGCTGTGTCCATCTGAAAACAGCCTCTGTCAAGCAATTACACCTGGCTGAGGGAGTGTTCCTATGTATACAGCAGCAGTGCAAAGGCAAGGCAGAGACAAAGAGTGTCCATCAGGTCAACCAGCTAACGACCAGGTTTTTGGCAGTAAATTTCACTACAGAAATTTTGTGTTGTGATTCTTTATGTTTTCAGTCATACTCCTCACTGGGGCAATGACACTGCTGCCTCCGTCTGTTGCCATTAATCAACAAATCACGTTGCTGGGTGACATAAAATCTAAATACTGCTACACTGAGAAACACAGAGAGAAACATGTCTGAATTCAGTGACTGAGCTGTAGTGGCAAAACATATACACATACATTTGTCTTACTTAGAGAGCTGAGAACTCATAACAGCTTCAGACAGGGCTAATGGCTTATAATATCTCAATATATTTAGGCCATGACTTAATATACAAACCACATCTCTACTGTGTATATATATATATATATATATATATATATATATATATATATATATCACTTAATAAATCTGAACAATACTTTAAAAAAAAGTTTTATTAAATCTCATGAAGAGATTTATGGATCTCGCACAGCAATGTATAATAGAAGATATATACCTTAACATTACAGTCATTTCTATATTCTAGCTGTTTATGATGTGTATTACATACTTAAAATGCGGTTATTGCATTTAATTTTAGATGATATTTGCTGTATCTCTCTGGCTTTTTAATCTTAAAAGGGATATTTACATATGTAAGAAACAGTAAATATGGTCAATACTGCTGTAAACACAGATTCTTTTCTCATATGTCAATTCCACGCACTTTATTCAAAATTTAGTTTAATAGCACACCATATCAGTCCTGTAACAGCCTTCAAAACCAGGAGAAAATATCACAGATATATGACGATATCCAAAATCTGATATGTTGTCTCACGCTTTGCACAGCCTTAGTTCAGATGAAAACTGCAATCCTTTTATTATTATTGGCCGAAAAGACACTCTGTTGTGACATGGGTTGGTTTTGCATGTCAAGTAATAAACCTTTATTATAATAGCAATAATAACTTTATCTGCAGTATATAGTGCCTTTAGAAACCGATGTTTCCAATATTAATATATATATATATAAACAAGCAAAACTTGATGGCAAAACCCGAGAGATACAAAATGCCAAGTGTCAAACTGAATAGCATAAAAGAGCAGAAAAGAGGACATCATGCAGAAGCAAGTACAAATAAAGAATAGAAAGGGGAGAACATTTCACATTAAATCAGAAATACAAAAAAATGATATTGTATATTGAGAGTTTGCTGATATTTCTCAAGCAAATTTGTCTCTCAACAACTCAACCAAAACCTCTTGAAGCCCTGGTGGAATACACAGTGTGGTTGCTCAGACAGATATCATTTAAGTGGCATAACACGCATGAGTGAAGTGCTTCTAATTGGCTCAAAGCAAAAAGTAGCAAAATGAAAGTGAAGCTTTTAGAAACAACTCCCACAAACTCAGTCCATAAGAACAGAGCAGCAGCTTCCCATAGGAGAACTGCTTCTTCCTCTCATGTCTGTTCCTATTGATAATAACTGCTTCAGTGTCCCTCCATCCATTGTCTACTGCTTATTCTCCACATGAGCGTCGCAGGACACTGGAGCCATTCCCAGCTGACAGAGGGCAAAATGCAGGGTACACCTTGGAAAGGTCGCCATTCTATCAGGGCCTGCTTCAGTGTGTATGAGGACATTTCTTCGCAGAACTGTCTGAAATCTAAGCCCCGCTATGAGAGTCAAACCTGGACAGAAGCCAGTGTAAAGTCAATACTGAATGCATTAATGTACCAGCAAGTAAATAAAGGCCCCTGGATGGGGAAGTCCATTTTAATTTGTTAATGAGTGGATCTTTGAGAGTTAGACTTTTATTTTTTTTTAGACTCTGCCAAGGTCAGTAAAGGCTTTGAAACTCTCATTATCACTGCCAAGGTGCCCTAAAAGCATTGCATTAAACTTAAATATTCACCAGGGATACTGGCAACCTTGGTCTGACTTTTCCATTTAAAAAGAATATGTTCTGTAGGTGGTAAATAGTTAAGTTCTTTTTGTTTTAGGAGCAGTGTAATTCTTAATTATCATATGGACAGCATGTACAGTTTAATGACTGCAAAGCCTTTGCTGCCTTCACTAAACTAGGTGGCGGTGGTTGTATTAGGCACTTTCTGGTTAAGCTTGTGGCTACTTGTTAGTCATCCAACCATTCATGAACTTTAAAAAAAAATTACATTTTTGCAGCTGGAAGAGGGTAGTGGTCAGTCCAAAAAATGTACCGGCAAGACTTTTACCATGTTTTTGTGGCTCTTATCATTTCTATGTTTATTTTTTAATATCATGTCAATGTTTCAGCTGATGGTGGGAACTGTGGCACAGGGCGTCCAGGTCAGACTGAGACAGGTTCTGGTCCAAGTGAATGTATTCACGCAGTAGTCGTATTAAGTTGACTCCCAGTCACATTATCTGGGTGTGTTAGTCATTTCTGTCATGGAATAACATGGAATAACAGTCATGGAATAACGTTTATATAATGGAATAATGTTTATAGGTATATTTAAAATACTGATTTTAGTTGGATTTAGTTGGTGTGTGTGTGTGTATGTGAGCAAATGTTTTCCTGTTTCCTGTTTTCCTGTTATTGTGATAAAAACGGCCGACACTCCCCAATGCTTCAAAGTCACCCTGTTCTTGGCTCATGTTTCTGGTCAACACATTGTCTCCATCATACAGTCTGACATTTTAACACCAAAGTACTTACTTACTTTTAGCTACTTTCAGTCACTTTGTCGTTGGTCTTACAACAAAAGTCCTTGTTCTTTGTTTTCATTATCTTTGTTTCTCAACAGTAGTACTCTCTGATACTAAAGAATCAGCTTCCTGTTTACACTGTGCACATTTCCAGTATTCTTTAATGGTCACGTTTTCAGGTGTGCAATTATGGATCAAGTTGAATCCCTCCCCTAAATGGAGACTGCTTTTCTCTTTACAAATGCAAACACTAGCTTTACCAGTGGCATAAAGTTAACTGTTATAGTTATAATGTTATACAAGTTATAATGTGTAATCCAGATAAAGGCAGCTTTGGACATACTGTATGTAATCAAAGGAAATGCATTAAAAGCCTGCATCCTACAGGCACTTTCTGGCAGATTTCTGACATGACACTTATCACCATAGCTAATGTGTTCCGAGTACCAAATAAAAGGTTCAGCCAATGCATTCGAAAGATAGTTGCTTCTATCATTTTTGGTATTTTTAACATACAATCACAGTATAATGAGGTGTAGTTGGCACCTATCCACTGAAGCTCTACACTGATGCATACACTGTAGTAGGTTCAGGTGGGCCATTAGAGGCCTTTGCAAGCTTCATCAGAGAGGATATTTTTACAGAAGTACCACTCCACAAACAAGAGCACGTCATTATTTTCCACAAGTGTGGATGGAGAGAGTGAGCAAGAGAGAGAAATTGAGGCTGTTTGCTATTCCCTGTCAGTTCATTCCAGTATATCCCCACATGGTGCTGGGGCTTGGATGGTAAATATGCCAAGGTTAGAGTGCCTAGCTGCTAGTGCAATCAGGGATAGAAATTAATTGAATTTCCAACAAGCATCCTGATGTAAAGGAAATTCAAAATCACGTCGCACTGTGTGTATGAGAACAAATAACGGAGTAATGGAGAGAAGCAGAGATAGATAAAGACAAAAACACAGGCCATATAACAGCAATAAGTTTCATTTTGATGTGCTGCTGTTGATATCTGCCTTATCACAACCAAATATTTATTTGCAATGAGTCTGACTTCATATTCCAGTCGCTCTCATTTTGCTTGCACACGTTGACCTAATAACAATTTAGAGATATACACAGACATACAGCAAAAACAAGGGCAACATAGCTGAGCTATTATAAATAAGCATAACTCTGTGGTTACTATGTATTACCCAGTTTAGATAAGAAACCTAATCTCCTTGGTCAGGGTTTCTTAATAATTCGTGGTACAACTGTTCATTTTAATATATTCAGAGGTGTGTTCATGACAGCTGGACTGATTGAGGCTGATAGAAATTACATTTCCACAGCTTGTCCGACACAGATGAGCAGAAAAGGGGACCAGTGTGAGTTGAAGCCAGGTTACAGTGTCGTATAATTACATTTCCAGAAAGAGTGAATTGTCCAGGTTTCTCCTGTTGATGAGTGAAAGTGCATCCATCTTGTTGTTGCTAAAGAGCACTGTCCTAGAGGGATAGTTCAGGTTCCTTAAAGTGTGGTTGTATGAGGTACTGACACAATATTAGTATATCAGTACATACAGCAGGAGAAGGTCACTGAAAACATGGCTGTCTGGAACACCAAAAAAAACTGATCTGAGCCACTTAACAAAAGGCTCACCCTAATAAAATCATTTCCTGCCTATGTGTATGTTATCTTAAGAATATGTTTGCTGCTTTCTCTTGCTCTTTGACGGTCTTTTCTGACAGGAAAATGTAGTTTGCGTCACTTCTTAAACCACTTATTCCCCATACTGTTTTCAGCTTACAGGACTAGGTTTGTATTACTCACAGATAAATCTGAACAAAGGATTTATCATGGTTCAAATCGTGAACTCAAAATAACACTTTTTGACTTGGCTTTCTCCCAAAGCTTCTAGGCAAATAATCAGAATAAAAAAAAATGTATTATCTCTCATGATAGAAAAGCAACCATGACATAGCTCAGCACACCACTCAGTGTGTATTTTCAAAAAATACACACTCATTACACAAATGTAAATGTATGTAAATGTAAAGTGGCATAGTGCATGTACTGTATGAGTGTTCTTAATTGCTTAGGAAGTGCACACAGCACAATCGGCTGTATTAAGGACACTATACCTGTACATCATATAAGCATAATAAGGACAACAAGCCTGAATTATCATTTTAACTTCACCAATGCACTCCAAGTTGTTGTTCCTCTGAATGTCCATGAAACTTTCTGCATTTGTGAAAATGTATAAAAACGGTTGCACTGATTATTCTGTCGAATGCACAGTAATTCTTCTCCTGAGAAAATAATCACATTGGAGTTTGCGAAAGGTGGGACAAATAATCAAAAAAACACCAATTTGCAGCAACATCTTGTTTATATGAAACACTTTAAATTAAGTGCAAAGGATGAATAATTCAGGGTGCCTGATTAAAAAAAAATCCTGCTCATTGAGAAAAGAGTGCTCTGGGCCAGAGCTGTGACTGTGTCACAATGCATTAGTAAAATCAAACTTTAAATAGATGGCTGTCCTGTTTAGGAATACCCTGAATTGCTTTATCCCTGTGCTATTTGAAGTACAGTGTGTGTTGCTTTAGGCAAATTCAGCATGTTTCCAGATTAAAACCATAGTCTTTTCTGGGACACAGCACACAAAGGGGTTGTTTTTAAAAAATGGCTGCATGAACCGTAGCAAATATAAGGGAAAGAATGGCACCTATGCTGATTCTGTCCTGTTGTAGATGAAGTGGTACATACAGAAATGCCTCACAGAATCTAGGCTTAATGTTGTAACCCTCTAGATTGCGTATTTGTCTTTTAAAGGCACATGACACTTGCTTAGCTGTGCATTAATCCCCAAAGTTTTAGAATGAGAACATTTGTCTGAATTTGTCTTTTCTCCTCTGTAGGTGTCAGGTTTCTAAATATTTTGTGGATTGACTGACCTCTACTAACATTTTTCACTTTTTTGGCTATTTTCCTAAACAGAAAATAATGTTTTATAGGAAGAATACCTTTGTATTGTATTTATAGTAATATAGATGAATAGAAAAGTGGAATATCTTTTTTTACCACATCTCTAACCAAAGAAAAAACATGTAAATGACTACAGTTTGTACCCAAAGTGTGTAATTATTTTTAGGCAAGTAACATTTTATATCATGATGTCCAGATACAGTAGCATCACTGAGTCATTTGATTTGATTGCTACTAGGGCTGGGACTTTAATGCATGCACGAAACTGTGTTGCTGGGCACAGTGGATGGAAAGTTTCACTTTAAAACTGGTGGAAGTGAAGATAAGAGCGCGGCTCTGTGCAAATTATGCAACAACAAAAACTATAACTATCCTGTCCAAACCTCTTGCTCTTGGCAACAAAAGGTTTTGTTGTTTAAACATATGTAAATATTGATTTTTTTCAGTTATCTACCAAAATCAGTTTGGATTGAAAAATGTTGCTCATTATGTTAAATGTTTAAGAATGTGATTCTTTGCTGTTAATTACAAAGCCCCTAATTATTTTTGATTTGTTTATTTATTTATTTTAATCAAATCCCACCACTAATTCTTCCCTTGCTCTTTACAGAAAACCCACAGACATGGATTAGACCTTCACTTCCACACTTTTGATTAGACAGCTCAGACCGAAACAGGCAGTGTGACAAATATTTTGTCTCTTAGTGTCAGTGTCTAAATTTGAGCAAAAAATGTATTCAATTCAAACTCATGAGATTAGTTGTAGGTATGCAGTGAATGGGTCATGATTTCTGAAGCTTTTTCGCACACCCTCTACTTTTGGACTGCAAATATGTGGTGACGGGATTGAAAAAGCCACTCAGGCGAGAGGAGAAGAGAATGCAGGGTCTAATCCTCTCAAAGCTGGCAAAGATGAAGTTTTAAAGCCATAGCCCCTCCTTTTAATCCATTCACAAAGGTTCTGACCCAGTTGGGGACCTTGTTCATGGATTCATTAACAAATTCACGGTCACTGCTAGTGGTGGATGTCCCTGGCTGCTGGTGCACCTTGTCACTTCTGGATTTAAAGGATTGAGTACAGGTCACTCTGTGTGTGTTTGTTTGTTTGTGCGCATGTGCACATTGTGGCCTTCATTAGGCAGCATCTGCTTGGAAAGTGCAAGGATCTGTCTTTTCGTCCAAGGGTGTGATCTGTGGAGCTTTTAAGCAGAGGGCAAATGATTTGAGGAGAGGAGAGAAGTAGGTCAAAGAAAGTTAGCAATGTCTTTGGAGGTTGCTTTACACTGCACTCCCATGTCAGACCACTTTTCAGTCCAAATCAAGTAATGGAAGCTTGTCTTTGACATGGAGTAGCTGTTGCATGACTAAAAGGGCCATGTCAAACTTTGTGGCAACATCCATCAAATGTTTTATTTTTTAAGGACTTAATTATTCTCAACAGACAAAGCAGTGTAAAAACTCACTGAAAATGCTATTCTGCATTCTGTTGTACTGTATTTGATTGCATTGCTGTATACCACATGTTGGGGTGATGATATTAAGTATGTTGATTTGATTTGTGTGACACAACCAGATACATTTACACAAGTGAAGTTACTCAGTTGATTTGAATAGAATTACAGTCCTGTAAATCCTGTGACATGAATGGCATTGAGTACAGAAAAGCTGCAAAGTCATATGAGTCATTTCTGATTTTGTTGTTTTAAATCATGAAAACCTATCAGTTATAACTGACTCTATCCAAGTGTAAACTTCATTTGAGTAAATGTAAATGTTGCCATCCGCCCAATGGTACATGCAGACTCTGCGTGGTCATGTGCAACACAAAAATTTACGTCCACGTGTCAAATGCACATGCTTCAAGTTGAATAATTAAAAAGAGTGAAATTATATACCCATGTGTGGCCTGGCCGACCCACATGGATTCTCATTTTAGTATGAACCACAGGCTTGAATGCATAAGCGTAACACGTGTACTACGACAGTAGGGCATAACATTTTATAATATAATTATATGATAAATGCCAGGTAATTAAATATCAATCATTGCTCCTGAGTGAAAGTGAAATAAACCAGTTAACTGAGGTTTAATCCTGCAGAAAACAACACTTATTGAACAGAAAAACTCTTTTTGTTCCTGGACCATCCAGGAACAGTTTACACAAATTTAAGGACTGAATGTGCTGACACAGCTTAAGATGGGGAGGGGGGGGTAACTTGTAAGAGCCGCTTCTTGGCATTTACATTTCCTAGGCATCATGTAATTTGCTCTCTCTTGCTTAATGTTACTCGCTTATTGTTATGTTTGGAATATCACATCAATAGTGAAGAGAGTACACGTGACTACATGTTTGCTCTGCGTAGGCCTAGACTATGTACATCAAGCAATGCAAGGAAACAAACAAGGGCACATCAGGACAGGAGACATTTATCTAATTATTTTTCTTGGTACTTGACTTTTTTTTTAATTCACAAACTTTCAAGGATTTCATGGACCCATGGGAAACCTGCTTCTGTTTTCAATGAATTAGTACAACGAGGATGAAGGTGTACAAAACACAGCTTTTTGAATGTACAAAACAGAGCTTTTTGCTCATTTCAGCCTTTTAAACATAGCTTGATGGTGTTTTGTTGTGGGCACAGACACTAATAGAAATATGCTGTTTGTTTCATCTTTCGCTGCCAATGCTCACCAAGCCTTTTGATGGCATTACTATTTATATCACACACATTATTGCCCTGATTCATTGAGTAATTTATGTCAAACTTTTTTTGGGAGGAACTCAGCTTCTCATCTGCCTCATGGCTGACAAATGACTTTGTTTAAAAAAAAATAAATAAATAAAAGCAATGCGGTGTCCTGCAGGGGATAAAAGAACAGAAATTCAATCCTGGCCGCTGTCGGCAGTCTCATCTGTCATTTTTTCAATACTAATGTCCATTATGTTTATGGATCACTCTCTGGCCCACCTCACCATATCCGATCGGCCACTTGGGGCAGTGGCCCGTTGATAATGTCATTTTGATTGATGGATTTCATCGTTTAATTGTCAGCATTGTCGTCTTTTAATGGAGCTCCCCACACAATTCAAAGATTACACTTTCGATGAGTGAGACTTCATACTGTGCGCACCAGCAGCATGTGACTGCTAATGTGATGTGACTCTATACCTTTAGATTCTGCATCCTCATCCCAGGCCATTATCTAATGTTTGGCTCATTTATCACTTCCTGTATCACCTTTCATGGATCACTTGTCAGTTTATGGGAAGAAACCAGCCCGTGGTGTGATTAATCACACCTGTCAATAGAAATAATTTTGTTTTGCTGGTTTTGTACATTTTGAACAGTCAATGCAACTGAGTAATTTACCTAAAGTAACAGTTCATCACAGCAGCCCTACAGCTTCGTGAAGGTTAGAATATTCAGTTGAGGAAGTTTTGCTGTATCAACTGGATGGCTAATATGAAAACTATTGTTTGTGCTACACTATTTATTTGTACTACATGTATACCATCGTGCACTATCTACAGTCTACAAGGTGTACTACTGTCCTACTACTGTACTACTTCAGTTGACATTTACACTGTACATTACAGCATTCCTGCATTTATGGAGCATTACATTAAATTAGTTTCAAAGCATTTTACCCCATTCACTGTACAATGATTATCACACTATCACGTTAAATGGATTTAGTCAGAAACCAGTCTAAAACTTATAAAGAGTGACTCAGTAACAATAGTGAGTCATGTGTGGGGTTTTACACTGTGACTGTTTTTACTTACCACACAGCCACATGTAGAATGCAGCATCCTTCATCTCTCTACAGTTGAGGACGAAATTATTTGCCCCCCTATGAAAATGTCATTGTTTTAAAGGTATTTCCCAAGTACTAGAAGCATGCCCTCTGGTCAGATGAGATGGAACTAGAGCTCTTTGGCCATAGAGACATTGCTTATGTTTGAAGAAAGAAGGGAGAGGCATGTAACCCAAAGAGCACGGTCCCCACGGTAAAACACGGTGGTGCTAATGTTATTCTTCAGTGTGTCTGGAACTGCGGATTTCGTCAAGGTGGAAGGAATCATGAAGAAAGAAGGATATGTGAAGATTTTTAAAGAAAAGCTGACGCAGACAGCGGCAAAACTGGATCTGGGTCGTCGCTTTGTCTTCCAGCATGACCCAAAACAGATGCCGCTCCTGGTGAAGAACTACCTCCAGAAGACTAAAGTGAATGTTACTGACTGGTCTGCACAAAGTCCTGACTTAAATCCCAGTGAAAATCTTTGGGGTGAACTGAAGACGAAGGTCCATGCCAGAAGGCCATCAAATCTGGAGGAGTTTGAGAGATTTGCCAAAGAAGAATGGGCTGAGATTCCTCAGGAGACGAATCAGAGACTTGTAGAAAACTACAACAAATGACTGCAGGCTGTTATCAAGCAAAAATGAGCACAAAAGCACAATTGACTATTAACTTCAGGGGAGCTAATAATTTTGTTAATTTTGGTAGTTTTGGTTATTGTGGAATAATTTCATTTCTTTCTGCAAAGTCAAATAATGGAAGCATCCAGAGTAAAACTAGGATGTTGAAAAAGCTGTTCAAAATTATTTTCTCTATTTCACAGCATATGGGAGAAAAAAAAAACAAAAAAAAACAATGACATTGTCATTCTAATAATTTTGTCCTCAACTGTATAACTTCCCCCATCACCATCATCCTTTCTCCCTGTCTTTCCCTCTAACCAAGGTCGTGGTGGTCTTTCTCTGTTTTCCACGTGTGTGTCTGGGCTCCATTCATCATCTGTATGATAGTCGTACGCTAGAGTGCCCTAAATCTCCTGTGTGTCCGTACATGTGCACGCTCACTGACAGAAACGCTCCCTCATTTTCTCAGTATGCTCGTTTAATTGCTCTTCCTCTCTTTTCTTCATTTTGTCCCAAACCTCCTTTTTGTTGCAGAAAGTCACTGGCTAACCATGACCATGTACATACAGTGCCATATACAGTATGATGCATGCAAACAATGGATGATGTGGGTACCTGGGCTGTTTATTTACAATAATCTGGTCATACTATACATATTCTGGTACAGAGGAGACAATGCAATTTATTGGGATACTATAAAAACTGTGTGTGTATACAGTACTGTGCAAAAGCCACCATTAGATTTGTTGTTTTAGCAATTCTATAATAATATGCATGGCATCACAATTATCTAAATCATTTTATTGGAACACATTCAGAAAACCCAGGAAACATTTATGCTGTTAAAAGAACATGTTTTACAGAAGAAAAAAACACAGCGTCAACAGGTTGAAGTGTATTTAGTGTGACCATGACCCAGCTAATGTCAGGAGGACAGTAATAATCACAATTGATATTGGTCTGTTACTACCTGAAATCACTGGACTGGATATCAGACAAAAAGAAGTAAAATGATCATTTAAACGATCTGTAAACCACAATATAAATGGTTCATAAAAAGCAAACGCCGTGCTGTAAAGAGAAATGTCCACCCACCACCATCATGTAAGAGAAATGTGAGTGAGGGCTGCAAATGTCCTGCCAAACAGCTAGATCATTGTGTTTTTAATGTGGATGGTGATACCTAGGTTGTAAGTGCATCAGCAAACATTTCTTATTAATAGCTAATTTGTTTAAAAAGAGAAATGTCAGTATTGGTAGATACTACAGGTTGTGATATCTGTATCTTATTAGACACAAAAAAGTGGCATCAGGCCAGCAATAGAGAAAGGATGACAGACAACAACAAAAGAAAACTGAACCATCACTCCCTCCGTTTAGGCACCTTTAGCTGGAGTTATTGCTATGGTTCTATTTCAGCAGGACTCTATCAGTCTGACAGATCTCACCACTGTAATTTATCCCCTGTTCTTTGCAAAAGGACTTGAATTCAGACAGCCTACATGCAGTCTGTGAATTCTGGACTCACATGGGTGGCATGTAGACATCACAGCTTAAGCACAGAAATCATCACTTTCACTACTGTTACAACACACATCCCTCACTCATATGCCATCTGACAAACCCTAGCCCAGGTGTCATGGGAGGGTTTTTTTTCCCAGCAGCCATTGTGCTGTGACAGGTGAATGAGTTTGGAAAAGGTGCATTCCATCTTAGCCCATGAACCCTGGAGCTCATTCAAAGGACTCTCTCATTATAACATTATATTTTATATTGTAATTATAATGTTCTCATTAACAAATGTTCTCACCTTACTGTAGCCTGAAGAGTATTCATCACAAGTGTAATTTGTACATTTCTGCATCTCAATACAATGCATATCAAAAGGATGGTGGGCAGCTCTGTGACAGCAGTGATGTGAAAAGTAGAGTCATAGCCTGACTTTCTGCAAATGAGTCCCCCACTTATAGTCGTATTATAATAACTAACGACTTTCAGGTACTTCCGCATTGGCTTCACTTTCATTATGTGGCATAAAGTCACATGCGTAATCATTTGGGTTGTGGTTCCTTTTGTCTCTGGTCATGGGTTGATTATTCTTTCACCTAAGTGTCTGGGATTACTCCTCTGCTGACTTGAGACGGGCTAATTGCTAAGCTAACAGCTGAGTGTGCAGTTTTGTAAGTTACTTTGCCATCTATGCTGTAGAACCAGAAATACGTCCACCCGCTGCTTTTCCAATGGAATGGTGTCATGAGCGCCCTCTACTGAACCATACGGTAATTACTTCAGACAGTCTGTTGCACCTCTTTGCTGTATATTTTGAGCACAAATGTGTTTTTAAAGTAACACAATATAGGATTTGCTGTGATGTATGTCGCAAAGTAGAATGTTGTAGTTCTTTTTGGGGCCTAGCAACACCACTATGTTGCAGGCCTGCTCAGGCTTTGACAACAGGCCATGCACCCTAAGTTGATGCAAGTTGATTTAACATCAAAATAATCTTGGAGAAATTTGAAGGTTGAAATCCTACATTGTGTCACTTTAAGGCTCATCTCCCAAACCAGCTATCTTCAACAAATAAAAATCAGTTTTCAAACAAATATTGAACTAATCGGCCTTACTATCACAGGTATACAGTAGACCTGCCGACCCTGGTTGTGTTCACAAGTTTCAGGAGCAGAACCGCTCAACCTCAAAGTGTCACACTTGTTTTCTCCTCACAAGAAACCTTTCGCATCTTCTTTCGCATCCTGGTGAATGCATGACTAGTCCCCCTGGTGGATTCTCTGGGTTTAGGCACCAAATTGTAATCTTGTTCCATACTATGCAGCCATGTATGCAATCATGGCTGTATTTACATCACTGTGAAGCTCCAGAGACCAGTAATAGGATTAGAAACCCTGCTCTTTAACCCTGTGAGGGAGCCCCACAGCAGCGCTGTGACTGATCCACCACATTTTGCTTTTCTGTCTGTTTATCCAGCTTATCAGGCCTCTAACTCATCATTTTACTCTCATCCCTTTTGCTTTTTCCCTTAACTTTTTAATCTTTTTTTTTCTTATTCTCTCCCTTTCCCTGTTGCATTCAAGACACACAATAGCTAGATTTTATAAAGAGAATTAATTATGTTTATGAAAGCGAACTGACTGAAAAAAAAAAAAGATTGAAAAGATGAAGGTGAGACTAGGACAGCGATCTCTACAGAGGCCAGTCTGGTCTGGAAGAGAGTGGATCGATACTACTTGGAATGTGGAAGTGGGTGGGGGCGAATGTGGGGGCACTAGAATGGCTAATCATTTCAGTCATTACATGGCCGTGTCTGTTGATTCCAGGGATTAGCAGACACACAAACAGGAGAGATGTTGTGTTAGTGCTACAGGAGACTCGGGGATTTGAGGAGTGGGAAACACTGCCTGTCCCTAGTCACTCTTGGTAGTTGTGCCTGCAGAAGCATGTACTGGGATCTGGGTGTAAGTGTGTAAGAGTGTGTACCAGCAGTAGTGTGAAGAGTAGAGGAAAAATAAGACAATGTTGGCATTTGCATTGTGCATATACATGCACACCGAGTAAGAAATCCAAGAAGGTGTTGCAGAATCATGTTTTGTCAGACTCTCACCTTCTCTATCACCCTCTTGTGTAGGAGAGGAAAGTTGTGGGAGAGCTTACATGGTTGCCTGCACATGCCTTTATGTGGAGATCATCATTTAACAGAGAGTCTATAGAGGCCGCCTAGCTCCAGTGCCTGCGAGAGCTCGGTGAAAATTTCACACACCACAACATACACGACAGGTGGAAATGAGTGAAATTACATTTACGTCAGTGGTCAAAGTCACACCTGGCTAATTCAATCTGGAGCAGTTTCCAGTGTTGACAGTATCCTAAACCTTCGTGTGAAGCAAAAAGAATCAGAGCCCCCTTATGCCGGAGCCATCGAGCACATTTTAACACACAAGAATGAACATTTGCCTTGAGAGTATATCTATTAAGAAACAACTGATTTGCAAATATTGTGAATTTTTAAAGGGTATTTAAAGATATACTATATAACATTTCTGCATAATATTTATAAAGGACAAAATTACTCATCAGCTGTCAGAGCAGGTCATGAGTGTAACCAAACAGGCTTCACACAGTCAGAGTTTGTGTCCCAGACACACGCGCACATTAATTTACATTAAATTGATGCCTTTTTTTGTGGTTACATAATTGCAAAAGCTCACATTGTGATTGCAGTTGGATCAACTGTGCAGCTCTAAACCACAAGAGACTTTGGTGGCCCAACGTAAAAGGGACCCATGGACCCTCCAACATCAAACTGAACTGAAGCAGTCTCGTGGATTTGAGCCTAGTTAGGCGGTCTCAAATCGTGATGTGGCTGCAGTCTCCTGTATTTAAATTATCATAAAAAAATATTTCGTCGTCCCTTCCCCCCCCACACACACACACACACACACAGCTCATGCTTCAGCCAATTATAGGCTTTGCCTAACACTTTTCAACACCACTGATGCCATAGCAGGACTGACAAAAGTAATGTATTTAGGTTTCCTTTTGGTAAATCCACCATCCTGGGTTTTTCAAGCTTGACCATTACCCGCGGCTGCATTAGCTGCAACAGCTCAGCTTGTCCTAACCGTTACATTTTCACCACTGGTTTTATAATAGTGTGACCAATAACACATTTCACATTCTAGACAGTTACTCTTATGCACAGGTAGCTGGAATTGATTTAATAATCCACTTAGAGTATATAACAACGTAGGCAACAGACTATGACATGAAATGATGACATTATCAGGATTATTTTTCTGGACGTGATAGGATCCCTTCAGAGCTGCAGAGGCCATTATACTGTCCAACCTGTGAGAGTGTAAAGGCTGGTGGAGTGCCACTTATGAGTGAAATTGGAAAGTAGGATAGCTGACAAGTTTTTTTTCTACTGACGATAAGATGTGTGACCATGTGTTTTCCTTCAGATTGCTGTCAGGAGGTGTGTAAACATGAATAGTTTGTCTCGAGGCTGGTGGATCTCAGCGGTACAGCTGATTTTTTAGTTTTGTTTAGCTCGGGTTCCATGATATCAGTTGCTGAGACAGATGGCAGACAACTCACACAGCTCATTATTTTTAATTAGCTCCACCTTTTCTATGTAGTTGCACAACCCACTGCAACCTTTTTTGTTAGCTCATACTCCATTCCAACATCTTTTTTTACATCACTTTCAGACACCTTCACTTAATTCTTAAGCAGAAAAAAGCCACTGTCCACCATTTTCCTGTCAAGTAAGATAAATCAAATAAAAGGTTGAACCATTTCCCAATAGTTTTGATTCTAAAATTGTACACAAGTATATTCTTGCTCAAGGATTTTTTTTTCAGTCAAGACTATCCTGATGTGGCATTAAGCCCCAATGCCACATCAGGATAGTCTTGAAAAAAAAATCCAAAACTGGGCTTTGCGCCAACACTGCTTCACACCTTGAAGTCTTGCCAGTCTCATGACCTGACAGTAAAGCTGTGAATACAGAATGTACATTTTGCCACCTGACTGCAAATGTTCAGCATTCAGAGGAGACAGCAGCCTCACTGCCATGGTTGCCTTCCAACACCTGCAGCTTCAAAAGAAAAAAAGGAAAACACACGCACAATGAAAGTAAAGGTATGAAAGGACCTTCACATCCTTAGCAAAGAGACTTTTCAATCTTGCTTGCTGTATTGGGTTTTTGGACACAAGTGGAAGAGATAAATAAAGCTGTTGGCTAATCCGACCCAAGAGTAACACAATTCAAGCTCATCACTGACTCCATTTAACAGTCTAAACAAACAGAGTGATGTTAACTGACCTTAAAGTTAAGTGTCAAAACCAACATAAGCTTGGCAGTGGAAAATCAGGTTTGGTGCTTTCCATCTGGTTCAGTGTGTCACAAGGGATCAGAAGTAATAACAATGTCTCAGAAGCAGAAATGAAAGCAGCAACACAAGGGACTAATGCATGGTGGCAGCAGTATGAGTGTCCGTGTGTGTGGGGGGGGGGGTTAAAAATATGAAATGGGGAATTGATGACAAATTCTATTCTTTGTCACTTTTTTCTGATGCTGTCCTCACAGGCCCTTGAAAATGTTGAAAATGTAAAAAAAATAAAATAAATAAATTAAATAAAATAAAATGGAGAAGAGGGCCGAGGGGGAAAGAGAAGAAGCGTAAAAGTGTGTAGAGACTGAACTAGTCCTGTGGTAGAAGAATGCAATTTGAGATTGGCCAGATTGCTTTTTTTCTGTCTTTCCCTTCTCCCCTTCGGCAGCTTATGAGGCATGATATGCACTGGCTGTGTCCCTAAGCCACCATAAGCCTGACGCCAGCACCCACACAGGAGTCGTCGCACTTACAGCGCGAGAAATTCAGCCCAGATTAAATAAAAGAGGGACTCCGAAAAGATCAGTGGGGATTTGGGAGTGATAGATGAGAGTTAGATGAGACTTGGGGGGGAATGAGTGGATGATGCTGATAGACTCTGTGGGATTATTTGGGGATAAACCCAAATGTAAATGTAATGGCTGATTTCTCATGGTCATATTGCATTGTGAGAGGTTCATTGTCACAGGGCTTTGTTACAGTTTTTCTCACTCCAACTGGAACAGTTGGGTTATATATGGATTATAACAAAGAACAGGCTGGTAGTGTTGTCCTACATGAAACAGGTGTGACATATTTTTTTCCATTTGTATTTTTCACATTTACAGGAGGCGAGGGCTCAGCTGAAGCAGGACAGAAAGAGACATCCACTTGTGACATTTGCCAGTTTGGGGCAGAGTGTGATGTGGACGCGGAGGACGTTTGGTGAGTTTGCAGAAGCTGACGCTCGCAAAGAATGCATCAAAATAACCACAACAACCTTTATTTTTATTGCACATTTTATGCAAAGGTGAAACCCACACCATCAAATGAAATCAAGCAAGCAAACAGAAATAAAAACTGTGGGGTCGCGAAGTTTTACATATTCCTCATGCTCTTTGGTATAGTTCGTTTGCAATGGTGGAACAGATTGGTCATTGAACTGCTCTTTTCTGTGACAGTTTTTCGGCATATCTTGCAGATGATGTGATTTTGACCGACGTTGGTCTTGTCAAAAGCGAACCATTTCCAGGCGAGTTACGTGGACCCACGTTTCGCCACCAAATCATCCGCTGAATTGGAGATTTCTACATGTTTCCTCCATGTGAGACATATTGTTTTGAGACTGCTTGTGGGAGATCATGTTATTGTCATGTGACTGAATCCTGTCCGCTGATTGACTTCTGAGTCATGAATGCGCCTCTCCTTTTCCATCTGTGAGCCTTCCATTTGTTTTCTTTTCAAAATAATATGAATATTTGATGATATATGTATATATATATATATCACCTACCTCTACTAAGGAGGTAACTAAAGCAACATTTAACCTTGAATCAATCATTTTCCTGTTTGACATGACAGGCTGTCGGTATCAAAACTTTCTTTTGCTTTTCATGGTTTTGTGAGGTTTCTTAAGTTCTGAGTAGAGATGAGTCGTTAAGATACTTAGTATCAGTTTCGGTCCCATACTGGTCAAAATCATGGGATCGGATATTGTCCAGAAAAAAAATATAAAATCCGATACAATACATAAATCCTGTATATTGCATGATTCATTATGCACATACAGTAAAAATGTAAATAAGAATCAGCAACAGCATTTTCACTGAGTCATGTTGTGGGCTGTTTATTTCTGCTTTACAGGAGCCCCAATGTGTGCAGCTTAATGGTTAATTAGGATTACTGTATCGGACTAATATTGAACTGTAGATACTCGAGATTGTGATAGCGGTATTGGTATCAGACACAAGAAAGTGGTATTGTGCCACCTCTAGATTTGAGAACCATTTATTGCTTTTTAAATGTTTCTCAATCCACTTGAGACTCTGAGCGGCAGCGTCTGCATATCAGTATCAGAGTAAACATGAGACAGAGAAGAGAAGCAGGGAGACGAGAGATCTATTTGCTGATATTAGCAGATTCCATTTCTACGCAAATTATAGCACCTTACTGAGGCAGTGAGTGGCGACTCTCTGCCTCAGTAACAGTGGGTGGAAGTTGGCCACTGTGTTTATCCTGAGGCATATGGGAGCATGCATAATGTTACATATTTTAGAGTTTTGTGGAAAATTAGACCCAAATCTAATACATGTAATTCAGTCTACAGGCTATTGTATAGGCAATGGAGGAGGTTGCAGAAGGTCTAATTCTTTGAAATCGTGTTGTGATATGTTCATTCAATGGCATAAAAAAAAATATTAATGCATGAAATGTAGCCCCTTTAATCCTAATTAAAAGCCATATTAAAAAGATAAGTTTGGAGTTCTTTTTAAAAAAAAAAAATCCCCAGGGTGCTGGCTGTTCTGATGTCTAATGGGCGAGACTCAAAAGAGCCAGGGAACTAGTGCAATGACGCAAGCAGAGGATTGATGTGATCTGCTGCTAATTTAAATATTAAAGGCATGTGACACAGTAGGTTACCTTGATACCTTTTTTATTTATAAAACTGTCTTTGCAATGTGAAACATTTGAGTGCGTTTGAACACTGAGAATTAAGATTTTAGAAATGTTACCTTTACACTGCGCACACCGGCTGATGAACACCCACCGAGGCTTACTGCATGGTTGGCCATTTCATTTAACCCCAATTACTGGAACAGAGCACAGAGAGAAAGGAGATTCTTACTTGTTCTGGAAATCCAATTAATGTCCTTACAGGACTTGCAGACGCCGGGCCAAAAATGACTTTGACACACACGCAGGCAGAAAACTAGTTCAGTGAAGAAACGTGTCATAAATTCAGCCATTTATTACAGATGAGATGGATGTAGGCAATATGTTTTTGGCTAAATCCCCACCGCATACACACACATTAGTAAGCAAGACGCACTATAAAAACATCCTCGGGGCTACACAATAAACATGTGGGTACATAACCTAATTAGATGGAGGCCTGAATGTGGAACAGATTTCTGGTACCACACAATATCACAATATCAGCTTTTTTCTCTATAGCATTTAAAAGGGAGGTTAAAATGAAGCAACATTACAGATTTGGTGTGGAACAAGGATCAGCTGGTTATGCCAAAAGAAAGGCAAAGCCTATGAGAAGTCCCAGATGCTAGAAATTAGAAGTACCCTGAGAATATGACTCTATCAAACTGCTCAATTTAATGGAAAGATAATGTGCCCTGGTGTGCAATAACAGTAAGTCCAAGAAACTGATTCATGATGCATACTGAGCCTTTTTTTCCAAATACAAACAGCTGGAGTCCACCCACTTCTACAAATGCACCTTAATGTTCCACACACAAAAAAAACAAAAATAAAAAATAAAAATAAAAAAATAACAGATGTGAACTTACTGATAATTTCAAACCCCAAAAGAGAATTCACAAGGTCACAAAAAATGTAATGTCAGAGTTGTTTGCACGTGTACATGTGGGCGTTTTTCCATGAAATGAAACAATGAACAAGAGAGGCAGCCAATATGTCAACAGTGTATGTCAGTGCATTTTACTGTTTCAGAAATCCCATAAATCCCATGTTTAGGTGAGAATATTCCTTGTGAATTATCAGGCAGGTAGAGCAACACCACAGCAGGTAATTTTCATGAGACAACAGCCGATCACTTGAATTGTCCAGTCAGGCGGCAGCAGATTTTACTTAAACACGTCATCATTTCATCAAAAAGTGAGTGGGCAGATAGAAACAGAGAGAGGATTGTATTCACATAGCAGGGGAAGCTACCCTCTGAAGTGATATCCATTATTCTAATGTTCATATTAACACTTAAGAGAAATGTAAATATCAAACTTGTTTAATACTTATGATTTGAAATCAGGACAATTTTGTTGCATCCAATGATAATTTTGCCAAATAATCCATTCAAATCAGCGTAAAATAGGAAGGCACACACAACTGTTGGAAGGGCCAGATTGGGACCGAAATTTGGCCGATTATCCTCCAGTGTGGGGCAGTCTTAATCGCACAGAAGCGTCATTTTCTTTTGTCCCAAAGGTTATCTCTGTCATCTACATACAGTATGTCCATGCGCCTTTTGCATTGGATGTTACGCGATACTTCCTCTAGAGGGCTATGGCGAGTGCCAAGTTGCAGGCATCAACAAACATGGCAACTATTAAAGAGGCTATTTTATTGTGCTTGATCCAAAAAAAGTAATTAATTACACCATATAGACGGATGTAATTCCACACCATCTCACAGAGAGGCTCTTAGAAACTTACCGACATTTATGAATGCCCATATTGACTCTTTTTCTTCATCATTTTCCTGACTGATTGTACTATTGACTCTAAACTGCCTTCACCATTTCCAGTGAATTTGTCCCTCATCGAAAGCTCCTCTGTGATGTGCACAACGAGCGACCAAATAAACGCAAATTACAGATGAAAGGCTCCGTCCGTCTTCATCTCCGTCTTTTGAATATAAATGAGCCTTTAGTTTACACCACAAAGTACAAATTGAGTCATCAAAAAGCTCAATGTGGATGTTGGGACAGAGTAACCTTTTAAATCCACTAGGAAAATTGGAAATATGGCTCTATGGCGATGTTATATTATGAGTTTATGGTAAATTTAAATACACACAAATTATGATTTTGACATCATTGAAAGAACCACACCACCTGTTTAGCCACCAGTGAATCTGCTAGTGTTTGAACCAGTATGAAGCTGTGATGATTGTCTTGTTACTATCTTGGTATGGCTTTTTTGCCGTCTCCGTATCTGCCCTATAAATCAGTATCAGTCCTGCCAATGCTACTTTTATCTAATATCTAGTGGTCATTAATAGGAGGTAGTTCAACAGCTGTTGTCTAGATTGAAATATGGTGCCCTTGTGAAACAGTGAAACTTTTACTTTCCTGTTGAGGTCATAGGCCATAGTTTTTTGGCTTTTCAGGTCTTCTGTGCAACATGATCATTTTGCAAATTCTGATCTCATGTAGAGTGAAATAGACGATAAAGCAGCATATGCTCCAGGGTGTGGTTGTTGATAGCAGATGTCACGCACAGTGACCTGCCAGTCCTCACACTCTCAGCATCTACCTTCACTTCTTCACCCTCTCATCCCAATATGGTCTCATCTTCACTCATTTGTTCATGTAAAAGGTAAACAGGAGGTACACAAATAAATGCAAAGGGTTTGAGTAACTTTAATTGTGTAATTCCTTTAATTTACATGGAAAAATGGTTTGGGTGACGGATACATTGCAACTAGCAGTTTTTCATCAGGGTCAGCAATTAACTTGCACTCCTGTACTGTGTGACACGAATGAATTGAGTGGGAAGGTGGCCCCCAGCCAGTGTGAGAGCCTTGATTTCTGAAAAGATGAAATCACACTGACTGAGGCCCACCTTCCCACTCAACTCATCATGGTCTCTTCTGGTTTTGAAAAACCAAGATGGTGCCTGCTAAGCTACTGCATACATAGGGTGATGTTTCTGTGGATTATTGCAATATTTCTACTCCATGCTTGAAGCTGTGCACTATGTGGTCTAATGGGTCAAAATTTGGGAAGGCATAAACTGCAAACCTGGGGAGAAAAGGCAAAAGTATTCTGAATTGTCTTGTTTGTGACACTATAATTAGTCACGGCACGTTTCACTGTGACACTTTCCCCTGGTGCTTATTTTTGACTTAGTTGACAATCCCAAAAAGGCTTGTCACCATTTTTGTGGCTTTTCCCTGTCTGAATCAGGCACAGGAAGATGCCCTTCATATTGTTAACCCTGTTTGAAAAGTTTCACATGGCTCAGTTACAACAGTGGATACAGCTATCAGTGAGTCAGTGAGCACAGCACCAAGTTACTGAAAAATGTGTGAAATGCATTTGCAGTTCAGAGGTTTGAAACTAGTCTATGTCTAGAACCGCACATGTAATGAATGCATGTTGTTGTTGTTTTTTTTAAGTTGTAACCATTACAAGTCATTGGTAATTGCTGGTGCCATCGACAAAATACTCATGCCCATGTGGAGATATTTTGTTTGACTTGACAGAATACATTTCTTTGGGTTCTGTTTGTCAAAATCTGGATTACTGTGTGGAGAAAAAAAAAAAAAGAGAAGAAACAGTAAGATGTATATTGATGTGAAATGCAGTGTGTTTGTTAGCTGAGCTAAACTCATACCTGCTGTAGTTTAGATCCTTGCAGTCCTTGTTCTGTTTTCAGGCAGCAGACAAAAAGACCAGTTTGCCCCTTAAGGATCAATAGAGTGTCATGAAAACCCATTTAGACCCATTTGTGGTGTAAAACTGTAATTACCCCCCCCACACACACACACACAAAAAGCATGCTTTCAAACCCATCAATAGCACCCACTAGTGTTGATAGAATTAAGGTAGAGGAGGAGCACATAGTGAACTAATCGCAGAGAGGGGCTGCAGGGACACTTGCTGTGTAAACGCTGGTTGGAGACCTGCTGATAAAGGAGCAAGTGCTGCCTTTGAGAAGCTCCTCAAGCCAGCACTTATGTATCACATTTACAATTATTGTATCCCAGACTTTGGGATGCATAAAGGAATTCCAGAGAAAGGCTAGGCTGGGGGGGAAAGTGACAGGGCAGCAGGAGCACATACACACACACACACACACACACATACTCACACATGTACTCACAATAGTCATCATATAGCTATATATGGAAGCCTTAACATATAGTCAGTGGGTGAGTGAGCACCAAAATGTGCAAATTTAATAAGCCATGAATACTGTGTGCATAGTGAGGGGGATGTGTGTGTGTGTACCTGGTATTCCTGATGTTGTTGGGACCTAAATCTGTTTACACAGTCACATTATGGGGACTTGTCTTCCTTATGGGGACAAAAATCAAGTCCCCATAACATAAATGACTACATTTTAAGGTGACGACATGTTTAAAAGTTGAATGAATGAATGATTGAGTATCTTTATTTCGGTTAAATTCATATAAAACGTAACCATAAAGTGAGATCATTTAACACAAACATCATAATAATCAAAAAATGATTTTTGCCTATCCCAAAGTTAAGCTGTGGTTAGGGTTAGGTCAGGGTTAGGGTTAGGGTACTAGTAATTATGGTTTAGTCTCCAGGAAATGAATGTAAGTAAATGCAATGTCCTCTGAAGTCATGTGTTTGTGTGTGGGTGTGTGTATTCTTGTACTTGCTGCAAAGTGAGGACCAAAATTCGTATAATTCCTACAAAGTGAGGACATTTTGACAAAGTGAGGACATTTTGCCTGGTCCTCACTTCTTTAAAGAGCTTTTTCAGGGTTAAGACCTGGTTTTAGGGTTAGGGTTAGAATTGGGTTTAGGTTAGGGTTAGGGTTAGGCATCTAGTTGTGATGGTTAAGGTTAGGGTAAGGGGCTGGAGGATGTATTATATCTATGAGGGTCCTCACTCTGATAGAAGCGCAAACATGCGTGCGTGTGCATGCGCGTGCGTGTGTGTGTGAGCTTCCTTCTAGTCTTAGTTTTTGTCAGCCTGTTCAAATGAAAAGTAGTCAAAGTCAGTGATGTCCTAACAAGAAAACCTCTGTAAACCCTTTCTGTGTAAGTAAGAAAATGAAACAAATAGCAAAAAAATAATAAGTGAACAAATAATAATTAGAGTCACCTCATATCTCGCTCCATCTTAATCTAATTTCACTATACCGGTGTCTGAAGTATATGTGAGGAAGAGGAGGATGATGAAAGAGCAAATGATCTTATTGGGAATAAATCTGCCTCCTTTGAAAAGTGTGTAGTTGACTTTGCTCGGCCCTTTTACACCAATGTATTTCAACGTTGGGGATAATGGTGTTACTTTGAGAGCTCAATATTTTCTCAGGTGATACTTGGTGTAAAAACTCTGACAATCACTAAACTACAATATATATATATCATATTTTACGATGTGCAGCTTGATTGAGAAATACATTCTTGATATGTATTGTATCTCTCTCCCCCTCTCATGCTCACACATGCTCTTCACCTTCCTCTGTCAGTTTTTCCTCATTCGCTCAATTTTCAAAGGATTTCAGTGAATTTTAAAGCTAAGGATTCAGAAAATCAATGCTATGTTCATTGGCAATAATTGGCAACAGGATTTGAGGCAGGGATTGTATGTTGGTGTCAGCTGCTGCATGTGTGTGTGTATGCATGTGTGTTTGCGTGTGTTTACATGTGTGTAAAGTGGCCTTTTCAGTCGAGAGCCAGCAGACAGTCTGGTGGTGGGGGGGGGGGTGTTGAGGGAAGAAAGGGAGAGAAATCACAGGGAGCTAATCAATAAGACACATCCTGCTAGGACTGTGTCCTCACGCACCCGTCTCACACACACACACACGTACAGTATGTACATTCACACTTGGCACCAACTTTCATTTAACACTTTTCTGCCCTTTTGTACTTCTCAGCAGAAAGTGTGAAGTCATCACTTGGTGTTGAGAGAGAAAACAGCTCAAAACAAGATGAAAAGGAAAGCGATCGCCTCCTCGTGCAGGTGTACGACTGTTCGTGCAGGCCTGTCTGCGTGTCTTCATGTGTGTGCGCGAGTAGCATTAGGATGTGTTGACGCACTGCAGTCTAGTGGTATAGTGCCTATTATGGAGAAAGTGAGAGGCCTCATTAAAAATGTATGGAGACCAGACATCAGCCTCAGACTAACAGCAGCCTCTTGAGATGTCAGTGTGTGTGTGTGGCAGTGTCTGCATGTGTGTGTGTGGTAGTGTCCACGTGTGTGTGTGTGTGTACTTTCACATGTGTGCAGTGTGAAGCCATTTCCTTTCCTTAGTGCCTCCTTTCATGTTAAATCTGTACTCATTTAGATACTTTTTATGATAACGCAGACACTTTAAATTGTAAGCCTAATCTTGGCCTGAGGCAGGCGGTAGCACAATTATAGTCTGGGTTATATAATTTTCAAAGACATGACCCGCTTTTTTTTTTCACTTGCCTCGTGGTGTGTTGCTATGTAGATCATTTTTAAATTTTGTCTGATGGGAGTGTTGGAAATCGTGCTTGTGGGATACCTGCATCCATCTAAATAGGATGGAAATAAGTGAGTGCTCATCCATTTTTAAGGCCTTTACGCATCCGCAGCGATGTGAATAAATGCCATGAAATTGTGAATAATGCCAGGGTGAATTTGACACACCCCACACTATTCACATTAAGCATGACAAGATTAAGCATATCAATTGTGAGCACCAGGAGGGAAAAAAATGTGTCGTAGGAAGAAACAGGTGATTGCTTAAAGGTGATGATGGGCTGGCATTTAGAAAACCGAATAGAATGTAAACGCCTGGGTACAATCAACACATTTGTTTACGGAACAAACAAGCATATTTGCTCATTTGAATATTTTTAAATTCAAGTCCTCAAACAACAAGCTCTCTGATTTGGTTTGTTGTGTACCTGTCAGGAACAAAACTTCTGATGATAAAGCTTGCCTTCACTGAATACAAGTTTGAAATTGCATGGGGAGGGGGATTTGTTGACACTCCTCTAAATAAATATAGGCCAGAAGTGAAGTAACACATAAAGGTTTCCTTTTAAAAATTCCAAATCTGCAATTTGCCAAGAGTAGATTTTGTTTTATGTTTTACAAAACATTTTCAGGATCATCAAATAAAAGATTTCAATGACAATTTTGACCAAATTTTTAAAGATACAGTGAAAGGAAAAACTGCTTTTTTTTCTTTGGTTTCCATCCACTCCAAGCAGCAGGTGGCGCAAAAGTCTGTGTCACCGCAAGGGGCAACTTGACGGTGTTAATAAAGAGCACAAACTGCCATTGATATATTGTGGTGCCTCAGTTTATTATTGTAGTAGTAATATTTGCTTCTTTCATTAAGTGGAGGAATGTTGTGGTTTCCTCACAGTGCACACATTCCTCCTCTCACCTGCTGTATCCACCATTTCCATGATTTTCTAGTCCATCCAAATGCCTAAAAAAAAGATGATTCAGTCACATGATTTTGTATCCACCCTCTTTTAACATTTCCACCTCTCTAAAACATAAAAAACTTAATGCATTATTTCTACACTTTCAAATGTTTCCATCAGCCTGGTTTTATTTAAAAAATCAAAAATCTGAATAAAAACAAGCTAATGGAAACGTACCTGATGTCTGTTTAAGAAATAACTCACTTTTTTGTGAAACACTAGATGGGTACTGTTTACCTCTAGGTCATCATCCTCATCAAATCAAAGATTTATTTATTGTCCAGGCTGAAAATTCAATGTACATTTCAATGGGAGTATGCTGATTATTTATTTTTTTTTTCCCCTGGTTAGGAAACTTGGCATATGTGAAAATACAGCTAGGTCAAGGAAATTGACTGCAAACACATGCATATTAGAAGCAGGAATTGATGGATCTGAGGACTGGTTTTTGTGGACGCCTCTTCCGTTCCTGCTAAATGTCACACAGGATTTGTGTTAGATTTTCTGTGGTGTTAATTTCGACACCCCAAAGTGGAAGCTAAGGAAAAATTATGTGTTGTTCACAGTTAAAAAAAAAAGATATTCAGATATTATCTCTGTTTATAATACATAGAATATGGACCGTTTCATGGCTGGTGATTTATTTATAAAAAACATGGTTTATATCACACGATGAAACAGTGAACTTCTCCTTTATACTGTACCTGACCTCAACCATGAGATGTTTTTCAGGAAATGGCCATCGTTTTGCAGATATGGTGGACATTTTATGGTGGACTTTTGACAATAAATGGCATTATTACTTTAATGGTTATCCAAAGATACCACTTTTTTTTTCTCCTTGAAACTTGACTTCAAGAACCTTGTTTTTGGATTTTGACCTGTATTTTGGATTGCTGTTGTCATTGGTCTGATATTGTCTTGTACTATCATGTCTTATTTTACTCCCTGTAGTTTTTCTTCCCTTTCTGTCATCTTAGTTTTCATTCATGCCCTTCTGAATCTGCCTCTGAATACTTGCATTCAGGTCCTGTTTTGACAGGACTTGACAGTGAGTGATAGAAAATTAATTTCAAAGTAACAGAAGATGGCCATAATCATAACAGTACATGTCAGATAATTAAAGATTGATTTTTGCTCCTTGATGAAACCGAGTAATTTTGGGTAAAAGTGTGTTTATACTTTGCATAAACATTACGCACCATTGATGTTATACCTTTAATTAAATACTTTAATTAAATTCTTGTTGAAGAAAATAATATTACATATCCTTATTGTTATTTAATTACTACCCAACCCTAATTTGATTATTGATTTATCTGTTGCCGTTGAATTTACACAAGTTATATACTGTATATAACTTTTTTGGATTGTCAGATTTGCCTGCATCTGCTTTTAAAAGATGCTGTTACAGGCTTTTTTGAACAACCCTCACCAATGGCAAGTCATGGGTATGTAGCCTCCCATTTAGTGTCTCGTGGGGATCTGGATATTGCGTGCTTTTATACAGCTGTGTCCTCTCAGATGCATAACGAAAGCCTTTCTTCACATCAGTCTTACATTGCTGATCCTTCATTACAACAGTAGCTGAGCACTGCCACGCTTTGGTGCACCGCAGTTCAATCAAAATTATTGTCAGCAGTACGAGCCACCATGGCTGATTGCAAAAAAAGTGTGTGTGTGTGTGTGGGCCCACGTTTATGCGTTGGTGGGTTCCCACATGGGTGTATATGCAAATGCAGCTGTAAGGCAGCTGAATGCCGGCGCTTTACTGAGTTCTTGGCACCAGGGGAAAATGAAAAGACCTGGAGAATAATGACTAATTTCTAATTACAGAATTGAGTGTTCAGTGCTACTCAGCAGCAAATGTATGGAAGGCAATCTCTGTGTAATTTTTGCTGAGCGAGCCTGCCACACGCTCAAGGGTCACATCACATGTATGCCCAAATACACATATCCTGACACACACACACTCATGTATTATGTGCTCACGTGCAGGTGTGCACACTGTTTCCCTCTCCATTGTTTGTGCAGATTTTTTTGTCATACACAAAATAATTGCACACACACACATACACTAACACAAATACACACCAGAGCACCAAAATCTCACAGAAAATTGTGGTGCTACAGCAAATTGCCTGGTTAATTTGCAAGGGCTAAAAGCATCGAGTAAGCGCCCGACTCGATGAGAAATGAACACATTACAGGCTGCCACAGAAACACAGCAGAAATACCAGCTTTACTGAGAGAAGTCACTGATTTAATTTACTGAGCAGAAAACATGACTCATCTTAAAGGCACCACAAGAACCAACACACTTGTAATTAGACTTTTTCTCAGTTGTTCAGAAATGCTTTTCCAAATTGTACTTCACCCAATCAGTATGAATGAATACATTAATTCCAGGCTAATTGGTCCATACACGCATAGTAAAATAACAGGAAATGTCCATTTAAATTTACTACAGGCCACATGCATCAGCTTTAACAGTAATGCACCAAACGTAACTGTGGCCCTGAAACCACTGCTCAAATGTTGTTCTCATCTCTGTCAAGGTTATTTTTTTTTTAATTTCTCAGCTGGGTTTTGCTGAAGGATGTATTACTTGGAGAAATACAAAATAAAAACTACAAAAATGAACCACATTTGACATTGCTTTTTTTTAATCTGTGCTGTAATTGCATTGGCTTACAAGTTATTATTTTCCATTTAGAGCACTGTCAGTCTTATTTAATGAGGCTCATATCTGAAAATTGTGTTTTTTTTGTTTTTTTTTAACGCATTGTCCTCGCAAAATATAATCACTTATACAGCACTTTTCAAAGCATTTCAAAGTGGTCTAAAAAAATAAATCCAACAATGAGCAACAGACATTAATAAAAACAGAATATAGATCCTGAGTGTCAAATAGGAACAAGTAAAATGGATGAGCAACAGATCTACTGTGGGAAAAGCCATCCTGTAAAAACAAGATTTGAAGACATATGAAATAGTGAGGTTTAAAGACAACACATGGTCCCCTCATTAACAAGGCTCACTGGCTGCCATAGTAGAACTTCAAAATCATCTCAGAGCCAAAAGAGATCATATATAGTGGAAACAGCAGTGGGGCCCAGAATCGTCCCTTGGGGCACACCACATGAGAGAGGTGCAGGGAAGGAGGAGAATTCTCCCATTAGAGCAAAATTAATTGCTTCCTGCCTTTGTAAGGGTACATCTTTTGTCAATCATGCTCTCTGTGCTGCCCAATGTTTAATCCATATGCCATTGTGTCAAACTGAATGTGCCAAATCCCAGTTTGAACAGCATTACTATGCACAGTCCAGCATCCTCACTGAGTGCAAGCGGTACAGTTTTTTTTCCTATCTCATTTTTAATCCCTGAATGAATTTGGTTTTGTGTCTCTCGCAGTCAGACATACACATAAGTCTCTCTGGAATAAAGATGCCCTCATTTTCATTCATATTTCAGATCTCATTTATTTCAGATCCTGACGTAGATAATAAATAAAATACCAGGGAGCTTCCTGCACTAATACAATTTCTTTTTCTTCAGGTGTGTGTGTAACATTGACTGCTCCCACATCAGTTTCAACCCGGTGTGTGCCTCAGATGGTCGTTCCTATGACAACCCCTGCCAGGTGAAGGAGGCGTCCTGTCAGAAACAGGAGCGCATCGAGGTCAAGTACCTGGGCCACTGCCAAGGTCAGACACACACAAACACCTTCCAATGCACAGCATAGACCGCTGGTCTGTCTGCCTGAGCAGGTGTTCACTTCAAGTTGAAGTGAGGCCATGAGGGTGAATGAGGCAAATGAGGCAGCTTGCAGAGCTAAATGCGAACAGTGTGCTTTCTCAGCCACACTTCATCATTACAAATACTTTCACTCTGTCATATTCTAGAATAGTGTGCAAAGATAATCCCCAGACCCACAAATGGCCTTTCCTCATTCATGTATTGATTATTTTTCCTGAATGGTAATCCCCTCTTTCTAGTGTGCCATCAATTATTTGAATGCAGTGACTGTCTGAAATGGTTCCAGGGATAAATTTATTTATTAATCTTTGTGGTTAAATCCTTTAAACTGAATAACACTGCTAATCCATGTGGGAGAAGACAAAGGCACAGAAGCATTTGTCTTTTTAATATGTTTAATATTTAATTGTATTTAAAAAGTTGATGCACCAACATCAAATTTTACCTTTTATTCTGGTCTAGTTTGCTTTAGGATCTGGCAAAAACAGTAATCAGAGGTTCAGACAGCTTTTATTCTGTATGAGTACGTACAGCATTTGATTGGCTCTGCATCCATGTGAGACAAACAGGGCAATTGATCGAGATCGAGATGTGAGAACCAAGTTGAAAGCTTTGAAAAGTAATGGGGAGAAAAGCAATCAGGGCTAACCAGCTCTTGGAACACAAATAGAAATCTGTATTCTCCCATGTTACACCCTTCGGGTCAGACCATTCCCATTGATTTGATTTTGTTTCCACTCATTCTGAGAAAGTCGAGAGAGAGAGGCAAATGTCATGCAACTGTGCCATTAAACAGCAGAATTTAGGAACGCCATGTGAGCCACAATTCAAAATGACACCTTGACATTTAAGATTGCTGGTTTATAATATATCCCCATGTGTCACTGGGGAATCAATTTTACATTTCACTTTTCTTTTCTGGTAGTAGTTTAGTCTTTATTTATTTGTGTGCCCCTTTTGTATAAATTTTGTTTTGTTGCGGCAACCGCTGATTTATGTTGATGACGTAATGTGGTCATGTGACCCACCTGTTCTGCTGATTACCTGCAGCTGTGTAGAATAAAAACCGTGTGTGCCGTGATTGCGGTTGTTCACACAAAGAGCGCAAACGTGTGTAATGTGATACGTTAAACGCTGTGAAAGAAAACTCTGTTAACACTTCTACTGTAGTTTGTACCAGTCTGGGGCAACTAAAAGTGCTGAGACATGTTGAAATGTTTTCACACCAGTATATATACTGTATATTCATCTGCTCAGAGGTAATCCAGTACTCAATTGTCTTAATTGTGCCACTGTGTTGTGGAACTAGAAAAATTAATAAGGTGAGTTATAGTCTGTTTACTTTGCAACATCTCCCCAGTAATCGCTTTCAGAACTCATAAAGTGTTTGATTTTTCAAAATGTCATTCATATGACATTTTTTGACCTCCTTAGAAATGCTCATTTGTTTATTTTTTGTTTGTTCTGCCTCTAGTGTTTTACAAGCCACTAAAAGAGGAAAAAGAAATAGGGGAGAAAAATTATTGCACTTCCAGGCACATTCTACGACCTGATTCATGCATCATAAATCTAGGAAATACTTTCACACGCTCACTTTAAGAAAATAAATTCACTGACCACTGGAAAAAAAAATCAATTGCAATAAAATGATTATGATTGGAAGGGAGCTTTGTATAGGTATTCTGAAAAGGGAATTCAATGCAACCTCAAAAAGGTGAGCAAAACTACATTAGTCCCCCCCTGATTTCTTTTCTGCTCAGCTCTGCTGCTCTACACTTTGCTCAGTATAATTCATTAGAGGGTATTATCTCTGACTTTTGAAGAGAATGGCTCACATTTATATGCATTACAGAGACAGGTGCACACACCTCATGCACCCTTTGTTGCCACAATGATTTGCATTCAACTGTCTGTACCTACTCGAGCAGCTGCTAATGGAGGGTGCTGGAGTCAGAGGAGTTGCTTGTGCAGACCTGGGATCAGTTTGTCTCTCTCCCTTCTAGGTGACATCATAACTGGCAACAAAGGTGGAGATGGACACTTTGCACGGACTGATCTCACGGGTGAGTGCCCATCACATGTAATGGTGGCAGCAACAATGCCTTCTGGACATTTCTATCCAGTAGGAACTTAGCTGCAACAACTGTTATTTTATGAAATATTAGAATATTTGTATGAAACGTATTTGCTGGTTTTAATTTTAATTAAAATCGCATTTTGAAACACAGCAATTGGCAAAAAAAAAAAAAAAAAAAGGTTGGTTGTAATTGTACTGTCTTGCTTCTCCCTCTGTCTACTTTAGTCTGAAAAATAACAGCTTAATTTTGAATGAGGCTGTAGGTTATCTAATAAGTATCAGAGCTACAAACTAACACCGTGTTTTTGTCTGGACACAAATCTCCTCCGTTAATGCACCCAGACGCACTGAATATTTGATCACATTTGCACTTTTTACCAGTAATGCTTTTAATCCTCAATCCTCTTGATTTTAATCTTGAGCACAGAAGTTAATATTTTGAATGTATCCCATGTGTTAATGCTTCATCTTGTTTCAAATGTATTTAACAATAAATATTGAACTGAAGCTTCACTTAAAAAGTTGTGTTGCAAATCAAATCACAATGACAGTATACGTTTAAAAAAAAATCTCAATTAGATATTTTTAAAGTAATCATTTAGCCCCAGTAGGTGGCAAAGTGGCCTATTATTACGCAAGAGAGCTATGTTCACATTTGCATCATAGTTTGCAGTTCAAGCAGCAAAATGGATAAATGTGAGTAAAAACGTTCGAACGTGTTTGAAGTCACTGTGATATTTTTCTGTATTACAACAGATCATGATCTGTCTCTAACCTTCATCGAGCCCAGTCGAAACATAGCCATATACATGTTTAATAATGCATCTATGTGCGTATACTATATGCACAAGTGGCCACAAGCATATGTGCATTCAGTATTTATGAACGTGTGTGTGTGTGTGTGTGTGTGTGTGTGTGTGTGTGTGTCAATGTGTGCATCACTGCGTATGTGTGTGTATGGCTGTTAACAAAGCAGAGAACAATGAGGACCCGAGGAATGGCCTGGCCCGCGGCCTGTACATCCCCTGTCCAGATGACTACAAAAACTACTGCGTCCATGGAGAATGTCAGTTCCCTAGCATCCTGGCCAAGCCCTCCTGCAGGTATACACACACACACACACACACACACACACGCACACACACACACACACTATGACTATACTACACAGTGTGAGGAGTGTGAGGATGAGTGATGGATAGGGATATGTATTTTTTTGGGCAGGTGACAGGAAAGAGAGAGGGGAAAATGTCAGACAGCAAACCTTCCTGAGCTGGAATGAAACCAGAGATACCGCATTTTGTTATGTCTCCTTAACAGTGGGTCACAGGAGCACCCAATTTTTAACATTAGTTTAGTAATCACCACAATATTAATCATTCAATCAAAATATTTCAAACCAGGAGCTAAATTTACATTACAATGACAATATTTCCTGTTTGATACTCATACATCTTTAATAGTTACCAATATATGAGGCTATGCTCACAGTATTATTGGCTGTTATAGGCAGTGGAGTCTAATTTGATATTCGATGCAACTATATTTAGGTTAGCTACAGTGTTTTTACAGTGCAGCTCTGACTGAAGTATGGGTATAAACAAACCATGCATTAAGCCAGAGGATTCAGACTCGTCCTGTCTTTGAACCTGCAGATTTAATGATCCTGCTTGAGTAGATGGCCGTGCTCCTCATCAGTCATATATTCTGCTCTGTTGCAGGGAAACCCGTGTCAGGTTTCTGTCCGCTTGATGTAGATGTTGATGTTTTTCTTGAGCAGGCAGGATTTTGTTTCACGAGTTGCACATGTTGATAGGGCAGTGATCCGTCCGCCAGTGATATTTGGCCGTAAATACACCACTATACTGTTGTCAGCTTTACCAATGACTGACTCGGTCAGGGAAACTATGAAATAATTAGCAAACAAAAAAGAATTTGTCCAATACTTTGCACTAATTCAAGACCGATGTTGCTAGCAATCTTTTTTTGTCCACCAAACCTTCAACACCAACTTTAAATTGTTTAAGGGATCAAGGTGGCAAAACTGGATATCTGAAATTGGTGTTATTTTCCAAACCATTCATTCTCCCACACTAAAGTCAATAGAGAGAATCAACCATTTTACCACATAGTGGTTGCTAATCAACTGCAGCCTCCATCATTAAGTTGAAATGTGTTATTTTGTTACTTCTGTGCTTTGAATCCTTCATTCAGAGGGACAATATCGGTAGATACCATTGACATAAGGAAACAAAAATGCACCTCGACAGAGAGCTAAGATGTGCATTTACATTTACACATGGTCAGTGTGCATGTGTGCTCTTTGTTTTGCTGTCTTTTACAGCCTGATAGCGTGGCAGCCACAGGGTCTTGGTATCTATCTCTTTCTCTCGTCTCCTCCCTCCCGCCTTCCCTGTGCTTTCTCTTTTTCTCTAGCCTGGCTTGTCGTAGCTCACACAGCCAGAGAGTCATCTTGCATCCAGAAAATTGCTTTGCACAGACGGAGAATCAAAGGGCTCTGCCTCCCCCTGCTGGTGGTTGAAATCAGAGGCCATATCCAGACACAATAGTCTCTTTGGAACAGTGCATGTGTGTGACCATGTGTTAGTGCATGTATGTGGAAAACCAAGTGCACACACGCTCCCCAAAACACAGGGTTCAGCAATTCATCTCATGCACTGTCAGGTCAAAGGGATAGAGAATGTGACCATGTTTGTGCATGCGTGCATGCATGTGTGTGTTTGTGTGTGTTGGTACCAAAACAAGGATATGCAGGTGTTGGTGGGTAACAACCTCCCCAGAGACAGGAGACGCAGGTATAAAAGTGAGAGAGTGAGAGAAAGAGAGAGAGATTAAATGGGGGGACCATTTTAGCTTGTCTCTAAGGAGAAAGATCATCTCTCTCCCGTGTGTGAGTGTGTGTCTATCTCACTGTGTCTACAATACACCGGTTGAACAGGAAGATGCCAAACACAAATGCTTGATATTTAAAACAGCTAGTGTAACTTCACATTGTCTAGAATAATGTAACATAGTATATACTATATTCAGGTTACTTTTCCTTGTTCCTTAATGAATTGCCAAAAAAGTATACAGATACATATACAGTTCATATTTTGTATATGTTCATATATACTGTATATATTATTCTCTATTATTCTCTGTGTGTTAAGTGTATTAAGATGTATTTAGTTAAGTAAATTAGTATTTTGTGAATTGTCTAAACTGAACAAATTAGGTGATAACTGCAGAGAAAGCAAAGAAGCAGATAAATTGTTCTTTTTGGCAGACCATGATTTCATGTTAACTCAGGTGTAGCTTGCTTTTGACCTGGATAAATTACCATGGAAACCAGTGCTGCAACTACCAAGCCACTGTTAGAGGGTGAGATCAAAACCTGCCAGCAGCTCGACCTCTCAGCAAGATCAATCGTCATTCCTACAGAATCCTGAGTTGGACATATATGTGTTGATATGGTGATATGTAATATAGTACATGTATTTTTGCTTCCATGTTCAGACGGGTTTTTAAAACACAGACACAAAGATTCCATAGGGACTCCTGACACTGTCCATCTGAGTGTATCACTGCAGCTCAGGACGAAATGAGGTGACTTTTTTGATGAGAGTTGGAAATAACATAGCAAGAATAATAATACAAACATTAATAAAGACTTGTCATTGTGCGAAACATTTCCATCAGATACAGCTTATCAGGACAGAGTTAAAGTGCACAGATGTGCAGGTTTACTGTTATTTATGTAGGAATGATTTTTCTGCACGGCACAGAAGTGCATTGGTTACCGCTGTTATCTCACAACAAGGAGCTTCCTGGTTTGAATCCCAGTTTGACAAGACCCTTTCTTTTCATGCTCTCCTGATGTCTGTGTGGATCTTTGCCAAATATTTCAGTACACGCCATCAGTTGAAAGACATACAGTTTGAGATTAGATTCATTTTAGACTCTCACTTGTCTATAGGTGTAAATATGAGTGTAAACAGTTGGTCTTTTTATGTTGGTGGGTTTGTGTGGGAGTGTCAGCTGGGATTGGCTCCAGTTTCTTCATGACACTCAAAGGACGTTATTCTCTTCTTGCACACCAGGCCAGGAAAAAAGTCACATGGTTCCAAAATATATATAATAAAATAAGCCCTTGTCCACATTTGTACATCAGCAATAATGTAAAATATTAAGATATTTGTCCCTATGACATCATAAATCATGAGTACTGAATAAAATGGCCATAACTAAGAAACCCTATGTTATGTTAACATATATAAAAATTAGCTTTTTTTTCCCCTCTCAGAACAAATACTTTATGTGTCAATGGGTTTTATAAATGTGACAATTGCCCTAGCTGAGGCTCACCTGCAATACTTCCAGTGCTGACCAGTGGGCCATGGCCCCCCCAATGTAAAAGCGTTGTTTTAGGAAAAAAATACCAACCAAATATGACCAATCACAATGTGGCATGTTTCTGGCGCTTCTTTGATGAGCCTAGGATGAAGTGTGGATATGGTACAACAAACACCGACACAGTATCACCTTAATCTATAAATACCATTCCAGCTTTAATGTGAACAAAGGGAGCAATGTTAGAGAGAACATTATGCACCTTGAGCTGCTTCATTCGAGCATGCTCGCTCTCTCGCTCTCTCTCTCTTTCTCCCCTGGCCACTTTTTTTTCCCACTGCAAGCCCCATCAGTCATGTTCATCTCAACAGTCACCACAAAGAAAAAGCACAGTCATTGTGTTGTCACACAAATGCATTGTTCCACCAAAGTGTCTTTATCAAACAGGAACTGACATTTCAATTAGAAAGGCAAAAAACAATTAACCAGTCTCTTGGTGCAAAGAAATCACCTGCTTCCTCTTTTCTCTCTGTCTTTTCTCCCTCTCTCTTCTGTATGTGTGTGTGTGTGTGTGTGTGTGTGATCTCAGCTGTCACTCGGGTTTTCAGGGACCTCAGTGTGACATCAAAGAGTATAACGTCCTCTATGTGGTGCCAGGCTCTGGCAAACTGCACTATGTCCTCATTGCCTCTATCATTGGAGCGCTCCAGGTGGTCATCATTTGTGTGGTGGTGCTCTGCATTACCAGGTGAGTCATGTCCTCTCACACACACACACACGCACACTGTTGTACAGCATTCTTGGTGAGAAGGCTCATAGACATACTGCATTACCAAACATCTTACCCTAACATTAACTATCACAACTAATTGACTGTCCTCAACCTAACCCTACCCTAAACCCAATCCTAACCCTAAAATACAGTTTTAACCCCCCCCAAAAGCCCCGTGGAATTGTTAAGACCAGCCAAAATGTCCTCAAAAAGACAGGCCTTTTTATCCTCATACCCTGTTACCAACCTTCAAACACAAAGAAACGCACACATCTATTGTATATCATAGTGAGGACACATCATAGACAACCTTAACCGTCACAAATGGCAAACCCTTACCCTAACCCTAACCCTGAATCCAGGTCTTTACCCTGAAAAAGCCCTTTAAAGTTGTGAGGCCCAGACAAAATATCCCCACAATGTAGAAGATGTCCTCACAAAGATATAAATACATGTACGCACACACACATATACACAATTACACCCCTGCAGCTTTTCTCCCTCCGGCTGACCTAAGCAATTTATTACATTAAATAAAAGATTTTAAAAGTTTGGCCAAGAAAAAAATAAAACTGGTCCTCTGAGCAAAAGAGGGGAGGATGAGGAGGGACAAAATGAATGAGCGAGCAGATGAAAAGGTACAGAATGAGATGAGAGAGAAAATTACAGCAGTGAATAATCCTACAGTCGCATTAATGTGTCCTGCTGCTTCAGCTGTATTCATTTCAATGCAAAAGATAAAATATAAATAATAAAAAAAACTCAGCCTTATTAAAGTCCACAATGCAACACATGGCTCTCACTTGTTACCTTTGAGACTATACTGAATGAATAAATGTGTAAGGGAATGAATGAAACGACTCAGATAGACATTACAATATTCTGTTGCTTGGTGAATGGCTCACTTCAATTGTACTTTTTCTGTTCAACTGACTGAGCTTTGACTCGTGAGTTTTGTGAATGTTCAATTTTATTAAATTGTCATAAATCACTTAAAGGTCAAAGAGGAGAGAGCAGAAAACATCTCCTCTGCCCTTTACTTCCTGTGCACGACAGGACCCAATCTTTAGTCATCCCTAGTCTAAGCTGGCTCCCTTAAACCTTTGTGGACAAAAATCTTTAAAATAATTTAAGAGGGAAAAAATGTGGTCTGAAATCAACAGTTTTTTTCCGGAACTAGAGTTCCGTCCGTCCCAGCAGTTCAATTCTGCAAAGATCCATGAGAGACAAGGACTGGATAAAAATACTCTGAGAGTCTCAGCCTGAGCTTTGTTAGTAGCTGTGAATGTTGCGTTGCATTCTTATGGAATTTTTCTGCTCTGGGTTTCACATTTTCAACATAGAGTGTTAGTGGTGAAGGGTTTTTGAGCGTGTGCAGCCTTTAAACTCTCTCTACTATTTTACAGATGAAAGAAAAACTTGTATGTAAATGTGTATGTATTCACCGATCCAAAATGAACTCCATGACCGATAGGAAAGATACAGTAGTTTTCTTCTGAGTCAGGATGAATATATAACATTTATCACATACTATGACCTAGGTTCTCAAACCATAGGACTCCTACTACTAGTGTGCTAGTGCCCTCTAGTTGTACTTGGAAGAATATCAGAAATAAATGCTATACTGTTTGTACGAGAGATAAAGTGGACTGGGAGCGTGGGAGTGGCATATGAAAAAATTATTATGAGCATCACCTTATGCCTTGCATCATCACCAGCTATTTTCACTCATGGCATTCACCCCTTTATAACCCTAACCCTAATCCTACTGCTAACCTTAACCATCAGGGGGCGTGGTGTAAGTGTGTGCCATGAGCATGTCTATGTGTATTTATGCCACTGTATTTTAACATCGGTCATAATGGTGGTATTTTAACCTTTTTATTTTCATTATTCATTCATTATCTCTGTTATTTGCTGTATCACTGCTAACCCGAGCCACGTTTCCTTTCATACAGGAAATGCCCACGGACCAACAGGATCAACCGGCAGAAGCAGAACAATGTTCACTTCAGTTCAGAGAACACCATGCGCGCCTCCACTCGACTTATCTGAGCCCAGGCACACAGTCCTCCTCCGTTTTTTACAGAGCGCTAAGGCGTTTGATGTTCCCCCCTTGTAGGCCAACCCTGAAAATTAGGAACTGCTTCCCCTCACTCCTCGCCCTCTCTCCCAGTACGAACTCTAGGAATGCCCACAGAGGATGGGGACATGGCAAAGACAGAGCTGCAGCACTGGTCAGCGGCGACACCCACCCTTGGAGTAATGTTTAAATCAGTTGCCAGTTACAGAATCGTGTCTCTTTGCACCTTGTCGCTTCCACCCACTTCCAGGTTTTTCATGAAAAAAAGAACCATGAGGTGTTTGGGGGCACTGAGGATATTGAATGTGTGTGTGTATGCGTGTGTGTGGGTGGGTGTGTTAGAAGTGTGAGCTTTTGTAGAGGCGAGCTAGCCAGTATCTGTTGTTTGTAGATGAGGGGTTAAGCAAATCTGGGTAGTGCAAAGCAGGGTAGGGGGCTTTAAATGAGGTGTGTGAGTGTGTGTGTGTTGTTTGGTCTGGGAGGGGAGTGGGTGGGGGGGGGGGGGTTGGTGTGTGTGTTGTTTGGTCTGGGAGGGGGAGTGGGTGGGGGGGGGGAGTTGGGGGTAGGTAGGTGGGGATGTTTTCGGGTCTACACGTGATGCCTTGCACCTTGTGTTATAGGAGACCTTTGACAGAGGGCACAATGTTATTATAGAGCTCTCCGTTCGGTTGTGACGATGACGTCAGCTACTGTATCTTGGGTTCTATTTCCAATAGTTATTACTACGTTGTCTTGATGGGGTCATTTTTCTGTAAATGTAAATAAATAATTTATATCACGAAATGTAACATATTGTGTCTGGCTCTCTCTGCTCCGTTAGTGTCAGATTCATAGCAAACAATAGCACTGACACACACAAACACACATTATTCACTGTTTTACATGTTTAACTCTTTGTTAAACATGTAAAACGTGTTTAACAGAGTTACACACCAAAGACATATCTACTGATAGACTGGTAACAACACAGATAAGCAGATGACTTATTGCATGATGCTATAGGTTATTTATTCCAGCCCAGATGGAACCATAACAGACTCAAGGAGGATGAAACCTAACTCTAAACCTGCCTCTGTTCGACTTCCCCTGAAATTCTTACCAGCACCATAACCACTAATCCCTCTTCCTCTTTAAACCCAATCAATCACAGACAAGGTAGGGGCAGATCTTTTCCCGCCTAAGGTGGGGGAAAAGTAATCTTCTCAGCTAGAAGCTTCCAGTGATATGAATTCTGTCTTTTCTTTTGGTTCAGGACACACACTGCCCTTATTTACTGGAATCAATAAAGGAATCAAGTCCCTCCCATCCAACTCACGGTTATAAATACTTTTCTCATCTCAATCTCCTCCAATGTGTCGACTTCCTAAGGATCATGCTTACCAGCATCTTGCTATTGCTTAATCTCTACAAGAATGGGCAAACAGTAATACCACCTGGAACTTACTAGGGGCAAGAAAAATGTGTGTTTCACTCTCAAAGACAGTTCTCAAGACACACTCATAAAGAGACGGTGCTTAAATGAGGCTACAATTACATGATGGTCTACAGCTGTGCTTTCAGTGGGCCCACATTCATTAGCAACAACTCACAAAGTTAAGGTCACCAGTAACCTAATCATGTTACCTGACACCATGGAAAGAGTACTGCTCCTGTGCATTGTGTTAGTGTAATTCCAAGTATAAAATTTTGTTCAGTTATTATTATACAAAACAAAATCTTTAAAATTGTTTTTATTACTTTATACTTTATACTTTCCACCAACAAAAACATGTTGGTGGAAAGTAAGAAAGTTAAGGAATTTACATTTTTAATAACATACTAGGAAGTAAATATTAATGGATACTTTTAATTTGGAAAAATGTAATGAGGCTGCTTTTACTGGGTTAGGGTAACCCTAACAACAGAAATAATCCAATTAGAAAATCAACTTTGGGTATGCACAATACCTCACCTATAGTTTAAGATGTCATGGCTTTGAAACATCAAAGTGACTTGGAGAGAGACCCAAGGACTGTCTCAATGGGGGGAAACAACTATAGTTAATATATTAAGTTCCCAGGTGAGACTGTGCTCAGAGTCATCCACGGGTCATTCTGGTTTTCCCAGCCTGTTTCCAAAGGCAGTCATGTTTTTGTCTGCCTGAAAGGCAGATCACTTGTTTTTTCATGAGCCTCATATACTTAATGATGTTGAAATTACTTGACCAAGTTAAGTATAAGAAAATTAAGGCAATGGTGTAGTCACACTGACACAGATTTTACAGAAATACAGCAATTTATTTTCATTACACTTTGTATGAGGAATCAAAAATACCTGAAATAGCAAAGAGCCTCCATTTTTTTACCTCCCTCATTGGCCTTCTACTGTATGTGACCTCATTAAACCCATTAGAAAGAGTATGTTCACAAAGTGAAAAATGTCTACTCCCACAGCCCATACTTTCCCCTTCATCTGCCTCCCTGAACACTGCCCTGTATTGAAAAGTAAATAGTCAGAGTCCCACGCAGTTTAAACCCTTGGGCACACCCCTACACATTTGTGTGTCTGCACAGCTGACCCAGTCAGTGTAATCCTGTCAGTTTCCTGCCCTCCCCAGCTGGTTTAAGCTCAAATCCAGTGAGCCCAAGGCCAAGGAGGACCAGGAAGAAGTCTCTGTGAATGTCTGTGAGTATCTGCTCTCATCTTAGATGAAAGGATGTGATAAATGTAATGGACAACAAGAGTTACCCGCCTGTTATTTATACAGTATATATGTTTTGCAGTAACACTAGATTTAAAGAAAATAAAACACCTCACACTTTAACTATAAAAATCAATGAGACAATCGATTTGAACACAGTCAGTGAAGGGTCTAATATAGAAGGACCTGATCCCCTTTAAGCTTACACCTCTCATATACAGTACATACTGTGTCTCAGAACTGCTGAAAAAAGGAAACTGCACCTCATTTTCAGAAAGAAAATATGACTTTAGTCACAAGCAGACAGCATGTGATGTAATTTTTCTGCCATCTGTCAGGTGGATTAGCTTGATGATGTTTAAACAGAGCAAAGTACAGGTTGACTGAGCACAAAGTGTGCTCCAATAGCAGCTTGCAAGAGGTGGTTGGTAATAAGGAGCATACTGCTCTGTACCAGTGTTAAAGGGGACCATATGTTCCAATGGAGGCAACTTTTAATTTGTCTTTATAGATTCAATTTCAACATGAAACCGCTGCCAACAATGTGACCATTTGGGAGTGATGCAAGATTAAGAATCCGAACTGCAGATCTCATTATAGGAGGACTCCAGGTCCTTGAGATTTGTCACTTCCCATTTATGCAACAAAACAGAAAAAAAGCAACTTTGTTCATTTGAACATGTGTTTAAAAGAAAATCCAATCAGTGGGAAAGCCACAGGGATAGAAGGATGTTTGTCTTATAATTTGTCGCCTATAATTTGTGACATAAATATTTCCCCGCAAAAAACAACAGTGAAAAGGAGGAAAAACAATTGCAAAGCAGCATCCAGCTTATAGTAAAAATAAACAACTTTTTGGTTAAAAATTATGACATTAAAAATGACTGCTGTATAATAGTGATAAAAAAACAACATCCACATTTACAATGGTCACCCATCTTGTTTTCACCATGTTGCTCTCTTGGCCTGTGGCCACATAGATGCATATGGCTTGATTAATGGTATAAACAACGTGGGTGTAGTTGTAGGAATCAACCAGTCTGACGCTTTTACACAGCTCACTACAACAGCACAAGTCTCACTCTCCCTTTATATTTTTTTTATTCCCCTCCCATGATTCCATAGCATTCCCTAGCAGAAACAACCGGTAACAGCACAAGTCCAGAAAGAAGAACATGAAATTAAGATATCTGAAATCAGTTCAGTACTACGTTAAACACCAAACAAGTGCAAACAATATGTTAGTTATTCTTTTTGAAACAATTAAGAGGATTAAGCTACCAAAATATCCCTTTCATAATGGCACATAGGAAGAGAGCATCACCTGTATTGTAACCAATCAGATGGGAATTCATGAACACTCGGTTTGCCTTTTACTCCTGCAGGAAATTTTTAAATGAGGTTGTTTGTTCAAAACTATGCTTTTTTTTGCTGTTTTGGACACTAGCTGTTTAATGATTCACACTCCATATCAACCTCAGAACCTCATTCCCCATGTGCACGCTCCCTAACCGACACAGACCAAGCATGACAGATGTAGTATCCGTACTACGCACTGGAATCTGAAACCTATTCTACAAAGGCTCCTCGCTAGTTCAGACAGCATGTTTGAACTTGTTGTTTGAACTTGTTTTCCAAGCAATTCAGATGCAGATGATGTAGTCCATACCAAAGAATCTAAAAAAAAATACTCGACTTTTTTCTTGGACTGACTGAGTGGAGAGAGGCTCAATTGGCGAATGAAATAACAGTTAAATGAAATAATTTTGCTTGGAGGGACATGTCTGTCATTCACTCAGGGAAGGATCAGTCTGAATGACCATAAGAGCCCTCGCATTGATTTTACAATCAACAAAGTGCAACTCCACTCCTTTAGCAGGGAAGGATTGGCCTATTGGTTTGAAAATTGATGCTCTTGGATACTTGAAAAGTTGTGCATTCACAGGAACAAACAAGCAAACATATAAAGACATTCTGATGGTACGTGTGCAAAATCTTAACACTTCAAAAACTGGTCCATTAGGCTCAGAATTGATAGCATCACCGAAACTACCCACTGCCAAAAACCATGCACACTGCTCCACTATAAAGTATAAGACAGTGTTAGAGTGAGCGTGTGTCTAACACATGCTGGTCTGTGAAAAAGGGTAATTTAAAGATCCACCACCATCTGTTTTGGCCGCAGCATGCTATTTTCCCCTCAGTGGGGGCTTTTGATTTAGTGACAAAAGGGTACCATTGCTTCCCTCTTTCCCACTGTGCAACCAGACATCCAGGCCGAGCAGGTTACACAAATCAAACACTGTCGGGCATCCATCGTTGCATCATAGCTATACGACCAGCAGAGTGGGACTGTTGGTGTTAATCACAAGCATTGGGGGTCCGATTCAAACACTAATTAGGGAACCTGTTTGTTGTGTGTCTTATAGATAGATCACATAACCAAACAAGACGTGTGAGGAAGCAGGTGGACGATCAGTTCTGAAGTACTACCTTTTCAACGAAGAAATAACATTATGCACGAATAATGTGAAATGTATTCTTCATTTGACATGGGGCACTTGAACCTGCTGTTCCCCACTGGCTCTCAAAATGGACCCCATTTTGGGTCCACAAGCCATGGCTTGGGGCTCTTTGAAATAATTAGCATTAAATGATAAAACTATGCCTTCTTAGACAACAGATGAGGAAACATCATGCTTTCACGACTGAAGTGAGACCGAGCTGGGAAATATGTATGGCCCTTTGTGCTGATGGTGCAGTAGCAATGTCTCAAAGAGATTACTGTGTGGTACATTCAGAAGCATAGACCCAAATTGGTGTTTTAAACACAGAAAGAAATATGACTAGAAATAAATGCCAGAATTGCTCTATCAATTTACAATAGGGTGTTACACAGGATGCTTTCTGACTTTGTCAAACTGGCAACATTTGCCATTCAGTTCCATAGTTGACTATACCACAGTATGTAAGTGTGGATGTTGTTTTTGAGTGACATGAAAGAAAGCGTAGTTAAAACTGCAGACACCACACCGCCATGTTAGTGTTTCCTCTTTTACATTTGAACATAATGTCTCCATATCTGTGTGAAACCAATGTTTAAGTCCCTGTAATGATTATCTCAGGGTGTTCTGCTTGCATTCCTTTATCCATAACAAGCAGTCATTAAGACAATCATGCATTCTGGAACAGCACAGAGCAAGATGGATGCAGTTAACAATGACACGGGCTGCACTGCATGGGGGAATGAAGTAAAGATAACGAAACTATAGATTCAGAACTGTGTTTTAAGTTGTTTTTAGGCATATACTGTGGAAAATGTCTGGAAATCTAGGTCTGGTTATTCTCTGAGTTTGCTGTTTACATGACAAACGTAGCAGGTGATTGTCTGGGTCAGACACATTCATAATAGCAGGAGAATATCCAGAACATCCACGCAAGGGGTGGCATCTGACTTAAGCAAGCAGAAGGGTGCAAAACACTTCCTGCTGTGTGGGGTTTACATGATGTGACCAGGGAGAGAGCAAGAGAAATTTCAAGAAAATGTGGACATTTAGGTTATCAGTCTTTTCATGTGTTAAAATGTTTTAAAACTTCTGTTACTTTATAAACTTGAAATTCAAAAAGCAAAACACACACACACACACACTGTCTGATTTGTCTGGGCTGTTGTAGAAACATGGTGGCACAAGATGGCAGTTCTTGCCTAAGAAACATATAAAAGGCTTATTCAGAGGTGGCAAGCCCAAACATTTTTTTTTATTTTAAAGCAAATATCCACTTTAACAAAAAATAATTTATATTATAATTATTATATTTTTTACAACAATCCCTTATAAATGTTACACACTGGACCTTAAAGTGCCTGAGACATTTGTCCTAACCGTCATTTAAATGTTTTTAAGCTCTGGTGCTCAGGTCAAAAAAACTGTTGGATTGTTGGAAGAAATTGAATGATTTGTGTGGAGGAAGCTATACAGTGCATGAGACTGAATGTATGTTACATTACCCTAATTTAAGAAACCTGTTATACAACCTTTTTAGAAGCCTAGTCATTCACTCAGGTAGTTTGCCAAAAGCGGTTACAACGATGTCACACCCATTTACTCTGCTTTAATAAAAACTTTTGTATTAACCTGAGATTCCCAGGATGCAAAGCTTATTCAAATTGATGCAACTTGCAGTGGCATGTTTGTTGAAATGATGGAGTATAGTGAATGGTTCTTCTCTTGAGGTAGTATTACCCATGACTTTTTCATTGAATTCCTTTTCAAACCAGAAGATTTGATTAATAGTCTCTCTGGCAACTATGACTGTAATCTTCACTGAAAAGACATGAGCAGAATAAATGTCGTGTCATATGACTGAAGTTATTTTTTTTCAAAGCCTTTTTCAAGCACAACACTGGGTGTGAGAATTAGGTCATGTATTTCTATGTCTTTGCCTGCAGGGGGCAAAGGCATCATTTATTTAAAGCTGATTTTGAACGATGTCAGTCAACCAGAATTTTAGTTTTTATGTCACTCTCTTAAAGTTGTTGTGCTTTGATTTGAGTGTTTCTATAGCACTGACTTATATGATGTTATGATGACCTAATAAAACAAATAGGAAGGAAAAGGCATGTGAAAGTGACTACCCTAAGAACATGCAACGGATGATCAGGAAGTAATGCAATAAGCAGAAGGAAATGTACAGAAAGAGGAAGGTATAGGGAGTAAGGGAGGGATGGAGAAAAGGAGCAATGGAAAGGAAAAGAGAGGGACAGCTGGAAGAATCACAGGATGGGAGTATCAATCCCTCCACTCTGTATCCCAGGGGTGAAAGTCAGAGTTCAAATGCTTGGAACAGGAGGTCACACTTTTATGTTGACAAAAGTGTGTGTGTGTCCACAGAGAGGCAGTGACAGCAGAGCAGAGAGGTCCAGAGACACACTGAGGTTTTGAGTCTGGGGAGGAAGGAAATGTGTTTGGCCAAGTGCGTGTGTGTCCAGCACTTTCATGCTGCTGTGACAGCTTTGAAGCGAGTAACCTCAAGAAAAGGTGTTAGTTTTAAATGTTGACATGAGAGGATCCTCAAGGAGCTCCTCAGTACATACCTGGTGAAAGGATAGAGCTGTATGAGAAGAGTGACTTTCATGTTACAAAAATGTGCCAGTTCATGTTCATATAGTATGGAAATAGTATAGAACAGTACAGAAATAAATAGTCCAGTATGTAGAAATGTGTCCAGTGTTTAGAAGCTGAAATGATGTCCATGTTTTGATTCATTTATTATGATCTGTGTTTGTGCAGTAGCCATGAATGGACAAATCAAACACCGTTTTTAATGCGACCTGAAGGCCACCATAGTTTTTCATATACACTTGGATAGGGAGTGTGAGGCAATATTATGTTAACCAAATCCTTCACCGTGACATTTTTACACATTTAAAGGAACTTTAATATAAATCGAATATTTTAATATAGAATATTAAAAGAAACTGGATAGATTAAATTAAATTCACAAAAATTGAAAATAAATCAATAAATATTTTGGAGCTGACACCCTTGGATACATCTTTTTTTCCAGTCTTTGTGCTTAGCTAAAATAACTACCTTGTGATGTTCAATCAATCAATCTTGGCATCTAACTGCCAACAAGAATGTGAAGTTAAGGTTCTTTACAACAATAGGGAGCTCATTTGTTAATTTGAGTCAGCATGAATTTGTATGGTGTCTGAGGGCAGCAACACTTCTGCTTAAATCGTCCAACGTCATGAAGTAGCCACACAATTTAAAACTAAATGTTTTTATAAATGTGGTTTGGACTGGAGGCAGACAATGGATAATTTGTTCAAAGGTATTTCCTTACTGTGTGTACATACGAGTGGTTGCAGAAAACCTTATCTTAATACTTTATATTGATCTTGGGTGAGATGGTGGCTGACCAAGCCTCCACCATATCAGAAAGCCAATAAAACTCAGGTGTGGGTTTGAATGACTCTTACAGTCTGCAGATCAAATAGATTCTTGCCGTAGCCCCAATGCAATCGTGTTTTTTCCTGTTGGGCAAATCGCCACAGGTTAACACAAATGTGACTTTTCTCCTAAAATACACAAACATCCAAGCACACCTGTGCCACATGTTACTGTGGAACACCATATATTAATTTCAGTTGTTGAAAGAGTGATTGTGAACACACACACAGTCACAGTAAAGGTGACAGAGAGATAGATTAAGAGAGAGAGAGAGAGAGAGAGGCCGAGACATCATGCCAGGGCGCAGATGAGCTCATTGTTGAAAGAGGGACTTCCACTTTTCCATTTTATTGTGCCACATACCATAACACACAGCTCCAAAACAAGAGGGTAGAGGAAGGGGGAACACACACCAAGCTATATGCTGACATGTAAGCAGTGGCAGTGATACCAACCCTGTCTCACACCAATTATAAGCATTTGCTTCTATACTATACTGTGTTTTCGTCATAATAGTAATGTAGTTGATTTGGAGTAGGATTTGAGGCAAACTACTCACCCATAAGTGAGCAAAGTAAAGTTCAAGAACAGGCGGAAACCTAACATGCAGCTGTGTATTTTCATTGACAGTTGGTGTATGTTACTGCGCTAGGATGAAATCCAGTTTACTTAACATCTAGCCCTAAGGTGTTCTTTGTGCCTAAACTTAGTGACATTCATAACCAAAAGGTCTTTATCACCACTCCCATTGTCTCAAAATGCAAACAAATATGATCCTTGTGAAATGAAACTAAGTAGGCACTTTAGCTGTATCTGTAAGTTTAGGGAGACACATTTACAACAAAATTTGGTGCATGATTCATGATGTATATCAGCCTTGGGCAGGCTGGACTGATTTCTCATGTTTCGCTGTCATTTTTATTCTTCTGTTTGACACACAAGAACCCACACATTTACCTCCTCACAACACATCACACACATACACACAGTAATAAACAAATGCAGCCAGGCCTGCACAGGTTGGCTGGCAATTGCATGAAACACACACACAGCAAGCAAGCATTTAAGGAAGCGCGCACACACACACACACACTGGATTCCATGACTTCATGAAAATTCATTTCCTGGAGACTTTCTCTGACCTTAATCATAATTACTACTGGCTTGATTCCAACCCTGACAATAACGGTAACCTAACCCTAACTTCAACCTAACTTTAAAACATATCTTCACCTTAAAATGTGGGGACTTTTGGGGATTTTTTTCCCCCATAAGGAAGACAAGTCCCTTAAATGTGACTGTATAAACAGATTTAGGTCCCCACAACATAAGGAATGGGAATGACAGGTACACACACACAGAGGTTCAGGAATCTTTCCTTTTAAGGACTCTCATGCATTGGACATCTTAACCAATGCATTATTCCTGTCCCTAACCTTAAACAGTTAATGTCTAACAATGACCTTAACCTAACCAGTTTAAATCTTAGCCCTTGGTCTCCATAAGGAGTCATAGTAGTCCTGAAAAGATCAGCAATTTGCTAGAAAAGGTCCTAAAGAGGTGACAACTACAAGTACACACACGCACACACCACTTTTCTGTATTGGGCAAGGCCGGTCTCCATAGTAACCGTGCCCCTCCCCTTTGCCAGGGGAGGTGTTTTTGAAAGTTCACAACGCCTGTGTGTGTGTGTGTGTGGAAAAGAGAGGCAGATAGGGGCGTGGATGTGGAATCAACTCCCAGAAGTAAAAACAACCTCACTTCACTTCTCAGCCGGAACAAGTGGCGGTTGTTAACCTGGTCAAAGTGCTACTCAACCCTGTGTTGTTCAGGTGAACTATCCCTTTACCGCGGGACATCTGACCACTTGTGGCACTATGGAAGAAGGCGCGACCCACGCTGAGCCCAGCAGCATCTCGGGCAGCACCCACACCATCCCGCAGCAGCAGCCTGAAAACACGGAGATGCTGATCCCGAGCTTCAGCCCGTCCTCCGCCCCGTCCTCCCCAACCCCGACCAGCACCCTGTCCCGACTCGGCCTGAAAAGTCCCACCAGCCCCTCCGCGGTGCCGCCTGGCAGCCCGGTGGACCGCGGCCAGGTGAGCGCCATTACCGTGGTGGCGCTGCTGGACAAGCTGGTCAACATGATGGAGGCCGTGCAAGAGAACCAGCATCGGATGGAGCAGCGGCAGGCCGACTTAGAGGGCGCCGTGCGGGTGGTGCAGGGGGACGTGAGCCGGCTGTCCAAGACCCACATCGGCACCTCGAACTGCGTGAGCAAGCTGCTCGAGCGCTCCCGCAAAGTGAGCGGCCACGTGAAGGACGTGAAGGAGCGGCTGGACAAACAGGCGGTGCAGGTGAAGAAGCTGGAGGCCAACCACAGCCACCTGCTCAAGAGGAACCACTTCAAAGTTCTCATCTTCCAGGTGAGGGGACGTGTGTGGCTGGATACTGTAGGGGTTCTTCAGCAGTTATATAATATAAATCTGATGTCCTCTTCTCAAATAACCTGGATGATGTCATCACTGCAATCTCATTTTGGGATTCAAACTTAATATTTGCAGCTGACTCTGATCCACACAAAACTAAAAGCCATCAGGTGTGTGTGTGTTTCCTTGTTACCACCATAGGATCTTTTCTGGTATAAAAACTGACTCATGGGCATCAACGCCTCGGTCAGGTAAATGTTAGGGGTCAGGCATGAACTAGTTATGGGTAAGGATAGGGTTAAGGCGATAGGCTTTCCTAAACGAATGGAAATCAAAGTTCAAATAAGACTGGACATGTGAGTGTGTATTTGCATTCACATTTCACTGCAGTAGACAGTGGGAGTGTCTGGATGTGTGTGTGCGCACATTCCTAAATGCCTCGTGACATGTGATATTGCTGCAGGTGAACAGCACTTCATTAAATTTTCAGCACTTGAAATCTTGTTGAACAGGACCTCAGCAGCCCAACAGAGATCGGCTCTCAAGTGGAGGGCTGTTTGCTGTTATATGACTCTGTAAATATAATTCAAACACAAGAAAACTAACTCTGTGTGTGTTTGTCTGAGAGAGAGAGGGGGGGAAGAAGAGGAAGAAGAAGAAGAAGAGGAAGGGTGTGTCTGGGAATGAAGCAGTAGAGGATAATAGGAGAGGGCTTAAACACTGGCTCTGACTGGATCTGTTTACACCCCACAGTCATAAGTCAGACAGATAGCTGTCGGATGGTTTTACCACTTTACCTGCCCTATCACACCTTAGAGGGTAAAACTCTACACTGGCACTGAATATGTGATAAACTTTCCAGTTTCCCTCAGGAAAATGACAAGTCTTAAGAGTGAGGAATATATCCTTACATAACCCATCGCTCACTTGTCTTAAAAACTGAAAAGCCGAAACGCCTTTCAACTGTCGGCAAAGCTCGTATTCAGGGTTTAAACTACCGACCATTTTTGTCACTGATTAATCTGCCCTTTTTTTTCCCCAGATGTGTCGAGCCGTCGATCTGTAATCGCCGAAAATGGCATTAAATGTTTCCAAGACCTCAAAGTGATGACACCCTCAAAGGGAGAGTTATTGAGTTTTACTATTATAGAGTCACATTTAAGATGCTGGAATCAAAGAACATGTTTTGATTTTAGTACAAAAAAAAAACCTCACTCAAACCTGCTTGTATTTTTTGATGCCAATTAAAGGTGGCATTATTAATCAAGTGGATCATACATGTTCCGTAGTGTGTACTGTATGTATGCATTTCCACTCAACCAAAAAACATGACCTCTCTATGCAGTAATAAGTGCATGTTTTTTTCTTCTTATACTACGTGTGCTTAGGTGCGTCCTAGCGTGTGCATGCAAGTGTGTGCCCAGGCAGTGAAAATGGGGCTGCTGGTGGTGGTGGTGGTGGTGGTGGGGGCTGCTGGTGGTGGTGGTGGGGGGGGGGGGGGGGGGGGGGGCATTGTTGACACAGCCTGAGCTGCTGAGAGCTCTTAACTGTCGTAGTTATCTGGTTTCCCAGGTACTGAGGCTCTGTTGTTCAAATGCAACAGGTGCCAAGACCTTACCCTGTACACAACAAGGCCGCTCTGTGTGCCTGTGTGGGCGAGGCACCACCGATCGATCTGTTTGAATCTCCCTGGCTCGTCCTTTTTTTTTTTTTTTAATGCTCAAAGGGAGTGACCTGCTGCTTTAGTGATAGGGAGAGCGGATAAGATGAACACTTATGTACTCAAGCTTTTATAATATCAGCCGTTTTTTCCAGTGAGTAGGAGTGCACATATGAAGTTTGTTTAATTATCAGGAGTGTCATGTTGCCAGCAGGCACTGGTTATAGTCAAACCGAGGGCGGGGCATCTGCAGATGTAGCAGGGTCAGGTGTGACCTCAAGGGTTTGTGTAAACACCATGTGCTGTGTGTGCAGCCTGCCCATTGGATGTTTTGCTGATGTGTTGGTTCAGGTCAGGTGTATGCAGTTACAGAGCTGGTATGAGGCTTGGTGTGCCTGAGGGGAGTGGGGAATAAAAGAACCAAGTCCAGCCCTTGTTCCTTCTCCTGCATTGCATCTTTTTCGTGTCCATCACTTCCTGCCTCACCTGTTTTCCTTTCCGATGCCATGCTCTTATTTGTTTTGTCTGATTTGTTTTTGTTTGATGTTCTGACATTTTTTTTCTGTGCTCACATTGCTCCATCCCTTGTGACTTTTTTTTTTAAATGCATGTCTTTGGTCAAGCCGCCTGTCCTGGTTCCCTGACATTACAGCCAAGCACATGCTGCACACGTCACAATATCTTTTATCGCATCACATTTGCTGAGCACACAAGAGCCAAGCTTTGTAGTTGCTGGCCGAGGGGCCCTTCCCCTCCTCCTTCACCTACCCTCCTCACTTGACAGAGCACTTCCAAAATACTCATCATCTTGTGCGTGCCAGCTGAAGTGGAAACAGAGAGAGCTGCTGGGTAAACTTTGTGTTAGGGACTGTACGTGCTCCACGTTTTGGCCACTTTCAGTCAGAAATGACAGCACTTTCTGCTGCTTCATTGCATTCCTGTACATAACAAGGACTAATGAGGACTTAATTATGGCTGCTTTGGCCTTGTTTGTTTGTTTTTGTGCACCAGTGCTTTTCCTGTCTCCGCAAGACTCCACACTCCCTCATCCAGGCCGTTTCTTCTTTGCACACACACTCTAACACATAGCACATCAATATGCACATGCACAACCTACTCAAATCCCAGCCATGTGAGGATTCCAGTGTGTACAGTTTAGAGATGGTTCTGGTAATTAGTGTTTGCAAAGATGACATATTTTGTGTTGGATTACACACGTCTTTTCTATTACATTCAGATTAAAACCAAAGACCTTTACCTGATTTGCTAAATCTCAACAATCACCCCAGAGATCCTGCAGTGTATTTTATTTGCATCTCTGTGGCATGTTGCATGAACTACAGCATATTTTCCCTGAAATCTCCTGTGACAGAAGCCATTTATGTCTGTGTAGATCTTAATCTGCCCATCTGTGTTCATTTCACAGTCCAATTTCATTAGAATAAACAAGTCAGCCACTTTGGCAAACCGACAAATAACTCTTTGAGAATGCAGTTTGCACACACAGGCCTCATTCGCATCTTTGCTGGTTATCAGTTAGTTATCAGTTAGTTAGTGGTGAGTTCCCATGGGGTTAATAGGGAATGTGAATGATAATTACTGTTTCTCCTGAGTGACTTGGCACTGCCGTGGGAGTCTGCCTCTTTCCAGTGAAAATGATAAGCCTTCCAAGATGATTCAAGGATCAGGTTGCTATTTTTCACTTTTAAATATTCATTTAAAAAATCTACACAAGGCTTGGAGAGAAGCTCAGTTTTCATTTGTCAGTCACAAGACTCGGTTATTTCTATAAAACAGACCATGGGAAGTTGTGATCATACAGTGAACCACATATCAATCCACTATAAGAAATGAGCTTAATCTGTCAATGTTAAGTCAATGGCTAAATTTATGGATCTAGCAACACTCCATGGCAAAACCACCTGGATAAAAACCTGGTTGCAGTTGATAATAAAAAAAAAAAGTGGCCTAATAAAGTCTATGTTAGTGCAAGTGTTCACTATTTTAAGAATATGTTGGCCACTTAATCTTGCCATTAGTCAGCCAAAGCCAATGCTGAAACCAAAATATGTGGCTTTGTCAGCTACTCACTCCTCTGCACCAGAGTCCATTGAAGTTTTCTGATGGACTACTCTCTGAATGATTCCAGACCCTGATGCGATGCATCACCCTCGTCGTCGTCGTCATCCTGCATGTATCCTGTGTATGATACAACACAAACGTGTTTCTTACCAAAATACAATATATATTTTAAGTGATTTTTGGTTGTTTTAAACCTATTTTACTAGTTTTGATTGTTTATTTGTAACATGAAATTTCATATCTTCCCATATTTATTGAGAAGGGAGTCATGTGTGATGCTAAGTTTGGTGATTTATTGGGGGGGTGATTTATTGGGGGGTATTGAAGGACCTGTGACATTTGTTTCCTTTGTGTCTCATTTTTGCTTTTTTGTCATACATAATATTAGGGGGTTTCCATTTAACCCTTAAATGTATTTCAAAGTTACAGTGTATTATTTGTCTTACTTTTCTATCCATCACTACAGGGTGATCCTCTCACAAAGGCGTTGAGTGATGGGCTTAACTTGAGTTATTGTCACTTTGTATGCTTTCCTACCAGTCATCGTAGAGCTTTTGTGAACATACACTTCACCAAAGGTTGTGACTTAATCTGAGCTTTCAGCAACACTTTTTCCGGACTCTAAGATGGTTGACAAACACGTAACTCTGTTCCCAGCCTCACTCCAATCTTCTACCTATACTGTATAGGTAAAAGATTCAAAGGCATCCGTAATCTGAAGTTATTTCAAAGTAAATGGTGTACAACTTTAAGGGTTAAACTTGAGCCCTTAATGCAGAATTGCGTAGCTAATCTCGCCCCAAACGTGATATGTTTGGATGTACATGTGTTGTTACATTGCACATATTGCGTGTGTTCAGGTAGAATCTTCCATTATAAAAGGAGATGCATGTCTACAGGTTGGGGCAGGCCACCAGCTGTAGGCTACAGCTGAGATTTGTTGCGAGTCTCTCTCAAGCAGATAATATACTGCATTAGCTTATAGCCTAGAGCGGTGCTGTTTCACTGTGTTCAATCATGTTGGCTGTAGATGTTATCAAGCTCTAACCTGCACAGATGTTTAAAGTAATAGGACAGTTAGCTTAGAATATCATGGCAACTTATTTTCATTGCTGCCACTGTGGAGTGTGGATGAGGACAAAGTCTGACGCATAGAAATTCCTAAACCAGTGACCCCTATCTGACATTTTGATGAATGGCCTGTTCACAGAATGACTGTTAGCTGGCACAGCTGATTTCAGTGTCGCGTATGCACTCGGACCTGTCGCGTCAGCTGGGATTGTCACCAAGAGGAGTGGGAATGTGGTTAGCTTCCACAAAAAGAGGATGAATACTCAAAAAAAAAATTGAATATCAAGTGTCTTATTATTTTATTCTGAAATAAAATGTATTATTCACACAGCATGCCATTCAGTGGCCTGCTAATGCTCAGGAAACACACGTTTCACGTTTTCTAATATGTCCTGTGTTTAATAAGTTATGAGTAAATGCACCTTTAAGACCAATAATCTGACCATTCTTGAGCGTTGGTTTACAGCTTATGACACAAGGGAGGGGAATCACAGGGTCCACGATACCAATAATATCACGGTACAACAGTTCTGTGATCATCAGTATATTGCAAGACAATCATTAAGCTGGATTGGTAAACTGTCTGTGGTGTACCCCACCATTCACTCTGTCAGCTGGGATTAACACTAGCGCCGCCTGTGACTTTGATGTGGAGGATAAAGCAGCAGAAGATGAGTGAGTGAGTTACAATCGTATAGAGATGCATCACGATATCTGTCTAACTGAAGAAAGCGAAACGTATATATGTATTGAACGGGGATGGGGCATCTCTTAGCGTAGCTTTCTCTGCCACTATTCGCTGTAAACTCCCTCTTCTTTATCAATTAAAATATCGATATTTGCCCTGGCATATTGCTTTTTGTATTACACAGGGAGGGACGACAGTATATCACCAAATCAATATTTTGAACCACCCCAAGATGACATGGCAGCTCCTTAATGTGAAGCCAAGACATCTGGATTGTCTTCAGTGGCTGACTGCAGTATAGGTCATAAACCATGCCTCCTACATAACCACTTTCAGACATCAACTCATATCTGGAGATTTACTGTAGTGTGGTTTTCTGCTCATATATTAGAAGTTTTGTGGGAAAATGTCTTGGTGAAATCCACTTATAACAGCAAGGCAATATCTGAAACATTCAAAAGAGGGGTCGGCACTTGGCTCGAACATGTAGGAAGCAGGACACTCACCCGTTCACTCTCTGTAAATTAGTTTCTCCCGGGATTTTTGCCTTGTTTTCATGTAGTTTTGTACATCTTCATGATTGTCATTGCGAATGACTGGCAACTTCTGGACACTAAACACCAGTCAAAACACTCAGGTTAAACTGGAATGAAATAACTGTAATAGACCTCTTTTTCATTTCATTCGTTTCATTGCAGACATGTCATTGCAGAATAAGCCCAGGTGTAATTAAGATCAAATGTGGCTACACTGATCCGCTCTCATGGCTCTGCTGTTGTGCTCGCTCGCTCCCTCTGGATTGGCTAAGCCCAGCCCATAATGAAATTCATTACACTTTTTGTCCTATGAAATAATGTTTGCTGTGGAAAAGGCCTTTTGTTTTTGTCACATATCTTTAATGATATGCTTACCTCTTATACGAGCCTGGAACTTACAGCGAAAAACAAATTCTGCAGCCATGCCCATGACAACCAGTAACAAAGCAAGACTTTTATACATTTTGCTCAGAGGGAAATTCTACATTTCTTCATATTTGCACTTGGGTGCAAGAAAAAATAATGAAATATGACAGTTTTTAGACTGTCTTTTGTTGGAAACCCAAAGAGCAAAAGAGAAATAAGTCTACAGAGATAAGTAAGTGATGAGCATGTGTGTGCTTGGGGATGTTTCACACTAAGTACTCACTATTCAGGTTTGACAAGTTGGCTGTACTGTTGCAGTCTCTGAGGTGAAGGCAAGTTTGTAACTGCAGATAAAACTGTAAAATACCACTTTTAACAGCTTAAATAAAACAGGTTATGTTAGAGAGAGACATACTGGTAATATGCTTTTCAAGTAGAGTTTTTTTTTTTTTTACTATACCACATTTGACTTAATAAATAAAAGCTGATGGTATGAAACATAATAGACAATTGTTTCCTTAAACTGAATCTTTTCCAAAATAGTAGGGACAATATTATAAACTGCAATTGAAGACAAAGAAAGGTGTGGTTATTTAATCTTAGCATATCCCATGATGCAGTGCACGTTTTTTGTCTTCGAAACAGCCAAGAGTACATATTTTTGTGTTTCATTATGCCGCAGGTATAAATAAAGTCAAAACAATAACCTCCTTCACTTGCTCCCACTTGCCCTCTTCTGTAGATTTTTTCGATTCTTTTTTTTTCCCTCCCACTCTCACACATGACACATTACAGAAAAATGGCAACATAGGGAACAGACAGAGTAGGAATAATGCTTAATGAAATAATACTCACTGTCCTATCACATTATGCAAAACATTAACCCCCCCCCCCATTTGACTTCTATCACCTCCCTTATGTTCATTATATTACTGGTCTCCATCTACATGTTTGTGCCATTTTGATTTGTCAAACCACACCGACCATCCAGTCCTATCATAATGACCATTACATGCATCAGGAATTGGAAAAAACAATGGGCATCTTGGGTTTTAGTGTTCTTATTTCTCTGCCGTTAAATAAAACGTGAAAATACTACATGTCTAGAGATAACATGGTGACTTCCTGGCTTCTCTGCAGATGTCTGTGTCAAGTAAACATTGTCACAATAGGTGGTAACCTTATCGAAAGGCTTACATTTCTGCTCAGCTCTTATCAAACAATGGCTCGGATATGTACAGTTTGGCATTGAGTTGAAGCAAACTCAGTGACCAACAACAACTTACCAGACAACTTTAAACTGACCAACAACAACAACAGCAACAAGATATTGTAAAAAGAGCTGCTGGTTGATGTTGGGTGTGGTGTATTACACTCCTCTCAATACTCAACACATTGGGGTTTTACACAGGCAGGCACACTCACTTATATGCACATGTCCAAAAGGAGGATCCTGGGAGCATTGAACAAAAGAGCTGAAGGAGATGAACATATAGATTTAGTGCAGGGACTGAACATTGACGTGGCATTACTGAATTTGACTTCACATCATTCATCATACGTGTCGAACGATTGTGCAAGACAAGCGGTTTTATCTGAGAGCGAGGAGTGACAAAAATCTCATGGCCCAGTCATTTGCTGAAATTATAATCTATATCTTATCATGTATGCAATCTGTTCCCAAATCTGAACACCTCATATTGCAGAATATAAACATGTCATCATCCAAAGTGCACAGGCTACTATTCTGCAAATTATAGTTTGTGTGTAAGTTTTGTTTTTTTTTCACTTTCAACACCATTACCTGTCAAGGATAATGACTGCTTCTCTAAATTACCATAATTCACACTCTACCAACATGTTTGCATGACGTTGCACCTGAATTGGTTATTGCGTGATTACACAAGCTTGCAATGCCAGTAAACATGCTGTGTTTTCCTTTGCTGAGCCAGATCTGGGAGGAGTGAAGATGGGGAATGAATGCCCTAACTTGTTATGCAAAGCTTTTTGCTTATTTGGCCAAGCATAGGCATAGATAGTTATCGCATAAGATATTTATTGCAATATGAGAAGTATTATTGGTCATAAATTGAGGAGAGTTGCCATGCTGGTATGAGGTAAAATCTCACATTTGCACCTACTGTATATTTTGTCAGTATACAGACCCCAGTGTGCTGTGTTGAGTGCATTCCGAGTTTATCATGTCAAATAAGATAATTCCATTTCCTTTCCGTCCTTTCCTCTTTCCTTCCTTTGCCAACAGATGTTGGGGGTGGGGTCGGTCAGTCTGTTGTTATGTAACATGCTGGGCTGGGGTTAGAGGGCTGCGCTGTAATCAAAACATATGCAGACATAGGCAAATTTGCACTGCCACGAGTTTTGGGTGGACACACTGAATGGATGTGTGGCTCTGACTGTACGAGAGAGGCACTGAGAGGGACAGTAGATCAGGGCATAATCTTTAATGTACCTCATCTTGAAAGAGGTAGATTAGACAACAGATAAAGGTAATAGGCAAATTAAAAGATAAAGGGTAATGGGAAGTAACAAGAAGGACAGCATTCACTTCAGAAACAGCTTTATCTTAAGCCCTTTTTTTTTTTTAATTATTCAGTAGGGAAAGGTCTGATAACAGTCGATAAACAGCATGAGAGGCTTTGACGTCACATTCATTTCATGTGCAATCTCTTTTCTTTTCAACTAAGCCTCTTGTCTTTGTCACGCTGTAAAGTAAATAATTGCAGGGGCACGGCAGTAGCAAGATGTGAAATTTACACGCATGCATTTGTGTGTGCGCGTGGGTGTGTATGTCGTGGTGATGGAGATGGTCCACCGTCTCATTGGTACAATCCCTTGGAGGCACCTGACTGACTGTGGCAACGCACCTGTGCCAAACTCGCCTGTTAGGAAGGATTAGGTCTTCAGGGCCAGGACAACACACCTGTTTAAATTGCTTTCAAATACAAACACCCACAACTGGCTACTGGTACAATTTCAGTGTTAACAGTTTATATGTGTAGCTCTCTGCTGTGTGCATGTTTTGAATGTAATGGAAAGCTGAGCTTAATTAAACTGACCAACAACAACAGCAACAAGATATTGTAACAAGAGCTGCTGATTGATGTTGGGTGTGGTGTATTACACTCCTCCCAATACTTAATCCACTGGGGTTTCTCACAGGCACGCACACACACATATGCACAGAACACAAGATGTAGAATCAGCTATTAAAGGAGTGATATAAGAAGAGCTAGGAAGTCAAAGCCATCTTATCCAAAAAGACATTTTTCAAATTCAAAATTGGACCTGCTGCGTTTCCACAATTCTACGTAGGATAGTCACAAAAGTTATAGCATATAGATGCAGACTGTAGCTATAAACATAACACATGTGATGTATTTTGAAACTAAACCCTACAAATGTAGTTTTAGTGTGTTTTGTAGAAGCTTTTGTCCATTTTTTCCTTTATAAAACACTTGTCATTAGGGTAGGTTGTAGCTGTTGCATTTTCTTCACAGTGTAGCCAGTTATTTGCTATATTCTCTATATTTGTAGACCCCACCTTTTTAATTAGTAATGAAAACAATGCACAGCCGGTAATACTAATTAGTTTACGAGTGTTTCATCTAGGGCTGCTACCATTTTCATGATCGATTAATGTCGATTGTTTTATCAATTAATCGAGTACTTATTTGGTCTGTATATTGTCAGAAAATGTTGAAAAATGTTAATCAGTGTTTACCAAACCTGGAAATGTCTTGTTTTGTCCACAAACCAAAATTATTTAGTTTTTTTTATTATTATTATTATTATTATTATTATTATTATATATGTTATATGGACTAAGGAAACCATGTTCACATTTGAGAAGCTGAAAAATCAAATCTTGTTTTAATTATTAAAAAAAAATAATTGAAAATTGTAGATGGCAAAGCATTACACAAATGTGGTTTAGTGTAGTCGGTGGAATTCATCCTTTGTGGACTGTGAATGTTGAAAATCAATTGGCCTTCATTGAGCTGTTTAAGTTATTTCACTGTGAATTTAAGTGGAGCTACTGCTCAACGCATTGACATTCATTAGTATTAGTAGTATTATTTAATGTAACCAAAGAAGAAAGAAGAGATGCAAAAAATAGCATAGGATATCATTACGCACGTGGTATAAACAGAAACACATTGACACAAAGTAACATAAGCCTATCTGAGCTCTTTCAATGAGCTCAACGCAGCAGTATACAGCAGTAGACCGTATTCATTGACTTAAATAGGTTCAGGCTCAGTGACACCTTTTCATTCATGCAATTAGACAGCACTTCTACCATGCAAGTGTGGAACGAGAATTTAAACCCATTATGTAAGCATTTAAACAAATATCCTTGAAGTCCGTGCCCCTACGTTAAGTACGATAAACTTGCTGTCATAAAAAATTTACTGTTTTTTTTTCGGCTTAGCATGAATGCAAATTTATTTTACTTTTCATTCATCTTGCACTGTTAAACTGTTATTTGAAACAATGACCCGCTGTCTTACATGGCTGCACACAAATGCAGAGGCGCACAGTGACACTGAAACACATAAACAGATTCTTGCACATACTGTATCACATTCTCAGTGGCTAATGAGTGCGTGCTTAGAGGGCACACTAATGAACAGGGTTCCCAAGAGGGATGTGACAGAATGTAAAGTCCTCACACACACACACACACATGCACAGGAAAGACATGGGTCAAATAGGATTAAGTAAAATTTACTTTTCCTTTTGTTGTAATTTGCTTGCAAAAATTTGACTTCATGCTAAATGTTTAAACTGAGTCATTGCAGCAGTTTTGCCTACAGTATGTACTGTAGTAGGAGAGTTTTCTCCTTTATTAGAGTTTAGTCTTTTCCTCCCACATGCTCCAGTAGCCACGCTGATTATATCAAACATGTCTGAGCCAAATCAGACAGTCTATGACCTGCCTCAACTGGAGGAGAGGCGTGAAGACTGAATCACTTGAATAACATCAGTAAATGTTGGTGAAAGGTTAGTCTTGACTATCAAAGAACACACCACAGAGGGCCAGCAGAGGTCATTTAGGTCATTGTGATTTCCTAATCATGACTGGTCAGATTCAGGTGGTGGATGCTGTCTTCCATTTCATGCTGATAAAAAACACTGTTCCATGCCATTTAAAATGTCCACACAGAAAAGGGAGATAAGTATAATCCCTGCAGTATTATTATTTTTACTCAAGGCAAACGGTCTTGTAGATCTCCATAAACTGTGACGTGTTGAATACAAGAAAGCTCTTGACTTTCTGATTTCAGTTTGTACCAACTTGTTCTGTCTTTATGGGCGTGGTGCAGTGTCAGACCAACCGCAAAATAGGTGCTTTCATTGAGACGTGACAGGAGGGAGTTGCAGAGAACAAAAAGGAAAGGAATGAATTACACTCAAACCAAATGAGGGATAGTGGTAACCTGACCTGTTCCCAAAGGTGCTGCCTTTATCTTTGGATTTCAAGTTACAAACCTGAAGTGCATCACAACTCCTAGCTTTTTTTGGATAAATGATAAACCCTATCGGGGTGTCAGTGTTCCCCATACACAGAAAAGACGTTTGTGATACCTCTAATTATAGTTTCCTCAGAAATGTTTCTTAGATTTGTTTTGAAGTCCAGAAGAAGATGCCCAGAGTTTGCAATTTATTCACCCTCTGCAATCAAACCTCTCTTAAAAACCTCTGTACTACTGTATATACAATATTATGCCACAAATTCCCAGTTAAAAAGTTAAAATGTGTGTAAGTGTGTAGTTCTATATTCTGACAGCTATCACTGATCTACTGTAGAGTGTTTGCTTAGTCAGTTTTAGAAACAAAATGACATCATCTTAATTCAGCTGAATTTGTACAAAGTAACATTTCTCAAAAAGGTGGACTAGCACATCCAAAAAATGAGGCTGGGACTCAGGACACAAATTACTGTTGCATGTATACAGTATGTTCAGCTGGTCTAGGTGTTTTGCAAATGCTCAACAGTTCCAAGAATGGGGGCATATCTGCAACCATGGCTCCACTGAACTGTGCATGGAAGCGTTCTTATTGTCTGAGGGTTCAGAGATGAATCTAAATCCAAGTGTCCCCCCCACTCTTTATCCAATCAGGAGCCAGATGCCCACAAAGAGGAGGTTGTTTCTGCTGGTGAGGTTAGGCTGTGAATCAACCCCCCCCCCACCACCACCAAATGCTTTTATGGGTTGATATAGGGAGGAGGCAGATTCTTTCCTTAGCCATAAGTTACGCAAAAAAAATTACACAGCTGACTGTAGCTTTAAGTAACTGCATATTTTGCCAGTTCTCTCAACACTTTTTTTTCTTTGTCTTCCCTTTATCCCTTAAAATGCCGCCTTCATCTCTGCTGGTCCTGTGCCTTTAAGAGCACTTGGACAGTTTTATTTACACTGTCTGAGAGATACCACACATGCTTTGCACACACCTGAACTGCCTGCATGTTTGAGATCAAGGCAAGCTCTATCAAGGCTCTGCCAAGTGGAAGAAAGAAGAGAGAAAGTTTTTTTTCAGTTGTACGGCTGCAAACAATAAGTTCATTATTGATTAATCTGCAGACATGTTCTTGATCAACCAATTAATTGCTTTTGTCCATAAAATGGTCATATGTACTAATATTTACAAATAATGGTAACACCCTTCTTATGTTTGTATTTGAAAAAAAAAACACTCAAACTGTTACAATTATCAAAATGGTTGAAGATTGATTTAATAGTTGATGATTAATCAGTTAATTGCTGCATCTCTAGTCTGTTCCCTGTAAATTGTTAGGATGTGTAAATGGAGTGCTGTGAACTCATCCCATGTCACAGATGCCCAGATTTTATTTCATCTTACACATTTGACCAATTTCAAAAATACAGGCGAGGCTTCAATATAGCAAGTTTACAGTGTCTGACAGATCGCATGTGTGACATGTGCTTTCCTTTTTAGCATCAAAGATAATGGAAAAGAGGCAGGACTCTTCCAAATCATCTGGTTAGTCCAGTCCCTAGGTATGTGTTAATGACAGCCCAAGAAAAGCACATTGCACTGTCCCTCAACAACCAAAGGCATCCTGTCATTTTAAGCTCCCGGGGAGCTGCAATGCAGTCATGCTTCACGTCACTGTCTACAAAAGCATTGTTCTCAAACAAACTTCTAAAACTAAAAAAAGGATTGTCTAGAAAATCAAACTTGATCTTCAGTAAAACCTTCATTAGAACAAAGGCAGCGATGACTGTAAGCTGTCATGTCAAACTTAAGTTATTGTTGTAAAAGAAGGCAGATCCCATAATGCATTTCACAATCACAGCATGAATTTCAGTGAATCATGATGTATCCAAATCCAAGGGTGAAGAATGCAGACATCACCTCAGGTCTTAAAGGGACATACACACATCCAGGGATGTTCTGTCATGCACTGGCTTATTGCAGGCTCTTTCTTGTATACATGCATAGTGCACAGGATTATCTCATAATTAAAGTGTTTGTCAACCCAATAGGATGGGTCAGGATGGCCCACACTGATGCTTGATGTTAACATATATTGAGGTAATTAAAAGCAGAGAGAGGAAAAAAGAAGTGTGAGACACCTGCTGAAAATCAGGTGGAATTCCTTGAGAAGAAAACAGGGGAGGCATGCAGAAACTGGTTTCTCTTCAGTCCCCAGCAGGCAGACCAATCCAATATGTCAGACTGTGTTAAAGACAGACATTCATTTGAAAGGGCCAAAGGTCCAGAAGAATACATTAACATCTTTATGGGGAATGACACTTCAAGCAACATTGTAAAGAATTCTTCTGAAGGCAACTGGAACTTGTAAAGTTTCTGAAAGGCTAACCACCGACCATAACTAATCCAAACAAAGATTTTGGAGGTCATGTGTTGGAATGTATCCGTTAAATGAGTTTGCATTTTTGTGTTTTTATATTGTTGCAATTAATTATCTTATATTTCCATTTATGTCTCATTAAGCCTTATGTAAATAGTCATGCTTATATTGTAACTGATCAAATGACCATCCGTTTCACCGCATTGTTATGTCCTTCTGTTTCATAGGAAGACAATGAGATCCCCACCAGTGTGTTGGTTAAGGACTCACTCAAGACCCCGCAGCCAAGCCAGTATGATGCGGAATCCACCCATCCTACTCCATCTATTGCAGGCTCTGTTGATGGTAGCCGTGGCCAAGAAGAGGGCCTCCAGACCATTAGCCTGTCCTCAGATGAGGATGATCATCTTACAGCACACCAGGAGGAAGGAGAGGAAGGCGAAATGGGCTTGGGCACTTCCCGCCCATACGAGAGAAGAGCTGACAGATTCAAGCGCAATAGCCTGAAGAAGGTTGATAGCCTCAAGAAGGCCTTTTCGCGCCAAAGCTTTGAAAAGAAGATGAACCAGATCACCACCAAGATTGTGCCCCCAGAGAAACGTGACAAAATCATGAAGAGTCTCACCCCTAATCACCCCAAAAGCCCAAGTGCCAAATCCTCCTCATTCAAGGTGAATCCCATGACCTTTAATATAAAGAAGGTCAGAGATGGTGAGGGGTCCGCAGAAGAAAAGGTTTCACCTGTGGAAGGAGCCCATGTGGAGATTCCTCCTCTGGGAGGCTTGGATGTTGAAGTTCCCATGGCGGAGGTGCATGCCCATGAAGATGTTGTGGAGGAGCTTCAGGAGGCACTAAGTCCTGCCACTCCCGACAGCACAAAAGCAGAGCTGGCAGTCAATGGAAAGACACCAGCAATTGAGTGTGAGATTAATGGTGATCATTCTGCTGGCCTGGCAGAACCAGAACATGATGAAGATATTGGCGAGGAAGAAGAAGATGAGGAGGAAGAAGAGAAGCACAAAACGTCTGTGGAGGCGGCAGCTGATGCCCAGATTTCTACAGCAACAGCTGCTGTGGAGCAAGTGTCTTAATATATTAAGAGTATTTTTTGGCGCATACATTTTAATTTCACATTCTTTCTTTTCTTCCTCACATTTTTCCCTTTTAACACCCATTAAAATCCCGACAGTCTTTTGTTGTCATAAGCAAACATGTAAACTAGAAACATACTATTAGTCATACAATCTTTGGACCATTCCCTACAACACTTAATTTGATTATCTCCAGGATAGTTTATAACCCTTTGCAGAATCTGCATAAGTAATGAGTTGAGCAGCTACACCTCAAAGTGTAGCTCAGTCTCCCTTTGATTTCCACCACCGTGGTGCTGTGGCCTGATCTAAAACAGGTTCCATACTTTTCTGCCAAAACAAGTCCCCAAAAAAAACATATTGACATGTAGTCCAAAGGTTTGATCCACTGACGACGGCGCCTGCAGGAGGAGCCACTGCAAGGAATTCTCATCCACAGCATGAGAGAAAATGAAAGATCTAATGACTTTAAAAAGAAAGCAAGCAAGACACTCGCGTTCTGTCAGCCACAACAAAATTTGAGTGGAAATAACCCCAACTTCTGCTTTGCTATATTCTTCTTTTGAAGTTGATTAACAAATGGCAAGGTGTGTGGCCTATGTGACACCTGGACCACAGACCTGTTGAAATGTGGGCCATTTTTGATCTGTCACTGCATTGTCAACGCCCTGGTGGAAAATAGGCATGAGCGTGCTTCCTTAACGCTATACTTGGGTTGTCCCAGGAAAGTAATGTTGCGTCATTGCACCATAACTCACTCCCGTCAACTGGTGCCCACCACTTGAGCATCGGCTCATCTCCAGGGTGGTGAGCCAACTATCTCCCTCCTGCTGTGTGTATATCTGCCTCTGGACCTCCCTCCTTCTCTGGCAAACAGTCTCTTGGTTCTTTTTGTGAATATAGTAAATCTCCAGCAACAGTGCTGCTGCCCATAGCTTATTGAAGCAGTGTGTTGCCAGGTTGTGCAAGAGATAAAAGCGGCAGTTTCTAGGTTTTCCGTGAACATGTGCTAGGGTGTTTTGTAGTGAACTTGAGGTTGTTTACAGAATTCTTTGGACCTGTGCTAAAAACACACATGACTGCACTGAAGTAGTCTGGGTGGCTGTGTCTCTTTTTCTTCACCTGCAATTCAAAATTATTTAACTTAGATTTAATTACTTACCTACCTAGAATGCCCTATGAGTTGTATGAGCTATATAAAGACATTTTGATAAAAAAAAAAAAAGTAGAATTGAATAATTTAAGATCCTGGAAATAACCTTAGATTTTATCACTTACTTATGTTGTACTGAAATTTTCAACAAAGAAATTTTCAACAAAGTGCACAGTGTGTTGAATTCAGTCCCACTTATGAAGTAACAAAGACACTACATAGAGTGAAAAATGTATCACTTGCACAATTGACCCTTTAGGTTTTAATACTGACACACTAAATGTCAATTCCACAATTGTAGGTTTATGTTTGATTTTTAACTGCCCTGAGTACTTTAACACTAAATGTACATACAATTATTTTTAGACACTATTAATACTTGGGTGTGATAACTCATCACTTACTTTCAGGTTTCTATAACTTGCATGAGGGAAAATTAACTCTGTTCTCATGTGGATAAGACCAACACCATCTCGCATACATTTACACACATACTCCTAAGTTGACTCTACCTTGCACAAGCTGTTATGAGTAATTGCTCTAAATGATGGAACTGATTCCTGTGTTTAGTGTAGATAAGTGATAGTAAAGCATGCGTGGAGTCTAAGGAATTCAGCTATCACTTTATGGTGTGTAACAAGGCTTTGATAATCAACTGCGAAAAAAAGACTGAGAATTTTTTGAGTTTCATGAAGTTGAATTACATTTTCTTTACTATCAGCTTCACGTTTTGGAAGTTGTACCTGAAAGTTTCTGGAAAGTGACCTTCTCATTGTCAGTGCTTTATCAGCCTTAGGTACAGATTTCTAATATCATGACTCCCTAAAAATAATGGAGCAAGTGATACCAGCAGGGGCCAATGATCCAGGCTGTAGAGGGAGGTCACGGAAGTGCATAACAGCATTCCAATGTTTGACGGATGACTACTGCTCAGCCTATTTTTCATGCTGTTGACCTGCTTGCCGAGAAAGTGCAAATAGAAGCCGACGGTCTCTGGAGCCACAGGTGCTCTGCCTGTTTAGAGGCTCTTGGGCGTGAGATGTAGTGGGAGGTGTGAGTGGTGGGAAGTTTGGGAAAGGATTTCACTTCTGGAATGGATGAAAATCCATGTCTTAGGGTTGCTTACAATATGTGAAGCTTGGTAGTAGGGTGTCTTCAATGTGCTTAAACAATAGGAATTGAAAGCAGTTTAGGGCATAGAGGAACCTGCACTGGCACTGCAAGACATAATGCCAAATTTATAGTGCACCTCCACTGTGTTCTAATAAGACAAAGCAATAGATTCTTGACTTTTGTCAAAATAGGATGCCTGGAATATTTGATTATGTCTATGCAAGAACATCATATTATTAGGAGTCTTTCAAGTAAACCTTGTCTCTTAAAAATTACATTCCCACACAGCTTAATTGTGTTTCCAGTTTTGTAAGGAACAAATTTTGCGATATAATGTACATCAACGTGACATTGTGTAAATGGCTTCTGAGAGTTTTTGGTGATTTGAGGAAATGAGGATGATGTTAATCCTTTCCTGTTTATGACTGCAGTTAAGTTTAGGCACAAAAGGCACCTCGGCAATATTATGTCTTTTTCCTTATCGTGTCAACATTCCCTCCATAAAAACACACTGTGTTGCAGTGTTAAAGGTTTAAGAATACATCGTATTTCCTCGTAACACCAGAGAATCTAATAAAACGAGCGGTGTGGCAGCATTTTAACACACTGGATTTCTATATTCACCATTAAGGGCACAACTTGTGGTCCCGAACGGTCACCAACTACTTTTCAAATGTAACATTCCCTTTGTTACAAACCACTACATGCCTCATACAGCATTACTACTGGTAACACCAAACCTATTTTTTTTCCAAAAAATATGTTCCTTACGAAACATAGTTTTGCAGTTCAGCTGTGTGGAAACGTTTTTGTCATGTTGCTCACGTGCATAATGATTTACAAAGGTGAATTTATGAAAGTCTGCACACTGTATCTGTACAGAGAAAAAAAATTAAACTTCATATTTCTGACATAGTCAGGCTGAGGATCTTTTTTTTTTTTATTCTTAGTTCAAATCCATAATTGAAAAAGGATCAAACACTCAGCTTTTGTGTACATTCTGTACAATGCAGAGGTTAAATGTGACTGGTGCTGATGTATTTCTGCTTATTCATGCGAATATTTTTCTTCGATCATATCTCTGTCTGCTGTTAAAAAATAAATATCTAGACATGTGTTTGTGTGTCTTTTTTGTTTTCAAGTCGTCGTTAAATCTACCCTCTAATGTGACAACCACTGTTTAACACAAAGTTCAAACATTGGATACCTACAGCACACATAGAAATGTCTTGTTTAATACATTTTTTGTTGCCTGTTTATTTAGGAAACCACTGGAACCAAAGACGTTTCCTTCACAGGAGAAAAATCCCCTTGTTTTAAGTGTGCGTACACATGCTGACACTTGTTACAAGCATCTCGCATATATGCAGGACTTTCCTTAAAAACTAATTAGCAATGTAAACATCAATAAAGACTTTAAAACATACAATGATTCTGTGGTCTTTAGTCCCTGTGGTAAAAGGACATTTGCAATCATCACACAATTTAAATAGTAAGTCAGATAACGGTCAATGTCCTTTGATCCTGCTTACTCACCCTCCTGACCAACTTTACCTGAGGAACTATACAGGTGAGGTTTTTGGTGGACTTAGGAAATAAATGCATGATGGGTGCTGTGACTGGACAAACTTGACTGTAGATAACAGGTTATTGGAGGACTAATCGCACTGTTGGGAGTGGTTCAGTTACTCAATTCTTATTTATATAACAGAGTTATAGATTTTTCTTTCTTATTTTGTTAACCTGCAAAAGTCTAGAATTTGTTTTTGTATTGTGTTATCTCAGACAATTACTGTATACTATCAAAGTAAACTGAATTTTATATTTGGTGCTCACTTTTCTTTAAAAAAAATATATATATATTTAATATAACCCAGAAGTCAACAGTTTTATGGAAACATTGTGTGGCAAAAACATTGTCCATCTAAAAAAAAAAAAAAAAAAAATTAATAAATACATTTCTTCAATGTATTTATTTATTCCTGTATTCATTTATTTATTCTTCTATTCATCCCTCAGTTTAATTATCCATTTACTTATGTATTATTTTTATTTCTGTATTAATTCATTCAATAATTTATTATTAGTCCTTCATCGTCCTCCATAGTCGTACGGGTAGTTTTATTCCAGTTTGATTAGATTCAGCAAGTTTGTTAAAGGTAATGTCAGAAACTCCCCAGCTGACATGTTTTAAATCCGCTGAAGGTCAAAGTCACAGTAGTGGATCAAGTTGTGGCCTAATGTTGATTCATGGAAAACACTTTGAAAGGACACACAATTTAAATGGTGTTTGATTCAAATACAGGCAATAACGTTGCCATAAATATCATATATTATGTACACATATAACGTGAATATTCATAATATTGCAAAGATGTCATTCGTAGTAATAGTTGTAGCACTATTACTGCTACTATTATAACTTGTCAGGTTGTCACTGTCTCATTTGCTGCCTGGGTCTTTTGTAAAATGGTTGATTTGGAGTTTCGAGGAAATGTGCTGCAAACAGGCGACACATACCAAAATTGACACGGTGTTAAACAGAATTATGTCTATTTTAAGAACAAGGTGTTTTTGGTTGATACATAAATGAATGAATATGAACTGTTACTTCTTGAATCACTAATGCTTTATGTCACTGTTTGCAAACAAGGATTCACTGACAGTAATACACTCATACTGCCATCCAGTGGTAGAAACGTTGAACATCGGCTATACCCTGTGTTCGCAGAAGCCGCGGTGCATTACGGTGGAAAGGTAACTAAAAGTCACTGCTAACGAAACACCATACATAATAATTAATTAGCTCAAACTATATAACTATAACCTATAATATTTGACAGTGCAGTACACCAGCTAGAAATCGTAGTGTACACGGAATCGGAACACGGAAGACTTTTTTTGGGTCACGTGGTTTCGTTTGTCGTTTTTGTTCCTAGAAATGAAAATTAAAAACCATTAATTATTCATTCCAATACAAAACAAGAAGGCAGAAAAAGATTATTGGTGAAATATTTTATGAATGACTGTGAGGGCGCCACATGCACACTCGTCACGGTGGCCGAGAGGTTAAGGCGTTGGACTCGAAATCCAATGGGGTTTCCCCGCACAGGTTCGAATCCTGTTCGTGACGTCATTTTCTTTTTTTCCATCAAAATATACTGCTTACTACCTTATTCGCATCGAGTAATTGGAACCGTTCGAATCGCTTGAATCCGCACGCGTATTCTTCTAATAGTAATTTCCAGCAGGCGGTACATTGAGAGGTGTAATGCTGCCCTCCACAGTTCGAAGTTCTTCATCACAGTTCTTATTTGAACACATTTTCCATGTGTCACTGAATGTTTCTGAAGCGATACATAAACACTTGGAGAAATAAATTATGTTACTTATTGAACTGATTGATGACTAACGTGACTGTATGAAAAATATAATTATATGGATAATCCCATCGCTGCCACTAAAATCTCGTGTTCTCTAACTCTCGCGTTGTTAGCCATATATTCGATGGAAGCCGGTAGAAACCAATGGTTGACTTTCTTTTCTATAAAATCCAAGGCACCCCGTCTCTTGCGCACTATAGATGCGTTGTATTGACAAACACTTGCACATGGTTATTGATGATAACTGAAGACCTGGCTGGTGAAGATAAAGAAAAAATACATTTCTACTTGTATACCCCTTCCCTACGATGAATAATGGAACTGACCTAGTCTTACAAATTTGACCGGCAGCACTTGCTGACGTATTTTTGGGGCATTGTTGGTGAAGGAGAAATGTGTGTTGAACAGCTTGCTCAGATTTTTTTTGAATAGCGTTTTGCATAAATAACCAAGGCAGTCAATGTATGGCTTGTCGATCAACTGCAAAGAAATAGGGGCCATAATTTATCTGTCGACACACTCGTTGTACCAAAACATTCGCCAAATTGCGCTAGAAAGGCTAACAGTTCCTTATAGAGACACACAAAGGAACCGAGATCGATTGATTCGAAGACTGACGTCAATGGGGGGCTCTCTGAGTGGTTTTGATCTCTAATCAGTTCGCAACACATGCAATCTGCAATGTTTTCGAGTAAATTTAAGTCAGTGGAATGATTTTTATTTAATCAAAAACGACTTAGACCCGACTCTCGCTTTGTCAGCTCATTCAAATAATAATTTAGCGTTTTTGGCAAGGAAACAATTTGACGATAAATAACCCGTTGCTAAGAATGAATTTGTCACTATTATGGCTATAACCGTGAAAACAAACCTCATCAGAAGTTTGTATCCTGTACAAAAAGGAGACAGCTAGCTGCGAGCTAGCTAACACAGCGAAGTCCACGCTAGTTTAGTGCCGTCTGTTGTGGTCAAGGGTAGTTTGTATTAACATCTTTAGTCCATTTTCGAGTTTCTAATAGTGCCAGACCTGACTGTTGGCGATTGCATTAGCAGCTGAGATTAATAGTTGAGGTAGCGATACGGTGCTTGAAAGGGTTAGGCGAACATTTAGCTAGCAGGCTACTTGAGTAGCTTAGCCAAAGCAAACCTAGCAGCGACCGACGACAAAAAGACGACAGCTCTTCACAACCGCCGTGAAGTTTTGTTTTATTAGTTTTTGATAATGGCAGTCCCCACTAACGAAGCCTTTTTGATAAAGGATGTGAAGCCTGGGTTGAAAAATTTGAATATCGTATTCATCGTTTTGGAAATAGGTGAGTGTACACTGACGACTGAGCGTCTTTCCCCATTATATCAACTCGTGTCTTTCTTTTCTTAAAGGAACCAACGGTAATGTCACATCACATAGAGTAAGACTTGCCGTTTACAGGTACTTCGGCTTTTTTGTGTACTTAAGATGGTTGCCTAATACTCGTTAACTTGACATCGTTTTGATATTGCTTTAGGGCGAGTAACCAAAACGAAAGACGGTCATGAGGTTCGCTCCTGCAAGGTGGCAGACAAAAGCGGGAGCATCGCCATCTCCGTCTGGGATGAACCTGGCAGCCTCATTCAACCGGGGGACATCATCAAGCTCACCAGAGGGTAACAAATTATCCCTACGATTAATCAAGCAACGCGTTATGAGTCTAGTCGCTATGATATTTAATGAACAACCAATGCTCATTATACTGGTTATACTGCAGTATTGTTAAAAATATATACAAAATGTTACTGACAATACTGATAATGAAAAATTGAGCTAATATTTGCCAAGATTTATATTTAGATTTATTATATATTAAAATTGTATAAAAATCTGCAATATAAACATTAGATATAGGAAAAAGGTGTATACAAACAGTAGACAATGTGTTTAAATGCAATAGACATTACTGTGCAGGGTTGTCAATCACAGTAAAAATCCTTAAATGAGTATTTCAAATGTACAAATAAAAGCAAAAGGGTAATGTATACATATTACACTGATAACTTTAGTGTGTAACAGCAGTCTTCATCAGCCTCAAAAAGCGAGGCCTCTTTGCAATTCAGAATGGTATCTTGGCAATCAAGAGGGAAATGGCCACATTTTAGTCATTGGATTGTTGTGATGAGGGCAAATTAAAAAAAAAAGTTTATTTTTAGATGCTTCCTTTAGTGTTTGCTACAGAGGTTGAATGTGATGGAGCAGTAGACCCCCTTCTGTGGTTTACCGTGACATTGATAATGGTTACATCAATATGTACACATTTCTAAGTGTTGGCACATCAACTTTAAGGCTGACACTTACTGTTACTGTATAGTGCTACTCACACATACTAAACATTTGATAGTTTTAAAATGTTTTTTTGTTTGCACAAGTTTAACGTGATTTTTCCATGTTAGCTATGCATCCATATGGAAAGGGTGCTTAACCCTATACACTGGAAGAGGAGGAGATATACAAAAGATTGGAGAGTAAGTATTTTTTTTTTATTATGTGTGGTAGTTTTACATCTCCTGATCAAGGATTCAGCTGTAAACAATGATTGTGAGCACTGTTTTCTAATATTGAGCACAAATATGCAAATACACAAATACTTAATCAGTTAAAAAACTTAATGTTTCACTCCTGGTAAACACAAAAGGTTACAATTAAATGTTTTTTTTTTTGTTTTAATTGTTACTCCATGGGTTTTTCCTTCCCCTCCAGGTTCTGCATGGTGTACTCAGAAGTGCCCAACTTCAGTGAACCAAACCCTGAGCTGCTAGCCCAAGCAAACCAGCAAAACAAATCTGTGAGTAGCCATGTACTCGCCACCAACAGCTTGTATCCCTCCCTCACAATGTAAATTTACACTATCATGATGTCTTTTAGATATTGGCATGTATAATATTGGGCCCTCAGTGCAGACCAAGGTTCAGTCCCATTTAACCCTTTGCCCTCACCACTTAGCCCTACCACTCTGTTTTACGTGTGCACCTTTTGGGTGTACTGATTGTGGTTTTTTCCCAAGATTAATTGAAACTAAGGCTACCATAATAAAGCTAACAGATTAGCAAGTGGCATGTTGATGAGGATAATAGCCAAACTATAATGCTGGACAACCTCCCACCCCCTGCAGGATGCCATCACTTAACTGGCCAGCTCCATCAGTGACAGACAACAGTGAAACATCCTAAATGTCTAAAGGAGCAGTTTGCAGGTTGTTCCTCCCTGCTGCTGTTAGACTGTGCAATCAGTAGACCATATGTCATATTACCGATCTTGTGTAACACTATTTTATTGCACGTTAGTGCACTAAACACTAACATGTTTAACGTGTATGAGCTTAGTTACAGTTACACTGTAAATAAGCTCATACTTGATATATTCTGTTTACTTAATTTATATAGTATGTAGTCTCTTTATCATCTTAATAATGTGCATCTTTCTATATTCTACATTCAAAGATAAGGAAATGCGTGTTTATTACCTTTGCTGTTGCTCATTACCTTTGCTTGAGATAATCTCAGGCAAAAGTCATATTTTCTCACGTGACGAGTTGGCACTTTCTGTGTCCCATTTCATTGGGATAGATTTTAACCACTTGAAAATCTTGGGGTAGGTGCAAACATTAGAAATGGCCCTCACCAGTGTAGTACTAAAGTATCTTTCTCTACTACTGCAGGGCAAACCAGACCAGAATCAGAGGGGGAACTCACCTCCCAATCAGAATTCAGGTACATCTGCCCCACCAGGTCAGTATATTTTTCCTTTTATACCAGGACCCACTTGCCAGGAAACGGCAGAGATTTTTATGTACTGTGGACTTGGTGTAGAAATTAAGTTTTGCTTTTTCTGTATAAAACTAGTGTTGCAAAAATATTCAGTCTATCTGTTGGTTATTTTAATTTCTGTTTAGTCCACAAAAATTTGGTAATTCAGTTAATTGTTGAATCCTCACTTTGTTTTTGTTTTTTGTTTTTTTGTTTTTTTTACAGCTTTGTACTTAACACTGTTGTTCCAAAAATGTTCCAAAGGTGCATGTTAATGTATGATGACTGACATTTGTTTCTATACCTACAGGTAATGGTGCCATGCCACCATTTTCCAATAACAACCCACCACCTGGTGCCCCCCGTGACCCTGCATTTGGAAATGCTGGGCGACCCAATGGTCGGGCACCTGGCAATGGAGCACCTCCCGTTTCTGTTACGGGACCGCCAACAGCTGCAAAGTCCTCAGTTACCATAAGCAATGGCAGGGACCCACGCCGTGCCAAAAGATGAAGTAGAGGTGTGGCTGGTTAGGGGATGTATCGTGAGAGGAAAATTAAGGGCACCCGCCCCCTTCTTAACATTTTCGAGCCTTGCAGAACAAGGCCTAGTTTGGCCTTCAAAAGAATCAGTTCAATTGGACTATTTGCATAATTGTTATTCAGGCCAACAAAGTCAAATGTGTTTTTATTTTATTTTTTTTCTTTACCATCTGTAGTGCAGGTAGTTTTCTCAGCAAACACACAGTGTGATTGTGATCGACCACTTGATCCGTCAGCATCAAGTGGCATCTTGTATCATCAAAGCTTGGTTGAGTTGTACTCAGCCTTCTCAGTTTTCACCCATGTCCTCTAAATCACTCCAAATTGCAAGTTCTGTGCTAGTGTTACCCCCAAACACACACACACTGTCCTCACCCCTCCTTGGAACTATACACCCTACTTGAACACTTGATGCACTTTCTTCACTTAATTTATGTCGTGGCAAACTAGGCTGTCATTTAAATCGGGAAAGCTTTTTTTTTTTCTTTTGTGGAAAAGGCCTTAAGATAGTGAGAATGAATTCTTGGACTGAATGCACAAGCAAAGTTCTTAAATGGTCTTCCCTCTCTTAGCCAAACTGCATCCTAAGTGACTGAAAGGAAAGATGTAAAGGTTGGTTGATGTTTTGACTTTTTTAAACTTATTGTTTCTCTCTTGCAAGACTGTTTTTGTTGTTTGCCATCAATTGTATCTTTATTAAGGTGGGACCACGTGAAATACCAGCAAAAAAGGTTCACCGAATAAATTTTACAGTACTTTTGCTGCCACATTTGATTTTCTGTGGTCTGTTTTTAGAGTTAAAGTTGCAGTATTCAGGATTGCAAGATAATAGTTGATCGAGTTTCATCTGCAGGTTGTTAGAATACAAATCTTTTGGTATTGCGGCTCTCTATGATGAGCTTATCTTTAAATGAGCAGATAGACAAATGTTTTTTTATAAGTGATGAATGACCTTGGTGGAATATCTCCTCTGAATCCCTAAATGCCATTAATGTTATGTTTATTTACACCGCCGCAGTTGTTGAGGGTCTTCTACCAGTCTGTCTACCAAAGGGATTTATAATTTTACTTGAGCTGCCCTGTGATTGGTTGACTCTGACGTTACAGGTTTGGTTGTAGAGCTGTAAATGGAGCCCAGAAGAGATGCAAGTGTGTGGGTTTTTTTTTTTTTTTTGCATATCACTTGGATTTACAATATTTTGAAAGGTTGTTATGGAATTATTAATCAATTATATCAGAAGAATCCTCCCCTACTATACATTTAAGCACATTCATTAGGCTTTGGTTGGTAGGTTTACAAAAACTGGCCCACTCAAGATTCACCAATCCCGAATTTAGTGTTGTGGGGTTTTTTTTCCCCTGGTATTGTTAAAACTTTTCTTTTGGTTTACACAGTTTGTCACAAACATCAACACAATTAATCAAACCCTGGCACAAGAAATTGTTTGGGTTTGACTATGAACTTTCCACTTCATCCCCAAAACCTTGTAGGTTAAACTAGCACTATATTAAAACAGCAATCCAGTTTCCAGTGATTGAATTCTCTAGCACCATATAGTGCTTAAAAAAATTGCATTCGTACTTTTTTAGAAGAGTCTCCTGATTATAAATTAGATGACTATGACTAAACTTACCTTGCTAGATGGTGTATTTTGCTATCACACTTAAATAAACCAAAGGCCTCTGCTTTGAGTGTTCAATCTTGAGGCAACACATTGCAAACAACTCAAAAGCCAGTTTCCACACAACTCCTCTGTTGCACCAAGCACCTAAAACATGACCCGTGTGTCTCTGTGTGTAAATGTTGCCCCATTTCACATTTAATGTTTGTCTTTTTTTTTTTCTTTTTTTTTTTTTTTTGTAATTCACATTCAGTTCTGTGGGAATACGTACGTAGGAACAATAAAATACACTTAATCTTCTCAATAACATGAAATACCCATATAGATCTATGATCAGAAAGGTGTAAACATAATCCATGCCACAAATTGACGATTAATCCTATTTCTTATCAAGCACAGGCTATCATTCATGACGTGTTTATGTGTCTCAATTGCACCTAGTGATGAAGTTTGCAGGACTTGTGACACTGGAAGTTGAAACTCCTGTTAAGTGTGGCAGGAAGTGTGATGCTTGTCGCTCATGTGTCAACACGGATGATGTGTGTCATGAGTTGTGGGAACTTCCTCTCAGCAGTAGTTTCCAATGAAAAATGTCAAATCATGCCACTTATGACATTTTAAGTCTATGTTGTGTTGATAATGGCGCAACATAGACTTAAAGTGTTTCAGCCTGTTGCTGTCATCAAACATTGTGACTTCACTCATTTTCTACCGCTTTATCCACTAAGGGTCGCGGGGGGCGCTGGTGCCTATCTCCAGCTAACATAGGGCGAGAGGCAGGGTACGCCCTGGACAGGTTGCCAGTCCATCACAGGGCCAACATTGTGACTTCTCATTTAAAATTAGAATTTGTTTTATTTGCACATGCACCATTTAGTGATAGTGAATTTAACCTCTGCATTTAACTTCCACCTTTTTTTTACACATCAATAGTGAACACACACACACAAACTGAGCACAGGAGCAGTGGGCTGCACTAATGTACACCTGGGGAGGAATCGGTGGAACCTTGTTCAGAGTTGGACCGACAACCCTCCGGTTATGAGCCCAATTCCTTTCCACTTGGACACGTGTCCAAGTGACCTTGCTGTGAGGCAACAATAGTAGACACTTCTCTGCCATTTGCCATAAAATAGAAGATTAATTTACAAAATGTAGGGAAGAATCACACACACCTGCTACTTTTCTTTATCCACTAAATAAACATTGAAATAACATATATATATGTTATTTTATATATTATATACCCACATTGTCTTGCCTCACTTGCATATCTGTGGACCAGTCATCCAGCATTTATTTTGTTGATAAACATGAAGTGGTTTCTCTTTCGATTTTTTTGCCCACAGTGTGTGACAGCAGAATCTCATGACAGTGATGATTCAGACAATGTGACTCACATTTATTTATGGGGGGGAACAACAGTGATGCAGGAATAACCAAACACTAACTACTGTCAACACTGAATGTAACCCAGTTAATGGAACTAGAAAGTGACAGGAGTTAAGAAAAAAATGTAGCTTTTTGTAGCAACAATGTGAGTGAGAACAAACTGCAAAAAATTAAGCAATAAAATATACCATATAAACAGGCACATGTGGAACTGTATAAATAACTACGGCTACAGTGATCAGCCAACACATTAAAACTGTAGACTAAATGTGTCTATGTATTTTATTTTTTTAACTTTATAAAGCCATGAAATATTAACAATACAAAATAAAATTGTTATTAGAATGATGTCTTTAAAATAGGCTATGGATTGTCCACTGCCCCAAAATAATAAGCAGTTTTAATGTTGGTGTTTATTTTAGTTACTGTTGGACACACACTTTCAAATATGAAAGCAAATGTATTCGTCATATTGTAATATTGTAAATCCAAATATTGAGTATATGATGCAAAACAGGAAAAAGAACCCATGGTATAGAGTAATGGGGAGGGGTGGAGAGAAACGCAGTTTGTTCTTTGCCTCCTTGTGACATAGTCAGTGCCTCTGATCAACAAGACACAGCAATGAATGGTGAGTATTTCCATCCTTGAAATGATAACTTGTGTTTGTTGTTTTATTTGATGCACATTGTTGTCCACACTTAGAAACTAGATCAAAATTCAGATCATGCAGAGAAAAGGAAGTAGTTTACATTCATAGTTATTTATTATGTTTTAATTTTCAAGTTCAGAGTTTGAAAAATTTGCTATTTCTTGTCCGTTTGTTCAGTTTTTTAAAGGCTGCTATTCTTTTTTCAATTAAACCTCATCAGTCATTCCAAACCTGAATCTGAACCGAAAATTTTATTATACATTTTTAACTATTTTATTACACAATCCATTAATATGTTTTCTTAAACAGTTTACTCTTAATCCTATAGATTTGAAGAATGCATTCCATATACCTGTTGTTACTTAATTACTATTTAGAAATGCAATCATAATAATATAGTTTATTTTCTTTACATGGACACTATTGAATAAATGCTTATGTATTCAACTGTAAGCCTGAACTTTATAAAACAAATCACACTATAAAGTAGCCGTACGTCACTGAAGAGGTCAGTTCATAGCACACCCACTTCATTTAAACATCAGTGCCAGCAGTAAATGATGGATGTGATACGTTTACATGTAATGTTATTTGCAAACAAACTGGCAGCATGATCTGTCAGAATATCATAGATATTAGATAGCTGACATTGCCTCAGAAGAAGGATTAGATTAGATTAGATTAGATTAGATTAGATTAGATTAGATTAGATTAGATTAGATTAGATTAGATTAGACTTTATTGATCCCATACTGGGGAAATTCACTTGTTACAACATGTAACATTGTTACAACAATCGTGACAAGTTCCATATTCATCAAGAGTGTTCATGCACAACACTGAGTACACTGACATAACAGGCTCCTCTTGAATATGTGTGTAAGTGGGCAGAGCTAACTAAAGAATTAGTTATTTGAGTACATTTTATTATGAATATAGTAACACACATACTGTATGTTGTGGTTAATTATATAGCTGTAGTATATATAAACAATTTATATAAACAATGTAATATGCTGTCTGTTAAACAGAATTAGGGCTGTCACAAAAAGAAATTGGTTTAGATGATATATACAGTATGTTGTGGTAAATAGAGCGATAAAAATACAATTGCGTCCTTGTTTTATCCCCATTTATTCTAATGATGTAACAATGAAAATAATGTGAGTACATCCTTTCAAAGACAGATGGGCTTTTATTTCCTTACATTATTTAGCATTAGCATTTTACACATTTTACACATCTAAATATCTACAGTATATTAATATAATGTTACTTTTGTTTTGGATTGAAGGAGCTCGACTGGCTGAAATGGTGACTTAAAAAAGAAACATGCATGTAAACGTCAATAAATTGTGGCTAGCAAAATTATTTGGTTCACTTTTATAAATCTTGCTATAAATTCACAATTAGTAATAATAATAATAATAATAATAATAGTAATTATTGTGACAGGCCTGCTTAACATTTATGTATATTAATGTTTATTATAATTTGATGTCATTATATATATTGTAACATGAAGTATGTTATTGTTCTTTGTCCTTAGATCCAAACTCATCTTCTTTTATCTTAGACTTTGGCTCCATTTATGATGCACTCAACTTCACTTATAATGACAGTGAGTTCATCATTAACCCTGCCACACAGCCCTGCAACTCTTTCTCCATCCCTGACACAGTGATGGTCACAGTCAGCACGTTCTACATCCTCATCTTTCTGTTGGCCATTCCTGGAAATCTGGTGGTGGGCCTGGTGATTGGCCTCAGTAAGCAGTCGCTGCCGCCCTCTGACCTCTACCTCCTTCACCTGGCCATTGCTGACCTCCTCCTTGCGATCACTCTCCCATTTTGGGCCGTCTCTGTGTCGTGGGGCTGGGTGTTTGGAGATGCCATGTGCAAAATTGTCACCATCTTTCAGGAGCTGAGCTTTTACTCCAGCATCCTGTTCCTGACCTGCATCAGTATGGACCGCTACATGGCAATTGTGCGCGCAATGGATGCACGCAAGGCGAACCGCCAGCTGGTCAGCTGGGGAGTTTGTGCTGCTGTCTGGGCTGTGGGAGCGTTGCTGTCTCTGCCAGGCCTCTTCAGTTCCACATTCTCTTCTCAGAATTCGAGACATATAGTGTGCGCTGAAAAGTATGACCCAGCCAGTGCTGATGAGTGGCGTCTGGCCACCAGAATCCTGCGCCATGCTTTGGGTTTTTTGATCCCTCTGACCATCATGTTGACCTGTTATGGAGTGACCATCCAACGTCTCCTTCACATCCGTGGTGGATTTCAGCGACAACGTGCCATGAGGGTGATTGTGGTCGTGGTTGTGGCCTTTCTGCTTTGCTGGACGCCGTACCACATTGCAGTGATGACAGATTCATTCTTCAGGACAAAGCTGGTGCCCTACCGCTGCCCAGCAAGGATCGCGGTCGATCAGGCCATGTTTGCCACCCAGAGTCTCGGTCTGCTCCACAGCTGTGTGAACCCGGTGCTGTATGCTTTTGTGGGAGAGAAATTCAGGAGAAGGCTGCTGCAGATAATGAGGAAGTTCGGTGTCATGGAGAGAGCATCGGTTACAAGGGCCAGCAGATCTTCTCTGTCATCAGAAATCACTTCCACAGTCATGTGAGAATAACAGAGGAACACAGCGACAAATTAAACTCACCAGAGGGCTGTTTCACTGAAGCAGAATAAAGAAATCCAGGATTATAGAAAACCCAGGATCAGATCACTTCACCCTGGCTTTTTTTTTTCACATAGGGCAACTGAGGATTAGGACATGCAGCTAGGCCACTTGAGGTCTAGCTGCATGACTGAATGCAGGATGTACATAGGCTAGAAATAAACTTTGTGGTAAGTGAAGTGCACCTCATTTGAAAGCATTATAATCATTAATAAGAAGATAATGATGCTTTTAACAGGTTGTAGTGTGCACAGTCCAAAAGCAACTTGTTGCTACTTTGAATGATTCTTTGTATAGAAATTGCTGATTCAAATGGCATTACATAAACATCCAAGAGTTACAGGAACCACAGGTTTGAATGATCTGTAGGACTGACTCAATAGTTGCATTACATCATGAAGCTCATATTGGATTCTGTACATTGCTACAAGAGGATAACTTCGGTCAAACACAAAGCAAATTGCACTTAGTTGCTTTACTTTATGAGCATGTTTATAATGTATTCTGAATAACTAGTGTCTTAAGTAACGTGTTAGTCTGGCAGCTGGTTTTACTCTTTTTGTTTGTGTTGATATTAAACAAAGTGAAAGGACAAAATAGATATCCATGGCTTCCTCTATCTATGGTTTGTGAAACAGCCCTTTGACAAGAATTCGGGTCAATATTTTATAACATTGACAGTTTATTAAATACTTTGTCATATTATGCTCTTTTTTTTTATCTGTTATTTAACGTGGTTTTGGTTTCAGTCATGCACGTCGACATGGGGAATGTTGCTTAAAGGGAAGCTGTAAATTTTTCTGTGCGTGTGTGTGTTTTGTGGTTAAACATTTCAACCTGCTCACTTGAGCCTGAGGAAACCTTGGAAACCTTGACAAGTTTCAAGTGTGGCTACATTTCAACATGACAGTACCTTTGTGTCACAACCTCGAGACAAAACTGCTGCTGTGGAAATACGTAGAGAAGCAGCAGACGAGTGGACCTGGAGGTCACATAAACCACAGCTCAGTGTATGTTACATGGTAAAATCTTGCGAACATTTTATGTGATTTAAATCTACATTTCATTGTGATTCCTTCCACCTTATGTGCTGCCACAAGAACATAATCTTGTAAAGCACTGTATAACCCCTATCCAAGTTTTTATAGTTGTATTTTCTTTTTAACATGCATGTATTCGGTGAGGACAACAGTTTGTCATTCATAGGCAAAATAATTTTATATTTTTTGTTTCATTAATAAAGTTTCATATTAAATTGTACACTGATCCCTGTTTATGTTTTTGGCCCTTGCCATGGCCACACGTTATGACAAGTCACAGTAGGAGAAGCACAGGTGTAAATAATCAAATTAATAACGCCTTAATTCCACATAGGGTCCTCAGGGGCTTCAGAGGTTCACTAGCCGTGTCTCCATTTCAGGGTCTGGGTCCTCCCAAGTTTGCAGCCTACGAAGTCATCTCCTCCTTCGGCTTCACACTCCGGAGGAGGCGGAAGTCATGCCTGTGTGAAATGAGACGGCCTCACCTCACAGGCTGCACACAGAGAGGCTAAACGCTTCCCTCCACAGTTCAAAGTCCTGAATCATAGTTCCTCTGCTCCTTGAAGTCTGACTGGGTATTTAAGTACTAATCAGCCAAAACATCCTATAAATCTAATATATTTATTTCACATAAACTATATTTAAATTTATCTAAAATATGTTTTATTTTTTTAACATAGTTGTAGAACAGAAAGTAGTATTATTTGTGATCTTTTTCAGTCAGTTTTAGTTTTGTGATTATTTATTAGTTATTATTATTTTATGTGTGATGTATCTCAGGCTGAGAAACAAACATGGACAAGTCAAACAATTTCCCTTAAATGTTACCAATCTGAGATATGATTTACAAATATAACTTATCTCCTCACAGATACATTGAAAAACAGATAGAATTCAAATCAAAGAAAATAATTTTACATGCAAGTCAACTAAACCAATGAAGTCAGCTCTATAAGTATTCACAGCAGATCATTTTAGACATAAAATATTAGAACTAACACAGGTTTGACCAGGTCAAATAAACCTGGTTAAGCTTCTTAACTCTTCACTGTAATTCCCAAATAATAATATCTAAATAATATGAAGAATATGTAGAAATTACTTCATAAGTCCCTCAATATTTAATGATAAATTCAAAATTATACCTAATTATATGATAATTATATCTTATTTTTGTATTGTAAACAAACAAAAAAAAAAAGGTATGCCGCTGGCGCGCAAAGATTTCTGGGATAGCCTTCGCTGAGAAGGATACACAAATGTATCCTACAATAACGGGGCAAACATTGGTCGCGTCACAAGGAGCCGACGATTCGTGTGGAAATTTTGGGGCAGCCCACGGCGCGGTGCTGTGACGCATTTTGACGACATCCGGACGACAAATCCACACTAAAAATGACCCGCACTTCAACTGAGACACAGCAACTGTCACCCTGTCCTCACTACTTGAGCTGAACAAAGCTGCCGTTAATGTAAGCACTAGCACCAAATGTCTGCTGTGTGTTCAGCAACAGGAGCTATTTCTTTCCTGTTTACACGTTTATGAGCAGAGCAGCCTGTTCTGAAAGAGAAGCACTGTGAAAAGCAGTGAATGGAGGTAGGACAAGTGTTGTTGCCTAATTTGCAGCCTGTATGCTCATTTAATGCACCGCAGGAAAAGAATTACAAACGGTGATTCTGACACCTTTTGACCCATTCTTGTTGTGATCATATTGGGCTTTCAATTCAACACTGCAACTGATTAATTTACAAAGCCAAGTAGTGAGAACATTTTGTCACTGCTAAAAGCCGCTAACCTCTCCCCATCCCCCTGTACATGAAGCAAAGTCAGGTTCATGAGGACAAGGAGGAGCTGCGTGTTGGTCTGAAGAAGGAGATGTTGCCACATTGTCTGTTATAAAGTTTAAGTCCTAAACCACAACAAATGTATTTGCAAAACAACAGCTTAAGGAAAACACAGGGCAAACACTACACACTGTAGCAGAAAGGTGAATATAAATAATTATTATAAATAATAAGTAAAGGCATAAAAGTTCAACAACTAAAACATTATTGTTGGAAAACCCTTTTAAATGCAGCCAAGTCTTTCCCAGTTATGATGCAGTTGAGGCCTCTCTACTGCATTCTGTGTCTGTGGAGAGTTGTATTTACTTTCTGCTCATACATACAGTTGAGGACAAAATTATTAGCCCCCCCATGAAAATGTCATTGTTTTATAAGTATCTCCCATGTGCTGTTAAACAGAGCAAAGAATTTTTAACACAGCTTTTACAAACATCCTAGTTTGATTTTGGATGCTTCCATTATTTGACTTTGCAAACAGAAATGAAAGTAATCCACAAAAACCCAAAAAAGGATGTTTGAAAAAGCTTCATTTAAGACATGGAAGATTCTTTCAAAACAATGACATTTTTATGGGGGGGGGGGGCAGTATGTATACTCATATTTGTTATTTCTTTAGAATCTTTTCTGGAATAAATTATATTTTTTGGACTATTAGACCTATGTACCATAGCTAGTATGGCAAGTTAGTATTATGAACTGTGGCTGGACTAAGGTTAGGCCTAAGGCTTTAGTTAGGCTATCCAAATGAATTAAAGTCAGAGTGTGTGTACCTGGTATTTCTTATGTTGTGGGACCTAAATCTGTTTACACAGTCACATTATGGGGAATTGACTTCCTTATGGGGACAAAAATTAAGTCCCCATAACATAAATTACTACATTTTAAGGTGGAGACATGTTTAAAGGTAGGCTGAGGTTAGGGTTTGGTTAAGGTTAGGGTCGGGGTTAGGGCTAGGGCTCTAGTAATTATGGTTAAGGTTAGAGTAAGTCTCCAGGCAATGAATGCAAGTGAATGCATTGTTCTCTGAAGCCATGGAAACCAGTGTGTGTGTGTCTATAGTAGGTTGTGAGGACAGATTTCAATTCACACCTATACATAAGAGAACAGTTTGGCTGCTTCTGTTAACTTTAAAGTTGGTTTTAGGGTCGGTAGAATTATAGTAAGGGTTAGGCATTTGGTTATTATGATTAAGGTCAGAGTAAATAAAGGGCAAGGGAGTGCATCATGTCTATGAGGTCTCGCTAAGGAGAATGTGTCTGTTTGTTTAAGAAACTTTGTTCTGTCATGAATATCTCAACACAGTTAAGATGACAACCTCTTTGTTGTCTTCATTTGGCCCGTGAATTAAATATGTGTCCCACACTAACACTCCTCTCTTCCTCTGTGCCAAGTATTGCACCGTCTCGCATGTTCTACTGACCTCAGGTTGGCTAAAAATGACAAGGGGGCGGGGAGCCGAGCAATGAGTGGGCAGACAGATCACCACGCAGCTGTCATTGTGAGGCTTGCTGGACTGTCACTGTCATTTCCCCCTTCGGACTGACTGGCAGAGAGTAGGGGGAGATCATGAGTGGGGTGGCTTAGCTGACGGGGCAAGGAGGAGGGGGGACTGTGCAACTTTCTGGACAGGACCTGATGCTTGCATTCAATCGGAGAAAGCTAAGAACAAATCTGAAGGACTGGGAATAAAAGGATCTCACTGAAGATTCACATACGTTCTGCAAGTGGCAAACAACTGGGAGATGGTGTCAAGAGGCTGAAAGGTCAGGGAACATTGGGGGAAGGAAGGTAAAAACTTGGGCCTTTACTTTCAAGCGACACATCAAGGGAACTGTTAATGCAACATGATCCAGAGGGTCCTGCCCTAAAAATACCTCTGGGCAGCAGAGTGGAGCTATCTCTATCAGCTGAATTACCTGGTAATCAACAGTTGATTTCTCCTCTTCTGACAACACCTAACCTCAGAGAACAGCAGATTAAGTAGAGTTCACCCATGTCAGAAATGCTGCTTCATGATTTGAGTTGGTTTTCTAAGTAAAGCAAATCTATAAAATGTGAGGATATGCTAACTCTAATAGATATGTGAACATTGTTCATAAACACAGATGCCCTGGTTGAATTTTCGTGTAGAATATTAGGAGCAGTCAGTGCTGCATTTGTACTCTTTAGGGGGGCAGTTACTAAATTCACTTTGGGGGTGGTGGTTTGCCAAATCAGTTGAACCATGAGGAAAGGAGAAGTGCAAATGACCCTGAAAAAAGGGGCAGATGAGGCAGTGGCACCTGCAAGTCCCATCATTCCCCCAAAACGGTCCAAATCAAACCCCGAGCAAGTTGTCCCAGAGTCTCGGGGACTTGGCTATCCCACCCAAACTCCCCCTGTTTTTATACGTAAAATGAGGAACGCCGCTGTGGGGACAGGCTGTGACATCCGTCTGAAGGTGACGGTGGCTGGAGACCCCCAGCCTTCCCTGTACTGGTACCACAATGATGAGCTCCTCAACATGGAGAACCAGGAGTATGGGGGGCTTTGGATTAGGGACTGCAAGCCAAGTGATGCCGGCCTCTACACCTGCATTGCCAATAATCACCTGGGAGAGGCTCGGAGCAGTGCTGTCCTCGCTGTCTTGGATCTGGGTGAAGGTAAGATCTATTTTTTTTTCTTGCATTTAGACTTTCTTTAAAAATATATCTTTTTTTTTTAAAATTAATTTTGCAGTGTTCCACATGGGTCTCAATCAAATAGTATGCAAAAAGACATCTAACATTATACTTCAGGTATCTACCAACATTTTGAAAACTAAGTAAGGTGCCTTTAATTGATTAATAACTGCAAAATTTGGTTTCTCCTCAAGGCAGTGATAACTTATGACATTAAATTACACTTGTAATATAACATCCATGAAAATTACCCAGGACTGCCTTGTCTTCCATGTTGGCAAGACCTCGAGCCTTTGATGTAAGCCTGTCTAACTTCCTGTTCCTGTTGCTATAAAATGACGCAGGTGGGACATTGACAGCTGTATCTACCACATATGTTAAAACAAACACATTTTACACTTGTCATTCAGTGCTAAAAGTTTGCCATTATTCGATTTATTGTTATTATCCCTCTAAAAAGTCAAAACTGAAATCAATAAAAATGTTTCATTTTATTCATGTGATGTGCTCCAAGTGGAGATGAAGAGAAAATGAAAATTGTTGAAAGACATATCCTTCCTACACATACAATCAAATATTTCAGCATACTAAATATTTCTAGTAGATAGTATACAAACTAAATGTTTTTAGTTTTTTGTTGGTTCGACAAATTCAAACCTTTCACACACCTTTGTTTTATGCCTTTCGAGGTCCACATTCATACCCAGCACAGTAATAAGGAACTGCATTAAATTCTTCTGTTAATTTACTTTTTGTTCATGAGGCATTTGTAATCGCTCTTTGAAATTCTATAGCAGTTGTAAAGTAAAGTCAGTTAGATTCTCACCATGCATTCAGGGTAAATTGTATGCAAGTAAACCTGTCTTCTGATATAGCTTGACAAACTCAAATCAAGCATCGGGAAGTGTATGACAGTCAGATTCTTCAATTTCTTTCCAAGGATGTGCATAAAGCTCAGAGGGCCAGTGCAGCTATTTTTTCATTTTGATCAAAAAACCCTCTCATTCTATCATGCTTGTCACCTGCAGCACTGATCTAAATTCAGCTTAACTGCTTTGAAAAATGACAATACCTACACCACATATATATCATATACAATATATCAGCTCAGGTGCTTTTTTGTTCTGCAGTGCTCAGCATGAGTGTGTGGTGGAAATTACTTCTCAATATAGAATTGCCTTTTCCTGTTGTAGGAGAATGTTTGTGGGATTTGCATGCACTCAGGTGTCAAGAATCATCACTGCAGAAGATTTGGTGAATGGTAGTGCTGCCTGACGCTGTGTAAAATGGGACTTTGCTTGTTCATAACATTCCCGTCTGACAATGCTGCAGCAAGATGCTTTGTGACAAAACTTCTGCAGAATGGACGAGGCAAATCCAGATTTCTCATTTCAGTCTGAGCAGCAACAAAACACAATATAATATTTCCTTCACACTGAACAGAGAGTATCAGAGCATCAAGTGTTGGGAATGAACAATTAGACATTTTTTAAAAACAGGAAATTGCAAAATATGTAATGCAATTAGCAAATTGCAAAGCCTTCCAAGACCGAAACCTCCATTATGTAATACCATCTTATTTGTATAATGTAATTTCCAGCTTGGTAATACAAATAATAGTGTGGTAATATAAAGATAATATTTCCAACGTATTACCCAGGTAATAGCGTGGTAATGAGAATTACAATTGAATATTATCTGTGTATTATGTTCACATGAAAATTCAACATATTAAAAAGGTAAAATTCACCCCCTTCATAGTCATACTCATTTTCCATTGTTATTACAAGCTATTACTTTGTGATTAATAGAGAAATAAAGTGATAACACCATACTATTACATCATACATACTATTAGTGCTATTATTGATACAATATTGACATGCAAACTATGACCATACTGTTACGGCATTGTAATGGCATGTCATTTAATGTAATAATGTTCTATTGTAACAAAGTTGATGAAAGGTTGACTTGAAAACATATAGTAACTCAAATCACAATTGCAGTATGTAAAAAAAAAGAAAGAAAATACCGTTGTGTATTCCCCAGATTATCCAGCCCCTATCAAACATGACTATCATCATGTCAGCACTTAATAAATGTACTGGAGCCCGCACTTGGAAGTTATAGTAGAATATCACACCACATCCGTGAGATACAGTAGAGTAGCAGTAATCGCACAAGTGCAGGTAATTGTAAACAAGGCAAAAAGGTTGGTCACATATTTCTGTTTCAACTAAAATAAATCCTTTAGCCAACAAAAGAATTGTTGTTACAAAAAGTTTTTGTAATGTATTTAAGGATCGTATGGATCCCGAGCTACAGTAGATGATGTGATTTTATGCCATAGTGGTGTGTACTGCCTATTCACAACAGTCACTAGTATAACTATCAAAACTATACTTAAGATCTCCACACAGGGTTTAAGAGTGAGAAACCTGGAGCTGCAGTTTTTCTTTGACTGTCCATTTTAACCTTCCTTCTTTATTCTGCTTCACCATGTGCTTAGTCTACAGCTGTCCCATCACTCACTGGTACCGCCTGAGCCCTTTCTCTCTCTCCCTTTTTGAAAATGTCTCTCTTTACCGCCCCCCTGGCCCACCAACTCTCCCCAGTTATTTATACAGTGGAATGTGCCAGGCCTTAGATTTTTCTGATGTTAGCAGGCCAACGTCTCTCCTGTTACCCACAAAGACATCACTGCTAATTTTAGCCTGGGGCTGGATGACTGTTTTGTCCCTCTACTAATCAGGGTATGGGCCAATTTTCAATCCACAACACCCATTTAATATCTATTTGCATCATGATGTCTAACACCTGATGTAATGCCCGGCATCTGCTGTGATCTATATTGTTTGTTCTCCAAATTCTCTTTGTCCTGAGACAATCAGTTCCACCTCTGTCGGTATTTTAACTCCAGTTCCACTTCACAAGTCACCTGTTGTAGTAACTACTGTGAAGGGGCCTTTTTGTTTTTAAATCATTTAATATGACAAACTTGTAGTACAGTAAAAAAGGGAACTAAGAAGCTCTGCAGCTCATTCACTTCTTAATGAATAGCACACATACATAAAGCGTGCTAAATGTAAATTCTAATAAAATATCAAAAATAATAGCTAAATTTGAAAACACACATACTACTTTAAGACATTTGAATCGTGGTTCATATACAATTTCTATGTTTCTGACCACATGAGGGCAGTGAAAAGAAGCTGTAAGCACAACACAGTCATGCAGTAATATTAAATTTTGGGTTAATTTGCTTTGCTTTTTTATTTCTCCAGCCCCACAGAGCGGCATCAACTGTGCCTCTGAATGTTTAGGGCAATTGCGGGGCTGACACAATAGGCTACAGGTGGTAAATCCACAACAATGAGGTGAAAGATGCTAGAAAGCTGCATGGAGCTTGAGAGCCCTGCAGATTCAGGTGATTCTCTGGATGATTTAAAACAGCTCAATAACTTATAGTGATGGTTATGGCAATTATATTTAAAATGTATGGCGTTATAATGCCTTTTAACCTTTCCACAGAGAGCTGTTAATAAGAACTTCAGATGTCGTCAGAGAGTGTGACTGTGGCACCTTTCCAGTATGTTTGGATAGTGTCCACAGTGTTGTCTTCCTCTTGGCCCATGAATGTGAGTGAACAGGTGGAGCTGCAGATACACAGTGGAAATCCCCTACACCACCATGTTGCTTTAATAAGCACAAAAACAAATGCTTTTTTTTTGCTTTAAATTGATTTAAAATGCATTTTTGCTTTAAATTGTCTTCAAATCATTGAAAGGTAATTAACTAGTTCATTTGAACCTCTCTAAACGAATGTGGTGTCAAGGCAGTTTTGTCCGAATCACAGTCACTTTGGCTTTTGTGAGTGTGTGATGGCTTTGGCATGTGCTCATCATCTGTAAAAGGAGTAAGAGCTCATGAAACATATTGAAGGGCAGCAGTGGTTTCAATACTTTGATGTTTCCCCCAGGTCTTAAATTATTGAGGCTCTTAGAGATCAGTAACCATCTTGTAGTGCAGAATGGAAAGTATATGTTATCTAAAATGTCTGCTTAGTGACTGAAGTGACTAAAGTGGCTTTTAGTTGTTAACTTTATGTACTTACTTTTTTGGGAATAAGTGTAAAAAGTTTGTCATGTTGCTTAAGTAAAATATTTTATTTAATCTTTATCAAAGTCGTCTGACCTGAGTAGCAGCAGTAGAATCCCAGTATGGAGTCCACACACTGGTGGTAATGCTGTGATCAGTGATGAAACTCTACTGTAGTGATGGGAAGTGGAGGGCACACATTTTATCAGCATGAATAACCTTAGGCATGGAAGAATTAACATATTTTAAAACAGAATAAATTGTCACTAGATGGGTTCCCCTTGACCTGATTTGCACATGGAAATACAGTAAGTTAGAAAATAAACTGGAACCAAAATCGGTGAATAAAGGAAGGCATTTAGAAATTACGTGATTTAAATTGCACACCAGCATCTGCATTTCATGAGGACTGATAAGGAAACCACAGTATTTCTCAAGCAATAATTACAGGGCTTTTTCATCGCATACTTTTTGATCTTCCTTGGCATTCTTAATTTACATCATTTAGTTGTGCCTTCTTATCCTTTTGTGGTGACCTAGACTCTTGTGCCACCTACTGCTTATCCCACTGAACCAATTCAATTCAATTTTATTTGTGTAGTGCCAATTCACATCATACATTATCTCAAGGCACTGTACATAATAAGGCCAAAACCTTTACAATATTACAGAGAAAAAAAAGAAACCCAACAGTTCACACAATGAGCAAGCACTAGGCATCAGTAGAGAGAAAAACTCCCTTTTAACTGGAAGAAATCTCTGACAGAACCAGACACCAAAATATTCACTTAATAGCAGTTCTTTTGCCAAAATTCTGAAAATTCTTTTAAAATGTCCGATATATTTTAATCAAGACCAAGATAATAATGGGACCAGGTGAAGAACAGTGGATAAATAGATTGTTGAGCAGGGTGATTAAAAGACAGGATGAATGAGATTTATACTACAACTGAGTTGTACCAGCTATTAAATAATGTATTTTATTTTTGTCTATTTGTAGGTCCAAACCAATGTGTAATACAATAGCAACCTCTGTTATGGCATGTCAAAGGAAAATGATTTTCAGGTTATAAATATGATGAGTAGGTAAGTTTCAAAAGTTGAAAGAATTTCTTGAGAAACTTGTGTCAATTAATTAAACAACAGGCCACGAAGCTAGTAAAAAGTAGTAGCTAGTAAAGTTTGAAAAGCTAGTAGTAGCAGGCTATGCTGAAAAAATGCAAATGTCAAGCCCATCCTTTGCGTTGCAGGTGTCGCAGGTACTGCAGCCAATTGTTCCATAGAGTCCATAAACAGAAATAACAGGTTCTTTTTTAAAGTATTGTGAGGGCTCCAGACAACTGCTGTTTTTAAAAACTTTTTGGTGCAAGATTATTTACTGATGTCTATTTGGACATAAAGAAGATTTTAACACAAAAAGATAAAATGTTGCTTTTAATTTGATGCCCATAGGCCCCCATAGTCTCTTAAAACACCCATGGAACTGAAAAGGGATAACACTCTCTACAGATGTGACAGGGGCTGTTGGATTTTGATGAAATATTCTAGAGCTGTAGGTCGTAGCCCAAAGAAAAAATGTTTACATTCTGTTTTTTTTTTGCAGGTTTTCTTGCAAAACAATTTTAAACCTTAAAATTCACTAGAATTGATGCAAATAGTTAGAAATTTCTTATTTCGTAACACAATAGTGCAGGTTTAATGTAGGTGCACTGCACAATGTGCAACATGTAGATATTTTATTTTCATTTTTATTTTATTTATATCAGGGAAAAAAAAAGAAAACATTAATCATTCATAATCAATCATCTTACCTGTTTGCCCTGGACTGAAATGTCTTTTTAACTCGTTCTATTTTCTTCTGCTGATTTTCACACAATGCTGCTTACACATTTGCAGCATCTTTTCCCTCAGGGTGAGGAAATCTTAAATTGTTCAAAACGTGTCATTGGCGATAACCAGTGAAAGAACAGGCTTATAAGCTCTCACTCATCTTCTACCACTTTATCCTCCACATGAGGGTCGCGGCGGCACTGGAGCCTAATCCCAGCTGACATAGGGCGAAAGGCCAGGCCTATACTCCACAATCATTAGCAAATGAATCACACATTAAAGCAGCAGTTTGAATTTGTCATGTACAATATCAAAAATATGTTGTTTTGTGAGTGAGTGCAGCAATTAAGTGTATCATATCCCTATGAAGCAGAGTATCTTTGTGTAGTCAGTGAACAGGCAGTCATACAGTTTCTGTGCGAGCTAACAGTGTTCCAGCAATGCAGAGGAGTGAGGAGCTCCCTGAAGCTGTTGCTGTGGTTTTCTCTTTCTCTGCCGACAGCACATCATCGCGTTACACCAGCTGGAAAATGAGACACAGACACATGGTGAGGAAGGCGAAAAATGTCACCCAGAGCTGTAGAACACAGATCTAAAAGGAAAAAAAAATGCATCACTCCCACTGTTTTTTTTTCTGCCTATCACTGTGCGCTGCATGTGGGGTGGAACACAGCGAGGAAAGATGCTTACACTGTCGCTGGCTATTGTGTGGATACGGGGAGGTGGGGGGGGCTCCCTCTGTGTGGATGATATGCATTCAAAAGACATTTCCACCTGCAGATGGAGGTTTATGCTCTGTGCTTTTTCAGGGACGGATTTTCTTAGAGGAGCTGCTGAGACTTTGAGGTGCAACTTGTTACATAATGGACCAAAGTGCCTTCTCTGCTTTCTTTTTTTCTTTCTATTTGATTGAGGAGCTATCACATGCATGCTGGCAGATTTAAACTATATAACAAGTTGGACCATTTGCAGCCCAGCCAGATGTTAGAGGCTGGTGTCCTTACACAGAATGTCCTGATTTAGACATGTAGTAATGGCTCAGAAATCCCAGTGTATTCTAGGGAATACCCTGCTGCTGAGTGTAAGCCAAGACAAAAGATGTTTGTTGTGGATATACCAGCAGCCATGAAAATAAAAATCCAGAGCAAAGAAAAAAACAGGCAAGTACAATTTCAGTTATCTTTGTCAAGTATTTCTTACATTTGTATTGTATGTTTGTATATTAATTTGAAATTTTGACAGAGATATTTTTTTTTATTTAAATAACTACTGAATAACTGCCCATACTATGTTTCCATGGTGTCAGATGCAGTGAAGATGATTAAAGCAGATGAAGCTGCTCTGTACACCCATAAATGAGAGGGAAACTAGATTAGGCTAGTGTAATTGCAAGATGTAATCACTATGGCAAACAGAAAGCAGCATCAAGAAACTGCCAAGCTGTAGCTTTGTACTAAATTCAAAGACTCGCAGAAGACTTGCACTAAACGCTGACACACAGTGATGTGTCTGCTTTTGCTCATCCTCTATTCTATTTTGCTCTTAATATGTTGTAAATAAAATTACAGTCAATCTCATAAATTATTATAATTGATGATAAAAAATATTTTCTTCGTTCCACTTAAAAACCTCACAACAGATAAATACATTTAATCAATATATCTGAGCTAAGTTTGTAATCAGTGTGGAAGAAATAGTGACATCTAATGGTAAGACTGAAAATTAACTCTTCCACTAACCCCTACAGTTCCACGTCAGGAAACTATGGTGACCTTCACATAACAGAAATAGTTTTTCCTTTGCATAGTAGCAAAGGGCCTGAGCATTCATATAGTGGAGAGAGGACCTATTGGAATTCCTGAAATTATTATTATTATTAATATTTTATTTCTTCCAAAAGGATCATATTTTTGGGGGGACTAAACGTTGGTGAAAATGGACAAAAAGTGGCACATAAATCAGAACTGGTGGAAAAAAAAACATAATTTGTATTGTATTTTGTACTGTAGTTTGTCCATCCAGGCTGCTATAGAAAAATGTCAAGGCAAGATGGTTGCCTCTGTGATGCAAGGCTGATACCTAAAATGCATTTTAAAAGCTTATTCGAAAGGTATGAAAACCCATATTTTTATGTTAAATACATTTTATACTCTTATCCAAACATACTTGATTTTATTGTATTCAGTTTCTGTCAATAAACCTCTAAATGTTAAAGAATGGACATTTTATCTCTGGCTTAGTAGCTGAAACTTAGACTAAATATTCTGATGTTGCTCAATGCTTTGGGAGTGTAGGTCTCCATACTATAATTTGTACAACAGACTCATTTATTTCTATAAGACATGCTCAAAAAACATCTGCCTCTATAACTGCTTTATTAGATTATTTGCTAGGCCTGACAATTTAAACAAGAATTTTATTTTGAAATCTGAGAAGGTACTATGTCAATATTACATGGATATGAAAGATAATGCAGATTTAATAACTGAGGAGCCAATAATTTCAGAGAGTTAAAAACTCAAAGTTTGATACAAGTAAATAAATTGTAATGTTTTGGTGGATTGGTTTTTTTTTGTTTGTTTTTAAGGTGAATTCATGAAAGCATTTCCAGTATCTCTGGTAATTGCAACTAAAAACAATTGATGTGTTCTTTTACTGTAGGGGAACAGCCTCTGCTTTTCCTTTTATTTTTAAGTAATTCCACCTACAGCGAAGAACACCTCATGAGAGCTGCTGGGATGCCGGTGACTCAATTGTGCTTTCTATTTTGAGTTCTTCCTCTGCTTGAATTTACAGACTTCTTTTTTTCAGTCTGAGAAAAACAGTGATATCTTTTAGATGGTTTAGCATTAACAAATGAATAATTTGAAATGTACCAAAAGGAGAGCATAGAGCATAAGCATTAACATTTAACCATAGTTCCATGATAGCTATGACAAGTTTAACCATGCTAAAGAGATTTCAGTTGAAATTACCTTTGCAATAAGGTTGAGAGTAAAAAAATATAGTGTATTAAAAAATAAATATATAGTTAAGGTTAATGCAACATTGGACATGCATATTTTAACAAGTGGTATTCCAGAGTACCTTAAATTTTCTCGTCACAAAAATTTCCACACACACCAGAATTCACTTCTTCCTTTAATGTACAGTATATGACCACCTGGAACCACATGGTGAAAATTGTCTCACCTTTAAAAGGGAATCTTAAGTTGCATTTCACCAAACACCAACAGTTACTGAATAGGGGAAGGTAGTTTAACATTGTTTTCCACTGGTGAAAGAACACAAAATGTGTAAAAGATTATCTTTGCACTATTTTAATTGGGATTATTAATAACAATTATAACTCAAATTAAGTGAATAATTGTATTTATTCCTGTATCTATGATTTTCAGATTCTGAAACAACAGAGGATGAAGGTGGAGAACAATTTGAGACCAAAGAAGATAGTGGTGAGTGTGAGGACCAGCCTGTGCCCACAGGTATCTACTATGTTTTCAGCTTGCAGTTTTTACTTTAGATGATTTTTAAATGATTATAGATGGAGTTTTTCTTTTGTTTTACTAATTTCATCGCTTTATGAAATAACCTATCATAACCTTTACAGACACTAATGACATTTTTCAGCTGTTTCAAAGGAACAAGTTGCTCATTTTACACTATGAGCTGCATTTAATCCTCTGAACTGATTTATTATCCTTTTATTAGGCTTAGAAGATGTAGAAGATGCAAATATTAGCAAACCTTTGGAAATTGTAATAATACTGCAAACATGGACCACTGTTATTCTGAGTAACATTTGTCTACATGATGGATGTGAGCCAAACCTTTGCTCAGCTCGGTTTTAGAAATATCTGGCTCCTCAGCTGTTAATTGCTCCAGTGTGTTCAGAGAGTATTTGCTGGGTTAGTTTGTCTGCCTCTGGTTTACTCTTAGGTAATTGGTATGAACTGTCAGTTAAATATAGCTTTTTTACATATATATTCAGACAGCTGCTGAAAACAGCTCAGGTCAACGCAGAGTAGGGGTTACATTCACAAAAACCAAACCAATAGCCTGAAAGATGCCGTAAAGCTATTGCAAACTAGAAATTTTTATATATGTTCTTTCTGAGTTTGTAACTGAGAGGTCACTGTTAATTTTTTTTTCTCATTGACTAGGTTGGAATTTTGATCAGTAGATCTTTAATTTTGCTCTGTTTCATAATTCCTCCAAGTGCGTGATTGCTTACGTGTGCAATTTGCCATATTTTTCATTTCGCTTGATATGCAGTGATGGACAAATGTGAAGAAGATAACAGAGCACATGGACATGAGGATCTCTCAAACACAAACAGGCAAGAACATGCAAATGTTGTTTTTCCTTAAAAAGGCCAGTCAACAGAAATACTGAAAACTTACTAATTCTGACCAATTTTGTTTTTAATCCCAAATTTCAGGAGTCAGTCAGAGGATTTTTCAAGAGTGTCTTCACCTCAGGTCCTCCCACCACCATCCCCAAGGCTTGTAAAACGCCCCTCCACCTCTCCAATGCCAAGTCGCTCTGGTTCAACCACACCAGTCAGTTTGCGAAAAAAAATTGTTGTGCCAACTGAATACCAAGACACAGTGCCTGGGGAGTTTGAAGAAAAGGTTAAGCAACCAAAATCAGCATCCCAAAGTAACACCCAGGACTCTCGTCCACAGACACCACTGAGTGAGTACTCCCGCAAAGAATATACCCTTAGACCATCCCCAAAGCTTACCAGGGCAAGCTCAAAGATTTTTGAGAAGGTCCGTGGTTTAGAAGAACGCAGACGAAGCCTTGATATTCCTGAAGGTTCCATCTCTGGAAGATCTTGGGCTGGATTCAATCGTGCTGGATCTGTCGATTCTGATGATGGGGGGAGCCGATTAGGGATCTCTAGAGAAAGTTCCAGGGAAGATCTTCGAGAGGCCCTGAAAGAAGATGCTGCTGAGCGGAGATCTATGTTTAGACAGAGAGCTGCTTCACTCGAGGACAAACCTCGCTACTCCCAAAAGGTTCAGGACATTGAGAACAAGTTTGCAGAAGAGCTGCAACGTATTAAAAAACTTGTTGGTAAACCTCATATGAAGAAATCTTTTTCCACTGAACAGCTTTCACTGCGTGGAAAGCAATGCCAACCATTCAGGAAAATTGAACCTATTCCTCCCCAAGTCCTCCAAAAGCTTCAAGAAAGGGAACGTGCTCAGTGGGCAAGGGAACAGAGAGAAAAAGATTTAAGCCTGCAACCAGTGCAACAAGAAAAGCAACCACAACCACAGCAAGAACAGCATACGACAACTGTAACAGTCAGTAGATTTGGAGAAGTTGATGGCACACCGCAGTCAATGCAGTTATCTGAATTACCTGGTCAACGATTTGTGAGAGAATTAAACAGAGTCAGTCCTGTTACAGAAATCATTCAGAGATCCCCATCACCAGCATTATATAATCAACAGAGGGAAGAGTCACCTACTAGAAACATTGCTGAGATGACTTTACGGAAGATTGAACGAAGGCCACCAAGTCCACTTGTTCAAAGAGTATCACGAATGCAGGAATCCCCCCACATCCAAGAATCTATTTTGCAAAGGGATGAAAATTCAGGGAGAAAGACCCCAGTAGAGGTAGCTCTAAGAAAAATTGAAAACAGACCTGAAAGTCCATTAGTACACAAAAGGTCTCTCATAGTGCAAGATCCTCCACCTCAACCTCCCCAAAAAGCCCGAAGAGTGTCACCAGTCACTTCTCCAGAGGAGAAAATGGAAGCGGAGCTATCCAAACCAACCTCCAAGTTGAGAGTCCCTACAATAATTGTTGAAGATGAAAAGATGGACGTAGATGTTCCTGTGGAGACAAATGGAAAGAAGAAGGTTACCACAGTTAACAAAGATGGACAACAACCAAAGACTAAAGGAAAAAACCGTCGCCCACGACCCATGTCTCCAGAGTTAGGTTAGATTAATTGAAATTCTCTCATTAAGCCTTCTGCAATAATGTCAACAACCTTTTGATTGTTTTCTATGTTTAATCAGCTTGTTATGCAATTCTAGAGATATTTCCCTAAGGTTTGTCTTTTGGTTAACTGTGCAGATTCCTCAGATGATTCTTATGTGTCTGCTGAAGAGGACCCAATGGAGGTTCCTTTATTTGAGTTTCCCCTACAGGATACTGTTGTGTCTGCAGGTGCAGATGTGCTCCTTAAATGTATCATTGCTGGAACCCCCAGTCCTGAAGGTAAACTATTGCATTTTGTGATTTTTAAAAAAGCTAAACAATTACAAATTTAAGGTGGTTGATATTTACATGAAATTATTTGTCTGCTTTGTTCAAGTTACCTGGACAAAAGACAACAACAAAGTCACAGGCAATGCAAATTACACAGTCAAAGTGGAGGGTGAACGACACACCCTGTTCATCAAATCAGCAAAAATAAGTGATGGCGGCAAATACTGTGTAACTGCTGTTAACCAGGTGGGGAAAGCGTCAAGCATTGCCACTCTTACAATTAAACCTGGTAAGTTTGATTTTTAAGATATCAGATGGAACTTAACTTAGTACAATATATACAAGGTTGTGCTTGGTGAATTTAAAGATTAAATCCTAAATTAATAAATTAGCTTTACTATGCAAAGATTATACTTATTATTATTGCTATTAAAAATGGTTTTGTAAGGCAGAGTTTAATTACAAATATATCATTTAGAGCAGTTCAACCAGATGAAGACTGTCACGTCAATGTTGATATGTCTTTCATGTCTTTCACTGTTACCTTAAGTAAATTACTGGCAGAAAAATTCAGATTTTTTCCCCTATATGTATTTAACATATCTTATCATCTTAAAACAAGAAACTTATGTTTTGTTTTTCCACACCGGCATTATATTTCTGCTGATTTCTTCCCTACTCCTTTGTCATTATCTTTGAGCAAACCTGTGTGCCATATATTCCAGCTGAACAACCTCACTTATAGTTACCATAGCAACTCAGAGGCAAAACTGAACCTATAAATTGCCCACTGAGACTCACTAGCTCCACTCACTGTGAATCCACTGTTGTTTGGATATCACATTTGACATCTCAGATTGTAATTATGTTGGGGGATGGAGGGTGGGTTAAATACACGATTTCCTGTTTTCTCAACACGTTTTTTCCGTAATAAAATGATAAAGTTTATACATCATACAGGAATTACTTACAAACTTGAAATTAAACCATAGTGTCACCTAATGATTTTATAGAGCCTGTACAGGAACCCAGAGGAAACCTGGGTGTGCCTATGGATATCAGCAGTCCTATAACATCCGATGAGGAGTATCTTAGTCCACTGGAGGAGGGCATGGATTTTGGAGGACCAGAAACAAGGCGGACTATTGACACACATTTCAGAAAACCCCCTGCTTTCCTGGTGAGACTCTGCTGCGTTTTTGGCTTTCTCTTTTAAGACACTGCATGAAACTAGTATTTACAGAATGTCCTTGATTCTATCAATATTAATTACTTTGTATGTGTTATCTGTCTTGTCATCACTCCATCAACACATCATTAAAATATAAAATAAAATAAAAACCTACAGAGAAAATGCATCTCTCAGCATCTTACTTGCATTTTATTCCAAACAGGTTACAATGAGGGATCAAGCTGTCATTGAAGGACAGGAAGTCACCATGTCTGTCCAAATAAGTGGACAACCCAAACCAATGCTTTACTGGTAGGTCTCTTCACACATCAAATATCTTCAGTTCATTCCTTCAGGCAAAAGTTGTGAACAAGCTCGCTTGACTGCATGGTTTATTCTCGCACATGCTGCTTTAATGCGTCTGTTATGCGAGGTGGAAATTTAATGATTATTGAGCCTAACAATCTCCAGGCAGACAGAAAGGTCTTAATAGGCAAAAGAGAAAATAACATACTCTCCTCTTTTGCCATGGAGCTGCTCAGGGCCCAGAAACACAAATGTCTGACTCAACTAATGAGCTAAAAAAATATGAAATTCACATGTAGTGCTCAACTAAGTAAATTATGCTTTTTTGCCATTGACAGAGAGGACATCTTCAAATGCTTGGTGATATTTAATGTACTATATTCCAAATGTCAGCAAGGTCTATAATAGGTTCCATGTGAAGCCTGATGTACAGTATGTTGTTACTATGGCATACAGAAAAAGTATTGTCGAGAAAATTCTAAAATACTTATCAACAAATATTTGGAACGCACTGATCGATAGGTTGCACATAGTATGTCAATATCTTTGAAAACAATTAAAGTGTAGAGTTTTAAGGCTCTAAATCAAGGATTTTCCATCATGTCATTGATCACCATTGGTGGGCTTTGTTAATGCATTGTGTCTCACATATTGGCCCTCGTTGGACTGTCAGCAGCTTTTCAGATGATTTTATCATGTTGAATTGGCAGCAGAGACCATCAGAGAAAGAAAAATCCCCCAGACTCACTCACTGAGTAGCAAATAAAAAATGGAAGTGATTAAATTAACTATAGTTACTATCAGAAATTATCTGACATACTTCACCAACATTCTTATGATTAGCATGTGATTAGTCAGTGTGGTGGGCAAATGCTGTTTATCAACATTTTGTTGAGGCCCTACAGTTTCCCTTTTGACAACACAAATACATCTACTGATCTGAGGAGTTATTGCATCTCACCCATGTGTAGAACAGTTTGAAGTCACTTAGCTCAAGTGTTTGCAATGTGTTCCATGCAATATTTTTGGCCAGATCCCAGTTAAAACAGAGGCATTGTGAGTGATGGAGCTATCGTGTTTCATTGTTATTTAGTCTCTGATGTCAGCTGAGTGTGTCACAGTCTTTATCCTTTAATATAGCAGACAAAGAAAGGCTGAATCATTCAGGCAGTTTATGACATTCACGCAGTTTATGACTGCTTTTGTCTCTCGAGACACAAAAGCAGCGAGGAAATTAAACAGTTTTTGCAGTACTGGACAACCTCTACCACCCACATGCACAACTTGGCACACCCCCACCTTACTCACACCAATGAGAGGTTGAGCCAGGTGAATGAGTGATTGCTTGGTAATCTAAAATTGCATGAATTTATTTGAGCTGATAGTGTTATATGAAAGATTTATCTCTTGTTTTTCAACTGCATCAACTGTTTCTTTCATTCTATCCTTCTGTAGGCTGAGGGACAGAGTCACGGTAAAAACAGGTCCACGTCACATTGTAGGAGAGAAAGATGATGGCATTTTTGAGATGACAATTAAGTCAGCTGTCAGGTCAGACTCCGGCATTTACACCTGCAAGATCATTAATGAATATGGAATGAAGCAGTGTGAAGGAAAGCTGGAGGTAAAAGGTATGTTGTTTGTCAAATTAAGTTGTTTGTTTGCAAACATGACTTTTCTTTCATTTTAATTCCTACCACTGATGTACATGTAAACACTGGTAGGTACACCTCCCAGCCAAACGTCACACACATTTTTAGCTTTGATTACAACACACAGTTGCCATCACTTTGTTTCAATAACTCATAATCTCTTTCTTTCGGTCATGGTCCAACGCTCACGACCATAGGTGAGGAGGACCATAGGAATGAAGCTGGGCGGGTAGATCGAGTTTAATCGGTAGAATAATTTACCCAAAAACATTTATTTTAGGTAGTTAGCTGACTTAATATTTGGGCACATTACATTGCTAAACATTGATTTTACCATCTGAACCTAACTTAACCGATGTTATTTTATTTGGCTGGGCAATGTACACTATTGTGGATGAATAAATAACTGTGACATGTAACAGATTAACACCACCATTTAAATGTCCTTCACTGCACCCAGCTCCACCATTTCAGCCAGGTCTTGCTGTCATCCGCCCGGTCAGGGACATCACAGCCAAGGCTGGGGACACAGTTCTGTTTGAGTGTCATGTCATTGGACCGAAAGACACAGATGTGGACTGGCTGGCAGATGGGAAACTCATTCAACCAGCACTCCTCAACTGCAAGATGCACTTTGATGGTAAAAAGTGTCGGCTCCTGCTCAACTCAGTACACGAGGACGACAGCGGGACATATATGTGCAAGCTCAGCACAGCCAAAGGTAGTCATTCAGAATAAATGTCAGAATATGTGGAAATAAAAAATCTGTTTACTACTTGTCCTTTCCATCTTCTCTCATGTTTGTAATTTCACCTCTTCAGAGGAAGTGACCTCAAGTGGCAAACTAAAAGTCATCCCCTCAGTTGAACCTCTTTTCACTCGCAAACTGGATGTTCTTGAAGTAATTGAGGGGCGTAATGCTCGTTTCGACTGCAAAGTCAGTGGGACGCCATCACCTACAGTCACATGGAGTCACTTTGGTAAGATGGCGCTGTGTCTTAATAAAATTTATGGTAAAAGTGAAAATATAACAGTTCCCCAGTAAACTTTTAGTCTAAATCCTGTTTTAAGGATATTAGAAATGGAACTTTTGCAAAGAAGATCCAATCACATCCAAAACATTTTTGGGCAAATTATCAAAAGCAAAGATACAATTCAACAGATGATAATCCTGAATAATATTGGTCCCACTAAGAGGGTAAAGCAAAGTAGAAGTATAAACTAAATGTATTGAAAAATGAACAAGCTATACTGTATACCCATAAGGACATATAAAATAATCATGATTTCTAAGACATTCTTCTAAGACACTAAACATGTGATTACAAGCTCCTTTTTCCACTTTAGACCACCCCCTCACAGAAAGTGAGGATCTTCGTATTCTTCAGGAGGGTGGCCGCCACTCTCTAATCATTTCTCACGTGACCAATGACGATGAGGGATTCTACACTGTAATAGCCCGTAACTGTCATGGCGAGGCAGAGACCTCTGCTGAACTTTACATTCAAGAACCACGGCCAGCCATCTCCTCACAGATGTAAGACTGCTTTCTTGGATTAGCTCCCGTGCTTACTGGACTTTTTAGACTATGGAGCAAAAGCCTATGAAACATGCAAGTTTTTAAAGTTTGACCTTTTTTTTAATTCTAGGGCTAAACTAGAGAAGATGCCATCTATTCCAGAGGAGCCAGAGGTCCCAGAGAACGAGGTGGAGCGTTTCACCATGCCTGATTTCATCAAACCTCTCTATGACCTGGATGTGATTGAGGGAAAGGAGGCTGTGCTCAAATGCAAAGTTGCTGGTATGCCGTATCCTACCATTGTCTGGTTCCACAATGGAAAAAGGATTGAGAGCACAGAGGACAGAAAGATGACTCAGCGTAAGTGTTTAAAAATGGATTAACATTCACTTAATGCAGTGGCCTAACAAAGTGCTTGAAGAGGTCAGTTATTACTGGCAGGGATGCAAGAGATCAAGAGGAAAATGTAGATATAGCATGTTTTAAGTACTGGAACACATTTAGTTAAGTAGTAGAAATGTTTTTATAGATTATTATTTCTATTTTTTCACCATCACTTTTTTCCTGCTTCTTCCTGCAGTCCGTGACGTTCACAGCTTAGTCATCCGCTCTGTATGTCATGCCCACGGTGGCGTCTACAAGAGTGTCATTTCGAACAAAGTAGGCAAAGCAACCTGCTACGCTCATCTCTATGTTACAGGTATAACATTCACCAAGGAAGTTCTGTTTTATTTTCCATATATATTTCATGCCAACAAATAGCTGCTGTGAAAAAGGTCTATTACACCTGGTTTACTCAAGACATGTTTGAGCATTACATACACATGTTGCACAAGTTAAACTTTTTGATTATATAGTATAAGACTGACTTTTAGTCACATCATCAAAACGCCAATGATCACAAAACTGACATGAAAACAACAAAGCTGTTGGTAGCCTAAGAATATAATGTGTGTGTGTATGTATGTAGTACATATTGTTTCTGAAGTTCTAGTTCTGGTGAACTGGTCTGTGACCCCTGAGTGCCTTCTAATTAAAGGTCCACTGGAAACAAATAGTGAGAATGAGTGACATCTAGTGGAGGACTCCTGTGCTCATCCCCCCTTTCTCAAGCATATCAGGGAACTATGGAGGCCTTCACATACCAGAAAGGATATAAACAGTCTTTCACATCTTACTCAACTCTCATGTTAGTGCATTGGCAGTGTTGTAAGAAAATGTTATTTAAAAACATTTTTGAATTTTTGATGTCATTGTTTTCAGATATCCTCCCTGACCCCCCTGATGGGATGCCGGTCATAGAGTCCATCACTGGTAAAACCATTACCTTAACCTGGAAAAAACCAAGAAGGCTGGACCCTTCCATTGGTATGCAATATGGAGAATGAGATATTTATTTTCAAGCAACTTTTCAAGCCGAACAAGATAATTATATGAATGTATTTTTGTAATATGACATTATACAAGGATAATAGACAAAGACTACATGTCAATTATATGTTAATTATATGTTATAGTGTAGAAAAGGGAAGACTTTTATTTCAACAATGTGATGTTGCATTTTCTGATCAAAACTGTGTTTATTTAGATCCCAGCTCTCTGATGTATGCCATTCAGCAGCAAGCCCTGGGCTCCATCCAATGGACAATCATAGCTTCTGGCCTTAAGGACACCCACTTCACCATCACAACCCTCTCCAAAGGAGTCCGCTATGCTTTCAGGGTGCTGACCATCACCTCAAAGGCTTTCAGCAAGCCATCCCCTGCCACTGACCCTGTGCAGCTCCTGGACAGAGGTACATTCTGCTTTTAAGAGAATGTGTTCGTTCAGCAGTGCATGCTACAGTTTCCTTTAACATTATAAATATTTTAACATTCTAAATCTGCAATTTGATTTTCTTCAAGGTCCCTATCTTCAGGAGGCTCCAGTGATTATTGATAAGCCAGATATTGTGTTTGTGATGGAAAACCAGTCAGTCACTATCACTGTTACCCTCAATCATGTCAACGCTGCTGTCATCTGGAAGAGGTACCTGTCATTTTCATAGTTTCAAACAGTACAATGTGCTGCATCAAAAAATTATAAAAGCTCATTGCGTTTATTGTGGTACTTTCTATAGCACAATATAATTTAATATCTGAAAAAAAAATAGATAGGCTACAACTGACATTATGTAACAACTTTTTTATATAGTTGTAACATCAATGGCCTCATCATCTAGCTATTTACAGTTTTACTGGCAAAACCTGCTACCTTTTGTGCATATAGTTTGGTCTGAGTGAATGAAGAAAAAGCATTAACACAGTATGACCGGCTTAGCCACAAGTGATTATTATTCCAACAATCCTAAGTAGTGAAAAATTCTATTACTGTGTCCTGGAATATACATCAGGACCTGCTGTTCTCCTACTATGGCTACAGTATGGTATAACATAAGTCCTGGTTTACAATGCAAAAAATTTGCCCCAGGGGAGGAGTGGTCCTTTCGAGCAAACCAGGCCTGTACGAGATGGCAATGCCGGATGATGACCAGCATACACTGAAGCTTGTCCAGGTAAAGTGCACCGACATTGGAGAGATGGTGTTTGTGGCTTCTAACAAGTATGGCAACGACAGCTGCGCCTTCAGTGTGGAGATGGCAGGTGGGTCCAACTATCTATTTATCTGACTTTCCCTCTGCCTCTATGTATTGTAACTTGCAACTATGTCCACAGCTCCACCAACATTTGAGACAATCATGGAGGACTTGGATGTCTGTGCTGGAGAGACGCCTCGCTTTGCTGTGGTTGTGGAGGGCAAACCAATTCCTGACATCCTCTGGTTTAAGGTTTTGTTTTTACACATTTCACCCTTTTCTTTCAGTGGCTCTACAGGAGCTGTAGCTGTATGTATATGCTCAATGCTAAACTAGTAAAACTAAGCTAAACTAGTAAAATAACATCAAAAAGTTGATGCAGTTGCTAAATCCTGGGTGACCGGTTTCCTTTCAGAATGATATCCTGCTGTGTGAGAGCAGTCATTACACTTTTGTATATGATGACAATGAATGCTCCCTGGTGATCGTAAATGCACAAACAGAGGACTCCGGTGTGTACACCTGCACTGCCCGAAACTTGGCAGGATCAGTGTCTTGTAAAGCTGAGCTCACCATTCATGAAGGTAAGTTGTTAATCTACATATGTCAAAAGAAAGAAAGCAAGCCTTACTGCATTAGTGACAAGCAAAGTGGAGGAACTAATATGAACGACCATCCAGTCTTTGCTGTGATTATTTGGAGTTTGCTGTACATTTCATTTGATCAACAATGATTTACCATTCCTACAGCTAGAAGTAAAGAGGATCCAATGGATGATGAGGAAACTATTCTACAGAAAATGCGCAGACTGACTGACTATTACGACATCCATAAGGAAATTGGAAGGTAAACGTAATAATTAAATACGGAAGTGGAACCAGTCAAATGAACAAAACAAGGCTGTATTTCCTTGTGCCTTCATGCCCCAATTATACTGTTTTGGACAGTTTTAATGCTTGTTCTCTATTTTCTATTTAAATATTTTTTTCAGAGGTGCATTTTCTTATGTGAAACGTGTGACCCAGAAGATAGGCAAAATGGAGTATGCAGCAAAGTTTATCTCTACACGGGCCAAGAAGAAGGCTTCTGCAGTGAGAGAGATGAACCTGCTTTCCAAGCTGGACCATGAGAGAGTCCTTTACTTTCACGATGCCTTTCAGAAAAAGAATACAGTCATCATTGTCACTGAACTGTATCCTTATTCTATTATTACTGTTTGTTCTGAAATGTGTTTTGAAGAATTATGTCCTGTTCACTTTCAACTTATCATCAACATATTTACACATTATACTATATAACATACAGTGCATTTGCAGTACCTTTACTTAACTCTTCTTAAAAGATGCCATGAAGAGCTGCTTGACAGGTTTACAAGGAAATCTGCATTAATGGAGTCTGATGTAAGTTCTGTTTTCAATGACTGTTCTGGAAAGCATTTTAAAGTCATTTTCAATGTATTGATCACTTATATTTTGGGACCACTAGGTACGGTCATGTGTAAGACAACTGCTTGAAGGGGTGGACTACCTTCACCATCAAAACATCATACATCTGGACATCAAGGTACTCACCAACATTTATCATGATCTTGTTTTGATGATAAAAGTAAAAGTTTTTATAAAAAAAAGTTCTTCAGAAAATGGTATTTCTTCATTCTTTCCTCAGCCTGATAACATCTTAATGGCAGACCCCCATGGCGATCAGATCAGAATCTGTGACTTTGGTAACGCAGTGATGTTCACACCTGATGAAGCTCAATACTGCAAATATGGCACTCCGGAGTTTGTTGCACCAGAAGTTGTCAATCAGACCCCTGTGTCCAAAGCAACAGATGTCTGGTAGAATGTCTTTTCAATTTACAATTATTTATTTTGTTTGTTTGTTCCGTCATAACACACATTCCTTATTTGCTTTATTTGTATAGGCCAATTGGAGTGATAACATATCTGTGGTGAGTTTTTTTTAAACTATTTAAATGTATTTTGAAGTGTGCAAGTTTCAAACCTCCTGTGGGCTGGTCATTAAAGTTATGTATTTGATTTTGTTGTAAGTTTGACAGGAGTGTCTCCATTTGCTGGAGAAAATGACCGCAGTTCTGTGCTGAACATTAGGAACTATAATGTTGCCTTCGAGGAGAGCATGTTTGCTGACCTTTGCCGAGAGGCTAAAGGATTTATCATAAAACTGCTGGTGGTTGACAGACTGTGAGTAACACCATTTTTGTAGTTTTATTTGTCAAGATCTGTGTTATGTACATTTTTAATTACAAATGTCATATACTGTATAAATAAAGTGTATTTTCAAAAACTTTAAAACCCTAATTTTCCTAACACAACAAAACCCTATGCGGAGAAATTATTCCTAACCTAAAGGGAAAAAAGACACATTTCTCATTTCGTTTTTCAGGGTTTCCTCATGATGCATTTAATTTATGATAGCAATTTATTATACTGACTTACAGAGCAAATGTGCATAAACCTGTAAAACTGAAAGCAGCCATAATTTTCCTTCAGGAGACCTGATACTCAGGAATGTCTCCGACATCCCTGGTTCAAGGTAAGACAAGGCCAGTGGTATATGCTACATTCACCACTTTTTCTGCTTGTCACGATGATAAATGTTCTATTCCTATTTTTTATTTATATATGTAATGTTTATTTATTAAACAGACACTAAGTAAGGGGAAGGCTATAAGTACAGAGGCACTTAAGAAGTTTGTATTACGGAGAAAATGGCAGGTAAGGAATGTTTTATTTCCAATTTTGCATTACATTTGACACATTTAATTCCAACATCTTATTTCTTTAATTGTTTCATATCTCCTCTTTTGTAGCGTTCACTAATCAGCTATAAATCAAAAATGGTCATGAGATCCATACCTGAATTGCTGAATGATTCTTCCAGCCACATATCCATCGCAGTTCCCAGGCATCATAAAGAGGGTTCGCCTTTGCCATCATCATCGTCCGATTCTGATGAAGACATTGATGAACTGCCATTTATTCCAATGCCACTAAACATGGAATTCTCTGGATCAAGGATGTCCCTGAATGACATCCAGACCAATGAGAAGGAAACAGGGAAGATGAATGGAACTACTAAATCATCTGGGTCACCTGTTCAGGCACAGGAGTCAATGGAGTGTGACCTTAAAGAAATGCATAAAGATGGGCTTGAAGTTACAGTTAAAGGCAAGCAGCCGAAGAGGTCATCACAAGACAATGATAAGGTTTCCTCAGATGAAGAACCACCCAGTGAATTGTCACAAAAATCAGGGGTATCTAGAAAACCACTGCGAAGGGGTTCAAGTATGGACTCTGACAAAACTGAGGGTGGACGACGAAGAGGAGAACTTAGACGTGGAGGCTCAGCTGACAGTGCATTGTTGCTGAGGATTACACCTGAAGAGGAAGCTGGAGATGGAAATCAAGAAAATGGCAGGAAAGTGTTGAAAAAAGCTGTCTCTATGGAACTACCAAGGAGAAGCACCAGCCCAGGAACAGTCAAGATGAGTCAGGAAGATTATGCTCTTAAACTGGAGTTGATGAGACAACGACTGCTTCGTGGTGGCTCTGTGGACAATAAAATGAGTGGACTGAGAGGACCACTCCTGGAAACATTAGGTATGGGAGATGAAAAACGGGCAATATCCTCAGATCGCTATTCTCGTAGTGCTCGCTTAGGTCCATCACCACTAATTAGAGCTGCATCCACCGATTCACCAAGAGATGAAATTCCCAAACCCAAAGTTTTGCGCAAAAGTGCTTCTTTCAGTCAAGGTGATTCAGAGCCTATAGTTTTACACCGCAGATCTGGAGCTCCTCTTGAGATTCCACTGGCACAGGTAGAAGAAAGAAGGCTAAAGGAAGCAATATCTATGTCAGCTTTAACTGAGCAAACCAAGTTAGACTCTCGTCCAGTGACTCCACGGGATCCTTCACCAAAACCACCAACTCCGGAGTCTGTTGTGCAGGAGAGTCCTACTAAAGCTGAAAGTGAGGAGTCATTAATGGAGAAAGAAATAAAGTCAGATGAGACAATAAATGACAAAATGGATGGATTAACAGATTGTAATTTTGATGAAAGATCAAGCACCAGTGGTTTCTCAGAGAAGGACATGAGTATATCAGAAGAACCAATGGTTGAGTCAGAGTACATGGGCCAGAAAATCCCTACACCTCCTCTTGTGGTCCACAGCTCTAATCTAGAGGAAAAAATGGAAGAGAAAGAAGTGGAAAAGGAGTATGAAGAAAAGGATGAGATTATGGAAGAGGAAAGAGTTGCCTGTCTTTCTGAATCAAATATGAAAGAAAATGTAGAAGTTATTATAGAAAATGTAGATAAGGAAGAAGATATAGCTGCTAAATCATCTGAAATGGTCATATCCACAAGCTCAGTCATAGTGAGACCAACACAAGAATATCCCCATCCCCCAACAAATGTTGTGTCAACTTATGTAACCCCCTCCCTTCCTCCTCGGGTTGTTCTTCCAGATGGAACAACTTCAGCGTATGCAAGTATTTTACAGACCATTATGGTCCCTTCCCTTCAGCCCCTCAGTGATCCACCTTTAAGCCCCTCTACACCAGTTCAAGCTGCCTCATCATCCGCAGAGTCAACTGAAACTATTCTACCGGCATCTTCTCCTGCTAGCATATCCTTAGCTCTGCCAAAGCCAGCCACACTGTCAACCACTGAGCACCCTGCTGTATATGCCAGGGTAGCATCCCCAGAAACAATCACAAAAGAACCCAGTCCACCAAAAATGACCACGCATTCCTTATCCCAACAAGAGCTTTCAGCAGGAGTGGAATTAGAGGACATTACTTCCGAAGAAGTCTTTGAGGCTCGCTTCAAGAAACGTGAATCCTCTCTCTCTAGAAGTTTAAAATTTTTGTCCCGGTCTAAGAATGATGAAAATTCTCAGCCAACTTCTGCAGAAACTGCAGATGCAGGTGAAGAGATATATAGACCAGGACCAATTGGTGCACCATTGGAATTAGCACCAAGAAGACTTGAAGAGAAGTCGAAGTCAGTCCAGGACCTTCGTGAGGCTCAGAAGGACCAAGGCTTCATGAGAAGACTCTCTTTGCGCTTGAGGAGAACTCCATCTACGGAACGCAAGGATGACATGACCAAAGAAGAAGACTCGGTTGCTTCAAGAAGAAGGCTTTCTTGGACTCTTGGTCGAAGAGGATCACAGGAAAAGAAAGAAGTGGAGATGATGCGGATAGATGGTGGTGACACCTTAGTGGAACAAGGTGAAAAGGAACTTAAGAAACCTAACGAATCACCAGTCTTAGCAATGCGAAGGAAGATTGAGTCAACAGTGGCAGATATCTCTACCAGAATTCGAAGCTACTCAGAGGAAAGGAGATCATCAGAGGAAAAGGAGCAAAAGAGGACACCAATTCTTTCCATGCTTAGACGTTCAACATCGGAGAGCCGTGCTATAAAGGTTCCCAATGTTCTTCAGAACCAGCTTGCATCTCAGGGCAATATGGGCACTTCATCAGATTCTCTAAACTCCATGTCCAGCCTAAAGACAGAAACCTCAAAAGGTATGACTCAATAACCTATCCATGGTGTTTCACATTTGAGTACTATTAATCAGATTTTCTTGAAGTCTTGATTCATAATGGGTTTTAAATTTTACAAAGGTGTGGAGGTTGAGCGCAGATCTCGCTGGGATAGATGGGGCCTGACAAGAGGAAGGCGAGACAAGACCGTATCACAGCCTGACATACCAACAGCAATCTCTAGAGAAAATAGTTCATTACGTTCAGGCCGGTATTCTAAACTGGCGTCTGGTAAGTCACACATTAAGATTCACCTCTATGATTACAGTGGGCTAGAGCAAGTAGCCAGTTAACTTAGCTTGGCTTAGAAGAATGAGTGCAGAGTAAAACAACTGACTTTCTTTTATTGCTTAGGGTTCCACAATGTTCTTAGTTACCATGTAACAGCAGAGAATTAAAGAAAGGACTGCTCTGTACATGTGAAATAATCCTGTATATAATACTAGTACAAACACAAAGTGTTGTTTTTAAACTTTTCCAGGTGAGTTAAATGAGAGACTTGTTGAATCAGTCAAATGTAAATATGTTTAGGGGGACAGAGGCAACTACTATTTGTAATGCTTACTGGATGGACAGCAGGGCTAACAGACAATCAGACAGAGAGAATGCATGCCAATATAATTTCTTTGTCTGTCAGATTTCCCTCCAGTGTTCCACATCAAGCTGAGAGATCATGTCCTGCTGGAGGGAGATCCAGTCACTCTCAGCTGTTTGCCAGCTGGCAGCCCCCACCCACATGTCACCTGGATGAAAGGTACAGAGCTCTACCACTCATCAGATTCAATTCACTTGAGAACTGCTGCATAATCATGTACAATAGTATCTGGTCCATAATATGTCATCAGCAAAGAGTTTGAATTGAGATCTTTATAGCATCTAAGTAAATAACCTTTCTATGAATGCTCCCTCAGACAAGAAGCCCCTGGAGATTGATGCCAGGATGAATATGATTGCCTGCCCTGATGGCCGGCAGCTGCTTATGATCATGCACACAACCAAAAAGGATGCAGGGGTTTATGAGTGTGTGGCTACAAACCCCCTTGCCTCTACATCCAGCTCTTGCACAATATCCCTTGCTCGTAAGGACTGACACATACTGTACCTCACTTTTATGTTAGTCTTTAAAAAGTCTATATGCAGTTTACAGTATATTATAGTCTTTTATATAAATAAATGGTTAAATGGATCAATAAAACAGATCCTGGAAGTAACCAGAGAACCAGTAAACATTCAGGGACTTATGGAAGTTTTGTAAATTTATATAAATCCTTGTACTGTATTTGTTTTAACAGGCCTGCCAAATCGTCCTGGGACTCCTGAGATTCCTCAGAAGTACAACAACACAGCCTTAGTACTTTGGAGGCCCTCAGATACCATGGCCCCCTGCACATACTCTCTGGAGAGGAAAACAGAAGGTCAGTGTTTAGGCATTTATAAATTGATTAATTATAGTTTATATGCAGTATATTTCACAGGAGCTTCTGAAAATTTCACTTTTCATTTCTACTCTTATCAAACAAACACTTTAGTGTGCTATGGCAATCCAACCTTTATCTTATACAGATCTGTTTTTACTTCCCAGGTGAGACCAACTGGCTCATCGTGGCAACGGGGGTGGCTGACTGTTACTACAATGTGGTTGACCTGCCAACAGGGTGCTCCTACAGGTTCAGGGTGGCATGTGTTAACAAAGCTGGCCAGGGCCCCTACAGCAACATCTCCCAAGTGGTGAACCTGGAAGCTTCAGGTATGTATTATCTCCCAGATAATGAATTGAAACTTTGTGTTCATTTTAAGTAAATCATTAAAATCCACATTAGTAAGAAATTGTCACTACTAAGGATAAAGCATACAAGGCTTAAAAGAAAAAGTCTTTCCAAAATAAATAATAAAGCATGTCAGTGTACTCACTTTGATTTATTAGTTTGTCCAACCTTTACACATTCTGTGTCCACAGACTGTTTCTACACATTTCCACTTTTGCATACTATATACATTATATGGTGGCTGTTCAATTCACACCAACATGAGGCCCTCGACTTTACAGTGCTTTACATAAGCACATACATAGTTCAGCAAGAGTTCACACATCTTCGTAAGTCCTTGTATTCTTTGAATAGTGGGTTGTACATGTATAGGGACCAGTGGAATATCTGGCACAGCCATGTGTTCATGGTTTTCATCTTTTTTTTTTTTGATGTCTCTTTGGACCAAAGCATGAATGCACCACCAAGTAGAATTGAATGTGTTGTGCTATAGGAGCATGTGTGGTCAGAGCATAATTACATGTATGGTCACAAATGTCCTCCAAAATTCCTCAAAGCGACATGGGACTTAGACCATAGTGGACCTCGTTATGGACATGGAAAGTATGATTCTTGCTTAAATTAACTGAACTAGTTTTTTTTTTTACTTTATGATATGTTGTGATCAAACATTCCTGGCCAATGCATTAAGAGGACGATATCTTTTACACGTAAAGCCATGCAATGAATCTTCTGTCTTCACTGTATCCTTCTTTTTCTTGTTTGTTACATAAGAACCCGCTAAATCCAGTGCTGCTGTGGTGGTGAAGACTGTCCCTTCAACTGCTCCTTCTCCCCCTGTCGTGATGATGTCATCCATGAAAGTACCTCCCATTAAACCAGCCGCAAGTAAATCCACTGCAGTGACACTTGCCTCAACTGTCCCTCCCTCTACCTCAGCTCCCAGTCTGACAGTGACTTCGTCTGCTTCTTCAGTAACCATGAAACCTGTTGCTCAAGTGGACACTAGCCGTCCAGTTGTCACTCCCTCTATTAGTGCAGCCCCGTCTGATCAAACTCCTGCTCAGACTACCACAAGTGTCCAAGCCACAGAAGCAAAAACCACTCCCTCTGATCAAGCTCCTGTTCAGACCCCCACAAGTGTCCAAGCCACAGCAGCAAAAACCACTATTAAATCCACCCCGTCTGATCAAGTTCCTGTTCAGACCAGCACCAGTGTACAAACCACGCCACCTAAAGCCAAAACCACCATTAGCATTAGTGTCAGCAAACCTCAAACCAAGCTGGCGCCACCGCCCGTTGTTCCTCCCAAGCCTCGGAGTCCTTTAAATTCAGTTCCCCCCGTAATCAACAAACCCCCTTCTCCTGTGCTGCCCCCTGCCCCTGCCATTGGAAAACCTATTTCATCTCTGCCAATGTACGTACCAGCCGCAACTCCCCGTGCTAATCCACCGTCTCAGTTAGTTTCAACCTTGACAACCACCACAACCTCAGTCACTCCTGTAATTCCTGTCTCACCGGCTGTGGTGGTGGTGCAGAGCCTGACACCAGTGGTGCAGGGAGGGGACAGCCGGAGTACCCCATCTGGACGAATCACACCCTCAGGACGGATCACACCCTCTGGACGGAGGACACCAGTGGGCAAGCCTGGTGAAGGATCTCTGCGCCAGGGAGTTCCGCAGAAACCTTACACATTCATGGATGAGAAAGCAAGGTAATGACTGCCCATGCAACAGGACTAAAATATAAAGAATGCTTAGCTCATTAAAATCTATACAAAATAACCTAATCTTGTATAAAAAACACCAACATCAGATTGGGATTAGTGGCTTTGCATGAATATTTTCTTAACTGAACTCTTTATATTACAAAGGGGTCGTTTTGGTGTGATCCGCGAGTGCCGGGAGAATGCTACAGGCAACCTCTTTATGGCAAAGATTGTTCCATATGAAGCAGACACCAAGCAGACTGTGCTACAGGAATATGACATTCTCAAGTCCCTTCATCATGAGAGAATCATGGCTTTACATGAAGCCTATGTCACACCACGCTACTTGGTGCTTATCTCAGAGTACTGCAGTGGAAAGGAGCTGCTCCACAGCATCATAGACAGGTGATGCCCAAGTGGCAAATGTGTTCTTATTGTTTAATTAGTCGCTCGTCTGAGTTGATGAAACAGAAATTCATTAGATATCACCAGCCTTAATGTTCACCCTTTGAACAAGCTGTTTTCTCTCAGGTTCCGGTACTCTGAGGATGATGTGGTGACCTATATACTGCAGATCCTCCAGGGTCTGGACTACCTCCATACCCGACGCATCCTCCACCTGGACATCAAACCAGAGAACATCATTGTCACCTACATGAATGTCATCAAGATCATAGACTTTGGAAGTGCTCAGACTTACAACCCTCTCTTCCTCAAGCAGTTCAACCCTCCTGTTGGAACACTAGAATACATGTGTAAGAGTCTTACTGGTCACAGACCTCTGGGAATCAGGGATATTAATGCTACATATGTCCACACGAGTGCATGTTACTTAAAATACATCGCTTTTGTTAAGTTTATGTCTGATATTGCGTTAATTATGGCTCAGCTACTAGTACCAATGCTAAACACTGAGCTATCATTTAACCAGTATTGTTCCCATGCAAATACATGTGTTATTTATTTTCATTATTTTCTTTAAAGCAGGTTTGTTACTGAGTTAATTACTTTACCTATTAAGGGAGCTGGACAAACACAACCAGTAGACACAAAAACAATCGTCAGAATTCACAAAACTTTGTTTGTGTGGGACAAAGATGCTTGATAGGTTAAATAAAATGTTGCAAAATAAAGCCTGTGCATTTTTTCTCTCCTCCGTACAGCTCCAGAGATGTTGAGAGGTGATGTGGTTGGCCCTCCAACTGACATCTGGAGTGTGGGTGTTCTGACATTTCTCATGTGAGTCCTGCTTTAGCAGCTTCCACTCATCAGGTCCTCTTTAAATAGAAGCAAAATAAATAGTTAAAGTTCCCCTAAATGTTCTTTAGGGGAACTATTTAAGTGCACTGATTACTTTTTTCTTCATTTACAACTTACCTTCAAGGCAAGCTTAGACTTGGTTGTGTCTTTTTAAAAAAAAATTTTTTTGGAATGTTTTACACCTTTTAGATAGTTGTTCAAACTTCTCCCTGATTGTTAGGTTGAGTGGAAGGTCTCCTTTCATGGAAAATGACCCTCAGGAGACAGAAGCCAAGATCCTGGCAGCCAAGTTTGACCTCTCTAGCCTCTACCAGAATGTGTCCCAAAGTGCCTCTCTGTTTCTTAAAAAGATCCTCTGTAGCTACCCTTGGTAAGCTAAACACAATGGTTTTGGTAATTCCAACATTGCTAAACATGCAGATCTTTGCCTGAGATCAAATTTTACAAGACATTTATAATCATCTGGGTCCTCACTGTTTCATCTTCAACAGGGCTCGCCCATCTATTAAGGATTGCTTCAATAACTCATGGCTTCAAGATGCCTATCTGATGCGCCTTCGAAGGCAGACTCTCACCTTTACAACCACCCGTCTCAAGGAATTCTTGGCCAGTCAGCAGCGCAAACGAGAGGAGGTGGCCACCAAGCACAAAGTTCTCCTGCGTTCCTACAAGAGCTCAACACAGAACCCCACCAGCCCCACCACACCACATGTGCCAGCCTCAACCACCACACCTGTCACCCAATGATAACAGGCTTCCAAACACCAGTGTGTGGGACGATGATGCGGCGGCAGGTCCTCAGAGTGAGAAAAGACTTTGGGCCCCCAGGTGCAGTGGCCCCTTTATGCCTGAGACTTGTTCGGAAGGAGAGAAAACTCAGTGGCTATGATGCACAGAGACATCACTTCCAAAAAAAACAATGTTTTCATCTTTAAAGAATTTATTAATCAGAGAGTGACTGCCTTTTTTAAAGTGTGGACCTTGTGCAGACAAGGCAGGATGGTGTCTTCAAATTAGTACCTCAAGGTTTGTAATTTTGCATACATTTTGGATATTTTTCTTCTTTTCTTAAAGTCAACTCTATATTAATTACAAGGGACATATATTAATACACAGTACCCCACACCGAAAGGCTAGAAATTGCTGTTACAGACTTTTAATGTTAAAAACATTGTTAAGTGGAATTATAAATCATTTAAAAGGCATTTCCACAAAAAATACTACAACTCCATAAAAAGGACTGCTGAAACAAGGATGCATTTTCCATAGCACAAAGCCAACTCTCGGTCTATCACAGTTTAAATACATAGATATATATATATATACACAATGTCTATTAACATCTGTGTTAATGTGTCCAGGATGTGCTAAATTTTGTTATCTGTTATTTAAATTACAGCAGTGTACTTTTTGCCACAAGGGTTTTTATACTACCATAGCACCTCAAATGATTGTCAAAATAAATTGTAGCAGCTCCAGGGAGAAAAATATTTCATTAATTTGGAGTTTATAAAAGTAATATTGACGAAGATGCACTGGAGGTTTTCTCCACAAGGGCTATTACAAGAGGGACTCTTACTTAGCACAAATTTCTTCCCTAATGTTGAACAGAATATGATCATTATGATTATGTCATTGCTCTCTGATCTAAGTAATGATAAGAACAGCACTAACTAAGTCCACACAGCAGCAGTTCCTTCACCACAAATAAGCTAACAATCACCCCGTTGGCTTTCTGTGGAACAACACTCTTCGACTCAGCAGCCCATTGTCATGGAAACAGGTTTATTATCCATGCAGTTCCATACTTACATTCTTCTCTTGGGATTATTAAAATGAGGTCCACTGAGTCAGTTTGCTCAGTTTGAGTCACTTTATACTAGGATTGCACATACAGAACTTTGCCTGTGATATAAGACCCTCATGGAATATAAGATTATTTGAGGTGTTAGTGGTAAACTGAACAATTTTAGAAACCTCTGGTGATAATAGGGTGCATCTTAAGTGCCCTTAAGAGATTGCATCATTGAGCATTAAAAAATCCTCTACAATGCACGGAAAAGATGCTGATTAAGACAGTGTTGAGTGTATTTAGAGTATATCTTAATTTCAGTCGCTAACAGCTCAACTTCTGCTTTCTTTTGTTTATATTAGTGACACTTTTGAAATGGCACAAAATAAATGACCTAAATAAATTAGGGTCCTATTTAAATTTGTTATATTGAGCAATCAATGCTGCATAAATATTATCAATTTACTATATCAGTGACCAAAAGATAACTATATGTGAAACAGGACAGCCCCTACACACTATGGAAAAAACAAAAAACATCAGAAATATGAGACAATCCATAAACATACAGGAAGAATTCAATTCATTTTAAACACTTAAATGTTATTGTCCTTGAGAATAAATTTTATTAATCATCATGTGTGTAAATGAGCTTACATATGTCTTGCCAGTTGGATTTCAAACATTACAAAAAAGATAAATCATATATTTTGTTATATGCAAAGGATTACTGACATGAGTACACAACTCTTGTCTGTTGTTGCTTATATTATATAGTCTGGTTCCTAATGAAATGTTAGTTTAACCTTTGAGAAAATCCTCCTTCTCCTGAAAATGGTTCATCCTAAATGCAATTTTTGGAAGTCTATCTTTAACCACGTTCACGAATCATCCTTAGACACTTTGAAGCATATCCTCATTATTTTGTGGTTAAAAAGAAATATTCTTCCTATAACACTGCTTTGCCTGAGGGCAAATTCAGTTTGCAGACCCGCATGTGAGACATTTTCACAATTGTCAGATTTTGGTCATTTGCCACCTCATGTGCTGGAATCATCTATGGATTTGCAAACTAAGTACAGAACCTATCATTTCAGCGGCGAAAGCATCCAGGAATTGTAAGCAGACCGTGATACAATTCTTCTGGCTGGTATATAGTTGCACTGTACATCAAAAAATGAATTATTTTATTTATTTGTGTATTGACTGTCAGGGGTTAATGGTAATTATATACATTTATTCTCTATATTCTTATGCTATCGCTTGATAAATACTATCTTTTTCTGCAGCTTTGTCATTTTCCTATGCAGAGTGAAAGTTAATCACAAGAGGGGATGTGTTGAAAGGCCAGCATGAGAATACAATCTTGCAAAAAACTTAATTAGCTCTGTCCATCAGTAATCATGTAAAATGAAACTAGAACTGTTTATGAGCAGACAATGGAGTTTTGGGGAAAGTTGATGAATGCTTCACATTTTGTATTGACATGTTATGCCATATTTTGTGGAATGTATTGCAGTGCATGATGGATATTAGCCCGGCAGAGAAAGTAGTTTGGTAAATTGTTATTTTGACTCCATGAATGTGACTGCTATGTGCGTGTTTCACAGTTTGTTTGTTTACTGAGTGACTGTGTTTGTTACAGCTTCAGCTTCTTAATATTGTGACATCTGAATCTGGCATGGTAAAGGCATGACAGCTGTGAAGACTATGAAAAATAAAAGCGACATTCACAAAGTTTGGTATACAATGTAGCAATTTGTATCAAATGGGAATAAAAGTATCCGAAAACTGTTCATGATGAATTTGCAATAGCTGGAAAAACAAAAAGTGGACCGTGGAATGTTCATTCCTTGCTACTCCCTCCGAGTGACCTTGTCGTTTATCAATCATGGGCTTGTTTTCACCAGGGATGACTCACATTTCAATGTACCCAACTCTACTATTTAAATAACCACCATCATAACTATTAACTGCTCCAGGGATTCTCCCGAGTATCTGATTATAATCCTTTATAAGGATGTGAAAATGTCTCTGTAACATTTGTTGCACATCTTCAGTCTTCAGGCTTGTCATGTAGAAGTAATTCTTAGTACCCAAAGAAGGCGAAGGAACGTCTGGGTGATGATTTATTTCACTTAATCCTCAAGGACCTGCAGAGCTCCTCCTGACCTACATATATAAAGCATGAGGCCTTTTGTGCCCGCTGACTCTGGAGTGGATCAGACGGAGTGTGCAGCTCGAAGATCTTTAAGGTGAGAGATCTATTGACACTAACTTTTTGTAGAGTGGGCACAGTACACACTGAACGATGAGTGTCTCTCTCTCTCTCCGGTGCTTGCAGATGTCCAAAGCAAAGGCTGCTCCCCCTCCTGGGTGCACTCTGAACATCAGCGATCCTCAGGTCCAGGAGGCAGCTATCCGAATCCAAGCATCATATCGCGGACACAGGTAGTTAAAACTCGCATATCTGATGGTTTTGTTGACACTGCCTTTAATCACACAACAAATGTGCTAACAAATGGTAAGTTTACAAAGATTAACTAACGCCCTCTTTGAATATGGTATCAAAATGGTTCATGTGAAGCATACAGTACTTAATTGTAATGAGCAAATGTCCTACTTGATATAGTTATTGGTCCAGTCCTGATCAAAAATCCTGATTATTGTCAAAACATGAATCATGACTGCACTGTATGTCTGCCACATAGTAATTTAGTTTAAAAAATAAAAATAAAATAGTAGTAGCCTGTTTGTGTTTTTCAATTTCACATATCATTGCGTTTCCCCCATATAGGTCACGAAAAGAGCTGCGAGAGAAAGGCCCTCCAAAGATCCTGCAGGAGCTCAAAGATGTGGTCCTTGTTGAGGGCAGTGCTGCAAAGCTGGAGTGCAGAGTTAGTGCATTCCCTGATCCTTTCATCGTCTGGTACAAGGACGGCAAAGAACTGAGGGATGGTCCCAAGTACCGCTACGTGTTTGAAGACCCAGATTTTGTGGCCCTTGTGGTTCGAGATGGGGTTCTGGCTGATCTGGGAAGATACACTGTGACCATTAAGAATCCTTTTGGACAAACGTCGGGATCTGCTTGCATTCTAGTGGAGGGTGTGTACACAGTGTTCAGTCTTGTCGTTGCTGTGTTTTGCGGTTTGGCTTGAACGTCAGTTTTGTGTTGTGACAAACAGTATTTCATCACACACCTTTAAAAAAAAAAAAAAAACAGAACCAGTTGTATTCCCATGTCCAGCCTTTATCTCAGAAGATGTTGGAGGGGCTGAGCTACCACATAAGCCACCTTTACACCTTATTTTCTGGTCATTGCAGTAAATCAAGTTCCAAGGCGTCCTTCTATAAATAAGAGTATTTACTCAGTTCTATCACTAACAGAGAACTCACCTCATGTTATCACAGTTCCCGCCAAGGTTTCCAAAGGCCCAGATAACATCAAGGGCAAGAGAGGGACAACAGTTGTGCTCAAGGCTGAAATAAGTGGAGAACCTCCACCAGTTGTTGCCTGGCTGAAGGATGGAGATGATATAGAAGAAGATGACAGGTGAGATCTATCAGAGGAATTTCTCTTGTCATGTCCAAGTGTGTGTGTGTGTGTGTGTGTGTGTGTGTGTGTGTGTTGTCAGACACACAGTAAAATGATGTGCTGCTTTGTCTTTCAGGGTGTTCTTTGACGTCGGAGACACCAACACAATCCTGACTATCAAAAATGCTAAGTTGTCTGATGCTGGAAAGTATGAGGTGTTTGTGGAGAACAATCTAGGCACAGATCAGTCCTTTGCCCGTGTGGACATCCTCTAATGTGAGGACACTTGACTCATGCTCATCGTAAATAAAGTAAATGTTTGCTGTTGTTTTTTTTCTCCCCTGAAACCTTGGTTTTGAGTGTTTTTTAAACTATGAAATGGATGTCGGATGAATTGATGCATAAACTGCTTTGTTTAACGAAGGAAAAAAAAAACGGTTAAAGAACAGAGACTGCAGCTTAATCGGCAGACATCACAGGATAAGAGGAGCAAGAATGGATGTTCACAGTAGACAGCAGCGTGCATAAATATAGAAAAGGGATCAGGACAAAATTTGAACCAAAGGGGGCACTATTTTTTTTTTGTTTTTTTTTAAAAAAGACCAACATTTCAGTATGGGTTAAAATTCGTTAAACCAAAAATAAAAATAAAAAAATTCTTTTCGAATAAGTTAAGGATTTCCTTCTTTGACAGTTTGCAGGTAATGAAGCTTTAAAATAACATTTTACATGAACACATGGTGACATGATGATGCAAAGCAAAGAGCGTCACCTGCTGAACTTATGCAGAAAAGTACACAGAGAAGTATTAACTACAAACAGCTGCTGAAGTGAAAGTTCAAACACAAACAAGAGTGAACTGCAGTTTTACAGATTTAACAATTAATTTTACAGACGCATAAATCCTGCAACATTTCTTTAAGCCCTTGCAGTGACCTGTGTCTACCTCACGGTGGCAGACGCGCATTGCTGTGGTGGGTGGAGACGTTTTGGAGACTGTGGCATGCAGCACAGCAATCTCGGGGGATTAAATCCTCTGTGGCTTCACTTTTCTTGCATGCATTTTAATCGTCTCAGATGCATACATTTGTGAGAAGCATTCTGAAATGAGCTGTCCTTGGATATGCTCAGTTCTCAGAATAAGACGTTTTCATGATGTCACAAAGCTCTGTGTGATGTGATGTGATTGGGCCTCTGTAGATCCTGTGTATAAATATGCTGTGTTCAAATGATTTTTTTTTCCTGTGTTGATAAGACAAGTGCAATCACAACTCCCCTACTATATTCACAATCAGTTTCTGAAGTGTGGGAGGAAGTGCTGACGAGCAGCGCCCCCTGCAGGCCCTTGAGACTGAAAACATGGCTGCATGACAGCCATGATATCTTAAGGATATATTTGCCACTTTATCTTGCCGCCAGACAGCCTTTTCTGATTGAAATTTTAAGTTTTTGTCACTTTGTAAACCGCTCTCTCTCTCTGCACCAAAGTCCATAGAGAAAATGGCTGCTTTTTAGCTCGTGGCGACAAGGGAACTGTTGGTCTACTGCTGCCTTGTTTGGTAAGTTTGTGTCACTTCTTTAAATGTCGGTGACGGATTTCAAACACTTAAGTTACATTACAACGCATTTGAAGTTACTGGTTGAGGCAGCAGAGGATCAACACCTCCTGTATGCCATGTTGTAAAATTGCTGATTTTCTCTATGGGCTTCAGTGCGGCAGTGTGAGCGCGTAACAAAGCATCACAAACTTCATTTTCCAGAGAGCAAAGGTTGTGTATTGGCAAGATATTGTAGACTTAATCATGTTTTTTTTTTTTTTTTTTTTTTTTAGAATGGCCTTTTATCAAAGGGGTTAAATCTGTTTTTTTCTATGTGTCTTCAATGGCAGACATATTTTCAGTGAACCTGTGCGTCTGATTCTCAGGCTGGTTGTGGTGATGTACAGAGCAGACAGTGTTGACTGTGTGTCTGTGTGTCCACCACACAAAAACCTTATAGGTGTAACTACTACAGCAGGCCTTCTTGTCATGTTTGGATGATGTCTGTAAAGTGAATATTTTCAGAAAACAGACCTCAGAGCTGACCTGACCTAAGACCAGCTCGACCACCATGAACCTGCCACACTGTTTGCTCTTCAGGGGTGTGAAGCAAGTTGTCAGATCGTAACAGGGAATCAAATGTCAGGGTGGCAGAAAGTCGGTCGTGAGAGGCCTCGTGCTTTCTGCATCTGGATAGGAATAGAAGCAGCCAGTCCACAGGCATCCAGCCGCCTGAAAGGGTCGCACATAAGCCTGCTTTTAACTGACCAGGTTGAAATATGCTGATGTGGCGTGAGGTCTTGGCAGGAATGTTGCAATACGTGGGCCTAATTAAAAATACAGCTGAGGAGCCTATATTATATACTGAAAGTAAGGTACAATCACAGTAGTGTGAGAAGCTTTTAGTGTGAAAATCTGCTGTGGTGTGAAAGACCTTACCTGCCACATCTCAAGATTGTTCTTTGCGTAACATTATAACCCAGTGCTTTTTAAAATGTAGTTGCACAGGACAGCGATCAGAGTGTTGAAGCCCTGAAACACCAGTGGAGTGTCAGTGTTAAAAGGGTGTCCTTGGTCCATCGAGATTTGACCCACACATGTAACCTGGCGCTGCTCAGTAAAAACCTGTGTATGCTGCCACAGGCTATGTGCTGCATTGCAAAACTCTCAGAGAGACATGTAGGGTCACTGAAACGTTTGTGGCCTTTGGTAGAAGGAGATGACTCCCATAGCTCTCATTACATGCACTTTCAGATGAACGATTGCATGTGATCATGCAGACATCTTGAAGGTGGGTTTTGTAGCGTTTTGGGTTTGGGTAATTGAAAAGTGCAAGTCAAACAAAATGGACACCACTGGTCATATGCCATCTTGGTCTTACTGGGGTTGTCTTGAGTATCAGATTTCTAACCAAAAAACTGCTGAAAACAAACACATTTTCAGTAAATAAAGTAAAATGCATTTTGTTTATATAAAATCATTTATATGGCCCAAATTCACAAATCACGTCCTGTACACTTTCTGTAGAATCTGTACATGTATTGTCATCCTCTGTCCTTGGACCCTTGGATAACAATATTATCACAATGCCACAATGTATAGGCAATGTCTGCTTGAGCAGCATTGCGATGTTGGCACATTAAAACACTGATCCCCCCCGCGGCACAGGGAGTGTTCCTTATTTCAATCCACTTTGGGTGGTTTAGTTTGCTTTGGCTGGATGGTTTAGTGACTGTCTGATCTTTCAGAGCTGTATGTGTTGTTTATTTTTAACATAATTGAAACCAAAGGGGAATTTTATTTTGGTTTTTGATTGAAATCATTCAATAAGAAGCCTGTGTTATCTGTTCAGACTGGAATTTTGTTTATGTTGACATGTGCACTGTAGTCAGGATAACTTGGAGGCTTTGGGAAAGACATAGTCTTGCAGAGTTTGCAGTGTCAGAGGTTTTATTTAGTTCCTTTTTTGTGCAGTGTAAACACGCTTCCCTCCGTGATGTGTAGGTGAGACAACAGTGTTTTGTTTGCAACTGTTTGTGGCTGAGTACGTGGCACATGCACACACAGAATCTCACCGTTAACTGCTGTCAGCAGCTGCTCTCACCGGTTATTTTTAAGCACTTCAGTGTGTAATGCCAGAAGAGCCAGTGCCCAGGGCAGCATGAGGCCTTTTAACACCACAAATTTCACCTGCCCAATTACCACCACGCATGTTTTTCCACACAGACCGTCATCTTTGAACCAAGAAACGTGCCCCGTCTATAATGACTGTTCCCTTGTGGCCTGGCCCAGTTTAAGCTACAGCTGAATGAAGAAGTCAACAAGTGAAAGCCATCCAAAAGTAGGTCAGCCGTGTTTAGAGATACAGTAAAGGTAAAGCTAGGCCAAATAGGAAGGTTAATGGTGTTTTACATTAAAAAAAAAAGGTAATTATAGATATACAGTTGAATTTGATTGTGAAAATGTCCATATTTCACTTTTTTTTTTTTTGACCTCAAAACTGCTTAAATGTTGTGTCCAGAAACAAATCGGTCTCAAACATGGGAAACGTGTGTGTGACATCTTCAACTTCAAACATGTCTTACAAGAAATATTTACTAGTTCCCTCTCATAGAGAAGCACTGACACCGGAAAATATTCACATTTCAAATCAGGATAATGACAATAACAGCCATTCTGTCTTGCCGCACCTTATACTGTACATCTAAAACAATGTACGCATCATTGTTTAATGCCTGCTACTCCTTATGATGCTTGCTACTTCTGCAGTAATCACACATTTGCACCCAAAGGTGTCGGCTGACACTGTGGGGCGTGATGTGCCCATGCTGTGGCAACGCATTTAGTCCCGTCGTGCTAATGTGTAAGCCGACAGCTCTGACTGCTCATCAGGGCTCGGCTAGTTTGTCAAAGTTTTTTTTCCTTTCTTTCTAAATACCAGCTCTCGTCAACCACAACACCAGCTGGTGGGATGTTTTCCGCCCCCCTGTGTGCCAACAGCTGTTCTGACATGGGTTAGTGTATGTTAAGACATAACATACATAACTTTATTGTCTTGTTTTTTACTTTGCAGGCACTGATATATTTCTCTGTTCGCTTCTCTGATTTGGTGTGTAACATTTAGAAAAAAAAGTTTATTGGCAGAAATTTAATACAAAGGTGTACTCAAATGTATGGTTTTCCTAGCCACCACATGAACCTTTTACATGTACTTTAGACAAGGGTCCTTATTTACTGAAGCTGACATCGTGTGCTGCCTTGGTTTAAGTGCAGCCTAAACGGACTAACCCACCAGAGCGTGTTTTTAATGCTTTGAAGCAGAAGCTTAGTTCACAACAGAAGAGGAACAACATCCTTCCTGGTATCCTCACAATTAGATGTCACTAATTGTTACACGCTGGACCTTTAACAAAGGAAGATGTGGTCTTTATAAACAGTAACAACATCAAATCTTTTTAAGGAGTGTGTTTGACTGGATTTTTTTGTTTGTTTTGTTGTAGATCAATCGGAAAAATAATCACGTACAGCTTAAGTGGATACATTTAGATTTTTTTTTGTGTGTGTGTCGATCGGAGGTTGTGTTTGCGTGTATGTAGCAGCAGCACAGGGGTGGGTGGAGGTAAGGCTTTAAAACCATTACCTCACCTCATGAATGAATGTGTTGGATGGAGGTGGGCAGCTGTATTTATTCGCAGGTGATTCACAGTAGGTTGTACACTTTGTGGAGTTTGGGCTTCTGATTGGGATACTCTGGACTGAGAGAGCCATGTCACTCAGTACGTTCCCATGCACAATTTAATCAAGCTAAGGCTGTAGTCTGACTAAGACAATCGGACAACTTGCCAAGTCCGAGTAGACATGCGGAGGAGGAGAAAAGATTAATTGAGCACGTATGTCTGACTCCGCATCTGGAGGTGCTGCAGTTTCATGTTGACCTTTATGCCACAGAAAACAGAAAGATGAACAGTGAAATGGATCTTGTCTCTTTGTCTAACCGGTGCCATCATGTGCTTTGATCTTTTCCAGCAACAGTACTGCAGTTTACAAGTCAGAGAGACGCCATGACTCTGGTCCACTCACTCACTCATTTCCTATCGCTTTATCCACTAAGGGTCGCAGGGGTGCTGGTGCCTAACTCCAGCTGACATAGGGCGAGAGGCGGGGTACACCCTGGACAGGTCGCCAGTCCATCACAGGGCCACATAGAGACAGAAAAACATTCACTCTCACATTCACACCTACGGGCAATTTAGAGTGTCCAATTAGCCTAATCGACTCTGGTCCAACTAAGCATATATATGCAGGCGTAGTCAGAGTATGAATCACATCATATAGGTATGCTAGTCTGTCTAAGACTAGCTTTATTTTAGTCAAATTAACATGTTTAGATGACATTAAAGAACCGAATTATTGTCTTAATTCAACTAAAATCAGACTTTAAACATACATGTAAATGAGTGTCAATTAGTGATGACTTTCAGAATTTAAAGCTTTTTAACATGTATTTGACTGAAGAACGCTTGAACAAACAAGTGTGAATTTAAATAATAACCTGCACATCTTTACCTGACTATTTTCAGGGCTGAAATGTACACCTGTGCTTTCTTATGCAATGTCTATAACCTTTTGCTGTGCATTGGAAATAGTCAGGGTCAAGCAATGCAAAACATGACAGCACACAGCAGGGGTTGGCAGATCAGATGCACTGGACACACACTGGCGCCAACATGGATGTCATGAAGTGAATCAAATCCTAGCCGGATGTGACTAGAGCACAGTCAATACTATTACTTAAACCAATGTAGTTCACCAGAATTATTTTTAAATTTAAAATGTAAGTGAAGTTACTGACCCATGTCAATTTACATACTGAAGAAAGATCATATTGAGGAAAGGTAACAGAACATTGGAGTTGCTGTTGACATCATCCCCTTATCAGCTCTTACTCTGTCCCAGGTGCCAAAATAGTATGTGAATCTAGGAATCTTTGCAGCAGAGGTTTATTCCACTCCTTTCTGCTGTCTGTGTCATGAAGACACACAGTCACCTGCAGTGAACAACAATTGCCCCATATCGTTCGAATGAAGATGAAAAACTCTGCCAAACGTTCCTCTGGCAACATCCCTTACCATCGTTCGTCTAACTCTTCCCTGTGATATTAACTTTCTGTCGCCCTCCACCTTCATGGTTTTTTACCAGCATGTGGTCAGCATTGACTGACAGCCGTGAGATCCGTGAAACGCATGTTTTCTTGGCTCAAAGCTGTTCATGTTTGCTAATCTCTCCCAAGTCAAGAGGTACATCAGCCTCGAAAAGTACTTCATGTTCAGGCATCAATCAAGATGACGAAGAGTTACAAGAGGTGCAGAAATCGGAGTAAATGCTCAAGAAGTGCGCCTCTGACTGGTAGACTTCTGCGCTGCCAAAGGTCCAAAAACAGCTACTGCATTGGTGCCACTAGAAAGACACATTACACTAGAGGCTGCACTGGAGACACCTTTGGCGTAGAACAGATCTTTATAATTCAGATCAGATGTCAGGGGTGATTAAATTAATTATATAAACTGATAAATTATTAAGGTTGTGTTAAGGTTGCTTAAATATCAAAAATATTTACTTAAGCTTTTCCCAAACATACACATTAAACACTTTCCAAATGAGTATTTGATTAATATTACAATAAAATGTCAGATAATTCAATATTACGTTTTGCTTCTGAGACAAAACCTTGAAGAAACCAATTCATTTTGGTTCCCAAATTTTTTATGGACAGAAAACAACAAACATCTTTTGAGCATAGTGTCTCATAGTGTGTTTGTACAGTGAATAAACATACAGTACATATATACAGTACTTTTTTATCTTGATATTGAACAAAATTTGATTATGTCACTATTTATATGGTTTTTGAATTGTTGTCTAGCCTGAGACAGGACTAAACATAGACAAGGATTAAACTATTCTATAATTGTAAACTGTGTACCAATGACTGATCACACCTTCTTAATGGGGGGGGGGGGGGGCATTACAACTCAAACAATATAACTGGGCATACTCTTGGAAAACAACTTGGCTTTAGGCAGGGGGGGGGGGGGGTCATTACAACTCAAACAATATAACTGGGCATACTCTTGGAAAACAACTTGGCTTTAGGCAGTTATGGTCTGGAGATCAAATTGTCAAACTGTGCTCAGGTGTCCATTCCAGATTTATGCCTTACTTCAGCCTTTTATAGAGATTTGATATTCCAGAAGTTATTTGTCACTTCAATCCAGGCCCCAAAATAAATAGTCTCAGTCGAAAGAGGGGGGGGGGGGGGGGAGGGGGGGGGGGGGGGGGGGGGGGGTGAGTCAAGTGGTCGTCTCACTTTTGGTTGTGACAACCTGACATGTCATCATGCACACTGCTGCTGTTGCTGTTACTCTCTCGCGCTGGTTGGAGTCATCAGTGACATCCCCCCCCCCCACCACCAGCTATGTGAATATCCACTCTGGATGAACTCAAGAGCTACCTGCCAGTCTTTTGGACTTGGATTCTGCAGGTCCCTTAGAAACAGCAACATCCCGCTTATAATGGAGCAATAACTTTGAGAAGACATGGTCCTCTAGGCTGAGAAACAGTTTCACAATGTATTTGGAAAACTCTGAGAACGCTAAAGTGCCTGGAGAAAGGGAGTCATCCGCTGAAGCCATGCTTGCAGCTGCAAGCATTGCAGATTTAACCAGTCCTTTACAGGACAGTGTTGAAGTTGGCATGAAGGTCCTCGTGGAATACACAGAACAAATTGTCAGCAGGGAAATGGACTCATCCCTTCACTGCCTGGAACACTGCAAGATGAGTAACCATGAGGCTGAATGCAGTTCGTATGGTAATGGACATTCTGATAGCTTTGTGCAATTTTCAAAAAGCAATGGATTTTTGGAATCCAACCAAAGCCTTGATAGTTGTGAGGCATCCAGGTTAAGCCAGTCATTTAATGAATGTGTTCAACACTTTGACTGTTTTAAGTCCTCTGAGCTGAGTGCTAATCATAGCTTAGCTTGCAACAAATGTTGTCCTTCCTGTGAACACAGTGCAGAACAGCCCAGACTATTTCAACAATGTAAGCCCTCTGGTCAACAGTTTGAGTCTCTTGACTTTGAGCCAGGCGCACTGGCAGTTGATTATGACAGTTTTAGGCTGTATGAAATGTCTGCTTTCATACCAGGAAGCAGAGACAACCTTGAGTTACTCAACCAATATGAGCCTTGTGATCAGCAGAGCGAGTGCTTTGACTCCGAACCGGACACATCAACAGAGGACTCAGAACCTAATATCTCTGACTCAGTGGACTCATTGGACTATGGCACTGAACTTTGTGAGTACGAAGAAATTCAGGACCAGTCTGAGTGCACACACAGTGACGATGATGATGATGGTGATTATTATGATGACGAAGAGAGGTATTTGTGTGAGCAAAATGAAACAGAGGCTACACTATCAGAAGATTTTGATGACAGTGAACTCGTCAACTTTGCCAGCGAATGCTGTGAGAAATGCCAGGACGCTCAAGAACTCTCTCAGCAAACTCCTACATTAGACATGTCAACAGATCACAGTGAGATGTGTGGATATGATGACGATGAAACAAGTGAAGAGTCTGAAACTAGTCAGAAATGTGCAGCCTCTGACAGAACCTCTGACAGCTCAGAGTCTTGCACTGAAGAAGACAGACTCTCAGATTGCTCCTCCATCGAAACCAAATCTTTCAAGACTTGCCGCAATGGGAGCATTCCTTCAGATCCTTTCGCTGATTTGTTTGGGGAATCTGAAAAGGAAACTCAGGAAGATTCAAGTGATGAGCAGACGCAGTGGGAATCATGTGAAGACGAGGACGAAATAGAACAAGGACATGCTGATAAAAAGAAAATGCCCATCGTTGATATTGGTATTGAAGGTTACTTTGATTTATTTGACAGTGCTGACTATTATAAACGTGTATTAGCACCAAAGCAACACTACATCTCCTGCTTCGATGGTGGCGATATACATGAATGCCTGTATCTTGAGGAGGCAGCAAAACATGTTGCCAAGAATGCTCATACATTTGAAAACTCAAATGAGGGAATGAATGCACAGAAATCTGCTGTAGCTTCTGAAGATGTATATGAAGAGGCAGCAGATCCAAGTTCCACAGCTGATTGTGAGTCAGAGAAAAATCCCGAAAACTGGATCACAGATACAGGGTCGAGTTTAGAAGAAGATGAAGATGAAAATGAAGGGAGAGACGGGGAGGCCTATGCACTTTACACAGAAAATGAAGAAGAAGCAGAGGAAGATGAAGAATCTGTCTGTTTGTCATCGAATAGTGAGGATAGAATGTGTGCGCCATGCGCTGAGGACATCTCGGTTGAAGGTGATGCGTATGAAGAGGACTTCTACGACGTCCAGAATTATGAATCTCTCTGTGACGATGCTTCTACATTTGAACATGCACAGACGACTGTCGTTTACAGAAAGGACAGTGAGCCTGAAGACAACCCATTTATTGAATGCTCAGAGAAGGAGCCATATTGGTCGCTTATTGACAGTGAAGGTAATGAAGAGTTATCTGACCTAAATGTTGAGGATTATTATGCATATCAGATCCAAAATGTTCAGTTATCTTTTAAACAAGCCCCCAATGGACTTGTCTTGGACGGAATACTTGATTATCAGACACTGTGTGGAAAGACTGATGAGTGTGATCAAAGGAATGAAGGAGCAAATGACCCTGCATCCCAGAGAGAGACTGAGTTACAGGCCCCTAATATTTGCCCAGCAGTCACAAATGGAATTACTGAAGTTTCTGAAAAGAGCGAGGGTGCGACAAGCTGCCCTGCTGTGGAAGATACAGCCAGCGACCCAACTCCAGAATCAGACAATGACTCTGGGTTGAATGGCATTTCAACAGAAATAAGATACCCTCTAGATATCATTCACAGTGTTGTGTCCACACATGCCGAAATTGAGGGATGTGACGAAAAGACGGATGAAAACGGCTACGAACAAAGCAGTGATTCAGAAGAGGAGCCGAGTGATGATGAATCCTCTGAGCCTTGTGACTGCGAGTACTGCATTCCACCAATAGAGCAGGTATTACGAGTGTATACCAGAGGTGAATGTGATGGGGTTTTTTCAGAAGAGGAGGCGAAGAGGTAAATGATCTCAGAATCCGTTTAGATTTGGAATCAGATTGTGTGCTATCAGTGTCAGAACTCCAGAATCTGATCTGGCATCATCTACTCTCTCCACACACACACACACACCGGTGTTAAAGGGCAGCCTGTATGGACATGCTAACATGTTTTTAGAATCCTAATCATACTAACAAACACAGACCTCAGGCCACTCGTTGAAGGATGAGACACTGTATCGTGATATTCAGTTGCTCCATCAACAAGTCAGCAGCTGTAGCAGGTTTCCTGTAACCCCTCACTGAATCACTACAACACAATCCAGGCTCTTAAGTGACAAGGAACATACACATGTAATGAGCGCTATGTTCTCTACCTCCCTCACAATATCATGAGATGATCATTTCTGTGGTTTCAAATATGTACTTGTAAGTTGTAGCTACTGATCATATTGCGTGCTCAGAAGCTTAAACACCCTTTGTCTTCAGCTTGAGGTCTTTAACTATTTGTGCGTCCACAGGATCCAGCAGAACCACTGCTCCCAAGGATGATGTCAAATGACACAGGGAAGATCTGTGTAGTCATTGATCTGGATGAAACACTAGTCCATAGTTCATTTAAGGTAAGTCGGCCTGTGTAACTTCCTTTTGTCATAGTTATGTAGTGTTTGTATAGAGTATACGGATATGCACACTGGAAAAATTGATATCAACATATCAAAATTACAAACCAATTCATTAATGGAGATAATGATGTTACTAATCATTAAACGTTGACCATGTCAACTGGTTTTTTTTCCCCAAAAACCTCAAAATAACAACATCCTTAACTGTCTTATTTTGTTCACAAACCAATATATTCAGTTTACAATCAAAGAAATCCAGGGGAAAAAAAAAACACATTTAAGAGGATGAAATCAGAGAATTTGTTTTTATTTAAAAAGAAAAACTTTCAAACTGGCTTATGTATTTTCCCCTCCCTTTTTATCTCTGGATATGAATGTAGATATGAGCAGACATAATATGAGCAGAGGTCTTAAACTGTGTAAATGTAGCCACATTCTCTTTTTTTTTTTTTATTCTGAATTCAGTGTCCATTTTCTTTCTGTGGAGTGTATTTATGTGATGTGTAGCATCATCACCCCAGAATCAATATGATACAGTACATACTGTACATGAATGTAATGACATCTAATATGATCATAAAAATGATGCAAGTTAACATACAATTCCATAAAAGCTGAAGCTCTTACAGTTAATAAATAATATTAATCAATTAACAAAATAGTTGGCAACTAATCTGTTAACTGATTAATTGCTGCAGCACAAGTCAGCTATCTAAAATAGAAAAATAGTTTCGCTTTCCATTCAGATACTTTACAGCCATAATATTTTTAGTTAGTTCATAACAGCATTTTATTATTATTATACAGCATATTTGTTGCCATTAATGCATTGTAATATCAAGGTCACAGGGTTTAACCTGTGTGGGAGTTAAACAATGTTATTGCCCACAAGTACGTTTAAAGATTTTCACCATGAGTTAAAAATAAACCCTGTCAAGTATCAAGTATCACTTTTATGCATGAGCTTTATTGTATGATTGCACTACCACATGTTGCTTTTTTGGCCCTGCCGGAGCTTCTAGAAGTTTTTAAGTTGCCAGGCAACCATTACTAGGAGTTTCTATTCTTAACCAAGATTTAATTTCTTACACAATTTTGGTTTTTACATTGTCCCAAGACATAAAGCTTCTTTATGTTTAGTTTAATGCCTCTAATGGTAGCATCCGGCAAACAAAATAATCAGCGCTGAACATTAGGGCTCCTGTGTCTCGACAAATTATGTAATGAATGTCAATTGGCTTTTAGTCCTTCTCAGGTCACAGACTGCCCAAAAGAATGTCATTGGATATCGCTGCTCACTGTAAACAGGGTCAGACTCTGTTAACTGCATGTTAAACACAAAGTGGCTAATAAATCTCATTATTATTTTGACACATATACTAAAAAAAGCACTGGGTATTATAAAAGAAAGCCAGTGTGCTTGAGTGCAAAGTTGGAAAACATTAAAAAAATATGTAAATGCCTTCTTCAACCCTTAAGTCGCATTAATGGAAAACTAATGCTTACGGAAAAGGGCTGCCAATGGGGACACGAGGGAAAACTGATTGTAGCCACTGAACTAAAGACTCGCCAATCTGTGCTTGCATTTACTCCATTATCTCATCGTTTGACTATCTCTTTTGCCTGGAAACTGAAATTTGTAAACCGCTCACTCTCCCACACCAAAGTCTCAAAATAATACATTTAACCTCAGTAATGAAGGCAGCAGTGGATCAACAACTCCTGCACAAAAATGTAAAATCTCAGATTTTCTCTATGGGCTTTGGTGCAGTGACTGAAGAGTACAACCAAAGCACAACCTTCATTTTTCATTTGGAAAAGTGGGGTACATATTTCTTTTTTTTAATGTTGCAGTTTAATCAGGTGTAAATTTTACTGAGTCTTTTGTTAAGCGGCTAAAATGTATTGTTCCTTGTGTCCCTGCTGACAGCCACATCTTCAGTAAGATGATGAGACACTGTCCGTGTCTCATGCTGGTTCTTGGCCATAGCAGTTCACTCAGCAGTGTCAGTGATGAGAAATAAGTCTGTTTCTCACACAGGCACACTTCAAAAATGATCTCTTTAGCCACAAACTACAAAGACAACAGAAATATGGTCTTAGAGAAGCAGAACCAAATGCAGACTTACATGTGATTGTAAAATACAGTAGGATTTAGATTGTGATGAGCATAAACAAAAAAAAGTCGATTATTATCATTATAATTTTTATTGTTATTCTTGGATTTGCATTTACCTCCATTTCCACATAGTAAACCAGTATAGATAATGTAGCTCACAGCAGGGACGACACTTAGATTTGAGAGGCATATTTTTATGAGCCTTGTCATTTTCTGTGGTGTCTGTACTTTAATGATGGCCTTAACTAGAGTCGTATTATTAACAGTGTTGTGTGACTGAAAAGATGCTGAGGTGGCGTCTTCATGTCTATTTGACTCATCGTTACTACTGAATTACTGCTGTCACCCTGATCTCCACGCAGTGTTGAATTTTATTTAGCTGGAAATTTCTCTCTTTTTTGCCATTAATGTTCCATTTTGCCTTTTTTTCCCAACAGCCATTGAACAATGCTGATTATATCATTCCAGTGGAAATTGATGGAACAGTTTATCAGGTATGTTTAATGCTTGACTTTAGAGTCTTCTTGTGCTGATTCAAACCACAATCATGGCAGTTTCTAGTTTCTGCGTCTTTTAAAAAGGTTTTGGTGTGCATTTGTGCAAGCAACGCTCATTCTATGAGCAGTGAACATCACCTCACTGTAGAGTATACACCACACACCAGTAACCATGTATAGCCCAAAACACCACCTGACCTGAGAAATAGGATAAAAGTCACTTATGGACTCCAGTTTGCACTAGAAACACTGTGCTGGTGTCTTGACAGTGCTGTAGTGCTGCTTGTTGATGGTTCCAAGCAGCAGGTGGCTATTTCAGTGGCCTGACGACATGACTAAAGCTTGTTGGGCTTCTCAGAAATCACTTGACATCAATCTCAGCCTGTGGCGCATGATGTGCCCGGCTCATTGGTGCTGGGGGAATGGCAGTGACTTCTCCCTGCAGAGACTGTAAATGGTAACAAAAAAAATCTGTTGTGTTGGGCTTTCCAGAAGACAGAGGAGCTAATGTGTCCAAAGGGCCTGGGTCTGCTTCAAGTAATCCAGGATAGGCTTGTTTAAGTGGCGAAAGCCTATTGTGGATGACTTGGTTCAGAAACAAGGTCACTAGCATCTTAGTAGGAGTACATCTAAATTATATATATATATAACAATAAAAAATATTTTTATTTATTTATTACAATAAAAAATTATTACCTTCTCAAAAACCATCCATACATTCTCAAAAACCATCCATACATGTAAATGAAGGCATTTTTTAATTTGGACATCGCAACTGCTTAATAAACCCCCCATATCAACATGCACTTGTCAAAATACAATTCTGCACACTATCAAATTTAATTATTCTCAAACCCACATATGCCGCACATGTAAATACATGTAACATTATGACATTCTAGTGAAATGACGCGTTTTACGGTTTCAAATTTTGCAGCTTACAATTTTATATAGATGTTTATATAAAAGTTGGACATTACAACTATTTAAAAAAACATGGAATTCACTTCCAACAGACAGGTGGGTACAACTTCACCAATCATAATTATTGAACCCAAAAATACACATGATATAATTATAATACATTAAAAAATGAGCACAGGTGCTGTATTTAGGTCTTCAAAATGTCTGGACACACACAGTTGTTAAGAATAGGGTTTATATTTCCGGTATTTACACATTTACCCCGATCATACTGTATGTCCAATAACTAAAGCATGTGAAATACCAGCTGCTGTCTTCATACTCCTGTGCCGGTTGTGTCTCCACTCAGGTGTATGTGCTAAAGAGACCCCACGTTGACGAATTCCTCAGGAGGATGGGAGAATTGTTTGAGTGTGTTTTGTTCACCGCAAGCTTAGCCAAGGTCAGACTGCCCTTCTGGTTCCTCTGATGTTTTTGTTTAGTTGTGAGTGATTGCATAAACTGTAGCAGGCTGTAAACAAATCTATTAGTACCTGGCATGAAGAGTGACACCTGTTGTTTCAGCAACATTATGTTCAGAATTACTAGAAGCCCTGTCTAATTTTTTTTGTGTTTAATTTATCGGTGTCCTTCCACGTACACCGTCGCACATTGTGATGTACAATATTTATGATGTACAGCCAACCCTACAGACATTTTAACCTCTAACATTTACTTCAAACTGTGTCAACCTCAGCCTTAACTGTTTAAGCATCTGGTCGGTGACTTAGTGCTCACCAACTCATAGTGGCTGTGTTTGTCCATGGCACATGATGGTATCATGGGAGCATCTGAGATGAAATGCTGCTCATGACCCTGTCACTTTTAAGTGTCCAAGCGTGAGTGTTGCAGATATCACTTCTGTATAGCTGACATATATGTCTATGTTTATACGCTGCATAGATAGATAGATAGATAGATAGATAGATAGATAGATAGATAGATAGATAGATAGATAGATAGATAGATCAAGCACAGCACATTTGACACACGATAATTTTTGTGGGGGTTTTTTTTTGCCAGAAGTAAGGTTAAAAAATGCTGCTTGCCATCCCTGAATCAAGTAGGATTTGAAAATTCCAGTTACAGTACTTGTAGTATTAATAATAATAATAATAAAAACCTTATTAAAATATTAAAACTAATAGTTAAACTGGAGTGGCATATTTTAAACTGTTTTAAAGCAGGTTTCTGTTGTGCAGCACATACAAATTATGAAATATTACAAAGCAAAACAAAAACCCAAATATACAGTGCAACAAGAAGAGCCACAAAATAAAAACACAGACATTAAAGAAAAGACTGGCCACATCGATGATAATAGATATAATCCTCCCAAAATAGCATTTATGTGATTGAAGTGTGAAACACAATCAGTTGCAGTCATTTGAAAAGGGCTGTAATTCCAGATTTTAGTGCATGTATGAAAAATAAAGATATGGACAGTGTGCATAAAAATAAGCCAAATCAAAATACAGTGGTGTAAACAGGCCGAGCAAAGTCAGCTACAGACTTTTCACAGGAGGCAGATTTATTCCCAATAAGATCATTTGCTCTGTCATCATCCTCCTCTTCCTCACATATACTTCAGACACTGGTATAGTGAAATTAGATTAAGACGGAGCTAATATTATTATTTCATGTATCATTATTTTTTGTGTTGTATCATTTTCTAGGCACTCAAAATTCTTCAGCTCCACTCTGATCACAAACCCCGGTATATACAGTAGAACAGTATTTCTGAATTTTCCTCCAAGTACCAACCAGAGGAAGCGCATGTACCACTGGTGGTGCACACACCACAGTTTGAGAACCACGGTTGTAGCCTATTTCACTTAATGAATACTGCACTTGCTTTCATCACGGTGACACAAATATAACCCCAAGGCAATACAAAAGCTGCTATGTGTGTGCTGGTGTGAAACAGCACCTGTGAAGAAAACCACCATCTAAAATTGTACTTTTATATCATATAATTATAACGACAATTATCCTTTTATTGTTGCCGTAAAAACGTCACTTTTAAACTTTTTTTTTAACTTAAGTATGCAGATCCTGTGTCTGACCTGCTGGACAAATGGGGCGCCTTCCAAAGCCGTCTCTTCCGGGAGTCATGTGTCTTCCACAAAGGGAATTATGTGAAAGACCTGAGCCGTTTAGGAAGAGACCTCAACAAGGTCATCATCATCGACAACTCCCCAGCCTCCTACATCTTCCATCCCGACAATGCTGTATGTCATTTATATTTCTTTCTCTTCACTACACTGACCTAACGCTGAACATTTTAATGTTAAATAAAATAAGGTCAAATAATATTGAACCCTTTGATGGCACTGAAATCTGTAAGTCCTTCATGTTCTGCTTTTTCAAACCGCCAGGTTCCTGTAGCGTCCTGGTTCAATGACATGTCAGACACTGAGCTCCTGGATCTCATCCCTTTCTTTGAGAGACTAAGTAAAGCCGATGACATCTATGACATTCTCAAGCAGCAGACGGCTTCAAGTTAGCAGAAACAGGGCACAAGCGTGAAAATCATCGCCACTGGCTGTCGTCACGGACCATTGCAAGGACCATACTGCAAAGAAATGCCTGTCATTTAATCTCACAATTATTCTTATTGTAGGTTTCATTTAAAACTTGTGCAGACATCTTTTGCAGTGCAGCTATGCCGTTGTGTTGTTGTTGTCACAGTGTGCACAATGGTCAGCCTCCACATTAAAACCATTTTACCGTTTTACTGTGGTAGTTGAGAGGTGTATAAACTGTACACAGTGTAAACCGGTAACTGGTTTGATTATTATTGCTGATTAGTCTAATGGTGACATTCAGTGCAATTCACACTCATCAGTCATTTTTATGTCTGTACTATGTAGCTTTTCTAAAACAGTTTTTGCCAAAAGGTCTAAATCCGTACTAAAAGTCAATCATTTGGTTTAATAATTAATGTATACATTAAAGATTTGTCAATATGCAATCTTTATACCATATTAAGTGGAACAATAATCATTAGAAACTATTCTTCAGTCTCTACAGTGTATTGTTTTGATGTGTTTTTCCCTTATATATGAATGTCTCACGTCATCATCATTATCTTTAACATAATATTTAACTTATTAAAGTTAACCTTCAGGGGATGGTTAAAAATAGACGTACAGCTGCAAAAATGTTCTGTTTTATTTTTGTACATACACTATAAAAGTACTTTAGGCAATCATTTTGATTTGGGTTAAATGCTATTTGACTTTTTGGAGTTTATAGCTAAATCAGCCACTACTGTGTGTGGCCATTTGATAATGCAGCACAGGCTGTGACCTGCTTAGGCATCTTAGATCAGTTTGATGTTTGATTTGGAAGCACACTGTGATGCCTCCTGTCTGTAAATTTGAATTTATTTGTGTAAGTCAAGTGTCCTGCTTTATGGATCTGTATATTCAGCTTCATAGCGGTAACATGCGTGGGTGTGTGTATTTATGGTGGGGTTAATATTAAAAAAAAAAAAAAAAAAGTAATGCGAGTTAAATTGCTGTATCGTTGGTAAAGATTGAAAAAAAAAAGACATATATTTCTACGTTGCATTAATAAAGCATGTTTTATTGAAATAGGTCATACATTTGTTTTTTTTCTCCCCCACATATCTAACACTCAACACAACATAGCAGAGGTGGAAACAATCAAATGGAAAAAAAAATGGAATATGGCACAAGTTTCATATGAAAACCATTCATTCACCAAAAGCTTTGAAATGAAACTCTCACCCACCACACGCTTTCAGCAAACCGTTCACATCCTGGTTATTAATGAAGCTGATCAAGTGATTTGTATGACCTATTTCTTTGTTAAATTATCTGATTTTTGGCCCAATGTATTTATATTACAAGCCACTTGCTGCAAGACAGAAGTTTTTTTGTTTTTTTTTCCCAAAGATTTAAAGATATACAAAAATGTACTAATGACAAAAATAGACGATTGGATGAGCTATTTTAAAATAAATGACACTGGTGTCAACTGCTCTCTAAACCTAAACAAATCTGAATTACTGTCACAAGAGCCATGGAAAAACCAATTTTAATATATGGGGACATTTTAGGGTGTCGATTACATGATGTATCAATCAAGGAGTTCTACAATGGACCAAAGTCATATATACTGTATGTAAATATGTGCATTATGGGTAGACTGCATCCAGTTAATGAAAGAACTCTTACTTTTAAATGATTTTGTATTAATCTAAACTTGTACTTTTAATTTTGCAGTACTCAAATGTCAATAGAAAATAATGAGGCATATAGATGTGCTTTGAATCAATGGGTGAATACCGGGAAAGAAAACAAAAACAAACAAACAAAAAATCACGTTCATTTCTGGTTACAGTCAAAACACTTCCACACAGAACATTATTTACAACCAAACTGCATGATATATCAAGAAACAAAAACTGCTTTGAAATTGTTTTTGCACACTACAACATCATATTAAAGGAAAAAGAAAATCTCTGTTGATATAAAAGTGAGTTACTGAGAACCCCTGAACTTTAACTGAACTGCAAGGCAATTCATTACATACCCTGTATTAACCACATTTGTAGGCTGCATGTAGAAACATATGCAACATCAGTGTTACAACATGAAAGCATCACTAGAGCAATCAGTCTATGTCAGCGAGGATGTGGCAGAGAGAAGACGTCACTCAGGCATCACCTGTGAAATATGAGCAGAGAAGGAAAGCATCAGTCAGTGACTGTGGCCTTATTCTGTCAAAATACATACCTGTGCCGTCTTTTACTTCTTACATGTCCTAAATAGTTCTTTCTTGAAAATGTCCTAAACACATGTACTGTTCCTGAGAAATGGCCTTTTGACTTGTAACCCCTAAAACAAATCAGCGTCTCCTTTTGACCACATTAGTCTTTTTTTGGCAACTATCTGAAATACAAACAAATTTTATATTGGAAAAAAAAAAATTTTATTTTAGATTTTATAAGGATCCAATGTGTTGTATGGGGGTTTAAATACACCAGGGATCTCGCAACACCATGTAATCAATTTAAATAAGTAAATGAAGACCAACCCTCCATCACAGGGTTAGAAAACACTAGGACCACACTGGGTCATTTGGTCTTGATGTGGTCTTGAAGTATGGTCTGCTGCTTGATGGACTGTGTTACATGTTATCCGTTATCCCCATCATCTGCACAATGACAATTTCACCTCAAACTCTTAAGAACTACAGCACCTTAATATGTTGATATGACACTTTGCCAAAAATATAACATTTTCCATGTACGTAATGTAAAAATGTAAAATTTCGCATGGTCTGCAGACCCAAACTGACCAAGTGACTTCATTTGCATACAATATATCACATTTTCTTAATAAATCCAGAGCAGATTTATGTACAGTATGTCTTTCTCAGCACACAGTATATGGTCTGTGACTCATGGATCACAATCCATTTTCACCACTTTAATTAGTATTTATTTTCTTCGCTTAGTTCTGGATATGCATCATGACACCTTCACTTTACTGGATTTATGACCTAAGCCAGATGACTGAACATAAGCCAGCATAATAAAACTATAAATAGTTTACGCTCCCGCACATTCGTATAGCAGAATGGGGCATGTGAGGATGGGCTTGACCTACATGGCCACAGACAGAGCAAGACCATAAACACCCTCTCTTACTTACAGAATGTTGCTGTCTTTAAGCCAGAAACATTTACTGTATTTATTGCTGTGTGTAGCATGCGCAATACCAAGAGTAAGTCTCCAGGAAATGAATGTTAGTCAATGCAATGTCCTCTGAAGTAATGGAAACCAGTGTGTTTGTATGTGCACTTGTTCTCCATGATATATGCAGTAGGGCTGCAACTAATGAATATCTACATAATCAATTAATGTATCAATTATTGTCTCAATTATTTTACTATGGTAGCTGGTCAATGCAGTGAGGGAAAAAAAACACAAATTAGACAACAGATGTGCACAAACAAAAGGAGCAAAGAAACCAAGAAATGGTTTCACATTTAAAAGGGTCAGATCAGAGAACGAAATAAATTAATAAAATCAGAGAACCATGTAAATAAATCAGTTATCACAAAAGCTGGCAAACAGCTTAGTAGTTAATTACTAATTTCATGGTCGACGTCAGCGTGACATGACTTTACTGCCACAAACTCAAGACTTAGTCATTACTTCCATCTAGTGGTTAGTTTAGGAATTACATCACTGGATGCTGAATTCAAGCCTTTCACCACTTTTTAAAATGTGTAGTACCACTGAGTTCATAAAGTACTCAGATGTCCCAAATTATAAACTAAATATTACTCAAATAAAAAAAGTCTTCACTGTTTGATTTATTTTGACAAACTGTAGTGACACATTTTTAATTGTCTGAATGTAGCAGGGACGCCGAAAAAGATTTTTGCTGTTGTTGATATTATTATTCTGCCTCTGTTATGAACAGAAACAATGTAGATTTATTTCTATGCTGTTTGCATTTGCTCTGTCAAGGAAAACTATCAAACCAGCCTGCAGGGGCATTTGTGTGTATACAGCGGTAGCACAGGGGCAGTTGGTTCAAACGGCTGAACCAACTGGGCTTTTTGAGCAGTGGAATTCACTTATGAAACTATTCATGGAACCTTCTTTTGTGTTTTCAGTCATACTTTAACCTGTTTACAGCCGTGCTGCTTTGCTAGTGCAATGCTACTGATGCCTTTGTCTGTCTCGTCATTCAAAACGTCACTTCCTGTGTGCATGCAGGAATGTTGCCCGGTGATTGGAGATCTTAGCATCACTATAATGGGAAACAGAGAGAATTTTGTGGAGCTTATAGCATAGTCGGAACTAATTTGACAATGGTTTGGATGTTTATATTTAAAAGTCAGGCACTGAGCAGAAAATTGCTGTAAAGCAGCTTCTTCTCTCACTTACTCAGCACCCGAAGCTGAGCGCTGCTCTTGGCTTTTCCTGATGTGAACTCCACCGCTCCACTCATATCCGTGGAGGTCTGTCTGAGAGTTAGCCTGTGGACTGTGCCCATCTTCTCCAGACGCACTCGAGAGCTGGGCTGCAAGGCCTCACCATTCAGACTCCACACAGGAGCTTTGACGACAGGAGCAGACACTTCGCACTCGAAGCTGGCCTCATCGGGGGCCACCACCTCCACGTCTTTCAACTCTCTGACCATCGACAATGACTGGGCTGAGACAGTGAGACAGCACAGAGGGAGCAGTGTCAACTCTCCAGCAAACAAACACAGCCTGTAGTTTCAGCACCTATTAATCAGAGCTGAGACAAATACAGCCATCGGCAACATCGCTGAGGTTTTACTGTGTGTTTTTGAGTTTGTCAAGCCATGTAGCCATGCAGAAGGAAATGAATATTTTGAAATGAGATGGTAAAGAATGAAGTCCTTAGGGTCACAGGTCACGGATATAACACGTGTCTCTGCCACAACATTAACAGCAGTTACCTGTTTTATTGTGATCTGTGTGTAAGAGTTGAGAAATTAAAAATGGATGATTAAAAAAAAAAAAAAAAAAAAAAAGACTTAAAAAAACACGCTGCAGCAGGTAGAGTAGGTTGTCTTCAAACAGAAAGGTAGGAGGTTCAATCCCCAGCTCCTGGTTAACTTTCCCACTTGATGCTTTTATTTATATACACACATGATCCTTTTATTTTATTCTATTTCCAACTGACTTTAGATGCAAATTTTCATTGTATAGTAATAAAAATAAGTGGCACTACTTTGTGCGAACCCCTCACTACTTTACCCTTCCAAGAGAAAGGAATACTATAGCTGCTTTGGTTTTTATTTGCCAGTAGATGGCGCTACGGGCTTATATATGTTTATTCACACAGTCCTTGTTCTGTTGGACTAGTATGAAAGTGGAGGGTTTTAAGGGATCTGTCCATATGTCCTGTAGTGCATTTGGTGGACAAGATGAATTACACTCACACACACACACAACCACAAGAAAATCACTACAGTAGACCCTACAGTTTACAGTACTTTTCATGTCCACTGGATAAAAACATCCCGGTAGATATAAATAGCTATGTTGTCAGGTGGCACAGTAAACCTGAATTGTAAAACCACACTGGACTCAACCATGAACTTTCTTACCCTCCACTGTCAGCTTTGCAGAGCAGGTACACTCGCCAACCTGGACACTGTATGTGCCTTCATCATCCAGCAGCACATGCTGGATGATCAGCTTGCGATAACAGCCTTCGCTGCTGATCTCGAAGCGCTCAGAGGGCAGGATGACATTGGGCCCTTTGTACCAGCGGATGCTGCACCTGGAGTTTGACACAGTGCAGTCCAGGATCACTCGGGTCTTCTCCAGAACAGTTTTATCCTCTAGAGGTTTTACAATGTTGACAGGAACCTCTGAAAGAGTTAAAAGCAATTTGGAATTCATTTTTACAAATACTGCACATAAGTTGTGACATAATCTATTCATAGTTTTAAGATCATATGACCAGAAATTGCACATTCAATGGTTCATTGTAATTAGGCAAAAGCTGCGCTAAAAAAAATTAAATAATTTTGCTTCAGAACAGTATAATCCATATAAGCTACAGATTGTATACATTTCTATAATAAACGTGTTTTCATGATACCTTCCACCTCCAAGTAAGCAATAGATTCAACACGTCTGGCAACAAATTTGATCTCCCCAGAATCTTCTGGTCGCACATTACACATAAGGAGAAAATGTTTGGTCCCTGAAATCAGAAGAAAATTAATGAAAATGATAAATCCTAAGTCAGGCTCAATCTTACCATCTTAAAAACATGTAAAGATTTGTGTACATTATTTTTCCATTGGTATTCATTGGATTATATTTACATCTTTCAACTAATGAATACATCCAATTGATTTATACACACTTCCTTCTCAAGTTTTTTAAGGTAAAAACCACATTGACAGGACTGTACTGGACAATGAGATACATGTTTATCATTTTGATACAGACCTTCTTGGCGGATCTTGATGGTGCTGGTGGGTTGTATCCTCTCCCCGTTTTTGTACCATTCCCCTGGCACATCCTCTACTGAGATCTCACAGACAAACACGGCATTCTGGTCTTCCTGGATGTCCAAATCCTCCAACCCCTGCAGTATCAATACTTCCCGCTCTGCCAAAAGAAACAACATAAAAAAAATAATAAAAAGAAACATGTAGTTGAGTGAAGAGTGAGAGAAGTGAGCACAAAAACACATCATTAAATATTTTTTTTCCCCCAGAATAGCTTGCTATGGTTCAGTACCCCCTTTGTAAAACATAAATGTATAGTCTACAGCTATATTTTATAACCTAAGGAACTTCATTGTAGGCAACTGTGGACAATCTATGATGTTGCACGTTCAACATCAGATGGCAGTGTTGAGCAACTGGAGAGTTTAAGTTGCTGCTGCCAGTTTAGCCACTGAAGATGTACTTAGGTGTAATGGCATTAACAGCACATTTTAATTTTATTGGAAATCATTGACTATATTCTCAAATTCTTCACCATGTGCATGAACAACAGAGGGTTCAAGTAAAAGCAACCATAAAATAAACATACAGTTTTCAATCACATATTTTACTCATAAATAAATAAATATTCAGCGTTGTGCAGTTTGCACCTAAAAAGCTTTGATTCCGTCAAAGAAAGAAAAGTATTTGCAGCTGTTTAATTCTAAACATTTTTTATTCATTTATTTATTTATTTTTTTGCCATTTGAGTAAACTTCTACAGTATGTAAACATACGAAGTGTGACAGTGAAAGGTTCTCCACATAGTCCACATGTTTTTCATTACTAATTAGGAGCTACGGGAGCTACTGTACGCAATACTGACGACTCCACGACTAGAAATAGAGTTTTATAAGCCCCGCCCACACAGGTACCCCAATCAGAACTGAGCAGAGATTTAATCAGCCACAGCTGATGCCACCCGTTTGGCCATTGGCAGCCATGTTAGGCTAACGTTTGTGTGGTTGTTTTGATAGTTTATGTCTCATACAGGCACCATGTTGAAGTCTACTGTGAGGTCTACAAGCTTAGGTGCTAGCCTTATTTACTGTAGTAACTTTTCCTCATGTTACTAAGTGGGTACGGCTCTTCAGGTGCTTGTGACTAAATGTAAATACAAGCAAAGCTAATGTCTCCAAACGCAGGAAAACCAGGGTTCTAGCACTGACTGTAGAGTTCAGCACTGAGTGTTTGGTAAGTGGCTGCTTTCTTTTATTTTTACATGTTTACAGTCTTTAATTACCAAGCTAATTGCAGACTCAAACTGGTCACTGGTTGGGGCTTAAATTAAAATTTCTACTCTACTGTTTGACCCACTGTGACAAAAATGTTACTAGATGAACATCCGTGATGGTAGTTTACCAAAGTGCAAAAGTATTTGAGGTTATTTTCCATACTTTTACTTATTGCCTTTCACAGAAGGTAAGAAGAAGATAAACTGAAACAAACTAATTATTTATTATGCCTGCGCTGTTTCTGCAAAGATTAATGTACAGTATGCAGCTGTGGTTAAGGCTCTGCAACTGGTGCATACATTCAAGGAGATGCAAATTATTTATAGTAACCTTTCATATTATTGAGATGGGCTGTGTGAGCTGTGCACAAGCTTTGTTTATAGAGGTTGTGGTGCAGTTGTCATTTTATATGCAATTTTTTTTTTTTTTAAGTTAAACTCTTGTGTATCCGGTAGATCATGCCGTTGTGAGCAAATGACTATCCATGGTTATTTCTAGCATTACCTTTTGTAATATGTAGCATTTAAAAAGCAGACTGTACCATACACTTCCACAGCGCAGGATGTAGTGGCCTCTCCAGCATCGCAGGTGTACATGCCAGAATCACTGACATGACATTTAATGATCTGAAGAAACCTTTTTCTACCCATTGCATAAATGCGCACTTCCTTGCTGGGCTTCATTTCAACCCCATTCTGGCAAGGATAAAAAATGACAAAACAGAAATTATGTCAGTTGCAGTTAATCTTAACAGCTCTTACTTGATGAGATGGCCTCATGCACTTTTGATGAATTGACGATGATTCCAGTAAAAACAAAAACCTAGCACTTGCCTTGAACCATTTTACATCGACATTGTGTCTTGACAGCTCACACTCAATAGAGATCACTGCTCCTTCAGAGAATTTGCGGTCCTCCAGTTTCCTGAAAATGGTCACTGGGGGCTCTGGTGAAGAAAAGCATGCAAAGTTAATGAACACAAATCACTATTTCTTCAAATATGAATGTGACCTGTAGGGTCAAACAGACAAAGGTCAGGTGACCATGTTAACTTTAATGATGGTGTGATCTTTCCATCTTTTAAACAGGTCTTCAGGAGTTCCCTACAGCAGCTGGTAGAACTATTACAACAGTGTACTCATGGACATGTGAGTAGTATTTTATCAATGTTTTTATATTTTTATAAATAAAAATAGACCCACTACTCTCCTTAAACCTTTTTGTCTTAAAAACCGAATATTATTCCAAAGACAAACCTTAGATAAACACACACAATGGGTTATCCATCCTCTTGTTGTCCCCTGTGTTTTAGTCTTTAGCTCTAAAAGATAGTACCTACTGCCTGACTTGGCCTGGAGTGAATTATTTTACACTGTAGCTTTAAACTCGCCCCTGACAGAAAATCTAGAACCATTTTTCATAGGGTCATGCTAAACTATTTTGTGTGTGGAACATAAGCCTACATAAAGAGCACAGTAGCAATGCTGTCCCTCCTTTGCATTATCGTGGTTTCACTGGTTGGCATTTTGTCTACTCTGAGTGTGCCATTTTAGCTACTAGTCTGAGGTCACAACAAAATGAGTACAGTAACATTTTGTTTTAGTAGAACTAGTGTGCTGTACATAATTTATTTTGAGTTATCTGAAAGCATTTCATCAAAGAGCTTATTAATTAACATACTTTTCGCCATGGTTATTTTAAAATACTTACCCTTGACAACAAGTCTTGCAGATGTTTTCAGATTCTCTGCTGAGAAAATAAAGGTGCCAGTGTCTTCCACAGATAGGTTATAGATGGTGAGGCTGTGGATTCGTCCTTTGCCACTCATACGGAAGTGACTTGTTGGCTTAAGCTTGACTCCATTTCTTAACCAAGTGCCTGGGACATTTGGATGTGAGAGCTCAGCTTCAAAAGACGCTGTTTCTCGCTCCGTGGTGGTAATGTCAACCAGTCCCTTCTTGATAGAGACTTTTCGAGCTGTGAGATATTGGAATTAAAAATAATTGGAAACATAGCAAACTACTAACTAACTAAGTATCCAACAGGCTTCAGCAATGAAACATGAACAGTGGGTACTTAATGAATGAAAATAAATAACAGCTCAATAAAGGTTATCTTTGAAAGCTTGACTAGAATTACAAACATTTTTATTCACACTTTCTGTTACAGAGTGGACTTGAGGACTGGTCCATGTACAGCAGTCTGGAGTTAAACAATACAAGCTGGCACACACAGACAAAGTGATATTTTAGTCATTTGAATACAGGGCTTTATACAAAGGCTAGCTTTGTATCTGCCAACATTTTTCATTTATTCTAACACAGACACGTGTTCCCTGTGGAAAAAAAGAGTGTTTATTTTGGAGACCTGATGACAACAACCTCAGTTTTGAAGGCCGGTGTGTAAATTTAGATGCAATGAGAGGAGATCCAAATTCATAGGAGGTGCCAATGGCAGCCTAAAGTCCTGGCTTTCCCCTTCCCACCCACACCAGTGTTGAAAGAACAGCCTTTAATTCACCCACTGGCCTATGGCTCATAGGACTAAAAAAATATACTAAGTATGTGCAAAGAAAAACAATCATAACTACATCTTTATCACTGGTTTTAGTGTGTCAACATTGCTACTGTTGAGACATTGCTACTGTTGCTTTTTACAGGAGTAATTCCTTGAACAAAGGCATCTTTCACTGAATATTATTAGGGAATTATTGACCATTTGTCAATACAGAATACCCTGGTGTAAGTCAGCTTTGGCTTTAATACTATCACCTGTCGGTTGCCATCGTGATGTGTTCCAGTACAAATGCCATCCTAGTCCCAGTCACTCAAATTACTCTTACTCAGTTAATTGAGCTTTGCTTTCACAAGACGCATTGATGGAGGTGGAGCTGTCGGAAATCGCAGTAAACAAACAAGTACTGGGCATAGTGAGAACACATGCACACTCACGTTCCACTGTTAGCTGGGCTTGCGTGCGATCATGGAGGGTTTCACAGCTGTAGGTGCCCCGGTCAGACATGGCCACTTTGTGTATGGTGAGAGAGTGTTTTTGACCTTTGTGTTTAAGGGTATACTTTGCTCCAGGGTGGATCACTACCCCTTGCCTCATCCACTGTACCTCCTCTGAATCGAGACTCACTTCCACTTCTAAAACTGCCTCACTGTATTCTTCAGCAACTACTGGCACCATTGTCTTGGTGAACAGCACCTGTTGCTCTGAAAATGTAAAAATATAGGGAATTAATTGAGAGCAGCACAGATCATGTAAACCACTAGTTACCAACACAATGCCCACAGGTACCTGGCCAATAAGGCACCCGTAGCATAAGTCCAAAGGTGATGCTGTGGAGCTGTATGTGAATGAACCACAGTCAGCAGACATATTTCATTTTAAGATGAAAAAACACTATTTACTGCTTCTGAAGATCTAGAGCTGGCTTGTTAATATTTGATATTGATAAATCACTGAACATATTTCCAGTTTAGTGTGCCTGCTCATAGACAGCCGCACCAGGAGTGGGCCAACTCTGGCAATGATGTGGCAATGCTGGCTTTCATCTGGACCAGACAAAATTGATGTGAACCGAAAGTGGTCCACATCTGAAATGGCAAGTGTAGCCTGAATATCCTTAAACAAATTTTGTTTGGCAAATATGAGGTGCTTTTGGCAATGTGCAACCTGGATATCACCCTAAAATGAGCCATATCATAAATAAAAGAATTCCCCGAATATTTTCAGACAAATATGGGCTTGGATTGGTTAAAATGAGAAACAATTGCTGAAGTGTGGCAGTACAGTGGTGAGCTTGTGGCCTAGATTTAGGATTGTGGCTCAAGGAAGAATTAAGATTTTGATGGTGATCCGTAACTGTTTCAGGATATAAAAAACAAAAAAACATTTATTACCCTGAATAGGCTTTGCTATAGAGACTTCTATAGCTGTGCCTACCTATGCATAACAAAATGGAATATAGCAATTCATACAATATTCTGTATTGACCAGTCAAAACCAGAAGGGGCATATATGAATTTCAGGTACATAGAGTAAGCAAAAAGCTTTGAGGAGACTTGTCACATACACCAAACCCAGTGAGCCACATGTCTCTGTCAGTTACCAGAGGAATTCTAACTGGAGAAGCTGTTAAGCACTAGTTGTGAAAGATACCTCCAACAATTTCATCTTATCTTAGAGGGCCGTTATTTATTGTATATGTTTATGTGGTAGTAATGGTACACAGACATTTAAACTATCCAGCTTTAATGTTAACATTCACACTAGTATTGCTGATAATTCATAGTTCAAAGTATAGTGCTAACTATGAGAGATAATAGGTTCTTAAACTATTCTTAAATGAGGTAACATATTATTTGAGATGAATGTTTGTATGTGTTAATGATAGGGCAACAGCTTACCTTGAACCTTTAGTTCTGCTTCGGATACCAAACCCTCTGCATCAGCTGTCACTTTGCCGCTATCTGAAACCAGGCAGTTGTGGATGCAGAGCATGTGGCACAGTCCATTGCTTGAAATGACAGTCCGCTCATTTTGAGCTACTTGGTTGCCATTTAAGCGCCACACCAACTGAGCATCCTCCGGTGAAACCACACACTTAAAAACAGCATCTTCTCCTTCCCGGACTGTGATGTTACGAACCTCTACTATGAACTCCACAACACGAGGAGCTAAAGGCAAATTTTCAAAAGTTTAATGAAATTAGATTGTTAATGGTAACATTGCCCACTGACCATTTTCTAATACATCATTTCTCTCTGAACTACCTTGGTTAGTTGTGACATTTAAATGTACTTACTTTCTACACTGACAGTAGATGATGTCCTGTCATCTGTAGACTCGCAGACATATTCTCCAGCATCTTCTTCCACTATTTCGTGGATAGTGAAGCTTCTCTCACGACCTTGTGCCCGTATTGTGTGCTGGCGGTTTGGAGAGATCTCCTGGCCATCTTTCAGCCACTGCACATCTCCTTTAGGCTTATTGATCTCACATCGTAGTGTTAGGCTGCTGCCCTTTAGACACACAATGTTCTCCAAAGGCCTTATAAATTTCACCTTAATTTCTGTTAAAATAAAAAAAAGTGTTACATTTAAAAGATATTTAACTTCCTGCCTCAATCAAGTAAATATTATTTTGGAAAAAGTTCACAGTTCAATTTGGAGTGCCAACTTCTTACCTTTGACTAAAAGATTGAAATACATCTCATCTGTGTTTACGTCACAGACATATTCTCCAGAATCTGACAGCTGCAGAGGATTAATAGTGAGCTTGTGGGTATTACCCTCACTGGAAATGTGAATGTTGTCCTCGTTCAGTAGCTGGCCATCTTTCAACCACCGAACATTAGCTCTTTCATTGCTCACAATGGCACACAGTGTAACACTCTCATTTTCATAGGCTGAGATGTTATTTGTTTTTTTATTCACAAACTTGGCTGGAAGCTCTGTGAAAATTTAATTAATAAATTAGTTGCCTTTACTTCCATATACTGTACACTACCAGTCAGTAAACTACCATCAAATGTTTAATGGTTTTCCTTTATTTTCATGCCTATTTACATTGCAGTTTCTCACTGAATGCATCAAAACTATGAATATGCACATATGGAATTATGTAGTAAAATGTGTGCAATAACTATGAAATAACTAAATATGTTTTATATTTTAGATTCCTCAAAGTAGCCACCCTTTGTTTTTTTGACAGCGCTGCAAACCCTTGGCCTTCTTTCAATGAGCTTCATAGTGTAGTCACCTGAAATGGTTTTCACAGGTGTGCCTTGTCAGGGTTCATTTGTGGAATTTCTTGCCTTATTAATGGGGTTGGGACCATCAGTTGTGTTGTGCAGAAGTCAGGTTGGTACACAGCTGACGGCCCTATTTGACAACTGTTAGAATTTATATTATGGCAAGAACCAATCAGCTAAGTGAAGAGAAACAACAGTTCATCATAATTTTAAGAAGTGAAGGTCAGTCAGTCTGCAAAATTGCAAAAACTCTGAACGTGTCCCCAAGTGCAGTCGCAAAAACCATCAAGTGCTACAGCGAAACTGGCTCACATGAGGACTGCCCCAGGAAAGGAAGACTAAGAGTCACTTCTGCTGCCGAGGATAAGTTCATCCAAGTCACCAGCCTCAGAAATCGCAAGACAACAGCAGTTTAGAGCCCAGATAAATGCCCCACAGAGTTCTAGTAGCAGACACATCTCTACATCAACTTTTCAGAGGAGACTGTGGGAATCAGGCTTTTATGGTCAAATAGCAGCTAAGAAACCACTACTGAGGAAAAGCAACAGGCAGAAGAAATTTGTTTGGGCCAAGAAACTCAAGGAATGGACATTAGACCAGTGGAAATCTGTGCTTTGGTCTGATGAGTCAAAATTTGAGGTCTTTGGTTCCACCCACCGTGTTTTTGTGCAATGCAGAAAAGGTGAATGGATAGTCTGTACATGCATGTTTCCCACCGTAGAGAAGGAGGTGTGATGGTGTGAGGGTGCTTTGCTGGTGACACTGTTGGGGATTTATTCAAAATTGAAGGCACACTGAACCAGCATGGCTACCGCAAAGCAGTAATCAAAGCAAAGGGTGCCTATTTTGAAGAATCTAAAGTATAAAATATGTTTTGTGTTATTTCACACATTTTGTTTACTACATAATTTCATATGTGTTCATTCATAGTATTAATGCCTTCAGTGAGAATCTGCAATGTAAACAGTCATTAAAATAAAGAAAAACCATAAAATGAGAAGGTGTATCCAAAGTTTTGACTGGTAGTGTACATGCCCAGGACGTTGTTATAAAAACACAAAGTGCAGAAATAAAAGGTGTCTCACCTTGCACCTCAACAGTTGTTATCAATTGGTCATCAGTGGCATCACAAATGTATTTTCCAGAGTCTGAGGGCTGAAGTCCATGGAGAACAAGCTTTCTCACAACGTCATAGCTGTCAATTTTGATGCGGGGATCTGGTTTCAGTATCTCGCCATTCCATAACCACTGAACAGTTGCATTTGACCGAGATACCACGCACTCCAAAACAAGGTCATCTCCTGCAGCCAGGATGTGATGCTCTGGGTGGCCTGAGTTTCCAATGATCTGTACTGGAGGCTCTGTGCATAAAGTATGTTTGAGTTATGTTTTCCTGCTTTGTAGGAAAGACAGATTAACATTTCAGTAGCTTAATATGATTACCTTTGACTGTGATATGGAAAACCATCTTATCATCCACTGCATCACAAGTGTACTCTCCTGAATCCTGGAGCCCAGCATTTAGGACAACCAGTGATCGGAAGATACCTTGCTCCTCAATACAGTATCGTTCGGTGTCATCAATTAGCTGACTGTCTTTGTACCAATTGACTGAGACATTGGATCTTGAGAGCTCGCACACAAGAATAATGTCATCAGAAACTAAGAACTCCTTTTCTGTTTTTGCCTCAGTTTTACCAATAATTTTTACAGGTAACTCTGAAAATAAGCAAGAAAAACAAAAATCTCTTCACTGCATTGTAAAGAGCCCAGAAGTCCTAACAGATGAAGCATAAAGAACTGAAAAACTCAGTCAATCGAAATTGGTTGGAACCGATTATATATATATGACACTGGGGGTTAGCTGGATACAGTTGTTTTCGCTATCTTGTATCACCATTTGTGATTTATGTGACTCACCATTTCCAGTATACCTCTGCCAATGATATTATGTTTGATGTCATTTGTCAGTCTGTTAGTTGGATTATGCAAAGGCTAAAGAATCAGTTGGCTCAAAGCTAGCAAGTGGGGGGTATGTGGCTCATGATTCTGATAATTAGATGTACTCAATTTCTTTTTCACTTTCTTCAATTTGTGAAGCAATATTTTAGGGAATTTGCAGAGAAATAATGCAGAGATCATTATGAAACATTTTTTGTAGGGTGCTAGTTTCTGCAGTTTCTTCACAGTAGTTTTGACAGATGCAGTATGTGCTCTCAGAGCACTTTGTTTGGGTATATACACTGCCTGGCCAAAAAAAAGTCACCACCTGGATTTAACTAAGCAAATAGGTAAGAGCCTCCGGTTATAATAATTACTACATGGGGGATTATCTTTCATCTGGCAACAAATTATTTAACTCCAACTGATGCAATGAGTAGCTTCTCATTTCTGAAACAACAATATCGAAAGACACATCCTGTGGTCGTGGAAAAGATGGTCTGTTTGAGAAGGGTCGAATCATTGGCATGCATCAAGCAGAGAAAACCTACTACTAAAATTGGATTAAGAGCTGTCCAACGCATTATTAAAAACTGGAAGGATGGTGGGGGACCATCGTCTTCAAGGAAAATTCCGAATGATTGAATGATAGAAAAACAACAGTAGAACTCAGGGCTATGTTTAATAGTTAAAGTAAGACTATTTCCACATGCATAATGCGAAGGGAACTCAAGGGATTGAGACTGAACAGCTGTGTAGCCTTAAGAAGACCGCTAATCAGTGAAGCCAATAAGAAAAAAAGACTTCACTTTGCTAGGGAGCAAAAAGATTGGACTCTGGAGCAATGGAAGAAGGTCATGTGGTCTGATGAGTCCAGATTTACCTTGTTCCACAGTGATGGCTGCATCAGGGTAAGAGAGGCAGAGGAAGTGATGCACCCATCCTGCCTAGTGCCTACTGTACAAGCCTGTGGGGCCAGTGCAATGATCTGGGGTTGCTGCAGTTGGTCAGGTCTAGGTTAAGCAACATTATGTGCCCAAAGAATGAGGTCAGCTGATCACGGCACAGGTATATTCCAAGATGATAATGCCAGGATTCATCGGGCTCAAATTGTGAAAGACTGGTTCAGGGAGCACGAGACACACATGGATTGGCCACCACAGAGTCTAGACCTTAACCCCATTGAGAATCTTTGGGATATGCTGGAGAAGGCTTTGCGCAGTGGTCCAACTCTCCTATCATCAGTACAAGGTCTTGGTGAAAAATTAATGTAACACTGGACAGAAATAAATCTTGTGACATTGCAGAAGCTTATAACAATGCCACAGCAAGTGCATGCCATAATCAAAGCTAAAGGTGGTCCAACGAAATATTAGAGTTTGTGTAACCTTTTTGTTTTAGTGGTGACTTTTTTTTGGCCAGGCAATGTATAGTTCCTGACATTGCTATAGAAAAGAAGACAATCAGAGCTGCAACAGTAAAACACCACAGAAGGAAATACAAAATATTATATACAGCATCTGACTTTAAAAGTTGTCTAATGTTAGAGTTGTCAAAGAACAGTATCATAACCTACCTTTCACTTTTACATGGAAATCCATCACATCATCTTTTGCATCACAAACATATTGCCCAGCATCCTTCACTGTGAGAGAGTGGATTGTTAATTGACGCATTGCACCATCTTCAAGGATGGTGATATTTCTGGAGTCTTCTACTTCTTCCCCATTTTTCTTCCAGGCGACTTCGGCATTTGCTCTTGAAACTTCGCAGTCAAGTACCAGACTCTCCCCAGCCACTTTCTCTACTCTACTCGCCATCTTCCTTGGACGTATGAAGCGGACAGGGGGCTCTGTGTAGAATTTAGTGTAAGCAATGGATCAAATTGGCAACTTATTATGTAAAGCTTATTAATCTAGTATATTTTACCTGCTATGTTTACAAAGAAGGTCACAGAATCATCTGCTGTATCACATACATATTCTGCAGAATCTTGAACAGTAGTTTCAGGTATGATGAGTCTTCTGTAGACACCATCCACTTCTAGAATAAGGTTTTCATTTTCCTCCACTTCAAGTCCATCTCGATACCATCGCACCACCGCATTGGGCCGTGAGATCTCACAGCTCAGTACCATCCTCTCAGATGTTTGCTGACAAAGTTCCATTTGTGACTGGCTTGGGGATACAATTCGCACTGCAGGTTCTGAAAATGGACATATTGATACAACTTGTACATTGTTTATTCTTTTTATTAAACACAACAAGAAATTTGGATGATTCTTGACACACTGTACTCTTGTACTCTAGAAAAACAATACATAGGTGGTAACATGCTATAAATGGGATAACACCCCTAATGTTGTCAAAGACATCTGTATATGTAGAAATAGTAGTGGAACATTTGTATAGTAATGGATTCTTACCTGTAATACTAAGATGAAAGAATTTTGAATCATCAGCTGTGTCACAGACATATTCCCCAGTATCTTCGACTCCACTAGACAGTATCTTTAGTCGTCGATAAGGGCCTTCAATCTTGAGTTTGATGTTCTCACTGTCTTGCAGCTTCTGGCCATCTTTGTACCAGCTGACAATACCATTGGCACGAGACAGTTCACAACTCAGAATAATTTCATCTGGGACATGGCGGTCAAGGTGCACATCTTCCTTAGGGTAGATTATCATCACTGGAGGCTCTTTGGAAGAGGAAGAGAAACAAAATTATTGCATAAGCAAAGTAAACAGAAGAGAAATTTGCTGCAGTATTTTTCATATTTTTTTTTTATTTTTTAGCATGATTACCTCGTATGGTAACCTTGAAGATTAAAACATGATCTCCTGCACGGCATGTGTATGTGCCTGTGTCTGACAGTTGAGCTGAATGAATAGTCAGATTTCTTCTGGTACTCTCTTCTTCCATTGTAACATTAATGCTTGGTTGCATTTCAACTCCATCTTTATACCACTGGACAATACCATCAGCGCTGGACACTTCACATGACAGAACAAGCTGTTCCTTTTCTACAACACTCTTGAAAAGGTCTTCTTCTGGAATATCCACAAATGTCACCGGTGGTGCTGCATAAAATGGCGCACAAGAGTGAAGCTGTTGCTTGAAAATAGTATTTATTGTTTATGCTCATGCTGTAAAGAAGCTGTAAGGTCAGGATTTCACAACTTAGGCATGCTTATCTCAATGAAGATGACTGCTCATTTTAAACAATTTAATCATTTTTGGCTGTTAATTTTTGAAGCGAGCAGTAAAAGTTAATGGGAGCAGTGCAGTGATTTAATGCAACTGTATATGCTCATAAAATGGCAAACTAATCTAAATACATGCTATGGTTTGCAAGTGGTCCTAAATGTAAAGCATGTATTTGTGAAACAAATGTAGGTTTTGTAAAATTAGCAGATGAAGAAGGAAAATAGGCTCTGATGGCTAGTTTTGCACTGTTAGGACTCTAAAGTTTTGCCAAGGAAAAAGCTAAGCATATCACCTTTCACCTCCACACAGAAACCGTTGGAATCTGATTCATCATCAATTTTACAGCTGTACACCCCAGCGTATGAAGATGTGGCAGACTTCATAACAAGTGTCCTCTCACTGCTCTCTGTATCAGTGTTTATTCCCAATTTCGGCGAGAGTTTAACTCCATCCTCATACGAGCAGGTGTTGTTTGTAGGGTCTGAGATCTGCAGTTTGGTCAGGCTGCCTGCTTCAACACACTTGTTCCCCCCAGCCTCTGGAACAGCTGAGAATCAAACTGGTGCTATAGGTATTTAATTTTTTTTTTTTTTATAAACAGCAACCAGACAGTAATCAGACTTGCTAAGCTCTATTAGTTGACTGAGCATAAATTGTAAAGCAATGTGTGTGCCTACATGGGTTGACATTTAGTTATGGGTATTACTTGTTTTTCACACGTTTTTAGATTGAGTCTGTACAATGGGACATTAAACAGTCCAATTTCAAATGATTGACTTAAACCTGGTGCATGTTTAAACTTGGCAGCATTTAATATGTAAAAAGCTTTTTTTTTGTTTGTTTGTTTTTTTCAGATAATGCCCTTTCACACCAGTGAGACTGCAGGATCTGTAATTTAGCTCTCTCATCGGCAAAAAACATCTGAGACGAACACATGCTGCATGGAAACTTATGATAATTTGATCTTTTTTTTTTAAGCTCGCACCAGGCTCTAGAAGACAATCATTTGCCACATCTAGCCTCAAAGGTCCCTTAAGTGTTTTTTCTAAAAAGTCTATTATCTATCTGTGTCATTAAAGTACATAGTTATTATTACAAATGATCAGTGAATATTTTGTCATAAAATGTTTAAAGTCAAAGTTGGTCAAATAGTCAACTATTATTTGAAGTTAGTGATACTGACAAAGCTCATAATACTGAGATCACCTGTAACATCCACCTTAAATTCTATATGGTCATCTGTAGCATCACAGCTGCGCACCCCAGAGTGTCTGACTTCTTCTGGTTCAACAACAAGCGATCTTAGATTTTCTTTTATTTCAATTTCATATCGACTCTTTGGAAGGGTCTTTTCTTCATCCTTGTGCCAATCGACCTGGGCAGTTGGCTCTGACACTTCACAGTGCTGCTGAATTGGGCAGCCTGCCTCAAGAAATGTGTATGTTGTAATCTCTGGATGTGCTGAAAATCTCACAGGAGGAGCTGCATTATAAGAGCAATGCAGGACACCACTGTTAATCTGTCAAAATGCTATATTCTTTTAACAAATAGTGTTTTGCACTTGAAATTTTTTTAGTTGATCATTTTAGCATGTACAGGAATGAGAGCTCTTTTTGTCAGACACTTATAAAATACTATAATTTTAAATACATGTGCAAAGTATAGTTATGGGTGAAGTAAATGTCTCACACCTGGAAGCTTATGAATTGAAAATGAATACAAGCAAATCACCTTCAACATCCACATGGAATGTCACAACATCATTGGCGAGGCTACAGCTGTAAAGGCCAGAGTCAGAGACCTTAGCAGAATGAATAATTAACTTCCTGAAGCTGCCATCTCTCTTCATATCAAGGCCCGTTTTGCAAAAAAGCTCCACCCCATCTTTACACCAGGAAACCTGTGCAACAGGCTCCGAGACCTCACACTGGAGCATAATTGGTAAACCAACTGCAATCCTCTTGCATTGCTCTGACAGGGGGATTGGCATGATCTGTGGCGACCGGCCTAAGAGAAGGAAATAAAGGTTTTGGATAAGAGTGGACAGAGCACACTGTTCACTCTATAATGCCATGTTCTTAAGAACACACCAGTCAGTTTAAGATGAGATGGATGTGGTGTGCCATCACCTTGTACGTCCACTTTAAATATGACGGTGTCATCTGATGTTGAACATTCATAGGTGCCACCATGTTTGCTTTCAGCTGAATAGATGACTAGTGTCCTTGTTAAACCATCTGAGTGTATTTCTACATTGTTTTGTGGCAAGAGTTCCATACCATCCTTGCACCAGTCCACATGAGCAGCGGGATCGTGTGCAAGTTCACATCTGAGGACAATGGGAGCACCCTCTTGGACGGATTTGTTCCTGTCAGTCTCTTGAAGCTCTGAGAACTTCACAGGTAGTGCTACAAATTTCAGATATTGCAGAAAGAGTATCTAAATAAGGCTCACAGATGTAGTAATTTCTTGAAGTTATTATATATCCAACCAACTGTATATTCAATACAGCATTTCAAGATTGAAACTTACATTTAAAGAAAGCAAATGACAATTTCTCCACCAAGCACACTGGACAAAACAACATAAATATGACAATAACAAAGACAACAAAAAACATATCCCATTGGCTAAAACAGCAAAAGCCAAGTTGTGACGTTTCAGTTCCAGTTATTGTACTCTGATGCCAAACCAACACGCAAACAAGATTTGTTTATGGGGTAGGGGTAGTATTTAGTTAGTGTCTTTGGAGTGCTAGCTAAGTTGTGACAGTTATGACATGCATAACAAGTGGCTGCACTGTGAAGCTGAGTGTTTAATAACATATTTAGACAAGTCTTTTTATTTTAATGTTTGTTAAAAATTTGTCAAATTTTTTTAATGTTTTTAATCTTTAAAAATATAGTCAGTCAAGTTTTGAAAGTAGAAAAAATAACAACTTTCTGTTAGGTGATTAGACAAATGTGACTTTATCAATCTTTAGTTGCCAGTGCAAGAGAGCAAAAGCACTACAAAGTATCTGAGCATCACCTTCTATTTTCACTGCAAACTCGTTGTCATCATAGTTTGACTCACAGCAGTGTACATCGGCGTGAGTCTGCTCTGCTGATAGGACAACTAGACTCTTCACAATTCCCTCTGATTGGAAGTCTATTCCACTTTGAGGTAGAAGCGATGTTCCATCCTTGTCCTTCTCCACTTGTTCAGTGGGCTCTGATGACTCACATTGAAGAGCAACAGGATAGTCCACCATTACTGTCTCTTTCTGGTCAGCCTCAGACATAGCTGAAAACTTCAGAAGTGGAGCTACAGGGTTGAATTTTACACAAACTGGTCAAAACAGGTACTGCAGTAAACCAAAAATAGCAAAATACAGTCCTGAGCCTAAAGCCTATCCATCCTATCTTGTAGTTAATTAAAAAACTTGAAGAGCAAATATGGTTTTAGGAAATATTTATCCTGTTGTGTGTGTGGGGCATATGTGTGTTTATGCACCCCCAGAAACTGGGGTTTGCATCTCTGTTTATACAACTGAAGCACTTTGCTTAAGAAGAGAGTCCGAAGTCATTGAACTTATTCCATAATCTGCAAGGGCTGTGAGTGTTTGGGGATAACCATATTAAAATGAGATGTTTCCACAATTCAATATTTTGTTGCAAGAATTGATATATTGATTGAAACCAAATACTGAATGTATTGGTAAAATATGTGTCACAAAATAAATAGCACATCCTCAGTATGACAAAAGTCCAGTGTGTAAGATTTTGGTGATATCGAACAGTGATATGGCAGAGTCTGCTCCCTCCATTTCACCCCTCCCTTTCCTAAGTGCGTCAGGGAAGTGCAGTGCTCATTGCATACCAGAAAGGAGGATGATCTTTGTTTTCAAAGTAAGCTCTGGCTGTTTTTTTCCATTGAGATGTTTTAGGTGGTGCAAGATGGCATCTGAAAAGCAAGGTCCTTGCCTAACGTGCTTAAAATCTCATTCTAAGGTGACGAAAACCAAACATGTTTTTCAAAGTGAATATACATTTCAAACATACTTATGGGTAGTACATTAATTTTCTGCCACAAAATCCTCAATGTTACACACTGGAACTTTAAAGGAAAATGTATTAAAAGCACAATTTTCTGACATAATTGCTGTTGCATACAGTATGTAATATTTATAAAAATTGTATTCAGGTTTGGTTGGTTTATTTTTTTCTTAACGTATGGCCAAGGAGGTTATATTTTTTGCAACATTTTTGTTTGTTTGATTATGAACAGCGTAACTGAAAAAAAGATGAATTTTTAAGAAATCTCTGGGAATGTAGTTTTCATCACAAGGAAGAAAAGGTTATACTGTATATTGGGGATGATTCTCACATGGGTCTCAATTCAGTTAACATTGTGAGATATGAGATTGTATGGATGTTGTGGCTCTCTGGGTGCTCTCTCTTGTTTTGATCGAATGTTTTTTATTACATTATAGACTTGGTTATGAGTCTGTATATTGGCTAAGCCTAAAGATTTCTCTGCCTATTACAGTACATTTGAAGTTGGAAAGTTTGGTTCTCTCCATTACTGGCCATCTAACCTGGTCAAGCAAAAAGCAATGGAACCATCTAAACACAGGCCAACTGACCAGGGGCAGCATGTGAATGGGTATGAAAGATATATGATAGGGAATGCGTTGCACATAGATGTGCTGTATGAAAGTGTGAGTGAATAGCAAAACTGTAGTGTAAAGCGGCTTTGACTAGAATAGTGCTATATAAATACAAACCATTTGCATATCCAATTTAACTTTACTCTTTAAACTCATACAGTGAGAGTGGTATGGTCTTACTGGTCTTGACATTTTTTTTCACTATGATGCTTTTAAAGAGAATTATTCTCAAAACCTAATGTGTTTCCAGGATTTTTGGTCTATTCTGATGTGTGTACATAGTGTACAAATTATTAGTATTAAAATTTGAGCACCTTGCTTTTTAAAAAATCTTATTTTGAGTAAATGCAAAACGCAGTAGCAAACAGAGCACCAATCTAAAGCATGGTTTTACAATATCCAATTGATTACTTAAAACTAGTAATTTGTGACTGGATTTTAAAAGCAGAAAAGAACTAGAGATTAAAGATGTGTTTATCTGTTATCTACTTCTAATGCCTAGAACATCAGCAAAGCAAAAACCATTTGGGTGCACTTTATGCTCTCTAAAATCAGTTTGCAGAACTGGTGAAAACAGTTTTGTCACCTTTAACATCCACATGAAACTGCATCGCATCATCTGTTGTCTTGCAGCTGTAAATCCCTGCATGAGATGGTGTCGCTGATTGGACAGCCAGTGTTCTCATGGAACCCTCTGCCACCAGTTCTTGCCCAGCAGCTTCACGTAGTTTTATTCCATCCTTGTACCAAGTAACTTTAGCGTTAGGATCTGATACCTCACATCGCAGCACTAATGGTTCACCCACTTCGACAGACTTGTTCCTCTCAGCATCACCAAGTGTTGTAATTGTCACCGCCAGAGCTGGGGATGTTTTAGGTAACATCAAAAGAAAAGTGCATTACTAGAACTGACTACAACAAAAATTTTGCATCCAAACAGATGATCAAGATATTATGTCAATATTAGTCATGCCAAAAATTTTAAGAGTTAAAAGAAGTCATTATAAAAAATACATCATAGTGTTATTAGTAACTTAACAAGAGGTATATTTGGTTAGACTTGAGACCTCAACATTCAAGTTAGGATTTGAAGCTATTTACTCTTTTTTTTCTGTTTTAAAATTCTTCAGTGACTACCCAAGCTCAATGTTTTACCAGTTTTAGTATAAAAAATGTAGTAAATAAAATGAAATAAAAAAAATGTCAAAATGTCAATAATTGCAAAAAAAGCAATCTCTTCATTTTACACAATGTCAACATTGTGCCCATCCACGTTGTTTCATAATGCTAACCATTTAAATCACCTCCAACAGCCACCTTATTTGCAGTGAAACTGTCGATCCAGTGACTGTCACATGTCCTTGACAGATAGCTCTCTTCTGGTTGGACTGTAGAGGCCTGCTTGATTGGGTAGGGCTCTGCAAACTTAGATGATCTCTGTCCTGAGTTAACTGTGCTGTTTTCTGTGGCTTCCATGGTGTGATGACACTCTTGAGCAGTTGATTCCTGCATTGATGGATACATCACTTCTAAGTTGCTAAGTACTTGTCCTGTGTGATGGAGGTCACTTTGTCTGGCATGGGCCAACTGTTGTAATTCGTAATGGTCCTCTGTTTGGATGGGGTCTACCATTTTAGAGTTGCACATGTGCACTGATTGAGAAGACATGGCTTTAGAGAAGACACTGTGTTTATCTGACCAGTCAGTCAATGTCTGTAGGGGCATATTTATTTCCTCTGACTGCTCAGTTGGAGTCCATAAGGAGGGGCTCTCTAAAGAGAGAGTGTCCGTGTGTAAGCAATCAAGAAGCTTCTCTGACATGACAGCTGGCACCTCTACGGAGTTACAGAGCTTCTTTATTTTTATTGCTTTAATATTTGAAGATGTAAAACAAAGCCCCTCTGACTGGACAGTTGCAGTATATGAGGATGTTAAGGGCTCCTCTGATTGGACAGCTGCAGCATGTGGTGGTGTGTAGAGCTCCTCTGATTGGATGGCTGCAGCATGTGGTGGTGTGTAGAGTTCCTTTGATTGGACGGCTGCAGCTTGTGGTGGTGTGGAGAGTTCCTCTGATTGGACGGCTGCAACGTGTGGTGGCGTTGTATAGAGTTCCCCTGATTGGACGGCTGTAGCATGTGGTGGTGGTGTGTAGAGTTCCTCTGATTGGACGGCTGCAGCATGTGGTGGTGGTGTATAGAGTTCCTCTGATTGGACGGCTGTAGAATGTGGTGGTGGTGTGTAGAGTTCCTCTGATTGGACGGCTGCAGCATGTGGTGGTGGTGTATAGAGTTCCTCTGATTGGACGGCTGTAGAATGTGGTGGTGGTGGTGTGTAGAGTTCCTCTGATTGGACGGCTGCAGCATGTGGTGGTGTATAGAGTTCCTCTGATTGGACAGTTTGAGTATGTGAGGAGGTATAGGGCTCCTCTGGTTGGACAGTTTGAGTATGTGAGGAGGTATAGGGCTCCTCTGATTGGACAGCTGCAGTATGTGAAGACGTAAAGTGTTTTTCTGACTGGGAAGTTGCAATATATTCTGGTGTAAAATGCTCCTCTGTTTGGATAATTGCAGTATGTGGGGAGGTAAAGGTGTTACAAAGTTTATCTAATTTGACATTGGGAATCTGGAATTGGTTAGAGAGAGATTCTGACTGAGGGCCCCCTTGTCCTGTCTGGATAGTTGACATTTGCACTGAGCTATGTAACTTCTCAGATTCAGTAGTTGCAGTTTGTAGACAACTGCAGAACTTATCTGACTGGAAATCTTTTTGCAAGGACTTGGGCAATTCTTCAAGTGGACCTTCTATATGCTGTACATAGTTAATTAAGTCCTCACCTTGCAATTCTATGGACTGTGGAGTGTTATGGTGTGGGTCAGATTGTATTATAGTTGGCTTTGCAGAACTAAAGTAAACTGGAGATTGTCTATTTATTGTTTTATGGTCAATGAAATCCTCCTGTTCACTTTTGAAGCAGTCTGTCTTATATTCATATGTTGACTGGGAAGCTGGAATATGACTGGAATGGTCTTCATATATCCGAATATCTCCTCTCTTGCTACCAAAGATCCTGGAATTGTATTTTGAAGACATGAAGATGTCTTCAACAGGAATAGCCTCTTCAGTGGACTTCTCTTGATCAGATGAGAGCCTTGGCGATGTAGCTATAAGCATTGTGATGTACACAAAGAAAGGTTTTCAGTGGTTGATGTCTCAAAACTTCTTCTCATAACAGAATTGTACATCAGTGTGGGTTAGAATGGAGTTATGGGAAAATCCATTGCAAAGACAAACAAGATGGTCGACCAGGTTTGGTCTGAGATTCAGCTCCTATATTTCCCCTTCAACTGACTTATATTGTTCATCAATCTCTTCCCTATCACCTTTAAAACATAAAAGTACATTAATGTTCTCTTTGACAAAGGTTTGTTGTCATTGCAACAGGGAAAGGATCAGGGCAGCAATGTGAATGAGAGGATTTGGTGATGAATAAGATAAGATGGACTTTAAGAGTTTCAAAGTGTCTGTTATAAGCAAAGATGTCTGTTAAAATGAAGAGTAATTTGACAAACCCAACATATGTTAGTATGAAGACACTAATAAACACCCATATGTTTCATTCAGAGTCTAATTGCAGGAAATGACATGGCACTAGGGATGAAAAAGCAATTATCTAATGAAAAATGCTCCAGATGCCTTAGATGATTGAACTAATGATAAATACACCACTGCTGTTAGTGGCATTTATGTGCTGGGTTAAAATGGATGACTGAAATATATCAAATCACCTTTGACATCCACAGTGTATTGGGCAGACGCTTCAGCTATCTCACCATTCTCGTCACCATAGTGACGCTGCTCTGCTGTTTGGACAAAGCCAAAGAGAAAACAATCAGCTCTGTGATTTCTTTATGTATGCAGCTAAATTCATAATTCTTATTTGTGCAGATATATTGCGGAACACCACCTTTCATGTCCACATTTGCCTGTGTTTTAGCCCATCTTTCACTCTCAGGCAAGTCATATGACTGGAAGGTCAAGACTTGGCTGCTGCTTTGTGATTCAAAGTCATATTCCTTTTTTGGATAGATCTGGGTTCCGTCTTTGTACCAACAGGCTTTGGCAATGGGATCTGAAATCTCAAACTGCTGAACAATTGGGCAGTACTCTTCAGCAGACTTGGTCTTCTCATCATCAGGACCAAGCTGATTTGTCAGAGGTGGCACTACAGATCATTGGGGGATAATTTCAGTGACTTTAAAGAGATACTGTTTTTCTGTAATTCATAGCAACAGCAATAAGTGGACAGACTAACAACTAGATCAATAGTTAGTGTTGGCCAACAGAAAACACATACAAAAAGATTCACCTTGATTTTTTTCTATCAAAGGAGCAACATCATCTGCTGTTGCACAGTAGTATGCTCCAGAGTTTGAAGGATGAGTTGGTTCAATTACAAGGGTCGTCTTGATGCCTCCCTTTTGAAAATCAGACTCTCTATTTGAGTCTTTTTCTTTATCCCCCTGCAATGATTTCTGGACAACTGGATCTGAAGATTCACATGTTGCTGCAGTGGGGCAGGTTGCCTCAAGTGACTGCATCTCCGCAACATCTGATGAGGGTGAGGGTGACAGCGGCAACGTTGGTGCTAAAGACGATGATTCATATTATGATTTAGGACTCAACAATGTAGATTAAGATTAAGGTTATAGATTCTGCTTCCTTGACTGGTAATTAATCACTATCTTGAATCAAAAAGTTCACATTGCTGAGGACAACTACAACTACACTAATTTTGACAATAGATTTTACAAAACAAACACAAAGTCCCACATAACAACAAAACACAAACAAACACAGTATTTGCATATTCTTCAAGTAAGTTGCATGTAGTCTCCAGGAATTTATAATATTTGAATAAAAGTCACCTTTAATGGCCACATTGAAGTGGATTGTGTCATCAGATGTTTCACAGCTGTATAGACCTGAGTGTAAGAGCTCAGCAGATGGGATAATAAGCCTTCTCAATGTGCCAGTACTTTGTATTTCCCAACCATTCTGCGGGAAGAGCCTTAGACCATCTTTATACCAGCAGACAGGCCCAGTGGAGTCTGCAACCTCACATTCCAGCTCCAGAGCTTTGCCTGCTTCAAGTGACTTGCTTCTCTCAACGTCAAAGATAGTCGAGTACGTCACTGGTATAGCTAGCATTGGGAATTCAGGACAGCTAAATAAAATCAAGACTGTGGAAATGGATACCTTGCAAAAAATGCAACTGCAGATCAAAAGATGAAAGGGCTTGGGAGACTTTCAATTCAGGGAGAGCCAGAGCAGTTACCAAACAAATATCAGAAATAGTCATCACCTGGTGTGTTAACAGTTCTTTAAGCTTATGTGTGTGAAACAGTCCTTCAAACCACACACAGTAGAAGCAGGGATTATTAGTGGCATCTACAAACAGGAGGTGGGGTTACAATATAAACGCACAAAATAAAGTGTAAAGTCACCTTTGATCGCCACTTGAAACTCCATCGTATCATCCTGTGTGGTGCATCTGTACACACCAGAGTGGCACAGCTCTGCAGACTGAACAACTAATGTCCTTGTGTTGCCCTCTGAGTGGGTTTCTACTGCGCTGTTTGAAATGAGCTGCATTTCTTCCTTGTACCAGCAAACATGGGCCTCAGGATCTGACACCATGCACTGGAGTACAATTGGGCAGCCTGCTTCAATCGTCTTGGTCCTCATTTCATCAGGAATTGGTGAGAACTTCACAGGTGGAGCTATAGATATGTTTAGATCTTATGTCAACCTTTAATGAACCTCATAATTAACTTTTCACCAACAACTAATCTGTTAGCGTTCAATAAAAAAAAGTCACAGCTTAGCTACACTTTTAAAAAGTGTAGCTAAGCTGTGACTTAGTTTATGTAAGAGTTAGTTGCTTTGCAGAAGAGGAACTTGTTAATGTTTCACATTACTAGAGATAAAGCAAATCACCTTTGATGTCCACACTGAACATGATGGTGTCACCCTTTGTCTTGCAGCAGTATAACCCAGAGTGTAAAAACTCTGCTGAATGCACTATAAGTTTTCTTTCATTGCCATCAGTTAGAATATCTACTCCACTTTCAGGATGGAGTTTTGAGCCATCTTTGTACCAGTGCACCTGGGCAATTGGATCTGAGAGCTCACATTGTAAAACAATGGGGCAGCCAGTGTTGATGGTTATGTTCCTTTGGGTATCTGGTATGGCTGAAAACGTCACAGGTGGGGCTATGGATATTTATGTAGATGAATAGATATTAAGTAAATTAATGTAGTCAATATGAAAATAATTAAAAAGATGTATAAAAAGTGTTTTGATAAGTTAGGCTACAAATATGGAATAAATACACAAGGGGTAAACAACATAATGAAGACAGTTACTCACTATTAAAAAAGGTAGCATTATAAGAAACCCAATGCACTCACCCTCTACTTCCACATTGAACCTGATGACATCATCAATGGCATCACAGCAATACACTCCTGAGTGTGATAATTCTGCAGACTGGATAACAATTCTTCTCATGGTGCCCACAGATTGGATATGAAGACCTTCAACTGTTTGTAATTCCAGCCCATTCTTGTACCAGTGCACTGGAGCCGCAGGGTCTGACAGCTCACAGTAGAGCACAATGGGGTTTCCAATTTCTACAAATTTGTTTCGATCCATTTCTGACATTGGAGAAAACTTGACAAGAGGAGCTGCAAATAGAAAGATTTTTGTATTTTATTAAATTAAACGAAGTAATGTGCTGTTGTGCCAAACATTTCTTACACTTGCCTTACCAAATTATATTTAAAAAAATTATATGCATCAAAATGAATCAGAATGAACCATCAACCAAAACATGACAGTGACTCACAAGTACCTTGAATGTACAGTGCTGCAGAATCCCGAATGCCATATGCAATAAATGTGATCTCAGCCCCATTATCTGTATCACGTACTCCTCGAATGCGAAGAGATTGGTGAGTTCTGGAACGACGCATAGAAAAACGTTCATCCTCCTGAAGCTGAGTACCATTTAAGAACCATGTACCAATAACTGAAGCAGAGAGTTCAATAGAGAAGATGGCATCTTGTCCCTCAGGCACCAAGGCATCCTGTAAGGGAGCTTGTATTCTGGCCACTGGAACTACAAAAGAAATGTAAATAAGCACTGTCTTAACTATGTTTAATTTCTGGAGAAAAGAAATGTTTTAATAACTGAATTTACCTAAGTGAACTGCTTTTGGGAACTCAACATTGTTGCTCTTTCCATATTTGTTCACACTGCAGATGCGAAATCGATAATCAGCTTCACATGGTACACTGTCACCAAGGATCTCAACAGATGTTGCAGAGTCAGTGGTCAAGCACTGAAGCCACTCTTGTGAGCCAGTGCCTACTTCCTGTCGTTCAAGTACATATCCCGAAGGAGGGTTTTTGCGTGAGTCCTGAGCAGGAACCCATGAGAGAAGAGCAGCATTTGCACGCTCTGTGTTGATCTGCACAGCCACTGGGCAACTGGGAGGACAATGTCTGGCCGCTGAAACAAGAAAAAGCCCAACATGTGACAGCATCCCTTTGGTTACAATAAAAAGTAGAATTTATCCCCCTCCAAAACAGCAATATTTTCAAGGTTTTGTGCAAATTTTGCTTTTAGAATACTGGAAAAAACATAAAATGGGCCCTACCTTTGACTCTTAGCTGAGAGGAAGTCTTGGATCTGCCTACAATGAAAGTCACAAGGCCAGCATCTTGGGGCATTGTATTGACAAAAACCAGAATGTGAGTTCTACCAAAGGACTTTATAATGGTCTGATGAGTTTCTCGAAGCTCTATGCCTTCTCTGTACCAGTGTACATCCATCTCTTCTTTTTCCACTTCAACACAAAAGGCAGCGTTTTCACCTTCCAATACATCTACTTTTCTTGGAAGTTTCCGCAAAATTGTACCTGCAAGGAGACATTAAATTTAATTCTCAGCACATTAAGAGTAAAGGGACAAGTAACTAATGATCTACATGTCCTACAATTTGTTCTGTAGTTCTTGTGCTTGGTGGACATAAACCAAAAATCTTGACAAAGAGTATATATGTCATTTTAGCCATTTGATGAATGACTGCATTTATTTTCCTTGTGAGGGCAGACTCGTATTTGACCAAAACAAACGCTAATACTGGTCATGATACTAATCATTCTGCCAAAAACATAACCTTTTCAGTAGAGGCAATGATGTACTATTATCACTTTTATTTGCAAGGATGAATGTATAACAAGATGTATAACAAGATGGTAGTTGAACTTCTTTTTAATCAAAATGGGCAAATTAAGTGTTAGATTACAGTTTGGGATTGTCCCAGTTTGATCTTAAAAAAAGTCATAAAGAGAGCTGACATAAATTGTGGAAAAGGTACTGCATAGTCCCTATAGACTTTGCACTGTATTGTGCTTCTCAAATACATCTAGTACCGTTTGATTTACCTTTTACTGCAACCTCTGCAATGCTTCTTCCCCCATCTGGCATCTCACAAAGATAAATCCCATCGTCATCAACTCCAATGTCACGTATAGTTAATCGTCTTTTTGTTCCCCACTCCTCCATTCCATATTTGGCCCCTGGCTGCAACCGTCTGTCTTCCAGATACCATGTGATCGGAACAGAGTCCTCTGGAACTTCACACTCAAGAATAGCCAAATCTCGTTCCCATACCTCTAGATCAATGAGAGGCTGCTTGAACCGCACAAGTGGCTCTGGGACCAAGGAGAAGTTAAAAACAACAAGTTGATTTAGCCAGTAGAGTTTCTAATGTGGTGGAAATACAGTCTTGGTGTATTTATATCAAGATGCTGTCTGTCTAAATTACAACTCACATCAAATTATCTACAATATGTTCCTGTTTTAAACACAGTCAATTTGAATAGATATGTGGGTTCCTGGGAAGCAAACTAGCTGAGGAAATTCATGAGAAAAGTAGCTGATTTAGATGAGAATTTCAAAGGTCATTAAAACACCATATGGGAAATAAACTGTAAATGACACCATCAGATGTTACTAGACAATTCAATACAATAATGTGGACCATATTTATATGTTCAAAGTTCTTCATTTCCTTATTTATTGTTATTGTTATGTTATCTTATTAACAAATCCAGTTAAACACAGTCAACTGATAATATATTTTCCTGTGCAGCTTTTTATTGAGTCATCCTTTAATGTACCTTCTAACCCACCACTGACCATTAAAATTATAGTACAATACTGAATGTTGGTGCCATGAATTTTAGACTTCTCCAGGCCATGTGAGAAACCTTTCCAACGATTTTGATTACATGGACTTTTGACAAACTAAGTAAATTTGCAGATATCTTAATGCTGAAGAAATCCACCTCAAGCTGATCTGAGCTTTGCCTGTTTACATATCTCTTGGCTATAATTTTAGATCATGAATAGATTTCATTCATCCTCCAGTGTCAGTGCACCCAGGATTAAATTACCTTTAATGCAGTTGATGTTTAATAAGTTGATTACTAATTATAATTGCAGCCGGTAGGCCTGTCAACCTATCCTTCTGACTGATGTAATGCTGTATATAGGATATATAAACAGCTGGGTTTCTAAAGTGTTTATCCACAAAAAGTGAATTAGAACTTTTTTACACATTTAAGATTTTTTTTTACCCTGTAACCATAACTATATAAATATTTCCCTTATTATATTTATTTATTTAAATAAAAAATAGATAATTGTATTGATACATCATAAAGCTTTAAATATGAATTTAAGTTTTGCTCTCCAACCTTATGCCAATAAATGATCTGAGAACCTCTTTCTCTGAGATCACTGTTGCATCAAATGGATTGAAATCTGCTTCAAGAATGCAACACACCTAATATCTCTCCTTCACTCACTGAAAAGGCATCACAGGCAAGAAAGTCATCTGCCTTTATACTCGGTTGTCTAAATGTGTTTAAAAAAAAAAAAGAAAGAAAGTCTGCGGCCATTGAAATTGTTTCCAACTTACCCTTTACAGAGAGGTGTACAGCACTGAGCGTTTGCCCTGCAGTATTTGATGCAGCACAAACATAAACTCCATTATCCTTCTGCTTACAGTAAAGAACTTTCAGTGTGAAGTATCCTTCTCTGTCCTCATATAACAAGTAACGTCTTCCAGACAGAATCAGCCTGCCATCTTTTCTCCAAATAATTTCTGGTTTGGGTTTACCAGTCACAAAGCAGCGGAATTTAGCATGTTTGCCTTCTGTCACTGCAAACATTTTTACTTTTGTAGACTTGGTCATACTGTTGTCCTTGAGTCGGTTTTGTACTTGTCTACCACTCCTTTGTTTTGCCTGGTGGGCTTTCCAGTGACCGTTTGTGTAGCCATTCCGATTTCCTTCTTCCTCATGTCCTGGGCCTGCATCAACAAGCAACACAGCTCCTGCCAAGGCTTCCCCAAATTCATTCCTTGCTTTGCATGTATATACACCACCATCTGGAGCACGAGTCTTAAAGATCTTGAGCTGAAACCACCCACCATCCTGGTAGCCCACAGTAAAATGTGTACTTTCAAATATATCACTGAGTCTCTTGCCATCTTTTTCCCAGACAACCTCTGGCCGTGGTTTTCCCCAGAGCTTACAAGAAAAAACAGCATCTTCTCCACGACCCACACGGGTAGAGAGTGGCTTGATAAGGAACCGTGGTTTATTTTCCTCTCGTAGCTCCATCTCTTGTGCCTCACCTTCCACGTTTAGAGTGGCTGCTGCATATGTTTCCCCAATGCTGTTCTTTGCTTTGCATATGTACTGTCCACTGTCTTCTACTGTCACTGCAGAAATGATGAGATTGTAAACATTTCCATCCTCAAAGACCCTGTATCGTCCTTGTGGATCAATCTTTTCATTGTTTCGTTCCCAGATAACTGCTGGTCTTGGATCGCCACCAATCTGACATTTTAGGACTGCATCAGTTCCGCTCTGTACCACCACAGGTCTTGGATAAGCAAAGAAACGTGGTGCACCACCAAACACATCCATTTCTATTACTTTGTTTTCTTGACGTCACCAACGGTCCAGGAGAGAAAGTGGCACTTCTTCACACAGCTAAGATGTTCCAACTGCAAATTTTCTAGGAAAAAAGGTGGATATCAGATGGATTACTTTGATAATTTACAGCTTGTGTGTTTAGAATATGCATATATAGTGAAGCCAACTTGCAGTGTTTAATTCAGATAATTCAACTTTAACTGTATACAAGGTCATACTCACTCCTTCCTGTGATAATGAAGTTAGTTTATTATGGATGGAAAAAAAAACTTCTGTCATTAAAACATTCAACGTTAGCCCCCTTTGCAGGCATGTGTTTCATCACAAACGGATGGTATGATTATTAGAGCTAATTGAATTAGAGCTGTCTGCATGAGAAAAAAACACAGGCTACCAGTGACTGGCAGTACAACCCAGGCCTGTTGCAACAGCAGTCACAACACATAGGCAGTACAGCTGGTGCTGTATTTCACTGGGAAAGTACTTAATATAGCATGCACTAAATAAAGATCTGCGACGGGGTGTGTGTCGGGTATCACAAAGACAGCTCTGAAAGCCGCGTGCTCACACTAACACTGGCAGAAATCACAGTCTACCCACCCAAGAGACCTTACAATCAAAATATGCCGAGCCTCAATCACACCCTTTGTTGGCAGCTCCCATCAGGAGCTTCTTTCTCTAAATGTCACAGTGGCATTGATTTTTACAGCAAATTTTTACATAAATGCCAGGCAGTCCTCAAAAAGAACATGTACTCTTCTTATGAACATTTGAGTAATTTTATTCTTTGACTTAAACATTTCCTTGAGGTGCCTTTAAACCTGACCTGAACCTAAACCTAAACCTGTGTATCAAATGTTTAGTCATTTTCTATATGGGAAATACAGGTTCACATTTCAGATTGTTATATATATATTCCTGTTATACTGTACATGCAAAACCCATAAAATGACTATTTCTATATATTAATGTATAACCCAACTAGTGATTAGCAATATACTAAAACAGTATTCTGTCAAATCTGTTGTCAATCATATGAGATAAATCCCAAATGAAAAAGAGAATGTCTCTCTATTTCTCAATATTTATTTGTTACAACTTATTTTACGTAGAAATTAAACTGAATTACAATAAAAAAAAAATAATTGAATGTTGATTACAAATTATTCAGTACATTCTTTAACCATGTAGGTGTTCATCATTGTTAAGAAATGCTTGAAAATTCTTTTGCACTGCAAGATGTTTTATTACTGCAGTTTGCACATTGTGTTGAAAGAGTCTTCAATATTCCCTCTGGAGTTTTAAAGAGCGGAGATTAACCCCTGTGTTTACTTGTCTGATTTAATTGGAATGACCTCTGCCCCCTGTGAAGCGGTGCTGGGTACCCCTCATATGACCTACCTCGCTTCAGTCGCCAGGAACGACCGTCAACAAACATTCCGCACTTACAATCTGGCTTCAAGTTAAGAAGCAATGCCACCAGTCTCCTGAAGTAACGTCCCAGGCTGACTTTAGATTCAAACACATGCTCTCCTCAGAGTTCTCCCCCCGTTCATGTCCGTCTGTCCTGTCACAGTGAGGGAAAACTGAACTTCTGTATCCACACCAACTTGCTGTTTCACAACTTCTGCGTGGTCCCCCAATACTGTGTTGTTCAGGAGTTAGACACGCTGAGTGTCATTGTTCGTAGAATACCGTTAAATGCTTTCGCAGCTGCTGCTGTCCCCTAAAAATACTGGCTGTGTCAATGACAGTGGTGAATATAAGCCAGGCACTTCCATTCACTTGCCAGCAGAGGCTAAATATAGATCAGCTGGGCAGTGTAAGAGGGGGACTGCTAAGCTTACTTGAGACTTTGCAATAAAAATCCAAGAGTTCCATCTCTAAGTTTATTAATCTCACCTTGATTAAATCCCCAACAATTCTTCATATCGAAGGTATACAGAGGGTTATCTTTTACAGAAGACTGTTGCAGTGTAATACAAGATGCTGATGGTAAGAGAAGTAAATTACTCAGTGGTGAGCAAGGGAAAGTTAAAATTTCAGAATATGTCTTGTAGAATTGCTCCAGTTAGCTATTTTTTGCAGCAGACTGCTGTTCTAGTGAGCTGATCTGTTAAATGAAAGCATCCAGCTCCATACTAGTGCCTCTGTATTATTCTCCAAAGTCAAAAAAGAGCCCCATCTCACAATTGAAATGAAAATGTAAATAAATCCCCTCTCAGATTCACGTCAAAAGTTACCCTTCAACAAAATGCCATGAGTATTGGTTCAGTAGTTTTTGAGTTATCCTCCTCACTGTGGCTCCCTTTACACCTGGCATAAAAACAAGTTTTCTGTAATCTAATTGCAGTCGGATAGCGCCTGGACTCTTGTAAGTAGAGGATGGATTGTTATCCGATCTGCCAAACAATTCTGGGAGGTGGTTGATGACGCATTTTGACCACCTTGAACAGAATTGTAAATGCAACGAGATTCATCTCCAGTGCGTCTCCGGTCCACCCCCAACAACTATGTGAGCGTGAATATGTTTGTGGCTGCGAGCACAGCTAAGGTGAAAGTGTCTATAAAAAGTTTCCGCTTGTCGAAGATGACGTGTTCCCCTGCTTCGAAAAGAAAAGAGAAGTCCATACAGTAGTGCAACTTCACATATGGCTAGCGTTGCAGTTGATATGGTTACACGCAGAGTGTGGCACTGTATTCTGCTGCTGGATGTCTTTGCAGAACAAGAGAGGAAGACTCTCAAAGGATAGCAGTAGGATCTTGATGTGGACATCAGAGTGCATGTTAATACCAGGTGTAAATGCATGTGGTAAAGCATTATCCGGTCGCTATTGCTGCAGATGTAAATATATGACACGGAGGAAGTGCAGAGAGGGTTTATTGAGTGATCAATGCTCTTTCACCCCATGCCCCTGTCACTTAAGCCTAGCCCTTCATTTTGCATGTTCATGTGTGGGCATATTCTTTTGCATGTATTTTTTTCAGGGGCACACTTTAAAGCGTATCTTTGCAACTTTGGTCGCTTTTTCTCTACAGAACTCTGCCTACAGTTTTGGAGTATTTTCACGACATCACGGTAAACATGCATATAGGGTCTACTGCTTTATCCTCATTGTTTTAAAAACTCACTGGTGATGCCCCTCCACCTTTTCCCCCTCCTGGCCAAGTACATTTGTTTTCAACAGAGTCGGCAAGCACAAGCCGTATCTGTCTGTTTTGCTGCAGACAGACTCCAAAGAAAGCGGATTGCCTATGTGGTCAGTATAATAGCTTACAATTTTTTGTGACTGCTTGTTGAATTGCTTATGTGAAGGCCATTGGAGACTACTGATGACTTATCTTGTTCTTGAAAAGATGTCCAATTTCTTTTTGATAGATTTCAACCACTTACAACCACTAATACTTGTAATAGAGTTCCAAGGGTTATAGGTAGAAATGAGAAATCTTATGGAGCCTAAATCAGCTTTCACTAGTTCAATAGAACAGAGATACTGTAATTCCAAAGGTTTGTACTTAATTAATAGTCTTATTTATGGGTGTGATTTGTATTTAACATGCAGTTAAGCAATACTGAATATCATCTCCTTCATGGTTCCAGATTGCTGCATGACATTTTAACAGGAAGTGAGTAGGCTGAAAGGAAATAGCATAAATGTCTTGGTTATACACTGTGTAGATTCCTGCTGGGAACTGTGGAGTTGAAGAATGCATATCCATATGCTTGGGCTTTATATATTATGTAGAAGGTTAGCTTTTTAAATTAATGCACTTGTCTCTCTCCCTCACTTTCATTTATCTCTCTATTTATTTTTTTGTGTTTTATTATGTCTTTATATATTTTACACTGCTTCTGCTGTATTTCTCTTTCTTTTTATTGTAAAGCATTTTGAAATGCCTTGTTGTTGGAATGTGCTTTACAAATAAACTTGCCTTGCCTTTGGCTGACTTCTGCTCTGTGCTCTGGTTGGACTTTTTGCTTACCGGCTTTGTGCCTGCACGCCAACACCCTAAAGTCTTCTACAGGATCAACTGCTGCTCTCCTGTTACCTCACACCCAGCCAACTCACCAGCCACACTACCCCTGCACACTCCACACTTCACCTGGAGGTTCCGGACGTATATATGTCAAACTTCGCAAAATGTCTGGACCCAATTTTCTGGACATTTTCCAGAATTAACCTCTGAAAATGACTGTAGACTATAATAAGCAAATGAGTTCTCTCTCCCTTTCCCACATGTGTCAGGGAACTACAATGGCCTTTGCATACCTTAAAGGATGTAAATACTTAAACAAATCTCCCCACTCTCCCGCTCTCTTGGCTTTTTTTTCTTCATTGTTCTGTAACTAAGTGGGGAAACCGTTTGCTTTGTAAGCTCTCGCTCCAAAATGCAAACCACACATCTGTTCAATCTACAGACAGTCTGTTCAAGGCCTTTACCTCAAAAGGCTTATCCTAAAGCTATAAAAAATGATTTTAAAGTGATAAACACAAATGCAAACTTACTAGTTGGTAGTATATTCAATTTGTGCCAGTAAGCTCTCCTAAATGTTAGACACTGGACCTTTTAAGGCCATTCTGATTCCAACTTCCCTGTATCCATTGGATTAACTTGTTGGTTGTTGTATCTGGCCATCAATCATGACTAATAATTGTACATAATATTATGTACAATTGTACATAATATTTTGGTAATTTCTTCATTTTTTTTTTTTTTAATCCATGTTCATGAGTCTCTGTTTCGTTTTTAGTCCACTTATGACCCTGCTGAGCTTCACCAAATACGTAGCTGAAGATCATCAGGTTTTTGCTGTAATCAACTTCTTCAGTTTGGTCGTCCACACTCACCCTACAAGCCTCTACAGCAGATGCAACAAAGGGTTCAAGCAAATTTATTCCGCGATACCTTTGTGACTCATGCATGTATGTTGAGGATTACAACCCCAACCCTGCTACCCAACTCTTCCATCTGGCCTAGACACCCAGAAATCATGGAAAGGTGGAGCCTCAGTGAAGTGCTGCTGACAAATGACAATAAATTGGGAATTCAAATGAGGATGAAACAAGCAATCTGATTGTTTACAGTAATATGCCCACATCTTTGAATATTAACCTATGATGATGGTATGAGTGTGTGTGTGTGTGCCACACAGATGGACGGTTATTTAAGTCTTGCTTCAGTGAAGATTTTTCAGAATATTTTTTTTAATGTATCCACTGATAGTTAAAACAAGAAAGTAGAGAATATATAAATAACATCTTGAATTCCACCAGCCACAGTGGCAGGTAAATGAAAAAAAATTAATCTCCATTTCTTAATTTAGCCAGATGTATTTTAATTCTTTCATAAGGAATCGAAGAGCAATATTTGATCCTTTGCCTTGTGAAAATGAGAGGATGGCGCGACACGTGGACTTTGGTTTTACCAATGTGCGAGACTGGTGTGTGTGTGTGTGTGTGTGTGCGTGTGTGAGTGTGAGACATGGCCTCAGTGTGGGCTGCCATGTCTCCTCAGCTGTTTAGTGGCTCCACAGCCCCTCCTCCCTGATTTCAGCTGTTGGAAGTAACCTGATATAACTCGGACCTCAGTAGCTGCTTATGAAATACTAAACAAGTACACAACTTCAAGGGTTGTTATTTTACCAGAACTTAGATTTTCTGAGCTCCAAATAAAAAAAAAAAATCAGTGTACTGAAACATTAATTCTCTCTAATGCAGTTTTCATATTTGACGTTTTCATGTTTATTAAATTTTGATTGAAGGCACCAAGGACAAATTTTAATGTCAAGATTCTACACGTGGATTTGAATGGTCTTGGATGGGAGGTGAAATAGTCTATATTATCAACACTCTTTAGGATCTGTTTCAGGGTAAATGTTTATTATCTGCAAGACACTGAAAACACTAAGATTTTTATCAACCATTTACTCTGAATAAATTCCTCAGAGGTCATGTATCTTGAGAAAAGGCTTCTGTCTTAGCGTGTCTTTTTCCTCTGCACTGCTCTTTTATCCCTGGACTAGAAAAGGGTGTGAAGCTTTTAAATCTGAGCAGCGCTGACAGGATCAGTGGAATGACCAGCAGCTTACCATTGCTGTTTAAACTGAACAGTGACTCTCCCAAAAACAAACATTTTTTCTGGTCTATTGCAGGTTGTGATCTGAAGTTAATGCTTGGGTTGGTTTATATACTGTACTAAATGCCAAACATGTAAACTGCATGCAGTACATTGCATTTAGTATTGTCTCAATCAGTCATGTACAATGTCAAATGTTTAGCAGGACTGAAATGTGGACTTTAAAGGTCCAGAGTGTGAAACTTAGGTGAAATTATATTCATCTGGCAGAAATGGAAGACAAAATATTTATCTGTATTATTTTTTTTAATTCATACAACATACATTGTATGAATTGTAATTTCATTAACCCAGAATCAGACTTTCAAGTTAATATCAGAAGCCTGATCAGCTCTAAGCCATTATTTCTGACCACCACATTTTTACAGCCCACAATGGACATACTAAACCACTTTTGAGTTTTGATGCTAACTGAGGGCTACATAGGTTCTCCAACATATTCACCCGGGAGGGGTGAGGTCAGGGACAGTCAGCTGTGACATACAACTTCACCAATAACTGTTTAATTTGACACTGTACCTTTTAAAAGCAAAGGCTGAGGAAAGGGACAGCAGGTTAAAACAAGAAACAGGATAAAAATTAATAAATAAATAGGAGAATTAGAAGAATAAACAGTATAAGACCAAGAATTGTTGACATACTAATATATACCCTCCATATATGGTTTGTATTTATATAGAGAGTTTCTCATCTCAATCTTTAAGTTGAAGGATCGCTCACTCACTGAGTAACACTGAGCTACCGTTGCCCCAGTACAAGTATGACAGTGTTAAAACATTCTGATCAGTATAATTAAAGTACTGCTATGCAATTTGTGTTATCTGTTTGATTGGACCTTTGTTTTTTAGGACTTAAAAATGTTTACTGTAGGTCTGTCAAATGCATATTTTACATAATGAGGTAATTATTAACTCAGGGTTAAGGCACCACACAGTCTTGGTAAATCATTGGTGCTTAACCTTTTAAACCACTGGATTCAAGCCATGTCCCATAGGTTGCTATGATAACTATGTGTATTTTTAAAGGTTGCCATTAAATTCAAATTACTAATAATATATCAAACAATTCAGTAGTCAGGGAAAGTTAAGTTTCCTTATTATCAGGTAGCTGCTATTCTTCTGTGCAAACTACCAAGGTAGACCACGAGTAGCTGCCTAAGCACCACCTGTTGCGGTAGTTCCACGTGAGTGTGATTATGCAAAAAAAATATTGTGATCGCATTCACTCTTGTTTTATTTAAAAAAAAAAAAAAAGAGCTGCAGGACACACTTTCTCGTGGACCGGTGAGGTGGTTTTTCCTTTCTCCTCCCTCACTCTGGAATGTGAGTGAAGCAGTCATCCACAGAGCTGTGGACGTGTTCAGACAGTAGCCTGAAGGCCTATACATAGAGAGACCGAAACAGCAGAGGCTCACAGTGCTACAGGACTGAACCCAGTGCCTTTTCTTATGATAACAAATGTGCTCAGATAACATCAATGTGTAGTATAACCTGCAACATGTATATACAGTATAAGACGTAATCTGATGAATTCATGTTTTATTAATCTGTTCAATCGTAGCTGAAATAATCAAGACTGGACACATCTGTGGGCCTGGTTTGCTGTGCTGTGCACCAATAGTTTGATCTGTCAGTTGAGACTAAACTTATTTTAACACTGATTTATGACATTTCACTGTGTATGTTAAGCTGCATTCTCATTTTGTTTATTTAACACAATTCTTTTTTAAAAAATAAGAAGCATATATTTCAGCCCAGAGTTTTTTTTTTATCCAGCAGTCCCTATTAGGATTAAGACTGCAGTGGAGAAACAGCCCAGTGTGTACTGCAGGCTGACAGCAGTGCATTAATGTATGGCACAAGACCTTAATCTACTGATGTCTCTGTGGCACATCTTTAAAAGAAAACCAACTTTACCCTCTAGTGGCTGACTTTTGTAAGTGCAGTGTGGCAGAATTCAGACCATGGTCATGCTTTTCAAGGTAGATGCCGACACTGGTCAAGGTGGTTTAACAGTCTCAGTTCTCATCTCATCAGCAACTGAGGATGAAGGTGGAACTAAAATATCACTTACCCTTGGAAATGTTTTCATTGCAAGGTGTATAACACCTGTAACTTCCTCTCGTCTTATTCGCACAACACTGTAGTATAGTCACTTGTACTTTATTTTTGTTAGTGTATGTTTTAAAGTTCTGTTTCTGTCTTGTACCTTGCTTTTATCTTGTAATAAAATGAATTTCATTCATGTCACACTGGTGGGTGATTGATTTATAACTCAAGCTTTAGTGTTTGTTAGCCAATATGATCAATGATCAAGATATATTTAAGTATTAAATTTAAAATTAAAAAAAAAAGTCCATCCCCCTAAGGTATGTCTCAAATTACTCTTACCTCTGAGCGACATAAACCAAAGTCATCTACACGTGAGCTCACTTCACCCGGAGAGGAAACAGTTGAGGTGTAAAGTTTGCATGAATGACAGAAGTTTTCAGGTCCCGCACAAAGCTCGAGTTTACTCTGTAGTTTGTCATCTGTTCATATCCAATGCAGGGAAAATGCAGAGGGACACGAGCTGTCAAAATGTAAAAACCAGGAATTGTTTCTGTTTCTTGTTATTATTGTTGACTATTTATCCATCCTAATCTAATCTAATCTAATCTAATCTAATCTAATCTAATCTAATCTAATCTAATCTAATCTATGGCAGTGGTTCTCAAACCTTTTATAGGACGCACCACATGAAGAAAAGGTAAAGGTAAAGGCCGAGCAAAGTCAGCTACAGACTTTTCACAGGAGGCCAATTTACTCCCAATAAAATAATTTGCTCTCTCATTATCCTCCTCTTCCTCATATACCTCAGACACTGGTATAGTGAAATTAGATAAAGCGAGAGATAAGGTGGCTCTAATTAGTATTTCTTAATTCACCATTATATTTTTATTTGTTTCATTTTCTACGCAGTTCTACACACAAAAACACAAGAGGAAGCTCAGTGGTCCACGCACCGCAGTTTAAGAACCATGGATCTAAAGGTCCATGGCGTGGTACAGATTTACATAAAAATCTGTTAATTCAATCAATCAATGACACATCCCAAAAGGAAGATGGATAGCACCATCAAAATATATTATACTATTAAAACAAGCATCATTGTGATTATTGTCGGTGTGTTGGGTATGACACGTGTCCATATGAAGTAATTATAAGGTGAGAGACTGTGCGTGGAATTGGTTCCATTCTAGGACGTGGCGGAAGTGATGTGAACTCCTGCGGGCTGGGCTCAGGCTCGGGACTTACCTCTCTCTCTCTCTCTCTCTCTCTCTCTCTCTCTCTCTCTCTGTCGTCTGTCTCCATCAGAGCGCTGCGTCTCCATCAGCTGTTCTCACGGCAGCAGCAGCGGCGGCGGCGGCGGCGGCGGCGGTGCAAGGCTGTGAGGAAGCTGCGAACACCGTTACTCCCCACGGGTGCGTGTAGCTTCAGCAGGCGATACCGGAGAAAGAAGAAAAGAACATGAGGTACTTTCGTTTCCATTATTATGTTTGTGTGTGTGTGTTACTTGTTGGAACGTTTTTTTTTTTTGCGTAAAACTGAAGCGCTGCACTTGTGAACATGAGTGGCTGCTGCGTCTGCAGGTGTCCCCGCTGGCTGGAGCGCCTGTTCTTCGGCTGCGTCCTGGTTCTCTTCAGACCAGCGGCATCGCAGTGGTCAGGTAAGGACAAACACTGGTGCATGACTAACGTCAAATGGCCCGTACTTCACTGGACACTGGTTTTCATTAACTTCCGTGCAGAAAACCGCATAGGAGTCGGATGGAACTCTAATTCCCGTTAAACGATGGTTCTAGTCTCCTTTACATTGGAAAAATTTGTTTTTTGGGAGTTTCTGTCCAAGGGATTTATAGCAGCAACTGGTCCTAAAAGAATCATATTAGAACTTTTAGTTGCTTCATATGCCACTGTTTAACAATGAGTATGACGTTCAGTGTGGTGTTGCAGTGACACATGTGCTTTGCTGTAAAAAAAAAAGTTTTTCTCACTGTCTTCTTGGTTTGGTTTGCATCGGTTCACAGATTTACTTGAAGGCTCTGCATCCTACAACTTTCTAATGCACCACTTGCTGCCAGAAAGCTGTGATGACTCATTAAATCGTCACGATTTTGTGATAGCCCAACAGCAGTGTGTCTCAGAAGGTCAAAGTGGCTTTTGGGAGTGTTTACAGATTTTTCCTCAGGTCCAAAGTCTGCTGTGTCTGAAAACATACATTCTGTCTGTGTTTGTCCCCAGACAGACCAGAGACTGTGGCTTGTACCTTTACACACAAACTCACCTCCTCCCTGCGTAATGACCTGTTTACCTAAATGGCAATTGCTAACTTTTATTTTTTTAGGATATTATAATGTCAGACTATCCCAAAAAAGACCATAGTAATGGTGTGTTGGAGGGCTATAATAATTTATCTTTTAACCTCACCAACATCCTACATTTAATTTATTAAATGTACAGTTGGAGACAACGGTGTAGCTGTCAGATGATGGGGAGAGGAAACTGAGAGGATGTTAATTAATATTTGATTGAATGTGGTTACTCATGGTGAAATGCATCCTTTTATGTGGCATTGATAAACGTTGACTTTCTTGATTGTGTCCCACACTAAAAGGTGGTTTGATCAGACAGTCAGTACTATGTTTGAAGTTTGACTACACCATTTATTGGACGGCTATCCTTCTCCCAATATATATATACGCACTAGTGAGATATTGATTAATTGAAAGATGTAGCAAGTCCGACTCTCCTCTTCTAGGTGGCGATATACTCTGTTATTATTAAGCATTTTTTGTTTGACCTATTGTATCTCAGACCAAAACAGCGTCAGCTGGTGGGTTGATGGTACCTAGTAGAGCACCGTTTCATATCTTTTAACCATCCATTTTAACCACTTTAGTACATTAGATTATCTAAGCTGACTATACTTTTAGTCTCTTCATCAGTCCAAAAATCCACTGGTCTGGATTTCGCCAGGTTGGCTCGACTCAACTGTACTCAGTTTGAATATCACGCATGGAATTTTCCATAACTTCATAGTACACCCTCAACGTGGGCGAGGTCACCGTAACACGGCTGCACGAAACCGCCGTGATGTGAATTTATACATGACACCAACACACTGATCCTCTTGTCAGCCTCCAAACGCAGGAACGCACGTCTGCACCTCGTTGATGGACAACGGTGTATTTCTGCAGACAGCAGCCATGTATGCTCACTGTAAAGCTCCTGCTGGTTTTTAGAAATGGCAGGTTTGATTCTTGTGTCGGACTCATGACTCCTCCAGTGACAGCACTCTGACAATCAGTGACCAGCAGTAGTAGAGTCGAGTCAATCCGAGTAGTGCTACAGTTATATAAAGGAAAAGTGCCATTAGTCTGACTCACTGTCGGACTAACATTATAAATGATCATTTTTACTAATGTAAACGTACAGATTTTTTTTTTAAGGGGAAACATTTTCAAGAGAAAGTTTCAAACAATGTGACATTTCCACAGGAAAGCTGTCCTGTCTGTGTGTGTCCAGGCTGAAAGGGCCTGTCACTCCGTCTCAAGAGCAGTGCCTTTGGTCGCACCGTGACATGGTTGAATTAGGTCTGATTCATTCCTCAGTCCCTGACTAGGTCAGGAATCCCTATTGTCATGTGATCTTTGACATGCACCCAGTGTGGTTTTGCCTGAAGGGAACAGGACAGAGGTGTGGGGGAGGGGAGAGGGTGTAAGGAGACACCCTGCTGTGCTATTTAATGGCTGAATTAGTTGCTGCATTAAAAAAAAAAAAAAAAAAAAAAAAATCACAGCTGGCTTCAGGTTTTTTTCTTTTTGGGGGTGGGGGGGCATGTTAAAGGGAGGGACAAAAAAGCCATTTGAAACCTTTAAAATGTATGTAAAGGACCTGGCTTTAAATGTGTTAACAATGCATAGTGTTAACACATTTAACATTTTACACTGTGTGAAGTGATGCTGTAACTAGCTGGTAAAACTCTAGTTGTAGCAATGCAAGATAGAGCTGAAACTGAGCACCCTTTGACAAATGGCTTTTGACATGTCTCACACTGTATGGTTACAGTATTTGTAGGAAAACATCTGTTTCCATACCTCAGATGTGTCCCAAGAAATGTCATGTTTTGTTTTTTGTTTTTCTTTGGTTTTGTTAAATCTGTTTTGCTTGTAAGAAATCTTTGAAGTTCAGTGGCAGGGGGTTGGAATAATTTCTGACATGTTTGGATTGTTGTTCTGGTTTTCATGTTTTGCCTCATGAATGGGTTGTTTTAAGCTCATGACCACAACATCAGCTTTCAAGAGAAGTGCATCAAGTAAAAAGACTGTGCAGAATATCAGCCACACTGTAACTTTTCAGTCCAACTTCTAATTTTCTATTACATTTTGTCTTTATAAGATAAAAGAGATCATTTGTCAACAACACTGCATAGCGATTTCAAGTCTATATTTTATGAGAGATTAACATTTTGTTACAACTTGTACCAGTGGACTTAGGTGTTATGAAACTGAATTCCATGTTAAATTTTAGGAAGAGTGTGGCATAAAAAGTAGATATTTTGATGGAAGATTCAATCAAGTGTACACAACAAGCTTTTCACATTCTGTCTTAAAATGTTAGTGCCTTTTGAAACTTATAATAGATTTTAAATATCCATCAGATACTAGCTTGTACTTGTATTGAATTAAGCATATACACATTAAAGGACATTTATGAAAAGCTTGCAAAATTAAATCAGTCATCTTATATACAGTGTATTTATTCCCTAATTGTACAAGAAGTCTTACAATACATGCGAGTCTGCATTTGTGTTCAATAAATAGAAATAAGTCCAGACTTAATGTGAACTACTAATATTTTGAAGTTCAACAACTCGAAAGTGAATGTCTTTCTCTTTGGTGAACTTGCTATTGGAATTGTTACTTCTGTTTGGATCTTAATAGTTCAAAAATGAAATAAACGGACCGACTGTGCAGACATTCTGTTGACTCAGTGAACCTTGTGATATCTAATCCCTAGATTTTATATGGTATATATGCTTCATTTGCTCATGCTCTTTTGCACAGTGTCTCTTCATGGGACTTATTAACTTGACTACATTAGTCTCTACATAACTGGGTTTGTTGTTGTTTTTTGCACAACCGGTCAAAACATTCATCTTTACTCTTACCCAGTGTGCTCTTTTTTTTTTGGGAAAAAAAAAAAAAAAAAAAAAAAATTGGATTGGATGTTCTTCTTCTTGTCTTCCTTACCTGATGTGTATGCTGCTGTATCAAAAGAATTTCCCCTCGGGGATGAATAAAAGTACTTCGTATTCGTATTCGTATTCGTATTTTCTAGTTAACAAACCTTATTCATGATCAGCATCTCTGGAGGTTCCTCGCTAGGTTTTGGAAGTTCCATCCAGCATTAGTTTTGTCACATTGTGCCAGCCACCAGAAATGGGTTATACTGTATATTTGACCGTGGTGATCTCTGCTTGCTTGTAACTTTAAGCTTATTTGAGCATGAGATTGTGGGTGGGTGGGTGTCAAGTGGATGTCTGGATATCCCTCTGTGCCCCCTGCCCCACCCCACCCCTTCCTTTCTACATGCATGCTCCTACACATGCCACTATGGCCACTGTCAGTCAGTCACAAGTCGGTTAGTTTGAGTTTGAGGTGCATTAGCAAAGGACTGAGGGCAGGTTTTAAATTTGCTGTGCTGTAAAAACATTTGAGGTTCAATATGAGGCTGTTGTTACAGTGACAACAACTTAAAAACGCGTGCATCATAAGAGAACCACTCTCTTAAAACAGCACTGAAGACCACGACAGGAAAATTCAGTATATGAGAAACACTCTTACTTAGTTGTCTGAAAAGGAAATATAATTGTGGCATAGTTTATTTCAGTGTAGATGTGTTTTTGTAAGAAAACCATGGTGGTCACATTCTGCTCTGATTACTTAAGTCAAGCCATCTGGAGACTGTAGTCAATCTGAAGAGTTGTATATCTGTGCTGGATGTTGAAAAACATGCTTCAGTTTGTGAAGCACTTCTGCTTCACCAGACACCCTATTCGAGTTAGAGTGAATGTATACATTTGAGACCTGACGATAAATGTGATGGATGTTTTGTTTTTTCGCAGTAAAATATGCCCTGTCTCTTAAGCTTTAAATTTTTTTAGACCATTTTCTTTCCCAATGTGTGAGTTCAGCTTCTCAAATATGAAGGTTTTCTGGTTTAATTGCTTTCCTATAATAGTAAACTGCTTATCTTTTGTGTTCATCATTTTGAGTTTAAGAAAGCACTTTAATCACTCAATTAATCAATTAAAAAAAATATTCAATAAAAAAATAAAAAAAATAAAAATAGTGTATTAGTATTAGTTGCAGCCCTAGTGGTGACATGTATGTCCAGTGGCATCTGACTTTCTTCTGCCTTAGCATTTGAAAGTCACATAAAGCTACATTACTTTGATCTTGCACCTACTGAGGTGGAAGGGAGAATGTTTGGCCCGAGTCCTAGAACAACTTAAATCAGACTGACACCTGGTTAAACTAGATTTGTGGTAAGTGGTAGACTTATCATAATGAACCAAGCTTCTATTTCAGTTTCACTAATAAAGAACTGAAAAGGATGAATGTCTGTTAAATTCTACCTAACCTGCTTGGATGAAGTGCACATATTTAGTGTTTCTTTTGCTGTAGTTCTGAATGTTAGTTGCACATTATGTTCATCGTGAAATAACTGGGTGTTAGCTGACAATAAACATGACATTTACAGGGAAATACCTTTGCTTTAATCATTATAGTTTGTAATATGACCACAGTCAAACGAGTGCTGCATGAAATAACAATGTGATATTGATTAATTGATTAAATAGTCTCGTCAGCCATGTGCAAATAAAAGCACTGACAGGGCTTTGCTCATTGTTTGCCTTGCGTTTGTAATCCCTGAGGCTTCTTTTGAATGTTGCTGACAGCTGTTGTTCGGTATTTTTATGTGCTCCCGCCACACAGTGTTTCAGGTGCGCCTGGCTCTTCTCTCAGGGCTGCCCTGATGTCAAAATGCCAGGTTGAACGAGTCAAAGTACAGAGGGACACCATAATTACTGCTTGTGTACCAAGAGAAAAGGACTTGTAGAGCCACTCGCTCTGTACACCCAACTATCTCCAGTACTAATGGCATACTGAGTGCCCTCTTACCTCTCAGCACCTCTTTCCTGTTTGCGGTGAAACCTTTACTTATTTGCTTGTCTTTCCCAGCCGTAATCCCAGTAGGAGTTTAAAGGTGTGAAGCCTTACCCTGCAAATAACAAGACTCTACGGTACATTTTGTTTTACAGTACTAAGCATGAAGAGGTTAATAGTATAGTATATCCACTCACTGGCCACTTCATTAGGGACCTGTTCAGCTGTTTCTTTACTCTAATATATAATCACATGGTATCAGCTACATGCATTTAGGCATGTAGATGTAGTCAAAATGACCAATGTATGTGGAAAACAATTTTTGAACACACAACGCATCAACAACCAAACCTGGAAGGAGATGGGCTGCAGCAGGAGAAGACTACACTGAGTGCCACTCACTTTTTAGGTGTCCTATGTAAAATCACCCGTGAATTTTTTTAGGAGCAACACTGAGCTTCATCTATCTAGTTTTATGTGTATTTAACAATTTAGAGGTGAATTTGCCTCAAATAATGTTTTTTTGCAATTCAGCGAGTTTCTTCATGTGGCAGAATACCCTATGATGAGATTTTTCATGGGTCAATTCAGTAGCTACACTTACAGCAATGTGCTACAACGATAAAAGTGTAATGTGTTGACCAGCCAAACTTCTCTGGCAAAATGCCCGTAGCCTCTTTAGAAACCATTATATTCATGGTCAAGCTCACTTATACTCTGTGTGGACAGTTTGTCAGAACTGCAGGTTGCAGACTCACTGAACACTGGTTTCCATAGCTACCAGGTGCAGATTTTTTCCACCACAAAGCTGTATTTGGCCGGAGCAAAGGAAACTGGATACATCTACCTGGCACTTTGTCCCAGTCACCAGCTTTAGGGAGTGATCACTTGTCCTTATACTGACAGCCTGCTGAACAGAGAGGCATGAAACTAGAGACCGTCTGTCCTCCACCCATTTACATTCTCTTGTCCTAAGTAATCTATACCATCAGCTTTTCACTCTCCATGATCTGGGACTGCATCAGAGTGACCAAGACTGCCTCATATGTTCAGCTGAGATGTGATCTGCTGATGTTACTTTGCAGATTTGAACCTTAAATTAACATATTTTTATCTTCACATGTGTGAACAGTGTTAATACAAGCCCAAGCTACCACCCAAAGCGTTTTTTAATGAATGAATAGACCATTCAGCATTTTGCGAGGCCCCTCTTGGGAATGTCATTGTGCAGTTCAAACCTCATTTGCTGTTATATTCATCTTTTTTTTTTGCTCTCCATGTCTTCTTATCTTTTGATTGACTCTCATGATGTGCAGACCGCTTTTTAAGCCATCCTTGAATTCCACTCATTCAGCCGTCCTTCAAGAGCTGCCACGTCTGTAGGCAACTCTTCTTTTTTTACCCTCTCGCAAATCTCCTACCATGGGGGGTGTGAACTGAGGAGAATCCCAAGGGACGGGGAGATTACTATCAAGTGTAGAGCGTCTGGGACAAAAGAGGGATTTGCTGAGTCCTGTTCCTCTGTCCTCTACTTTTGTATTGTCTTACTGGAACCAGGACTCTGTTTGATTCGAGATGAGGTGTGGAATTCACTGATTTTGACCTGTCAGAAACTGTACCTGTTTGAAACTGAGAGGTGGACTTTTTATTAATGTTGATAAAATGTTGGGTAATAAAACAAGGAAAGGACAGACAGCAGTATTTCTTGTCATCTTTTGAGCCTATCAGTGTGTTGTTTTTTTTTTGTCTTTTTGTTCCAAGTGTTTTTAATCAAAAACCTTCATGAATTGTAGAAAATCTCAGTGCCAGGACATGCTGTTATCTGCTTCTGTGTGCATATGCTTGCTTGACAGTATACTGAGACACAAGCCTTTGGGTCTTGTTGTATCATGTGCTGAGCCTGGATTTTTTTCAAAGCAAATGCCTCGACTGCTCATAACCTGGAAGCTGCTAATTGTTGTGTGAATCATGAGCCTTGCAGACAATAAAGGGTGCCCTCTATTCACTCAGTGGTTGTTATGGGCCAGGTGGCACAGTGCCATCCATTGAGCGGTTTAGAGAGGAAGAACATAGTTCAACCAAGGGGACGTTAAATATTTAGAGGGCCAGTGACTGATTTGCAGGCCGTTCATCTACTGAGACAGTTGTGGTTTCAGTCATTTATATGAGCTGGAAGGTCTGCAGTCAAATTCTCTACCTCATTGGTCACCTAACTGGCTGAAGCAGACTTGAAACTCTGTTACTGCCATGTTCAGCAGAACATTGTGGTTTCACAGCTCAAGTTTATAACCTTGTTATTTGGATTTTTTTGACTTGGCTGTGTTAAGTCTCTGTAACTTTGAGTTTCCAGCCTTGAATGTGTCTGCCCAAGATGAAATCAGTAAAAAAAAAAGGTGAGAATTCAAGAGATTATTTGGTGGGCACTCACTGCTCACTGTATGCACGATTAGATACGCCTCTGTTTTAATTAATACGGCTGTCTACACAGGCCTTGTAATTGCTTGTATTTGGCACAGACTAGACCCACACACTACAATCCAAATTGTTTTAGGCTTTACTGGGCTGCTGCCATGTCGTTTAGGCCAAAGCTAAAAGAACTAGCAACAAGAAAATCACTTACTTACACGGCTCACCCCGTGTTTCCTCGTGATCAGGCCATACCTAGTGGTGCACTGTTGGCTTGGGTGTTTGACTCCGTTTCACAATTCTAACCTTCTTTTTTTATTTTGTGACACTCTGACACATTATAAGATTAATATCATATGGATGCACATGGCTGAAAATAACTGTAGATTTCTTTTTGGTCATACTGCACATTCAGAGAACAGATACAAGGAAATTCCGAAAACTCAGTATTTATTGGATCATCGTGGATCATCCACACCTACTTTGGACAAGATGTGTGATATTGGTATAAAAAATTTAATTGTCTTGCCATGTAGGTTAGACATCTTTTTTTAAAAAACTGAAAGTTTCCAATCAGATACCAGCTCAATGAAGCTCCATCATTTGTTAGATGCCTTTTCTTAGATTTAGCTGAAACAGGTGAAAACCATGACCTTTGGTTTTTTTTTAACTATAGAACCAATTTGGGAGAGGGCCGAAGGGGAGAAGTGAATGCTGGCACCCTGAACCCTAGTCTGGCCTGTACAAATTGAGGGCCCTGATATTGTCTCATTTATGAAAGCTTTCTTTGTCCCACTCACTGATCTTTATCTACTGCACCTCTCAGGCCTCTGATGTACAGTAGTCACTGGCATAACGTCATCCCCCTCCAGCCATTGTATCTGCTCATAACGGTGGATTAAAATGTCAGATGAAGTTGAAGCATAAGGTGCCTGACATTATTCACCGAGTGATGGTTGAAGGTGTTGTAACACATAAGCAAAAAGTTTGTGGCTATAGAGAATAAGAGTTTTAAATTGTGATCAAACAGTCACCATATTTTATCATGATTATGCAGCCCATATTTCATTTGTTTAAATGCTGCCTTATTGAAATGTGTACCAGTCTGCTAATGTCAAGGGTCAGACTTTCATGAATTGCTCCAATGCAAAGAGGAAGCTTTGCATTGGAGAACAAAAGTGTTTCATCCCCTTTCATGGTTGGATTTACTGTCAAAGTGTTGATCTGCACTGACTTGTTCTTGAAGTGCTATGCAAAGCTGAAACTCAACTCGAGTGAGGCCTGGTGGGTTCAAAGAACCAGCAAAAGGACAAAGAGTCAGGACTATGCAGCAGACTGATCTTACAATCCGCTTCTTATACAACCTAGCCAAGCCAGAAATGAGATCTGCCTGTGCCTACTTTTCCATGTGAAGCCCACATCTTCAGTGGAGGATGGGCAACGTTGATTGAGCCAGTCATCTTTCAACTAGAAGGTTGTGGGTGTGACTCCCTGCTCCACTAATCTACACGCCACATTGCTCCTGATGCTTGTGTGTGAACGGGTATGAAAGGTGAATGATAGAAACCTTCTCAGCACATAGACGCATTGTATGAATGTGTGAGTGAATGGGTGTATGTCAAAAACAGTAGTGTAAAGCAGCTTTGAGTGGTTGTCAACACTAGAAAACCACTATATAAATACACACCATATACCATTTACATTCAGAAACAACAGCAATGAATAGAAATTCATACACTGCACATGCTGAAAAGGGAGAGGGTGCACTGTCACCTTTGCCAATATATATTTAGCTGCTTTGTGAATATTAGACTTTTCAAGACAAGTGGGATTTATGCACTGATGGTGAATGTAAGAATACTATACATCATAAAACACCGGATGAGTGAGGGAGTTGTTGAATGACAAAATATATAATGATTATAATTGTCACATTTTTTATGAGAATCTGTGCTTTGAAACTCACAGGAAAGGTTTCTTTATAATTTACCTTTTAAAGGTTTCCAATGCTTTTTAACTTGTTAAGTGTAAGTAGAGGAGACCCAAAAGGCTCTAATTTAAGAATTCTGAGAATGATGAAAACAAGGTTAAATTAAAGGTACTTTGAATTATGCTTTCCCAATAATGACTTGTCATTTTTGACTCTATGGAGAGATCATTATTTCAGTACACTGTAGTTTAGCCTTCTGTACATAAACTAAAATCCAGCATAAATGTACATTAGAGCTTGGTTTGATCCACATTTTATTTTCTGTCTGAACCCAACCTGAGCCTGAAGCAGAGTATGTAAGTTTGTGTTCCTCTTTTGTAGATACACAACTGCTGCAACTGGCATTTAGGTATGAAGTATAAATATATGTGTGACCAATCCTGTATCTAATTTGAATAAAATTTCATAATATATGCCAGGGTTCGCAACCCGGTCAGAACTCTGACATGGATGGATGGAGTTTGCATGTCCTCCCCATGTGTGCATGGGTTTTCTCCAGGTTCCAGCTCCTTTCCAAAGTCCAAAAACATGCAGATTTTGGGATTAGACCAATTGGACACTCTAAAATGCCCGTGAATGTGACTTTGCCCTATGTCAGCTGGGATTAGGCTAGAGCATCCCCCATGGCCCTCATGTGGAGGATAAAGTGGTAGAAGATGAGTGAGTGAGAATATATGTATATCAAATGGATCAGGCTCTGCTCTAGCCAGGTATCCACACTCTTCTCACAGTGCCAACGGCAATAAACACAACAGAAATTCCAGTAGAATGTAGAAGTGAAGAGGTGAAAAGGTGAAGAATGTAGCTGTGAATGCACTGAACATACAGTATGACATGAATACATCTGACATGTCTGATTCCATCTCAAATATGCATATGGAATATATTTTGCAAACAATGAATAGCTGTTGATGATTATTTTTTATTAAACTTTGGTACTGATACTACACGGCAAGAATGTGCTGGGTTCAATTCCTAGTTCAACCAGGGCATTTGTGCGTTCTCCCTCTGCGTGTGTGTGTCTGCGTGTGTGTGTGTGTGTTTTCCTGGTACTCAGGCTTCCTCCCACAGTCTAAAGACATGCAGACTGTTATTAGGCTTATTGGAGACTCATACCCCCATTCAAACTGGTCAGACTCTGACTTTTGACCAAGTGGGAATCTGTTGAATTATTAGTGGGATTGCAAGAACTGGGTGAAAATGGTCATTTCGTCTTTGTCTGCTTAATTTTTTACCAGTGATGCAAATTTCTGCATCATATTTGGAAGAACACTCTGATCTGCATTTGTTTACTGATATCATATACATTACCGTATCTGATAACCATGAATGTTTGTTGTGAATGTGATCCGTACTTATACAACCTGGGACAGTTGTGAGATCATCTGAAATATTAAGAGTCTAAAGTGAGAGATACAAAATATTAAACACTGTAACATCGCTAATAAACTCCATGGTGTTGTTGTTTTCCTCTTCTTCATACTCATTTTCATCACTATGGGAATAGTGTTTGTCAATTTTTTTGAATCTCAGGTTCACAAATTCAGGATATATATATATACTCCTGAATACACTTACCTTGAATCTGTGTAAGTATAAATGGTTGTTTTTCTTCGAATGTTGGACAGTGACCAGTGTGTACATGGCCTATTACTGATGAATTACTGATCAGTATTCTAGCACTGCCTGCTTTTGTTTTATTTTATTGGTACACGTTTTTGTTGACACATGTCTAGACATGGGCTTAACAACTAACACAATGATCACCTTCTAAGACGTATGATGTTACACTCCTTGTCTTAATTCCTCCAGGGTGATAAAAACTTTCCTGCCAAAACCCACAAGTGTGAGTGTTGTTGATCAGCTTGTGGGCTTCACATCTCATTGATCATCGTCTTCATTGTGCAAAGTAAGAGTTGGGTCAAACTACTGTATCAAGGTTATTAGATGGTCAGTCAATAAATTGTCCTGTGTGACTGGCAGGAGAATTTTAAGAATGCTGATAGCTTAGGACATTTGTCAGTGGACAGCCTACACTCCAAAGAAGTGGGCCTCTATTTTATTAGATATGAACATGTCTTGGAATGTGACTATAATGTACCTTTTGACTCCCTGAGCCAACAAGCGTCAGCAAGTTGTTGAGCTTTCAAGTCCTTTAAGTTCCTAAGCATTAAGACAGCTTTTTATATATATATTTCTTCTTGAATTGTGTTTCTTTTCTTTCTTTTGTCACATTCTAAGCAGCCACATAAATGTTATCACCACTGACTAGCTCTCGCTGTGGTGTTAGAACCTCTAAGAAAGAAAACACTGTAGAAGATAAGCTTCCACTCTACCACCATAGGGTTTTACCATGACTGGAAAGAAAACAACCCTATCTTTAGCAGATAAGTGTCGTTGCAAAGCAGGTGCATTTACTGACTGTATAATGCAAACTCAGCCCATTCTTCAGCTTGTTCGCAGTAAAACCTCGAAAACATAAGTTAATCAGAATCTTTTTTTTTTTTTTTTTTTTTTTTTGCTTTTGCAAAATAATACTTTTATAACTAATTGAACCCAGCCATAGACATTTATTATAATTATGGTGAACCTGGGACTAATTACAGCAGCTGAAGAAACATCTAACTAGTGTCACGTGTGAGCTGGTCTTAAAACTGCCAAGGTATCAAACACATGTTTGACATTTCTCTGACCTTTGTAAACCACCAACAGGTACTGTTGTGACAAAATGTTGCATAAATAATTCTTTGCTGTGTAGTGTGTGTACTCAATGTGTGTGATTAACATCCCTGCCAAGCTGAATACATACTGTATTATTAAAACCTAAGGCTGCCTGAAGAGAAACTGGGATTCATCCTCCACTCATTTTCTGCTACATTCTTTCAGTTTTCAACAAATAGAGGCTACAAAGCTGCTGAGAAAATGGGTCAAGTGGGCAGATTAAAGAGCTCAAGCACCCAGTGTGTGAACCCAGTGGTCTCTGGTTTGTACCCATGCTGTTTAGCAGTTTATCTGCAATGTCTCTGTACCCCATTTTTTCTTTTAAAGTTGTATAGAAACATTATGTTGTTGTCCCGTCTTTATTATGATCAAGGCATAGAGAGGCTGTCTTAGCTGTATGTGAGAAAGATTGTTGTTTTAGTTGCTGAAATCTGGCAAGCCCTTGCTAGTTCACTGTCAGATGATCAAGACTTCAAGGATGTATACGCAGTCGGGAAAGAATCTTTATTTTGTCTCACACTCGCTGACATTTCAGACAATATGAGTAATGGAAACTGTGTTACTCAAGGTGAAACCTTTAGGTTACAAAGTTCAAAGGATAAAATTTGGACTATTAGGTGCTTATGTTTGATCCATCCATAAGGTCTAATTTACCAAGATGGAGCTACGTAAATACTTGACTTAAGAAATGTGTGTTCAAGTTGGAAATAGGTCTTTCACTGTTAGGATTTAAAGAAGCTGCTCAAACTTAGAAATTTCATTGTTTTCAATTTGAAAAAGAACAAAGAATTTTGAATCCCATCTACTTGAGAAGGTAAAGCCTCAAACAAACTCAGTGTAGTTCAAATCTTGTCATGGAAGTAATAACGCTAAATGGTAACCCTCAAACACTGCACACACTGGTTAAAAGGCCATTCGTCTGATTTATTTTTGACACCTGACACTGGATGGACCCTAACGCAACAGGAATTGAGGCAATGTCAGTTTAGAGGCACAAATCTAAGTGCAGTCATTTTACAAGCTTCAACTTGTTCTCAGCTTTTGAAACTGCCACTAGAAGCAGAGCTTTCCTTGAACTCCGGCTGCTGGCCAAACAGCCGTCTACAGGCTACTTTATCACATTCATTTTTGATTCTCATAAGATATGTGATTTATAAGTTGTGACTTACTATGCTTGTAAATTGTATGATCACTAGCTGTTGCTTCCAAAAGAATCTATCACAATGATAAAGAAGCATGCCAGTCTTTCTGTATCAGTCCTGCCACTACACGCTCTTTATGACTGTGTGCTCAGCTGAAAGGATTTTCCCGCCGAGTAGAGAGCAGAGATAAATATTTGCAAAATACTAATGACAAATTACTAGCCTGTGGCGAAGAGGGAAGCAGTTGGGCTTGTACCAGGAGGGTTTGCAGTTCAACTTACAGGACAGGTCAAGGTCTGGGGTGCCTTTGAGCAAGTCACCCGATCCCCCATTGCTCCCAGGGCACATATAAGTGCTGCCCACTGCTCCTGTGCCCGACTTGTTTGTGCTGGCACTGGTAGTCAAGTCAAGTCAATTTTATTTATATAGCCCAACATCACAAACACAATTTGCCTCGAAGGGCTTTCCAGTCTGTACAGCAAGTCTGACACCCTCTATCCTTAGACCTTACATCGAGTAAGGAAAAACTCTTTGTACAGGGATCCCTCTTCCAGGGCGGACAGACATGCAGTAGGTGTCACACGTACAGAGACAAGTTCAGCAGATTACAAACAAAACATCAACTATTACAGAGAGAGAAAAGATAAGAAGATAGAGAGAAGGATGATTCAAGAATCAGTAACATTAATAACAATTATCATTATCATCTCATTCAGAGTGTGATATGTGCTGTCACCATCTGCGGTTGGTTCCAGCCCCTTATGTGGGCCTCAGATGACTGGTAGTGGTTAGCTCTGTTGCCTCACAGCAAGAAGGTGGGTGGTGGGTTCAATTCCCGGTCTGGAACCTTTCTGTGTGGAGTTTGCATGTTCTCCCTGTGTCTGTGTGGGTTTCCTACCACCATCAAAGCATGTAGATATGAATGAATCTCGGTTGTAAAACAACAATAAAGATCCTTTCCTTTTCCTATCACTAATTGGTGTGTTCGCAAAAATAACTTATTCTAAATCTAATTAAGATTTGCACTGATGGCTCAGACAGGGAATACCACCATTACTTAATAAAAACACAGCTGGCAGCAACTTGACTACTTTGCTGCGCAGAGTTAATTCCTCCGAAAGCTACATTTTTCACATCTGCTACAGTGATGTCTATGGGCTTAATCAATGAACAAATGAGTAATTTGTAGAGTAGAGCTGTGGCTGAAAGGGCCTGCAGTCAGACACAAGAACAGGCAGTGTTGTCAGAAAATATATTTTGCAGCTATAGGTAAGGATAGGACTGGACAATATGGCCAAAAACATCATTGATATATTTAATTATTGCAATACATATAATAAAGTCTTTAATCAGTATATATTGACTTTTGTTTCTGAGTGTAAGTTAAAGAAATCAGTTAAATTTGGTTTTAATCTTAAAAACAACAAACACAGAGAAGCATGTCACAAATTAGGTAAAATTATATATTATTTCTCAGTACAGTACAATAACTACACACCATACAGTAACTACAATTTAAAATGATTTAAATCCTTTTTGGCTTATTATGTAGATGTCCCAAATTATGTTTTCGAAGTAAAATATAATGAAACGGGGTATTTTGATTGATGTTCTTTTCTCCTCAAAGTCACAACACTTAATGTGTGAAAATGCCAAATTTATGATAAATGATTTTGTAGAAAATGTACTGCTCAAAAGACAATTCAAACCTGTTATATTAAACAATAAACTGCAAAAAAAAACCTCAAGTATTCAGACATGTTTCATTACTTTGTGGTGGTGAGTGTTTTGTTGTAACATGGCATTGATGGATTTTTTTTTTTTCAAACCCACTATTACCACAGTATGCTTACCCTAAGGGCAAGTCAAACCACCCACTTCTCCACCCTTCAGAGCCCAAGTCTTGCTTGAAGCTTGTGTCGATATCTCAGGCTAAGATTAAAAAATGGTGGGCTGGTGAAGGTGTGTCGATAAGTGGTGGTGGGGCAGGGTCTTAAGAGGCTTTCCAAGTCCTGAATAGGTCATTGAGAAATCACAATGGGGTGAAAAGTACACTGAATTGCTCCTTGATACACTCAGTGGAGAGCAGAGCCAGTCGCAGATGAGAAGAGGGTAAAGTGGATCTGGGGTTGTTGAACAGGTGCAGTGTGTTGTTAAGAAGTTTTTAAGTGTGTCAGGAGGGAAAAAGCTTACAGTTGCTTTACACAAGGTTTGTGTGTGTACATGCTTCCACTTCCTCTTCTTTACCTCCCATACCCCTTTTTCCTCCTGCCAATGCACCGGCATTTGGACACATTCCAGCCATGCATACCACCACTCAGCCCATAGAGCTTAGGAGTGTTATTTGGTTACTTGGATCTGATCTGGGGTCAAAAGCTGTGTAACTGTGAGACTGGCTTCTTGTTTAAGTAGAAAAGGCAGAAAAAAAGTCTATTTCCTTTTGCAGGTTGAGATGACTCAGCCAAAACCTCACACCAAGTGTACCTTCAAATTAAATGCTTAAATTGTTATTCCAGTGAAACCAGAGAGCTGTATAATTTCCTTTTCAACTAGTAAGCCAAAAGATGAAAGCTGATCCAGTGACAGCACAACACATCTTACATCAGAGCAAAAGCCCATAGTGCACCGCAGGGGTTATTAAATGCTTATGAATGCTTATCACATACTAACAAGCAATGGCTGGTAGTTTCTTGGACTTCTTCTAGTATGAAAAAGGAGTGCAGACATGTGTTTCTTCGCTCAGTGTGGACTGTTGAAGTAGTTAGTTATGGTTATATATTCTCCTCTATAAATATGTAGCTTGAAAACCTTAAGGAGAGAAGCAGTCAAAATAATCTAGTCATGTTATCTCTTAATATGTATCCCATGTGACCTCATTTGGTTCCCTCCTTCATTGTCCTTCCTGCAACAGTTTGTAAGTGCTACAGCATTTCTTTGTAGTTTTCCTATTATTCATCCTCCAGTTAAATAGTGCATTGTTTGTGCAGAAAAAACACACACGGAAACACACACAGAGACACACATATACACCACCACCACCAATGCCATTCCACCTCCTCCAATGCTTTTCTCCCCAGCTAGAGTTTGCCAACAGAAAAGTGAAGTGCGTGGGTCTCCAAATTCTGGTATGATTGATCTTGTTGGGTTAAAGATTTCTGTCAACAAAACGATCCCTCACCCCTCTCATCAGCCCATCCTCTTAAGTCTTGACTGCACAGAAACACACACACCCTCTGAAATCTCCTTGGTGAATAGTCACAGCTTGTGGGGAATGCCTCAGAGCAGACAATACCCAAGTATTCTTACTTAACGTCTCTCACTGTCCATCTGAAACCCTACAGGACTCTGAGATATGTGTGTGCACAACTGAAGAAGCCTCTCTCTTATGAGGTGAAGCTTATTCAGCCTTAGTGAAGCAAGTCCAGTTGCCGAAAGCTAACTCCTGAAAATCTGCTCTCTCTGTGCCTGACTTCTTTTCTTCTTGCCACACAAACCCAAGAGATAAAGTAGACCTACACTGTGGATTTTTATACAGCAAGACCATCAGTGCTGCTGGATACTTGGCACAAAAGTAAAATCTGGAAATTCCAGACACGCCAGTCTAAATACTGGCACCCAGTAACCACCCACCCAACAATGTGTTTTAAATAAATGAAAAGAACATTGAATGCAAACTAGGGGATTCTTCAGTGGAAATGGTTGGGTGACTTTTCTCCTTATATTTACCATTACAAACTTGTGTGTATGAACTTGTCTATTAGCTCATGTTAGTTAGAAAACAAGACCATACAGGTGTTAGCAGCCATTTTGCAAAGTAGTGCTAGAAAAAGATTCTGCATTTGAATATACTGAATGTGTAAGTGAGGGAGTAGTAGATTGCTATTACTAATTTGATCAATTATGTTTGTAAAGGTTCTGACTGGAGAGCAAAATAGGTGGAAGACTTTGACAGAGATGCACCAGCTATCTGCTTTTTAATAATTTATCTGCATTCATATACGGTTACATAGTTGTTAATCATGATTGGCCAAAAAAACAGTCAGTTGTGGAAATAAAATCTGGCCATGGATAATGTCTCTCAAAAATTCTTGTTGGACCTTAAATGGTAAATGGCAAATGTATAATCAAAGTCTATGCCTGGATATCCACAGTTTACACAGGAAACACCAAAGTATTGTCTTCTAATTCATCACCAGATGATGGAGTCAATGGGTTAAGAATTTATGTTTGCTAACAAACAACACAATGATGACAAGGCATCGATTGGCATGTGTAAGATTAGTTATTTTCCCAATATTGGTTTCCCAACAGTCACTACTTGGCAAAACATGTTGCATCTCTTTGGCAGGTGTAATATTTTACCATCCTTCCAACATTTGTTTTGATTGCTAACAGTTGCTACTTGGCATAAGTTGTAGCATGTACTGTATTTGGACAGAAACCAAAAAAACTAAGGTATTTGACTCGATAATGGCACTATGGAAAAATGATTATAATCCTGAGGGGAACAAGAATGTTCTCCAAGTAGCTGTCTAGCTATTTCAGTAAAAACCACAAATGTGAACCTCATTGTATTGCTAAAGAAGTATTCCCTTAAGACGTAAGGGTTCATCCTGTACACAGAGGGAAAAAAAATATGGAGTAATGATCATGCAGTTCCATGCTTTAGAAATACATTCTTCTTTATTATGTGTAAAAGCAGGGCCCATGGTCTTGCTGCGTTAGCCATCTGCTGCAGAAAGATGTTACACTACTTGTCGGTCTGTCAAATCTTTGATGTCTAGTGATGAAAGGATGTGGGCTTTCCATTTTGTCTACAAGGACCGCCTGTGCACATGTAAGTGTCCTCCACACCCACACGACCTTGTGTTGTCTCCAAGGACCAGGTCGTAAAAGTTAACTTGCAAAGGGACAGAGAGGGGGACAAGTAAAGAGAGCAGGTACTGAGATGGCCAGACATGTATGCCCCACCCAGACTTTAAAAGGTGTTAGGGTGCATTGTCTCTTAATGACATCATACTTAAGGACTCTTCCCGTTTTCTTACTGTGGCCTCCTTGGCCTCCTTGTTTTGTTTAGTGTTTATAGTGTGGCTGTGTATAAAGTGCCCTTGAGGCTCACTTTAAACTGTCCAGTTCAGTTTTAAGATTTGGTATATAACGCCTCGCTTTAAAGGTACAAGCTGAACTTTGTTTCAAGCATCTAGTATCAAAATCTGTAAAGCTCTCGAAGTTGAAACTGAATTTACAGGCTGATCCATAGTTTTTGTGAGTATAGCTTGTCACTGCCACAGTCATGTGAGAGTGACAAGATATACTGTATTAGGCTACAGCCACAATTCTCTGTTCTTATTTCAAAACTCATAAATTCTGCTCTGAATCTGCCTGCCACCCACACTACCCCGGTATTTTAGAGCTCCAAAAATAAAAGCACTACCAGCTTTGTTTCGGTTCCAAAACTCATGGGCTGTGTTTAAATCTGGATGGGATAAAATAGATATCTTTGGAAGCAATGGTGAATTTACCTGCCTTCACTCTCCGATTGGCTTTTATTGGCCACAACTCAACCACCAGCTGTGAACAGAAAGTTCTGTCAATGCGTACTTTCAGTGTTCTTTCATCTAAAAGTAATCTCTGCTTTGACGACTGTTATTTCTCATTGGCAACACTTTCTGAAACTAAGGAAGCAACTGCAGAGGAGAGAATCTACTTTCACGCTTGCACTCACATGCTCAGTGTACCTGATTGGTCATGTGCTGTATGTTTTCAGAAATGTTAGTTTGGAAGCAAAGTACCTCTAATATGGAGCTGAAACACTTGTCTGGATGCAGATCTTTTTTTATCTGAAAACAGTTTTCAAATGGCAATCTAGTGTGGATGTAGGCGTAGCCATACTGTCTGTTTTTCAGTGCAGTGTGTGGCACAGCCGTCAATCACAAAATCCTCTGTCTGGAGTGCATCAAAATATTTAAACAGTAGCACATTTTTTATCGTGTTGGCTTTTTGTACTGAGATACTGGATTTGAAGTGAAATGGCGATAATGTATTTAAGCTGGGTATGACTTCATCCACTCTGGCTGTGCAGAATTTGTGTTCAGGCATCAGAATGTAATTTGACAGGTGGAAATAAATTAAAATGAAGTTGTTCCATAAAATATTTTTGGTTACAAATCATCAGTGTTTACATCCCAGATTCTGTAGTTATGATGTGCCATGTGTGGATTGCAGTCAGCTTCAGTTCAGCTAAAAATGGTGTGGGGGAAATTTCAAGTGTATTTGTATCAGATTTGTTGTCATGGTGTTTTAGCATAACTTTGGTGAATCACATATAAACATGATTACTAATCTGACACTGTTTATCCAATATAAATGTGAGTATCCTGAGATGTCAATGTTTACAGGCACAACCGGCAACTTTGGTGTCCCTAATGGCTCCTGTTTGGTCAATATAAAAAGATGCAGCAGTAGCAAGATGCTTGTAAGGACACAGGTATCTTTCCTCATAATATTAAGAAACCCTGCATGTAAAAGTCAATACATACCAGATTATTGTAATTATCTTTATCGTTTTGGATACAAAATGAAGCTGTTTGTATTTGTGTCGTAAATCAAGTTGTCTTCTGTGAAAACCCCATCCTGTGGCCAAAAGAGTGACATATGGATGGTGATGGTGTCACTTTTAGATCAGTTTTAACATCACAATGACAGTCTAAAAACCCTTTCACTTTCTTTCAGCTTTAAATGTATGCAATAAATCATACAATTTTTGGAAAAATTATTATTTTTGTCACTTTTATAATGAATCTGTATCTGATCTCTTGCCAGTGAGTGACATCATGCAAAGCAGCAATTAATGTAATCCCTGTGTGTCTGTTTAAATGATTGAAGCCCACAGTAATCCAGTTGATGTTATATGTCATGAAGATTACTTATAATTCTGCCATAACCTCTCCCTTTCAGTCGCTCTCTTCTCCTACACTGTCAGCTGTATTTTGCGCAATGCTTCATGAATGTTCTGCAGCTGTGAAGTAAATCACTTGTGGTTTGAAAACACCTCCATCTCTTCCTCCTCCCAATTCCCTTAGCAGTCATTTAGACACACTTTACCAGTTACTGATTGTTTGATTCACTTTTTCTTTGTAAAGGAAGTAGAGGGTTTTTCAGCTTTTTTTCTCATATTCTCATTTGGCCACTGAGGGCAATGGTTTTTGAAAACTGCGACTAAGGATGTGACATGAAATGCAGAATTGAAAAAAATATGAGCAGCCACTATTCCTTAGATTGCCATTTACGTCAAAGAAAAGCTTTTTTTTTTCTGACCGACAATTGAACTGAGTTTGTCTTGTTTCCAGGAGGCTGTAGGTGGTAGGAAAGTCCGCCTTCTTTTGCTGACCAGACAAAAACCAGAGCCTTGAGGCGATAGTCTCAGTGTGCCTGCCTGCCGTTCCCCCTTTCACATGCAGTATTTTGTTGTTGCAAAGCCTGAACCAACATGATCGGAATGCATTTTTTTCCTCTTTTGTCCCCTTTTTTGGTGAGAAGCTCTTTTGTTCTAATGGGATAATTTAAAGTAGGAATGTTTTCACTTTGGGCTTCGGAGTTGGGGCTGGAGGGCTGTTTAGGGTTTCTGAGTGAACATTGAAAAGATGGACATTAGTAAAAAGACCTTTGTTGGCCAGAGATGGTCTGTGACTCTTGGTCATGTCCCTGTTTCTTTCTTTATTCAGTTTTTAATTCATTTTCCGTCATTAAAGTCTTAGAATAAGGCAATTTAACATGAATGTTTACTTCGCTTTGACACAGCATCTAAACAAAACTGTTCTTTTCCTTCCTGTGTGACATGAGTTTACACTAAACGGCCACCCACTAGCTTATGCTAACTTGCTGCTAGCTGCTGTGCCATTCTAAGAGAGAGACACACAGATTTTTGTTGATTTGGCATAGAGTTTACCCCAGATGCCCTTCCTGAAGCAACCTTCTTCCATTTATTTCCATTTGGAATGGGCACCAGGAGTACACTTATGCTCCCTCCAGTCAAGAGTGTCTTGCTCAGTGACACATCGGTAGAGAAAATCCCCGGCCTCTCATTTAGAAGGAGATCCACTCTACCAATGCTGCCAATGAAACCAATGAAATCATTTAAAAAACTAATCCTGATGATGTCTAATAAAATTGTATTACAATTTTCAATAGATTGACATGAATTTAGAAAAAAAATAATCTTATCGATCACATCAGTCACAAGATTAATTGTTTTGGTCTCAGTAGTAGAATCAGGAAGCCACAGCCTCATCTGGATCCTCAGACTTAATGAAGTGCTATTTCCCTGATAGTTTTATCAAAGTTTTGCTTGTTATTGTTAATTAGAGGGTATACAAGGGTAGTATTCTCTACTACTCTTTTATGCTTTTGTTATTTTCTGGTGTATAATTAACTGAAAGGTTCACGTAAAACTGAAATGAAAGGTTTGAAGAATAAAACAAAAAACCCAGAGCACATAGAGAATGTTGTCTAAATGTATAGTACTTTTCCAGATGTTTTCCCAAATGTCAGAAAAAAAAGGGAAATTCTGATGAGTCAAAATGTGAAGTAGGCCTACACAATGACGTTCAGCAAATAAATACATTTAACGCTGAATTGTGTAGTGTATACAGATCTGGTCTGTTTGAAATTAACTTAAATGTGGAACACACCCAGGGCTAGATCCAGGTCTTTATTCTTTTGATTTCTTCTGTTTTTTTTCCCACAGTCTCTTAGTGGTTAAAGACACACAGGGTGTAGAGACACATGTTAATGACAACAAACCACATATATATATTTTTTTTTTCTGATCCATTTTCAGGGTTTCAGTGGCTTGTGATATTACGGTGATCATGATTCAGCAGTATGCATGTATTGTCAGGTCTTTCTTTGAAATAGTTTTTTTGCTTGCTGTTGATTATGGAGATAACGTTCTACTGAGCATGCAGAGCCAGATAATTTCCTTTTATATCCGTTCTCTTCCTTAACAAGTCGTTTCTCAGAGCAGAGCTGCAGAACTAAGAGTAGAATTCCCTTTGAAATAAGTGTTTTCACACTGCTGACTTGTATGTGTCCAGGGGGCCTATGAGCTCAGGGTTGGTATCCATCTTGAGCTAATTAAACTAGCCCAACTTTTACTGCAGGTAGGATCACACGATCATGCTTTGGTCTGAATTCGCTACATGACACAGATAGATGGAAGAGACAAAACTAAGTGCAATGTGTTACAGTGATAGGGCTGCAACACTTGTTTTCATAACTGATTAATCTGTCAACTGTACTCAACTGTCAGTTGTACTAGACTTAATCTTTGAGTTGTTTCATTCATAAAATACAAACATGGTATCAAATGTTGATTGTGGATTCCCAGCCTCGAACAAAATGTGCTGTGTTTTTCCACAAAGCGAAGAAAGAGAAGCAAAGAAACCAGTAAACATCAACATTTTAGAAGCTGAAACCATTAAGTTGATTATCATTATAACTGGAAATTGATTTAGTCCTCAGATCATTAATAATAAGTTTATCGTTGCAGACCTGTAAGCATTTTACTTCCATGTGATATGTAGTATAGAGTATGATATAGAGGCAGCACAGCTTGTGGCCTTGGTTGCACCTACCAAAATACAAAAACTACACATTTGCAAAATTAGTTTAATTTCTGTTTTGTAATCGACTACACGTAGGCGCTGAAAGCTTGGCTAAAGCAATTTCTGAGAATGACTCCCCTCCACTGGCCTGGTCACAGAAGAATGCTCCTCTATCGGCCACAGTCCAAAGTCCTTTTGATGTTTAAACACATGCTTCATTCATTTTGGGATTAAGAGGCTGAGGAAATGGGCTGGTTGATATTGCTGGAATTGCCCAATGATTTGTGAAGTCCTAGGCTTAATTCCTGCTCCACCAGTCCCCATTTACCAGGTTGATTAGTTAGATGCAAGTGCATGTGAAATGGCCATAAGTCCATTAATAATCTATATAATAAATCACATTCCCCTACTTAGGTGACTACTGACTTGGCCATGCCCTGAAGAAAATCCAGTGATGAAACGACATTTTCATTATGAACTTTGATATGCCCTAATTTGATGAGGGGATTTTAACTACATCCTTTACTGTGTGCTCACACTCTAACGTGGGCGTGTCTTTCGTTAAATCTATAGCGACGTGGTGTCTGCTGTGTCTGTTGGATTGTGTTGCTCTGTATGCTTCAATGTGATTTTCATTGCTATAGCGCCTGTGCTTAACTTATCATATCAGTTACTGCTCTCTCCTCAAATCTTGAAGCCGAATCTTGCACAGATGTGTTGCCATGCACTTGTGCCCTTGTAAACACTGGATTTAAATATTTGTAGATGTATAAATGCATCTCCTGTTTGCACAAACGTTCACCCTGTGGTGTTTTGGTCTGTCTGGTAACAGTGATGTATTTCCCCTCCATCTGCTAGAACGTGGGAGAAATTTCCGATTCATCTCTGCTTATTCTGACTCATACTGTTTAAACCCAAAGCAAAGTTTTCCTCATCTTGGCATGAGTCAGTGAACGGAAATAAAGGCTGTCTGAGACTGAGATACAATTTCAATCTCATGTGAACCCGCAATGCTTTGATTTATATTCAGTATGTATTGACTTTTAAATTCATATCCTGAGCATTGCAGAAAAACCTGTTCCACTCTGTGCAGTAGTAAAGAATTTGATGATTTTTAAATGTCTGATTATAAAGCATGTTATACATGAGGTGGTATTGTTTTATAAATTACACTAAACAGCGTGTAGTAGGCGTTATGAGAAGAATGTAATTAGGCTGGTTCAGAACAGAAGCACATCTCTTCATTCACGTTGCGGCACATCAGTCTCACTCTATTCCTGGCAAAGGGATAGAAGTGGGTTTGTTTACCAGTCTGTCTGCAGTGACTGTGTTATGACATGGATGAGGAACATTAAAGAGGGTGCCACTAAGGGAATTCTTAAGTAATGTAGGCAAAGAATTATTGCTAATCATCAAGACAAATCCCACATGAGAGAGATGCTGGTTTCAACAATAAGACTTTTTAATAGTGTCTTTCAACAGGACCAAACAAACACCATTTTCTCCTGTTCACACAAGGTTATTTAAAGTTGGGGGGATTTTTTTTATTTATTTTTATTTTTTTTTGATGTTCATCTTGCTTAATTTACCATTAAGGAATCTGGCACTTGAGATTGCAGCACCATGCAAAAAAAAAATGTAAATAAAAAAATATATATATTTCCCGCACAGGCTGAAAGCAAGGAGGATTTGAATACTTTAATTGATTTTATCTCCTAAATTACTCCCCATTCAAAGGCTTTACAGTTTTTTTGTTTTGTTTTGTTTTGTTTGTCTCTTTGTTGCAACTTCAGCATCAGGAGTCATCTCCCACCATGTTCCTGATAACAGAAATTCTCATAACCCACATTCATTTGGACATTGCGCATGTGGGAAAACATTTAAAAACAGCCACCACTCATACTAAAATAAATATGGACATGGATGAATCCTCAGGAGGCAAATACAGTGTATATATTAGCAAATACTTGTCACAGAGTAATAGACACAGCAGCTTGTCTAAGGGAATCCAAAAGGGTCAAGAGAAGTTTCTGGATATTTTTTATTCTCTCTCTCTACCCATCCAGTTATGGATCCTAATCCCCAGGGTCAACACTGCTAATTCCACACTTCCGATCTCCATGTTTTTTTCCGTCCTTGTGGGAAGTGGGATCTAGCAACACAATGCAGTCAGTTAGGTTGGCAGTAAGGTGGTGCTACAAAACCTTAAACTTTTAATATCATCTCTTTTTCTAAGTAGTGGTTTAGTCCTTGTTTTTTTTTCTAATGTTGATTTTCATAAATATAGCTTTGTGTGGAATCTGGCATTTTTTATGAGGTGACAAAATATGGCCTGGTATTTGGCCCCTAATTGGACACTTTTGCCTCTTTCATGTGTGTCAGATGTCTGGAGAGGGAACAGTTGAGACTTGCTCTGCATGGACAGTCCTGTTAGTCACTTGCAGCAAAACAGCTGGTATGTAGCAATCCCTCTACTTACATCTCCACCACCAGACTCTACTCATGGTGTTTAGCAATAATGTAGTAAAATGATATTTGAATAATTAGCTGCTGTTGTTTCTGCCACCTTTTTCATCCAGTGATTTTATTCTGAACTGTTTTTATTGCTCACAACTGTAATTTGCCGCTGGATTGCAGTCATTCGTTGCATAAAGAAATCAAAGTTGAAGGCACAAGTTAAACTAAGGTCAGTTGGTGCAACTATGCTTACAAGCTGGGTAACATAATCATTAGTCAGCCAGGAGTTCTAGTCATTGGTGCGCTGCCTTGCTTAAGGACATCTTCATGCCAGTTCATCAAAGAAGATGACGACTTTCTCACTCATTTAGGCTCCAGTCCAGATTTTCCCACACAGTCTGTGGAGTTAAACTTGTGACCCTCAAGTCAAAAATCCCAGTCTTCTGACCTGCAGTCACCTGGTGCCTGTGAATGACCCTGCTATTTGTAGAGGAAACATCATGCAATCCAAGTAATATTTATGGTCATATTTATTATGGGCTCTCAGAACCAGATATTCTGTAGTAAATATGCAGCTTTGACTGAATGGGACAATTTGTTTAAGTCCGTGTCCCTCAAACCCAGCCCAATCCAAGCAGTGTCTGGATTCCAGGTGTGGGAGAGTCCCTTCCTTTCTTTTCAGGTCTAGAATGCAGGTAAATGATTTGTCAGGGTAAGATGACCCCTTACTTCAAGTTCAGCCAAACACATCAGAGCTCTCTGCTCGGCTCTTTGAGTCTCTTTAGTGCATTTTTTTTTACCAACTTTAAAGCATCACATGCACATTTTATGTCATTTTTATTTCAAATTTGTACTTACAGTAGTAGACTTATTTCAAGTATTGGTGTTTGAGTACAAACTGGTTTGTTTTAAGTCATTTAAAGTATGATACTGAGTTCTTAGTAAGTTCTTTCCAGTTGCTCCAATGATGATGATGATGGCACATTTATTTCTATACAAATAGTTTTTTCTATTTTAAACCCTCAGTGTATAACATTTGGTGATTTTTTTGTTGATAACGTTATAATTCTGCATTTCATGAACAGAAATAATGCAGAATTAAAAGGCATTCCTCCCTTCACACTGCCGAATGACTGGATTTTATGACAGGTGAAATGACTTCTAAAACTTTTTGACGGCATTTTTTTTATATTTTCAATCATGCTAGAACGTGTTTGCAGCCATCTCAATTCATTCACATAATGCGGCTGTCTTGCCCAATTATTAATTCTGTCATTTATTCGTTGGCTCCTGTTTGTCCTCCACATGAGGGTTTTGACATAAAAATGAAGTCACTTCCTGTGTGTGCAGTGAGAGAATGTCATCAGGTGACCCAAGCTGTAACCAACACTACAGATACATGTGGAGCTGAAAACATTTGAAAATAAGTTATCATAAGTTAAATTAGGATGGCATCATTTACAAAATAAACAATCAAATGTAATATAAAGTGACCATAGGGATTTGCCTGCTCGTTCAACAACAAATGTGTAACATGGCACTTTGCCTCAAGTCAGTGTTACTGAATAGTTCGGGTCTATTTCATGTGATTACCTGAACGGACATTGTCATCCTGCTTGTCTACCCCACCTGTCCCTCATATGGTCTGTGTGTTTGTGTGCTTGTGCTAATGTCAGCCCTGTGACATTAATTTGGTCTGTAATGAGGTCAGTGTCCTGTGCAAACCTACAACAGTGGTTTCGTCTCCCTCTACTGATGAAAACAGAGAATAGCATAAGTCATCCAGCAGGCATGGCTGCATTGAAAAACTCATCCCTTTTACTGTGTCTTCATTAAGTACTTAGAGGTATTTTTGAAACTCTGTTTTGAGTTTTCTGCTTGGCTGAAACAGAGCTTAACTTGGGTGGAGACTGTAATTCTGTAATTTGTCCATGTGTCTCGTTGCAAGTAATCTCATGTAAGTGTCAGAAGCCGACACGTTGCGGGGTCAAATGGCTGATTCCCACTCGCAGGAACCATAACTGTGAACACATGCAGAGGTTTCTGCAGGTGTGCCATTTTGCTTTTTTTTTTACCTAAGGCTTGGCCATTACATTGATAAAGTTGACAAACCCAAACATGTTGTAATGATTTTATTATCGTAGTTAGCATCGTTAAACAGAGATTGTGCATAATAGACTCATTCCACCTTTCGTCTCAACAAACATAAACTTTCAATAACTGTTTTTAAAAATTAAGTAACTTTTTCCTCCAGTTTCTAGACCTCATGCTTCATCTGCAGCGCTGTACTGTTTGCTGTTGATAGGCCTTGTGGATGTGTTTGTTTTCACTGTGAGAGCACCGCAATCTGCAGTCAAGTTTTCTGTCATGTGGTGAAGTTGGTGGCAAAGAGCGGGTTCATTTTACCAATCATCTGTTAATACCCTAGTCATCATGCGGTAATCCATGTGATAATTTAACTACCACTCTAGTGTGGCTGCATTTTAAATGTAGATTAGCTGAGGTAAAGTTGTGGGGTTGCAGATTCTTGGCCTCTTTTGTGTCTATTTGTGGACTTTAGAGGGAGCTATTTCCCCACAGTTATGTCTCACCTCTCTGGGTGGTGAAGTGACACTTGAGGCAGAAATACTGTTTTACTGCCTCTGCAAAGCTGCAGCTTGTTCTCTGTGATTCATGTGTTGTCATCTGGTTAGCATGTGAATCTGCAGAGCAAACTGTGTATCCCGAGGGTGCGGTAGAACAGTGAAAATAATCATCCTCAATAAAAACACCTGCCTCTAATAGCTTTAAATAGATGGTAATGAACTCACAAAAACACCAATCAACCAGCCACAAACTTTTATAACTCAAAGTCTTAAACATCTTAGCCAAACTACAGCACATTTTCATGGCAAACAGGGATAAGAGTTGTGTGTTCTGCCGTTTCAGCTTGTCTGACCATGTACTGGTAACCAGTGAGGTTTTGTTTCAGGCAGAAGAATCAACACTCTGTCTGTCATTAGCTGACATAACACCTCCCCGGGGGCAACTTTGGGCCAATTATAGTTACAGACATTTCCGGATGCTCCGACTTGACAGTGCACTAATTAGTGGAGTCATCTCAGGTACAAGAGCTCTCAAAGGAGTCCAGGTCCTTTTGGTGTGGGATAGGTGGCAAAGGCAGCTCCTTTTCAGTTCTTGGATAATTGCCTGTATAACTTTGTGAAGTATATAATATGTTTAATATGTTTCAAGTTATAGCACTCAATGAGATAAGTATTTTGATCCCTGTGTTATTCAGGCATTCATTTTGCTGTGTTAAACTAGACTTTTATGGCAGCAACAAAAGTTGAAAAAGTAATATTTGTTATTAATTTATAGTACAAAAAAGCAATGCAAAGAAGTTGACATTTTCTGCTTATCTTGTATATTTTCCAGAACCGACAATACATGTTTCATTGGTTTTGATTAATCTCAAGTCAACAAAAGAACCAACTACTCATTGTTCAGCAGGGAATTTTACAATGTTTTCAATTGTATGGTTGAAATATTCCCAGGGTGTAATTCATGTATCGAATCACAATCTAGCATTGATCTAATGTTTGCTGGGGAAATGACATTTCTTAAAGGCACTAACATACTAATCCAGACCATTTAACTATGGAAAAACATGGGTGCCTTTGTTCTACATGCCATATAAAGTCAGTGCAGTGCACCCCTCTGCCTTTTTGCTATACTGTAACTGTTGGTTGGGCACCACAGGCTATGTATTTCCCTGTTGTTATGGAATGTGTCTTATTCAGAGTGACAGCTGAGCTGTTTCTGCTTGCCTGAGCAAGACTGTGAGGAGCCCCACAGGGCTCCCTCTTAGGCTCCGTCTCTTTCCATGGGACACTGGATCATTCAGTGGGAGGATGCAGCAGCTTAGCAGTCTCTAAAGGGCCAATAAGGAATTTTTACTGCCTTTCAGCACATTGCCATGATATACAGTGTCTGTGAGGACTTATAGGGTTTTATTAATGGCTTGTTGCCATGTGGTGAGATTTCTTTTGATTGTGAAATCTTCTTTTTAGGGGCTCAGGTTGGAGTTAGTGATAGGGACTTTTTCTAAGACAGCACTTTTGAAATGTTTTTCATTAAAAATGCAAATAATTGCATGATGTAATGCAGTGAACAGAACTGTACCCATTCATGGAAGCAGGACTTTGTTCCACTTTTTACTTACGGGCTATTATCTTGACATTGTGTCTAGGAATTAATTATCTAGATAACAGTACCAATACTTACGTATTTTTATTTTGATATGCTATTTATTTTCAATTAATCTGAAACAGTGCACAACGGATGTAGATACAACAGTTGGATGAGATGGAGACCAGAACTCGGCTCACTAAAATGCAGAGAAGTAACAAAGTCTTTCAACCCAAACTATTTTTTTTCACAATATTTCAATTAATGAAACAAAACTGAAACCATAAATCTAAATAATGGTTCGTCAGAGTGACATTTGAACATTTTGAGAGATGACAAATACAGTAAAATCCAATCAGATGAAATAAACAGAGTGGTGTAATGGAGAGCACAGCAAAGCCTGAGTGCACATACTCAGTATAGCAATGTGCTTGTTGATGATTTAACTTGGAATCGTCAACATCTTTTACTCTGCAGGGAGGTTACTTACTCACAGAAGCTCTTTCCCCAAGCCTCTCCACGACTGTGATAAGTCTCTATTTGTGGGAAGCAGGACTTCTTTTCTCTCCTAATCTGATAACTGTAACATTCTGACCTCCACTCTGTCAACCAGCCCCCCCCCCAGCCTCATTCTCAGACTATGTCACACAAACTTGGTGACTCACATTCACTGGTTGAAGAGCTCAGAGATGTGAGAGCAGATTTGTACAGGGTGTTGTGTCCTAACAATCTGCTGTTGTCTGTAAAACGAGCCCTATAACATACATTTACCCTGTTTATATATGGCTCTTTTTTTCAAATGCAGTTTGTCCTCCATTCACAGCACTGAACCAGTGTTGGAAAGTCACTGCCCTTGCCATATAGAAAGTCTAAACTTTACTCAAGAGAAAGTGAAGTTTACATTATGGGACATACTCTATATTACACCACTTCCCACGGGCCGGGAACAACAAGGCTACATTACCACTAAGTAGGTGAATGCAGTCTGTCTTCACAACACGCTTTAAATTTACTTGAAAAAAAAATAGTTTACTCCTTAACGGTATTGCACATTGACAGTGATTCACTGCTGTGTTGGAACTTGTTTGTGTGGTTCAGGGTTTGTATATGTTTTTTTTTTTTCCTCCCGTTTTCATGGCCGATCAGCTGTGATATGCTGCTCGACTGCAGCACAAAGTCTGTTGGTGTGTTTGTGTCTTTGTCCTAGTGTATATGTGTTTTCACCATATGTGGGCTCATCCGTGAGTGTCGAGAAAAACTAATCGTGTGTGTGTCATTTAAAACTCCCAGCTCTTGGAGTGCCTCAGAGCTCAGTGCTTGTGTAACCACAAAGACAACGACTACACTATGACTCACAGTGAAAGGTCAACGACCCCCACTTGCTGAAATAACACTCGTGAAGGTGCAGGTTTTTTTTTTTTTGTTGGTTTTTTTTGGGGGGGGGGGGTGGGCAAAAGGTTGTCTAACAGTTCTAAAGGCTGCACAGAATAGACCCTTGCAGTCTGCTGGGACTGTCACTCAGTGTTGCAACGTTTGCTCCTCTGTTTGTACAGCAGTTCTACACCAGGTCAAAGTGACACACTGTTATGTATTGCCATGCAGCAGAATCCTCATTAGTAGCAAATCTACACATAAGACTTGACAACAGGTAATCCTCAATGCATATTCATCACCTTAAGTGCACACTATTTTAAGAATTTGTTTGCTGCGTTATCTTAACCGCTCACTCACTCACACCTCAAGTTGGTAATTCAATGTCAGTTAGTTAAGTCTAAAAGAAAGATTCAGAACACCCAAGTTGAAAATAGCACATTTGAACTCTCCAGTGGAGGCAGTAGTGGATCAACAACTCCTGTGTGTCATGACATAAAATATCTTATTTTCTTTATGGACATTGGTGTGTGGGAGTGAGCGGTTTACAAAGAACCACAAACTTTCTGTTTTCTGTCTGAAAAGACTCTCTCACAATGAGAAAAAGCAGCAAACATGTTTTAAGATGGCATCACTTAAGACGACATATTTATTCAGCAAGATTTTGTTAGGTAGCCTAAGGTTTTCCCCCATGTACCCACTGGAAAGCATATTTTCAATGAACTATCCTGCTTCTGAGCACAGGAATATGCTCGTATAAGCTGACTATAAGAAGCTCATACATCTTCACTCAAGGAAAAAACCTGCACTGTCTCTTTAAACTGCAATTGAGGAATTGAGCTCACAGTTAACATGCAGGGATGTTTTACTTCAAATTCTTGTTTTTGCACTCCAAGTGGTATAGGTTATTGTGATAGATCTGTTATGATCTTGTATCCCTCAGTCATTCAGAAAAACTATACTTAGCACAGATGAAACTGGCAATCTGAATATGAAATATGATATCTGAACGGCAGCAAGTATGGCATAAAATACCACCCTGCAGTGACACATAATTGGATGCCTTAAGCCCTCCTCATGGATTAAGTTCAGTGGGTTTTGTTGGCACTGTAATTAGCAGAACATTTATCCTCCCACTGATGGTCTGAGGCCTCAGTCCTGATCTTAGGTTTCATGCTTTTGTCTGTGTATTGTGAGGACAGACACGGGTGTTTCTGGAATTTCACTTCAGCCCCTGCTCAAACATCTCAGGGTTTCCCAGGGCAAAGACACAACACAAATTCATAAAGGATACTAACATGTCTGTCTTGTAATAAATCCTTTCTGTGTTTGTTTGGAAGGTAGGCTGCAGTCTACTCATGGCATAAACAAAGACGTCAGAACAGACTCCAAATGCATGAATTCAGTCATTTAATGGTGGACTTTTAGATTCCACACTAACTAGGCACTGGAGCCAAAGATTAATTACTTTTTTTTTACTTCCTTCCTTTTTCCTCTCTTTTGTGCATGCTCCAGCTTTGGAGTCACCACAGAGGATTGTCCTATCTGCACTATTTATTTGGCATAGATTTTACACCAGATCCACTTCTTGATGCATCCTTATCTATTAATCCTGCTTGAGGCAGGCACCAGGAGTATACTTGTGCACCCCCAAGGGCCTGATATTTATGTATTAGGTAACTCTGGGGCGAAATCTTGTGTCTGATGACACATTGGCATGTAGACAGAGGGAGTCATACATCAAACCTCCATCTTCCAATTGCAAGACAACCACAGCAGACAGATAATGATATCATATATAACATCTATCAGATATTACATCTTGTTTAATTTAAATATAGAAAAATATTGAATGTTTAGTTTTCAGTTTCTTGTAAACATAAAATCATAAGGTTAAAAATAAATCACTTTTAAGGTTATGGTCATCTGTAAGAATGTAGCATGTGAGCAAGGAAACCCTTGCAAAGGTTGGCAGCAGATTGGAATCAGTGAGTATTGCAAAGGAAATGAAAAAGAAAGTCTATGTTTAATTGCTATTGAAGTATGACTCACCTCTGACTCGTGACAGCTTAAATTACAGATTAATTAAAAACTGAAGTAGAGGTTTTCTTGCCAATCATTGCCACACCTGCATAATGTTAATATTGGCTCTAGAAACATCACCTGCAGCTTTACAAATGCAATTCTGACGACAAACGTCCAGATGTTTTTGCTGTCTCAATTATGTCAGCACAAAGCTCGTCACATTTTTCAACACACGCTGTCGGGACAGTAGGATCAGGTTTCACTCACATTGTGGACATGTAAACGTGTCTTGTAGTGTGTTTCACACACACATCAACAGTGAGTATGTGTTCTGAGTGCTGCCAAATGTGGGCGATCTGTACAACACTGTGCCTTAACACAAGGCACAAACCAAGTTTGCATGGCAAGTTTACCACTTAAGTTTAATGAATCAAAATAACACCTTTATCTCATTGTAATTTTTAGAAGAACAGCTCTCTGATTGGAGTTTTTGGGTTATACATGTGTCTCAGATGCTTTGTTTTGTTTTGTTTTGTTTTTTACATATGAGCATGGCAGCCTTGTCATAGTTGAATTGCAATGATGTGGTTTTAAACAGCTCGTGTGAAAATACTTACTAATGTCCTATAAAAGGACAAGATGCTCAGATTTTTTTTGTTTGCTGCACAAGCCACAAGAGAGTCCATGAGAGGGGTTTTTTTTGATGTTTAAGGCTAATCATTACCTGTCACAGCGCAAAGTTTATTACCTCAGGGTTTGCTGAGCTGAGATCCTACTATATACACTGTTTATTTTGGTTTACACACTGACAAATTAAAACCGACATTTACTTTGATAGTTGAGTTTGTCTGACCACAGAAATGCCAGCTTGTGGCTGAGAAGGCATCAGCTTCCTGCCTTTTCCGGAAACATGTCTTTGTGATGTAGTGCTTGAAAGTCACCTTGAAAGTTGCTTAAGTTTTTCTCATGTCCATAAATATTGTTTAACAATTTTGGAGTAAACGTTTGCCTTTGTTGAAATCATGTTATAGCCACTCTATTCGAATTGTGTTGATCAAGTTATATTAGTTTTTTTTTTTTCCTCTTCTCTGTACTTTGAAGAATAAATGTTCTCATTAAAGCTACCAGGGGAACGCAATCACGAGTCCCTTAATGTCTGCCAAAAAGGAAGCCACTTTTCACAAGACACAAACACAAACAAATATTCTCCTTTCATGAAAACTTTCATAAGACTGAAAGTTCAAAAATAATCTAGTCTTGTGATAAATTAGTGAGCTGCACTTTTTCTTTGATACAGCATAGTTAACTAGTCAACATAGTTAAGTAGACTTTGTTTTTCTTAGTTGAGTTCATAACATTCACAGGCTACATAAAATATTGATGAGTTTTTTTTGTGTGTTAACCTTGATCATTGATTAGAACAAACAGTCTTGCAGGATCAGTTAGATCATAATTGGTCTTAAGGCCATGACAGGAAGTTAAAGGATGAAACTGTCAAGTTTTTTTCTTAAGGTATGCTGTGCACAAATGACTTTTCTATCAGCGACTGCTGATGTATGCACAATATGCCTGTCTTCCATTTTAAACCCCTGTGCTTTTAGATGGGCACTTGCACAAACCTCCTGTTCCTTTTGTCCCTAATCTGTGATTAGCAGATGTCGAGGGTCTCTGTCAACTGATCCCACAGGCAGTATGAAACCAGCCTGGACAAGAAAGTGAGGACTAGATTACTGTGTAACCACAGTGCAGTGAAGAGAGTGATCTCAACTGGAATGAGCAGTAAATGGTATCAAGCAGATTAGGGACAATATACACAGGGATTTAAGTATGTTGGTGAGTCAGAAAATGCAGATTATTTTGCATTAAGGATACTTAAATTTGACAGAACTGTTTTTTTGATGTGCATGTTATATAATATGTCATCTATATTATTTATATAACCTGTGACAGCAGCAACTTTGCTCAGGAATTAATGGCACCTTTCTTGTACAATGGGACTAAGTTTGACTAATTTTGATCTACATTAGCTCTGCTTTAAGTCCTACCACATTTTCACACAATTTTAAAGCTATATCTATCGTTCTTCTTATCGTGTGTGAACAAAGAGAACAAGTCAAGGGGAACAAATTGCCTCTCTCTGCACGACACTGAAAGCATCTGTATTGCACACTCAAAGGCAAGGCTGTAGTAATTCAAAGGTATCAGTCAGCAGGAGAGATCGCTTTTCACTGGTGTGACAAAGGGAGGAGGAGGAGAAAGGAGGAGTTAGGAGAGGAAATATTGGCAGGGCAGCCAATACGGGGCACATCTTCTTTTGCTCTTCCCCTTTACTCTTTTGAATGGGGCACTCCTCTTCACTTTTCCTCTCTGCCTAGTGGAGTGTGTGGGGGGACTGAAGTGGATTAGAGTGTAGTAGCTCTATGGACATGTCATAATCCACTCTGGGCCCCTGATCAAGTGGCTGGACGTGGTCAAGATTTGACATTTTGCCCAAGATGAGGACCCAGGTTGGAGTTTTGATTTTGTTGGCCAACTGGGTGGTCTACTCTGATGCTTGGTTCTGGTCATGGACTGGTACAACAACTATGGCACCAACAATGGACCATGAGGGGTCAGGCAGTCCAGCAGGTAGTGGAGAACAGCCAGCAGAAGACACAGTTGGAGCGCAAATCATTGATGAGGGACATGGGATCCAAGTGATTGGGCAGACCACTCAGACCATTCAGACCACTGAGGCTCCCCTACTGACCACTTTAGCACCTACTACAACACAACTGAAGAATGACCAGGCATCAGAAAAAGGCACAGCTCACATAAGTAAACCTGGTAATGGCACATCTTCTTTATCAATTATGGGATCTAAAGAATTTGATCATTTGAGATTTGCAGCAGAGTTATCAAAACTTGAATCTGGCCTCAAATCTGAATTAGCAACAGACACTATGTCAGGTCTTCGGCCTGGTTCTGAAAACAGGTCTGAATCAGGTTTTGCAACAGAAGCTGAAGCTAGTTGGTTTTCTGACTTTGAAACACACGGTTTTTCTGGGGAAAAAACAAAAGAAGCAGTAAAACCCTCCGATGAAAACAGATTAGACCGTGGGGGGACTGTGATGTCCCAATATAATTACCTAAATTTATCTCAAAAAAGTGACTTCATCATTCAGAACAAAGCAGAAGAGGATTATAATCTTGGCACCCCAAAACCAATGCAAAATAATAGCAGCAATAGAAAACTTAACATTAGTTTTGATTTGTACTCTCAAGACAACTCAACCCGAATAGATTTTTTAACTCCAGCTGAAGACAACTCTACAGTGACTACTCAGGCAATTACGGGCACCCAGTTAGTGGAAGTTACTCATTTACCAGCTGGTGAATTAACAACTACTCAAGAAGCATTAGCTAACAAGATTGTACAGACTAGTCAAGCTTCATTTGTTAGCCAGGCATTTTCTACAACTCCAACACCTAATGCTACAGTAGCTAACCAACAGGAAGATCCTACATCTGCATTAGCACCTACCCAAACTGTGGCAACAAGCCAAATCAGTAATATCTTAAATGCTTCACAAACATTAATTGAGCAAGGGCCTAGCAAAGCAACTCTATTTAGGCAGACCACACTAGATAGCTTTGTACAAACTGAAAGCCATACAGAAGTGTTAAAACCATCACTAGTCATAGAACCCAAACAATGCTTGTTGCTTGATATACATGTACCTTTCTGCTCCTTTATGCATGGGGAAAGATTTGTTGTGCCCAATTACCTCAACCAGACAAGTGTGGAAGAGGTTCAGATACTTCTGAATAAGTGGGCATGGCTGTTGAGTTCACATTGCCACCACAGTTTGGAGTGGTTTTTCTGCCTTCTTTTGCTACCAAAGTGCAGCTCCATGGGCACACTGCCTGCGTTGCCTTGCCGAAGTTTCTGCGAAGTCTTGCAGGACAGTTGCTGGATGCTCCTGGATGAGGGACACCTCCCCATGGAGTGCCACACACTACCAGATGACGAGGATGATGGGTATCCTTGCTTGTCAGTTAGTAACCAGAAAGGTAATCACTGGTTCAAATTAATCCTATGTTTAGGAGCAGGTTTGAACCAGTTTGGAAATCCCTACTGACCAGTTTGTTTGGTGTTCTCACTGGTCTTCACCCTGTACCCAAAGCCCCACATACCTATTACCTACCCATTTAATTGAGATTATTGTTAGACCTGAATGGAATTAACAATGTCTTGGTTCCCATTAAAAAAAGATCAAGCATGTTTTATATGCAGCTATAGCTTAACGAGCATGATGCCATTTTGGTTTACAGAGTTTAACCTGTTGCATGTATGTTTTTCCCCTGTCCTATGGATTGAATGTGACTTACTCTTTGAGGAAGGACATGTGCATGCACACACACACACACACACAGAGTGATAGAATTGTATACTGCAAAGGATTTCCTCTGCAGTTTACTGACTCAAAGTGAGATACTTTGCTCAGGTGCACATTGTTACATGGTTGTAAATACAATTGTTGTATGTACATTATACAACAAAGCACACAAAACATGGTCAGTCCAATACTGGTCAGTAATAATAAATAATGATAAACCGTAATTATTTGTAAAGAACAAAATAATATTTTTGGCCAGTCATCTGTAGTTTGAATTCTGATGGCTGTCTTTTTTCCCTCCCTGAATCTTAATGCATCTGGTATTGCAAGACAGAGGTCCTGTGTCCATGAACAGTTTGTGCATGAAGTGCTGTAGATACATTGACATAGAGACTTGCATGTGTCTTTTGACATTGATTTGCTTGAATTTATCTGTCCATTCACAGACAAATCAGGTTGTCATGCATGGGAAACAGTCGGTTTGTATCCATGATTTGTAGTGGGATGTCAGTTTATACAGCTGTGCTTGTTAAAACACTTCCAACAGCTGGAAGGTTATTGTACTCAGGTTACACTTTTTAATTAAAATGTTAATATAAAAGAATCTGCATGTCACATAAACTGTTTAATGTTTAATTCAATTTTTTAAACTGATTTTTTTGTTTGTACTGTGTCAAAAATGCATTGAGATTCAACGGATGGTATGTCAACTGGAGTTGTTTGTTTTGTTACAGTAACTAACAGCAATGTGGCAGTGATTTACAGTATGATGAAAACCTACATATTAAGTGTGATGTAGTACCCTCTTAAATGTAAAGTAATAAATATAGTTCTTGCCCTTGGTGACTACAAAAGGTTTGGAGAAAATGACTCACATGTTTACTGCTACTTCTGAAGCTGATTCATGTGAGAACATCCTGTATAAAGTAAGCCACATCCCCTTTCCTGGGCTTCTCCCCTTGCCTCCACTCTCCCATTTTACTGAGGGTCTCCCCTCTCAGCTTTAATATCTCTTTAATATCTTTAATATCTCTCTGACAGTGCGCTCCACTGAGTGTACATGAGTTTCTGGTTTCCTGAGCTAAGTGACAAATGTGGGCCCAAACAAATGTGTAAATAGTTTTTGTTTGTGTCTACACTAGGGGGTCTACAGGGGTTAGGGAAAGGGTTTAGAGGGTCCATATTGCATAGTGTTTTGGAAAGAAAAAAAAAAAAAACCGAAATAGATCATAGACAAAATATGAAGGCTGTCAAATATACCTCAATTTTTTAAACAGATCAGAGACAACATTAAAATGTATTGTGGTTCATCTGTGCATGTTAGTGTTTTTTGGAAATATTATTTTTAATTATTGGGTTCAACATTGAATGTTGCACTATTGCAAAATCGATAATATTTTAGTCAACCCCTAATAAATAGAGCCAAGGCATTTGTTTTAGATATAGCAATAACCTGAAGACTAATTGGAGTGCTTTCACGCTCTATAAATCATACTTAAAAATCCTGTAATGAGTATTATCTGATATAGGATATGCAAATGCAAAACCTACTAATGAGCAACGCTCATTAATTTGTCTAATGGACAAGTGACTTTCTAAACTACTATTGTCCCTGTGAGGTCTTTTTTCTCCCCTAAATTCTGAGGGTAGCTAAGTCAGTTGGATGTTGCTTTTGAGCATTTTAACTCTGTATGGTTTTCATTCTACAACGTAGTCTGAGATCATACAACTGTCAAAAATTACTTGAGCTGGCTCAAGCCTTTATGCTGCCTGAAACAGATTTTGATTTGTTGCTCCATACGACCACTGACAATACTTGACTATTGTGAAAGGTTTGATCATTCCTTAATTCTATTCAGCAGGAATTGATTTAACTACTAATATTTGTTTTTATGCTATTCATATAATATTGATAGCATTTCACAAAATACTCTCTTGTGAAACATGTCAAAAAGCACTTGGGGGCCCGTTTGGAGGCCACAGGGGCCCCTAAGCAGCCGCCTAGTTTGCTTATGTGTTGGAACGGCTCTGTGAATGACATCAGTCACAATGTGTCACAAAGCTCTGCAAGAGTTTGACCTAAAGCCAAACATGGTTTGACCTCTCAAATCCACTGACCAGAACCCATACTGGGCAACTTCTGGGAAGGTTCAGACACCTCTCAGCTCTGTTGGCCTGATGTATGGGAGGAGGGCATTCATCAGACTTAAGATCCCCCCCCCTACGGCATTTAACTATGACCTGTCATGAAAGAATGTCTCATGATGTACTTCCACTTTTTTGAGTTGGTACCTTCAAAAACAGGGCTGTTAGAATGGGGCAACAAAGACACAAACAACATTTTATTTACTAAAATATCTGAATGTAGCCTATAGATGTGTGCATGTGGGCAATTACTTTGGAAAGATTGTGCAGATATCAGTGCACAGAAACATTTTGAATTTTGTCAGATGTGGTCTGTCACTACCTGGGTGGGAGACACGGAATTGTTGGGGCACAAAGGGCCTTTTAATGATGTTTTTCCATGGTTACCAGTCTCTTTTTGAAAGATGAAGACTCATTCACCTCAGGGTCTAAAGGTTAACTGCACCTTATTTTGGCTTTAGTTCTTAAAGGTAAAGCTGCAACTTATATTGGAAACTCCACTCTTAGAATCCTGTCCTTGTGATATTTTAATAAGATATCATGTGGGGATGGGATATTTCTCTGTTAAGTTGGAGACTGTTCTGTTGATCGTCTCTCAGTGTCTTTGGGCCTTTACACACTTTTGCAGGTCTAAGACGGATTTAATGCACCATGGTTCCATTGAGCCAAGATAGATATTGTATCTCCTGACAGGAAGGCCTGAAGTTGGCTCCAGCTCTTCAGCATGCTGTCTGCCAGGGAATCATTTTAAATCAGCTCTCAGGAGAGTTCCAATTATGGACACAGTGTCTTTGCTGCCAGAAACTCATTGCCCCCTGTGGTTTGTGTTACCCTAGTACAAACCTGAACTGATGAGGCAGTGATGCTAAGTACAGTGTAGGAGCACAGGGATGAGTTGGATAATTACCTTTTTTTTGACACTCTTTAACAGTTTTGACAAGCTCCTCTGAAGAAAAGCAGTGCTGTCTCAGTTTTTTTTTTGGACTCCACAAATATCTTCAAAGTGCTATTATAGTTCTGAAGACGTTTTTTTAACTATTGTCTCTGGAAAAGGGTTTGTTAATGCCCTACATGCCACTTCAAAGCTTTTTTCATACAGATAGAAAACTTGAACAGTATCATTTTACTCCTTCCCCTAAGACTAATGTGCACATCTTGTGGTAGAACCATCTTCTTTTTGTGGTTTGAGAATTACAGCTTAGTTTGTACCAACACAAAATTCTCCTTCCTGTACTGTGATGTGATTTTTAGGTTTGATGTCTTTATCAGAGTGTTCCACCTCAGGTGTATCAGGGTTTTGCCCCTAGTTAGTTAGGATGTAGAGTCAAATTATTCAGTCAGTTCTTTAAGATCAGAAAATATAAAAATAAAAATAATAAATAAATATTAGAACTAATAAAATGTAGTAATATATACAATGTAAACCATGTTGACCCGAGATAAGTACAACACAAGCATGATATGGACAGAGTGAATAATGCGAGTGATTGCATGTGTAAGATATTGCACTGATATACATATTGTATTAAAAGATAAAGCATCATCTCAAGCAAAAGAAAGCAAAAAAATGGACTTTTACACATTTTTCCACCTAATACTTGACACTGAGTTATAGGTTTCCCAGTTCTTTACAGAGATGCACTAAAATCACAAGCTCAAATAGGAAATGAACAAGCCGAAAGTAAAGAAATCTAATTTCCGCCTGTTTTAAATCAGTTGCCTGACAAGTGACCCAGACACTGTTTATGTTGCAAGTGCATTAGGATTTTGGCCTTTAAAACAAAGAAAATCACAAGACTAAAATTTTCTCGTCTTCAGAGAGGAACTCTGACACGTGGTCAGACCACTGACCAGGTCTGTGCGGTGCTAGAGGAGAGATCACTGCCCTTGTCGGCAGGCCTCAAGAAATGTTTTAAAGGGTAATGGAGTGCAGTCAGTAAAACCATGAAGTTTTCTCAATCTGTCCAGATGTTCAAATGTTTTCCATTGGATTATACAGGATTCTGTACTTCCCAAAGCTGTGTATACATTTTCACTCTGTATATACAGCTTTATCAACAGGGTATCACAAACCCTGGTACCCCATCCTGGAATGTTAGGAAATGAAAAAGGAGCTATGTTCCTGGTGAGTATGTGTTCTTCTTGACAAGACAAACTAGCACCATAAATCCAGCAGAGCACCATTTATCAACAGTTCTTTTCTACGCCCAATTGGCCTCGAAGCTGTCATGGGATAACAAAAGCTGTTCGGGAACCTGAATTGAGATTGCACTTAAAATGCTAATGATGCTTGCTTTGTATGCCCAACAAATTTTGATCTTAAACAAGAACTGACTGTCCAGACCTTTGGGGGCACATTGGACTGGCCTCAACACATTGAAAGATATGTCTAACCTTTTTATTTACTTACAATAGTATAACTTATTTACATCCGGTAATTAAGTTGCCTTTATTCACAATTCTTTCATTCCACTTGCTTTTTTCTGCATTTTGCATTATATCATCAGATATTCTTTTATTTTATTATATTTGGAAAGAGTGATACTTTTTTTTCATTTGGTGAGTCTGGCTGACATGGGTACTTGCAGTGACCAGAGTGCACATCTGGGCACTGCAGGTGATGACCAGTAGAGCAGATGTTTCGCTAATCAAGCTCTAAAAGGATTCTTGCTGCTCCTTTGGCCTGTGCATTAGAAAATCAGATGTTTGAGAAAGAGATGATGACTAGAGGAGAGTGAGACTCAAGCCTCAGTCTGAACTTAAGAGGAATGCTGCAAGCTGCAACCAGGCTCTGTATAAGAGTACCTCACATTCCATTTTACTACAAACCTTAAGGTTTAATCTACTCACAAATCAAATTATTTTTAGGACTAACTGCTTACATGTGCTCATTTCTTGCAAATAAACATTTTTTCTGCACAATCAATACATTCACAACAATTTTGCATGTAATGGAATGAGTTACCATACATGGTCAGCTAATTCTGCTTCAAAGATGCTCACGTGTAAGTGTCAGCATAGTAGCAGGATTTTGTAAATTAAAATGGTGGGATTTCCTTCTGCCAGAAGGATTTCACCATTAAATGACTACAGAGCCCTGTCTTCTTCAGCTCTGCCCTGGCAGAGACTGTACATCAGGAGGGAGCCAGATTTACACATGTGAGCACATGCCCTCTACAGAGACCCTCAAGGTTTCTCATTCTGACTTTATCAGAGTAAACATCTGGTAGGCCTGGTGCAAATGACAGATTATTGTTTACTGCCATTCATGCGGCAGTCAGGGATTCTCAACCTGGTTGGTTCTCAACCTGGGTTAGAAAATACCTTCTTTTAGGCAAAGGTGTTGTCTTTTGCGGTTTTCTGAGACTTGACATTATTTTACCTAGTGATATTTTCCTGAATATTAGACATACACTGTACTCTTAGCTTCCTTAAAATATGTTTAATATGCAAAAAAAGTTTCACCAAGATACAGTTACAGATACAGACTCTGTTGTGCAAAATATTTTCACTTGAAAAAGGAGCAAAAGTTTAGGCACTATATATCTCATCCTTCTCTTGCACAGAGAAGGATGAGATATAGAACAAAACAAAAAATGTGTATATTGTGTATATTGTTACTTAAAGTGCAATTAAATGCCAACTGGTTTTGACTTTGAAAGTCATCATCAGGTTGTCAAAGTGGATATGGTAACACCCCTTGCTAAGTTTATAAAAGTGATTTGCTTGATCATTGTCCATCATTGTATGCATCCTAATGAGTTGGTCTTTTATTTGCCAGTAAGTGCCTATGTTTGAATCAAAGCTTATATTGTCCTAATTGTAAGTATGTTTGTTCCTGGTACATGCAAGGGTGCTGAAAATTTTTTTCATGTGTTTTCACTATGTTTTTCGCTTCTGTACCTTTGTGGAAATAGAAATGTGCATTTAGTTGCTATGTTCGGCATGTTCTAATACCATATTCGGTTGCTATTTCTGATGAAACAAGTACATATCTTAATTTACAGTCATAGAAGTTATTTCAGTGTCTGTCAGATTGGCACCAGCAGCAACCGCATAATTAATAATGGAAAGTATTTTTATTGCTTTTCTGTTACAGCTTGACTGGGCTGTGTTAGCTCAGACCTAAAGCATCTTTAGTTGTCAGACAGCGTGAGGAATATTCAGACTGGCGTTCATGGTTGTGGAACAGAAAGCAAGTCCTCGGGTTCAGCTAAACACTCAGTGTGTTTAAGCTCTCAACAAAGCTGACTAAGGACCCCACAGATCTCTCACAGTTGGGACAGTGGGGCGCCTTTGAACAGAGCACATTAGTCACCAGGTGGTGAACTAAAGCATTTCTTCAAAGCACCAGAAACTGCATCAAGTGGTCTCCCAAAACATTGATTTTTGTGATTTCTCTTTTAACATGAGGAAATGTTGTTTTGAGAAAAGCTGAAAGGTTTAGTCATAAGTTTGACAGAATAGCAAAACTCTCTCTACCATGCATGTGAATGAATGTGCATTTGACTTAGCTTTTTTTTTTTTTAAATGCCTCTAATAATTATGTGGTGACCTCGCCTGAGTCACCAAGGGTGATGGAAGAGTGAGCACGGATATGCAGGAGACCCAGCTGTTGGTCGCTGTGTGCCCCGGAGCAGTGGCGTTGAGCAGATGTCACACACATTGGAAAGAAAAACACCCAACTTTAGTACCTACAAGAATGTTATGTGTAGATATCTATCATTGTCACATTTTACACACAGTAGATGGTTAAGGGCAAAAAATAATGAGATAATATGTGTTTTTCTTCGAAATAGATGTAAATAAAATCTCCCTCGATCCAACTAGTCAGCGTGTTTCCATCATAGTTTAAGCTGTTACAGCACATATACTATCTATACCATTCATCTCTTTAAGTCACACACTCATGTCCAGGACTATTCCCGCAGGTCACCCTTCAGTTTAGGAAGTAGGAATTTGGCTTTAGTAGTTTTCTTTGGATTAGAGGTCTTACAAAGTCTGGTAGAGTGATTTCTTTACTTTTATTTTTCTCAAATGACCCATCCATTTTCTTTTTTGGGATGTCTGTCCTTTCCATATAAGGATCTAGAAGTTCTTAAAAGCCTTTTTTTGTGATCCCCTGAGCAGAGTACTTTTAATTTGGTTAAAAAGCAAAAGTGAAAACATACTGACCGATTCTTTTTCGATCATTTTATGCAACTGACAGCAGTGCAGTGATGCAGTGATCAGACATTCACCTTGTCAACTGCCAACAGTCTCATAAAACCTAGTCTAATCTCACACCCTGCTATGCTGCCCTTCCTTCTAACCTACACTTTGTTTTAATATGCATATTGTGACCTTACACTATATTTTTCTCCCCCCCATAGAAGACAGTGGAATCACTTTGCTGCAGCTGATTGGTGACCCTCCTCCCAGTGAGATTACCCGGGTGTTTGATTTCGAAAACAGTCCCGGATATGTCTTTGGCCCTGATGCCAATACTGGCCAGCTAGCACGCGCCCACCTGCCGAGCCCATTCTATCGGGACTTTGCCTTCATCTTCAACCTGAAACCCACCTCTGACAGGGGTGGAGTCCTCTTCTCGGTCACAGACGCCACTCAGCGGATCATGTATGTTGGGGTTAAACTTTCGGCGGTGCAGGGCGGCAACCAGAACGTCATCCTGTACTACACAGAACCTGACTCGCAGCAGTCATATGAAGCAGCCAGGTTTCTTGTGCCCTCCATGAGGGACACCTGGACCCGTTTTGCCATTGCCGTGAGGGATGACAAGGTGATGCTCTACCTCAACTGTGACACAGACCCTCAGGTGGTGCGCATCGAGAGGTCCCCAGATGAGATGGAGCTGGACGCTGGTGCTGGAGTCTTTGTTGGTCAAGCTGGAGGGGCTGATCCGGACAAGTTCTTGGTGCGTACACATGCAGATTCTGTTTTGACTGAAAAACAGATTTTGATTGTTTAACACAGAAGGCTATATCTAAATAGATTGAAGAAATATGAGCATGATGGTTTGGCACTGAATAAAATGTATGATGTTGAGTCAGGCTGCAAGAATCTGGAAAAATACAGTGTAATGTTTTGATATTCTTTAGTCAGACATGTGAAACATTTTGGCTGCATCACAATCATAAGACTTAATTGCCCAGATTGGCCAACTCCAAAAGCCTAAAATGAATGTCAACACCACTTTGCCATCCTCATTCTCTGAGTAAGTGGGAATCCTCACAGCTGGGATGTAATTAACTCAAGTCATTTGACCACAGTAAATCTAAGCACTTGACTGCAACAAATGTTGGCCTTTTCTGTTGATGGGTTATAGTGCCCCCACCACCCCCATGGCTACCAGTACAGAGAAAAAATGCAAACCAAAATGTTTAATCCGTAAATGTTGTCTCTGTTCACCTGTTCAGTGATCTGTTTCATTAGCTCAACCATGGGCAGGAAGTACGCTGCAGTTTTTGTTTTCACAAATAAAATCAATTCAAGCAAAAGGGGAAAAACCGTAATTATCCACAGCTGAAACATTTAACTGAGAAAAAAATGTTGAACCATTTAGTCCCCACATCTTGGGGGAAAAAAGATTTTGACAGCTTTATCTCTGAGTATGAAAAATATCTGATCACACCATTACTTTTGAAGTAAGACTTGAAATTACAGCCACTAGCTCATCTCAGGCATTTGCCTGTGGTTGGGTCTTTTGTCAGAAAGTGAAATATGATTTGTTTAGATGTGTCTATTTTGATCATCCATTATGAGCAAAAACATGCTGCAGTGGCACGACGGGGCTACAATTTAAAGATCTGAGGCAGTTTGTTTGAAAAAGACCATAACATGTCAGCTCAGAACAATCATCACACTGTAAGTCTGCGTGGAGACAGAGTTAAAAAGTCAAAAGCTTTCAAAGTTCTATAAAAAAAAAAAACCCATAACCACTTAAATGTGTCCTACAGAGCCGACATCAATGAAGTCATCAGCAGAGGACACACCTCTAAATACAGAGTTAATGGCCTTTTGATAGACAGTAAGATAGCATTCATGCTGCCTGCAAGTATCCTGTATGAGAACATCAGATTCTCTGTACAGGGCAAAGATAGTGACACTTCTCAGGCTCAGGCTAAAGCTGGAGACATCAAGAGACATTTTTTGTAAACGGGGAATTCCCTGAGAACTGTTAAACATGAACTCCAGAGATAAACATCCACATTTGCATGTGTGTGAGAAATGTCTGCCATCAGACATCAAAACACCATGTCCTTGTTTTGAAACAGGGAGTGATTGGGGAGCTAAGATTGGTGGGAGACCCCCGCGCTGCAGAGCGACACTGTGAAGACGATGAGGATGACTCTGATTTGGTAAGTGACAGCTGAATTGCATTTGTAACACCACATCCAACACATTGTGCAAATGAGAAAGAAATTATTCACAATAAGTTTGCATTTACTTAAACAAAACATTTAAGCCACCAAACACTGAACAATCCTTCATGTCTCTCTGAGGAAATGCCAAGGGGGAATGTGCTACAGTGCAGCACCACTATAACTACGGAAGCCCAAGGGGAACAGCGGTGGAAGTTTAAAAGAATTTCATTTTAATTTATGAAAAAGTATTAACCAAATATATTAATCACCTAGCCCTATCAAGTAGTTGTGGGAGTTGAGGAAGCTGCCACCTCCACTTATTAACTAAATGACCGGAATGCATCCTTGTGAATCTGCCCCCCCCCCCCCCTCCACCCCCATCTCCATCCTCTTAGTATCAGCGGGAAGCAGCAGAGGCAGGGAGTTGTTAAACACAATGTTCATTGTGTGTTTCCTTCAAGGAATTTAGGTGGTAAAAAAAATTGCAAGGGGTCATGTGGGTCACATTATTTAAAATGGCCCTGCTTGTAGTGTATCGTGAGAAACTTGAGATAGCCTTGCATGGATTAACTGAACTGAAGTCTGCTGCATAAAGATGTATTGTATTTATAGTATTTTTTATATTAAAGGAGACATTCAAAAGGAAATCTGATGAGATTGAAGATAAATAGAAAATGGCATTGTAGAAGATAGTTGTAGAAGTCCCATAAAGATGCACATTAGGTCATATCCTTTCCTTTGAAAAAAGCACCAAACAAACAAAAAGACACATTGACCGACTACATGTGGTTTTAATTTTATGGTATACTTGGTAGAATAGACACACTGAATGTTAGATTAGGATTTCCCAAACTTTTCAGCCTCTGACCCCAAACTTAGTGACCTGTAACCCCCATTATTCCTGGAGGAGGTTGAACGATACAAAGGATATTGATTTGAGAAAGTTCAGGAAAATCCCTCACTAGTACATGTTGCAATGTTTCCTGTGGTGCTGCATATTGGCTTGCTACATCTGATGCTATTGCAACTGCTAATCTGTTGCTATTTGTAATCTGTTATTTATAATCGCGTCAGGGGTCATGGGGGGCAAAGAAAATTGAAAGCTTGATTATATATGGTATATATATTTTTTATTTTGGATGGTTTTATTCATAATTGCACTAATTCTAAGGCCACACGGTGGGTGTAGTGGTTAGCATTCTTGCCTTTGCAGCAAGAAGACCCAGGTTTGTAACCCACTCAGAACCAGGGCCTTTCTGCATGGAGTTTGCATGTTCTCCCCGTGTGTGCATGGGTTTTCTCTGGCTTCACGGTACAAAAACATGCAGGTTTGGGGATTAGGCCAATTGGACACTCTAAATTGCCCATAGATGTGAATGTGAGAGTGAATGGTTTTTTTTTTCTATTGTGGCCCTGTGATGGACTGGTGACCTGTCCAGGGTGTACCCCGCCTCTCACCCTATGTCAAGATAATTGTTTCCCTTATCAGCAATTGCATTATTTTAGCAGATTTTTTTCCAAAACCAAAAACATAAGAAGAAAATTTTCAAGAACTAGTATCATTAACTGTTTACATTAGCATAATTAACATGGTTATAGGTTAAAGGTTACATTAAGACAAAAGCAACCACCACTTTCACCTCTAAAATAATTTCTTTTCCTTATATGAATGCAAAACATAAAGCTTAAGAATTCACAACAAAATCATCACTGACAAAAGTCAGTTTTTCTCAATCCATGTCTGAATTCATATTATAATTGTTTCTATTATTCTGTCTGTATTGTTTCTGTATCATTGCTAAGAACTGAAGTGCATTTAATTTAATTTTTAAACATAGACAGAAATAATAGATGAAGTTTTCAACAAGCAGAAATACCCTAAAGTAACACGCAGCACGTGGTGAAATGTAACTGGACTGCAACTATTTATCCCATCTTGTTAACCAACAGTAAATCTGTAACAAATAAGAGTCAGAGAGGAGGCATCTCCCCACTGACCTTGACCACCCACACACAAACACAGGTGCCTCTCTGCAGCCCACCAGCCGCCTTAACTGTTATTTAGTAAAACATTGGCGACACAGCTGTTCCGCTCACTGGGACCACCAAAAGCCCTGTCCTTAGTGACAGAATAAAGTTCAAGACTCCACTGCCTGTTGTCATCAAATCTTTATGTGCTGTTTGGATTAGTTGGGGAAATCACATTTCCAGTGCAAATGACAGGTTTCAGATTGCAGGATGTGCCTTTTATCTAAAACGATAAACCTCACACAGCTGTCTGACAGTGGAGGACACACTGATGATACCCACTCACTAAGAAACCTTGAATTAAAAGGCAGTACATGTATAAAAAAAAAACAAGAGACACATAAAGTACAAAAGCTATAGGTTCAATGTTAAAGCTACAGTGCTTTATTATCATTGATGTTGTTATTCTGCCCGTTTGATTTTTACAAACAGAAACATTGTAAGATTATATATAGTGCAATTATGCTCTTGCATGTGTTTGTCTTGACTTATTCCTTCCTGTGTGAAGCGTTGGGATGTCGCCGGGTGACACAATATCGAAATACCACTTTACTGAGAAACACAGAGATTTGCATGTAGTTGATGTCATGATGTGACTTTTTTTTATATTTAACAGTTTCAATTACTTCATTTGAAAGGCAACATTAAATACAGATTAACACACAGAGCAAAGTTTGCATGACATGGATGTTTATCCAAACGTTCAATTAACAGCATTAAATACTAAATTTCGTTGCTTATTGACTTTCATTCAGCTTTTGAAAGGTTCCAAAGAAAAAAAAGAAATGTCATACATATACTCATCTAAAAGTAGCTTCTAGTAGTCTGTCTCTGTTACATCGTCTTATGTATTAACCTGTTCAACATGTGGTTGGTTTCTTCAGGCTTCAGGTGAAGGAAGTGGCTACGAGCAACCAAGACCGACAAAACCAGCCGTGGAAAAACATAGATGGACGGTATGAAATTTTTTTATTATTTAACTCTTCTACTTGCACTGCTACTTTTGAAGGTTTGACAGTCACCTGGAAATCAAACTGTAAATCAACACCAGAGCAAAAAGGAGAATTAATAAATGGATGAGTAATGTTTTCTTCCCTAAGGATTTATACAGCTGATTATAAACAGCAGACAATGCTTCTGTAAACTGAGTCATCCCAGTGTTGGATATACTTTACCACTGATGTCTCAAGTTACCGCATGAGTGTAAGTGAGTAAACACTGGTGCCTCGAGAGATTAAAAAGTGCTGATGACTGGAAATTGAGCTGTCTCTGTCTTATACATGCCCAAATACATGCTTTAACCCGGGGGGGGTTTCCTGGCGTTTGATGAGGTTAATGTGGAAAAAAAAAAAGGAGACACTGTCAGTGACGCAAGTCGTCTCAATCCTTGCATGTATTTGTCTTCCTTCATCCCTCTGTCTGTCCCCCCCCCCCCCCCCCCCCCCCCCATTTGTCTTTCAATCTTCCGCTGTCTGCTTTTTGTCTGTTTCACACTCACGCATACAATCACATTCCTCCAACACCCACTTAGATCTTCCCACTCTCAGAGATAGTCCAGCAAGCTCAAACACCCTCCGCCTGGCGAACACCAGCACAAATGTGCGTGCACGCTCTGCTACTCACAATTATAGTGCAGAGAAAACCAGATGTTAATTTGGACTCAGTCTGATCCAAGTAAAACCTCCCACCCACTTTCACCCCATCAACCGTTTCAATGTTTCCTTTGTCTGACTGGTTTCTCGATCAGCTGTGTGTAGGAACTGACAGAGGTGGAAAGAGGTAGAGGAGACAGGAAGGACAGGAGTTGGAAGTCTCTTCATCATTACAGCTTTACTTCCACTGCACTACTTTGATGCTCTATCAGTTTTACAAGTTTTTTTCCCTGTGTGCTCTGTTGGCATTTATTAGTATCATGTAATGTTCTGTGCTATGTGAACGACAACAGCTGGTATCTAACGCTTGACTGCTGATTTCTTTTTCCTTTTGATGTCTGTGCACATTAAATATGACCCATACTCTGCACATTTGTCCAACCAGTGCAATTATGACAAGTCTAGGCATAGAAAATTCAGAGAGGGAGAGTTTTTCATTTTGTCATGCTGGAATTCATGTTGATAGATGGCAGAGCAAGGCAGTCATGTGTAACAATGTCACTCTTTAAGTGTCCATCTTTAGCAGGAAGCCAGAGAGGGAATATTTCCAGGGAATCATTATTAAATAGTATGCTTATATGAGAGATTTATAGATAGATGTTCAAATATCTGTAAATGCATGTAACATCTGTCTGTCTGTTTTTTTCCATAACTGTCGAACGGGTTGCTTGACAGGCTTCAAACGTGGCAGGTGACTTATTCAGAGCACCGGTATTGACATTGTTTGGATGAGTAATACAAGAAATATTGTTAAAAGGTAAAAATAAAAACGGACACACATTAACAGGTACTGTGCTACATTTTACAGATTAGGACACTTTAATGAGCTTTGGTCAGGTTATAGAAGGGCCTTTTCACGGCAGACATATTGCCCAGGTGTTACTGTAATATTAAGAGTGCTCAGTTCACTTCAACTGTCCTAGTGTGTTATAGAGCCAGCATAAAAAGAACTAGGAACCTGAAACTGAAGCACCTAAATAATGTTGCAAACCTTATATCTGTGGAAAAGCAAGACCTGTATCTTTCCCACAGGTGATAAGAAATTGATTTTTGGGAGGTTTCTATACTTTGCATATGTGTTGGTGATTAAATTGGTGCTGTGTACAATACAGGTAGAAATTATAGAGGTTTCTGTGAAGACTGAGTTCAAAAATGGGTGTAACAAGCCATGATAAAATCAGATCAAATCACTTTATATAGCCCAAATTCACAAATCACTGTTTATCTCAGTGGGATTTACAATTTATAAACATAGTATCATCCTCTATCCTGGGACCCTCAGTTCAGGAAAGGAACGATTCCCAAAGCAAACCATTTTTAACAGGGAGAAAAATGGAAGAAACTGCAGGAAGAGTCACTGAGGAGGGATCCCTCGACCAGAATGTGATGTGCAGAGAAGGTCACTATGACTACCAAGTACACGCGTATTGTATTGTAGTTATGACTAAAGTACTCAAGTAGTAATGTAATAATGACTTCTAAATAAACATGCATTATAGTAAAGGGTAGTTAGAAAAATGGAAGGCAAAGGATTATCCAGTGCTCATGTAATAATCTAATAATGACTAAGTAGTCATTTAATAATTTAGTAATGCTACATGCTTAATACAGAAGTAATGTAGTAATGACCACTGAGTACTCATCTTAGAATGTAGTAATGCACAGTAAGTACTCATGTCATGATATATTAATAGCTATTATTTCTTGTGTGTCTTGTGTAATATTAATATTAATCCATAAGTACACACAAACTGTAGTAGTTCTCATGTAAAAAGTAGTGATGACTAGTACATGTCTATTACTTAATAATTAAGTAATAGTAACATACACCATCGTTACTGTAGTAATAGTAACAATGCAGTAATGGGCACCGAGTTCACGCATAGCCGTTCTCTTGACTTTCTTCTTCTCTATTCCATTCTGTTATACCAGAGCCAGTACATTATAGTCGACCCTTTGTTTCTGCATTTTATAAACAGCTGGTTTTCCTTTATCCACAGGCAAACCATAAAAATGTTCCAACTCCAATAAGTTTCCTCTGTGTTCCTCCTAGGACATGCTCTGAAAAAAAAAGCCTCACTATGATTGCCAACAGAGCTGCATACCTGCTCTTAAGTCAGTGAGTTTGTGTGGTTCAGGTCTATCAACAATATGTTCTAAAGCCAGAACTATGATGGATAGGTTAGGGAGTGAACAAGCAGGGCATTCTTCATCACATTAAAACATCCATCAATTTAGAAGAGTCAATAATGCCCTGGCCAAATGCTTAGCGTAGTCAATGATACAGTGGAGAGGAAAGAGCCTCCCAAACTGGTTAATGGTTAATTACTCTGCCATTGGTGCCTGCTGTATTGGTGGGACACTGTCTTCTGTCTACAAAACCTGCTCCCAAATACAGTTTGATATAAAAGACACACACACACATATACTCTATCCCCTAGTTTGTGGGCATCTACAGGATAAAATTGAGTTTTGGAGTATCAGTAACAGGCAGAACAATCACATATAAGCACAGGCAGATACTCGATGAGGTGGGTGCATGTCATCTCAGTTCATTAATTGTAGTCCAGGTGTCGCTATAACTCTGGGTAATGACACGTTTCTGCTGCAGGAGACATCACTGAGATAGACTGGGGGCCTTGTTTCCTGACAGCTTTTAATATGCTTCACATAAAGATGGGGTTTTGCAATAGGACTTAGGCAGTCATGTGTAAAAAGTCTCACAGAGCCTTTTTGTTTGTCTAGCTAAAAGCTAAAAACATCAGAGCAGAGGAATGAAAACTTGAGTCATTTTTGATGGGGTTGTTTAGGATGAATGCAAACAAGAACAGAACTTTCCCATTGTTACTGTTGCGTGAGAATCCCATAACTAGTTTTCAATTGGTTACCTTTTATGTCCGTCAATGTATTTTGGAAACATTACCCAATATCAACTTTGATGAGGCAGTTTTTGATTATTTTTAAAATAATTTATTGTTGTTTTTGTCATGTTATTGTTTTTTTATGGTTATTCGTCCTCTGGTCTAGCAGTCCGATTTGATTACACTTGTCATGTCAATAATTCAGTTCGATGAAGTTTATCACTAAGTAAAAGTATACTGAATAGCCACCAGGAGGCGATTCCTCTGGTTGCAAAAGAAGTTGGTGAGCATATTTCTCCCTTGATTTGTAATGTCAGTCAACGTTTTCCAGATGAATTAATGGTCTCAATCACGTTACAGGTCTTCTTCAAAAGAACATGATGTGGATTTTGTCAATAAATCCTGCACTCATTAAGAAGGAAATAGCCAATTAAGCACAGCACATATGAGCGGATGCCTGTGGTATTGACAGCTGTATGATTTAAGTATGATTTTAGAGGGTGTAGAAATGGGAGACCAGTGCTTTTCTTCATAAAAATGTAATTGATAGCCTTTTTTTTTAATTATGTCTCTGTTGAATTATTTTTCCTTCAGACTGCTCCTCCCTCCTTTCCACCCATCCCAGAGCCTCCAGTGACTAAGACAGAAGGGGTATCCGTTTCCAGAGAGACAGGTGAGTTAATCAAATCAGAGACTTGTTGGTGATTGGAAAAACATAAAGAGTTTGTCAGATTACAATATTGTGCTTGGACAAACATCCCATCATTAGCTTTAGATTGAATATATTTGGAGAGTTTACCATGTGCTGGACAGGAGGTTTGTTGGGTAAATAGTTCAGTAGTTTCTGGGTTTTTTTTTTCAGTTTTGAATGATCAAACAGATGCTTTTGTATCAACTCTCTTGCCTTTTTTTCCTCCTATTTTAGTCACTCAGAAAATGTTAGGGACTGCACTTGAGATGGGGAATGACTAAAACAGCACATGGTGTTGCAGAGTTCATACTCTGTGTGCTCCACTTCTAACACATTCACTGAGACACATTGCCATCTAGTGGACACTAAGTCAAATGCAACATGTGGACTGGTAAACTGTCACTTGCGAGGACCAATTCGTATTGTGAAATGCTTATGTGCTTATTTTTTATGGAGAGAGAAAGCAGCTTCTACAGGTTAAATTATCAAGTATTAGTGTGACCTTTACCCTTGAACAACAGCACAACCCTGGTTCTCTGAAACCTGGGATTGAATCCTAATTAATATTATTGGTGAAACCTGCATTTCTCCTACCATATCATGATGAAATTATCTTCCATGAATAAGGTCTTTTTCACATTGACATGTTATATGAGTCCATTGGCAGCTCCCTAATATATAAGACCAACTTTCAGTTGCATCAGTCCAATGAAAATACCAATAATCACAGAATTTGACAGACAGGAAAAAAACAAAGCTGGTGGTGCCTTACACATTTTTTTTACAGTACTGTGAACAGTGAATTTTTGGTCAGCTATTTGATTGACACAGAAGATAAAACATTAAGGTCCAAACAGTATATGAATAATTACTTTTTTGATGAACCCATTATAGTAAAAGAAGAAACTATAACGGTTTTGAGGGGTAATGTATTTACAACACAGTTTCATCCTTAGAAACCTGTTTTTCTGAACATTTTGTAGCATCACTTGTACTTGTTTATAACTTTAAATAATGAACTGAAGAGATATATCTGTAAATTTTCTTTGATAACAGAGCACTCAGAATTAGAATATTATTTATTTATTGCAAACACAATGGTGCTTTTAACATGTCCTGCCTTGTCATCCTGCCTTCAGTAAAGCAGCAGCTTTAATACTAAATACACAGACAATAAGTCATCGTAAATGACCAAAAACTCATTTGAACATTAAACATTATCTATGCGAAGTTCAATATGTAGCAGCTGTGATGTCGTATACACATTATACAGAACGAGCATCAGTTATTGGGCAATGAAACACTATTTTGTGAGGTTCTTCTTCATCGAAGCGACCATAAACTAGCCCACATTAAATGTGTTAATATTTTACTTAAAATAGTTATTGATGTCTGACTTTCTAGAATTTATACATACTTAAACTCACAGTCCTTAATATTTTCAGTGCTTATCCTGTATAGACTTTTCTATACTTTTCTATCACACATAATTTACACACTGCCTCAAAACTGTCAGAAAACAGGGTGCAAATAATTTTATGTTTACACAAAGTAAGAAATAGCAGGAAAAATGTGCATCATGTTACTTAGTGTTCTACTGTATCTAGGTTTTATACCTACCATATGTGTATTTAAAAAGAAATTAAATCACAAAGGTAACACCCAAGTGACAGACCAGAGAAGCTTGATATCTGGAAACTTACGTTAACACTGTCTTTTGCCCTGTGCTTAGTAAGTAACACCCAACATGTTGCAGTTTCTGTGGAGCCCAGGCTCGGACTTCCTGGGTCACCAGGTGGGTCAAGTTGAAAACACAGAGTCATGCTTCTTGAGATCACCTGTGCTCTCTTTTCTTCTGCTCTGTGTGCTTCATGTGTGAGCTTCTCATGCAGGACATCACTTATAAAGGGCACACCAATGCATGAATAGAGTGGTGGATAATATGTCTGTGTAAAGGCCAGAGTTGAGTTGAAATGTGTAAAGTTCAGGGTGAGTTTTCAGAGACAAAACAGAGGAGCTTAAGTGAAAGAGAAGATGCAAGAGTTTGTTTGGTGTTTATATTGTTTATGATGCATGATCTGGAATTCTGGGGAAAAATTGAAGCAAATGTTTCATTTTATTTTCTTGTTAAGGCTTCTAATATAATGCTCCGTATTTTTATATATTTGTTTGGTGAATTTTCTGTGCTCATTGATTCATTTTGTGATTTATAATGACTAATGTAAAATAACCCACCAGCAGTGGGCATACTGTTACTTGTCAATGTCAGCAGTGATGCAGATTGGGGGATTTAAACACAAGTGAAGGAGTGGGTCGCATTTTATCCACCTGAAAAATGATACGCTCAGTTGGATATGTGCAAGTCATTAGCTAGAAGGAATATGGTGGAGGATGGTCAAAGCATGCAACATTTTCCACCTCAAAAGAGCTGGGTGGCCTGTTAATGCAGCTGTCTACGCTGGGATTCTTTCTACATTGTCATTTTATTTACTATTTTCTCATCTTTTTGGTGGGAGCAGTAAAAGTCCTTTTGGTCAACGTGTGGGAAGTTGTTAATCACTTAATGACGGTGTAAATGTCACTGTATTCCAGGACAAGTTGGGGCTAAAGGAGAGAAGGGTGACAAAGGAGACAGAGGAGAGAAAGGAGAAAGGGGTCCAATTGGGCCAAAGGGAGAATCTGGATCCAGCTTCCAGGGCGGAGCTCGTGGAGAGAAGGTTCAGACCTTTTTCCTTTTTTATCTTATGTTTGCTGAATGCATGATAGGAACACTAAATAGAGCTGATTCATTGCAAGCATACAGTACTGTAGTCCATCTAGACTTGTTTTACATTTTAAATTCCATAGGTTTTATTCCCTTCTGTACATGTATTACTATTTTATTTATATTGAAACAAACAGCACATACATGCAGACTTAAAAAAACAAATAAAATCAAATTTCTTTCATAAAAGGACCATATAATGTAGGTACACATAACAAAACCAAGATGGGAGATTGGGTGGCACAGGAAAAACATGCAAAACTCTACAGTTCAAATTGGGTTGTCAGTGCTTTAACAAATGCAGTTACCAGTATTGACCAGCAGAGTGTGCTTTAATACCCAAGTAAGTGTCTTTACTCACAGAGGTTCAGTGTTCTCCTTTAAGCTCAAGCATCTTCTTCGTATGATGTCATTTGTTGGCAAAGTAATTAGCTTTCAACTTTTCAACTCATGCTTCAAACTATTCTTATCATATCAGCTTTTTAAAAATCCACTCCCAGTTGACCTTAAGTTGGCAGCATTTAACGTGCAGCTGTGTAAATTGCATTAAATTAATTCCAACAATTAAAAAGAATTTGGACCACAGTAAATTCAATACAATTTAGTAAAACCTAAGGAAGTTTGATTTTGGGCAAATACAAAATACAAAATAAAAGATAAAACATAACTTTCCACTTACCTACGAAAGCTTAATTTTGATTAATGTTATGAACCTTTGTTTGCCATTTGTTTCCAATTAGGGTCAGTTTTAACATTTTGGCATTCTGTGGCATTCTAGGTTATTTTTTAGTATTTTATAAGATATATAAATATTTGAGAAGTTACCTCAGCAGAGCTGAATTTCCACATTGAATTACCACCCATATAGACAGTGTGTATACTCAGTCTTATCTTATGAATTTACCTGTGGATGTTTATGTTGCTGGTTATAAGTTTGATTCACTGACTGACCACATACCACTATGTTTTTTCTGATTGTTAGGGGGAACCTGGGGAAAAAGGAATAAAGGTAAGCTTTAGATTGTCTCTTTTTGAGTTATATTTGGCTTCTTGGCATGAGTTTCTGAGGCTCAGCTTATTCAGAAATGTAAAAAAAAAAAAACAGAAACTCAGTGACTCAGTAGAGTTTCCAGTAAAATGTATTGTAAAAATCTGGAGAAAGAAAATGCACATTTATTTGTGTTTCCATCCACTGCTGCTGGAAAATGAATATTGTGAGTTTTCTGAGATAAAAGGAGGTGGCCCAAAAGTCAGCCCAGACGGATAAGTAGGCACATTTTGATGAAGTAAATAAATAGCACCAATACCTGTTGATACATATGTTTTGTTGCAACTATAATTTATTATTGTAGTAATATTTGCTTCTTGCATTAAGTCAAAAAATGTTGTGGTTTCCTCATCAGTCAACACATTCGTCATCTCGCCCACTATTTCCACTGTAATTTGTTTCCACTGTTTTTATGTTTTACTGTTTTTTATAGTACAATGTGGAAGTGGGAGGGATGTTCCAGTCATGTGATTTCGAAACGCCCTCTTTTATTTGCCGAAACTAGTTCATTTATGCTCATTCACATTGACCGTTTTGATTCTGTGTCAATATTTACTGTATTGATTTACCAACTTTTCCATCTCCCTCAAGCGTAAAACTTGAATGCAGTATTTTCAGGTGATTATACCCGCAAATTGAAAATGCGCATGAAAGCAGGCTGATGAAAACATCCCTTCTGCGTATATTATCAGTGAAATAATGTATATGATACTGTTTTATACAGCTTGTCCATTTAGTCCCTTTATTTGAACAGATTTTTTAATACACTAACACAGAGTAGAGAGGTTCATCTGAGTTTATGTCAGTGCATTGGTTTCTTATACAGTTTATGGAATATGAAAAATGCTATTAATTTGCCTTGAATTAAATAGATATATAAAATAATATATAGTTTCTCCTGGTTCATTATCACCAGCCTCAGCACAAATGCTTCTTCATTTGCAGGGCAGTGCAGGATTTGGTTACCAAGGGAAGAAGGGTGAACCTGGTCCTGCTGGGCCCCCCGGCCTACCTGGCCCTCCAGGCCCTGCCACTGAGTATTCAGTTAGCAGAGACGGCACAGTTGTTTCAGCAGGACCACAAGGACCACCTGGACCACAAGGTGTTCCAGGCCCCCCAGGACCACCGGGAGCCGAAGGAGAGCCAGTTAGTAGACATGGATGCATTTTTTTTTAACTTGGCAACATTAAACAAAGTAATGCTCTTTCTGAGAATCAAATGGAACAGTGGTGCAGGTGTTCGTGCTGCGGTCTCAAAACATAAAGGGTTAAGGTTTTGAGTCCAGATCCTGCTTGCCAGGATATTTCTGTGTGGAGTTCACAGGTTGGACAGAACATCAATTTAATTGCATTGACTTTTGAGGTATGAAGACGAGGTTGACGGGGGGATAATGGCAAACAGCCATAAAAGTGAAAATAACTTTACCCTTTTAGAGACAATTCAGTTGTCTGCAGTAAGACAGATATTATGCTTCCTCGTTGTACAATTGTCACGAAATCGTTTCATTGTTATGTTATTTTTATCTTGTGCCATGTGTAACAAAGTGTATCATGAGTTATCCCATAATTCCCACCAGGTTACTTTTCTCACACTTCAAATACCTACTGTAAATGTTATGATAAATATTGACTGGAAGTTGCCTGTAATGTGTTAATGTGTGTCTGGATGGTTAATTTTCTTTATGTGACTGTTTTAGTCTGTTGTCTTCTGTCTTCACCTACCTACATCTGCCTAGTGAATTAGTGGTATTGGTAATGGATGAATAGGTGTTTTTGTTCTCAGCACACAGTACTGAATGCTTTTTTTTGCTGGGAAAGAAAGCTGGAAAAAAAAAGGTTTAATTCCAATTAACAATTCTTCTTTATTTCAATCATGCAGGGTGACCCTGGTGAGGATGGAAAACTTGTAAGTAAACACGAAGAACAGTGGCTTTAACTTATATTCATATATTATTTATATTATCGTAATAGTCAAATGGTTAACATTGTCAAAGTTGAGATCTTTGAGAGTCTGTAGCACCCTAACCTTATGTTTACTTCAACACCTAGGGTCCTGATGGACCTCCAGGCTTCCCTGGAACCCCTGGAGACCCTGGACCCAAAGGAGATAAGGTGAGATTTTTGGTCATATTTACAGAAAAGCTTTCTGTTAAATTTCTACCATGAAGAACAAAGGACAATAAAACTTAGATTTCAGATACCCGATGTTGTCTTAATGAGGCTTGTTTTAACAGGGAGACCGTGGAGAGGGTCACCCTGGCCCCAGGGGCCCCCCAGGACCTCCAGGACCTCCTGGACCAGGACTCAGATCTGTGAGTTAATCAATATCTAGGGAAGCTGTATAAAATTATTTAGTTAAGCGATAGAGCTGATATTAATTGATGCTTTTCCAGACTTTTGTGGACATGGAAGGCTCTGGTTTCCCTGACTTGGAATCCACTCGGGTGAGTTTTGTGTGACATTTGTTTTGCTGTTATGATTCTCAGGTTCGTATCATGACTTCAATTTTCTATACATTTTTTTTTATTTTTAGGGACTACCTGGGCCACCAGGTCCTCCAGGTCCCCCCGGGCCTCCTGGTCCCTCCACAGCTGCCGGTACAGTGTTGAGTTCTGGTGCATTTGGACCACCAGGAAGGGATGGGGCACCTGGTCAAATTGTAAGTGTTGATACTCTTGTTTCTGAATACCGCTGGCTTGAAAACTCCATTAATTTAACTGTAGATTGCATACTATCCAAATCAACATATTTTGCATACCTGAACTTAATCTTTTGGTCTCCAGGGTTTGCCTGGTTTACCGGGTATTGATGGCTTTCCAGGAGCTCCTGGTCCTAAGGGAGAAAAGGTATTTCATTGCCAAAAACAATTATTATTCGACCAAAGGCTAATTTTTAGCTTTACTGAAAGTCAATCCATAAACTTGGTTAATACTTATCATAGTGTAGACACTACCTGTTGCTGAGCACTTGGATAGTCTGCTTCTTCCTCATCTCCACAACTTACTTTCTGATAGCGACCCATCACATACCTGCCTCCCAAACATATAGAAATGCATACACTTACTGGCTGCTTTACATAGGGTACCTAATAAAATGGCAGAAGTGACAACTAGTATGGTTTTCTGCTGCTATAGACCCTTTTCACAAGGTTTGACATGCATTCAGAGATAGGTATTGAGTTTTCCTGTAATTGTGGACCAATCTGACCATTCTCCTCTGGGCATTTTTATGCCCAGAGAACTCCTGCTTACGAGATATTTTCTCTCCTTTTTCAGACCATAAACCCTAGAGATAATTGTGCATGAAAATTACAGTAGATGAGCGGTTTCTGAAATACTAGGCCAGCTCGTCTGGCACCAACCTCCATGCCACATTCAAACTTATTAAATCACATTTTCTCCCCATTCTGATACCTGGTTTGAACTTCAACAGCTCACCTTGACCATGTCGACATGTCTGAATGCACTGAGTTGCTGCCATGTGTTTGACTTCTTAGAAATATGCTTCAAGAGTGCAAAGTTGGGAGCCCACTTTCTCCATTCTTTCAGCCTTGTGTGTGTCCACAGAGAATTGGGCATGTCTCAGGGTCTTGTCACAATCACAACCAAAGTTGCATATGTGCTAAAATGAGGGTCAACGTCGCACTGGTGTGCCCTACATGCATATCGGATTTCCCATTCTGTTTCACACCAATATATTTTCCCGCCTTGAGTCGACAGTTTGTTCACTCACAAATGTTCACGCTATACGTGGGCGTCGACATTAGAATGGATGTGTCCCATCATGGACCATGGCTACCACTGAGATGTGAAAACTATGAAAAATGACCAGAGGCAGCTGATGTCAAAAAAGCTGTTTTTCCTCTTGAAAAATATGTATATACAGTACTTTACAACATCACATATAACCATATATACTAGTATTTTTCTATGAGAAAGAGAATTTGAATTTGAGTTTGATTTTTCCCAACTCCTTTTTTTCCCCTACACTAGGGTGATTCCGGCGAGCTGGGTCTTCCAGGAGCAGTTGGAGAGAAGGTACAGATTTTTGACTTTACTTTGTTTACTTTTGAATTTTGCTTACATGTTGAGACCACTTTCTACTTGTGTTGCAACCAGCAGTGGAGACTTTATTCGATATATCCTGAAAAGCTGCTGATGTTCACTTTTCATCCTTCTCTTACTTAATTGGTGCCTATCCTTTCATTTCTCCAGCCAAACTCCTACTTCTCTTTTCTTTCCAATCTGCTGCCTCACTATTTATCCTCCTCCTACTCTCCTAAGCCTTCCCATCTGCAGGTACTCTTCAAATATTAAAGGAGATTTGTGTTGTCTAACAATATGCAAATGTTTGTCAAATATTATCAGCTACATACTTGACATGACGTTTAATCTGTGTTCTGACTGTGACTGTCTGACTTAACCTCGAACCTCCCTAGTGGAATGAGGTTGTTTGTGCGGTGTTTGTTAAAACTGTTAACTATTACTAGTGCTGGTAACTGACTGCTGCATGACACGGGCAGTAATAGTTTTGTGAAGACATCATAACATTTATGACAACACTTTCAGAAAAACAATGCTACCGTACCATGTTAAGATGCACTTCAATATGATTCATCCTTTGTGACTCCTTATATTCTGAAAACTGATTTTACTTCTGATTTACCTTCATGCAGGGAGCTCAAGGAGACCCTGGTCTTCCTGGAGCTCCAGGACAGCCTGGACTGGCTGGTCTACCAGGACCCATGGGACCAGTTGGGCCACCTGGGCGTCCCGGGCCTCCTGGACCAAGTTACCGTGTTGGATTTGTAAGTTCTTTCTCAGGTTTTAGTTGGTAAACATGCTAACATTTTATATTTAAAACAAAACACAATAAAAAAAATGTACTCTTGTCCATGGAAGAGAACTGCTAAATTGTTGTGACAGTATTAGTTGATTAGCAGATGAATATAAACAGAGAAAGCAAAAATACAATTTTGCATTCTCATTGCATTAAAATAAGCTTCTGCGCTATTTGTTGTGGATGTAGAAGACTGAAGTTAAGTTACATGATCAGTTATGTTAAAAATGATTATAATTTGTTGGTCTTAAAATCTTTGTTGTCATTTGAAGGATGACATGGAAGGCTCTGGTGGCAGAGGACCAGAGGGAAAACAGGTGAGATCTACTTAGTAAATGAATGGAGAGTTAATATCCTGTTAAAGATTATATCTGTTCTAAAGTTTGATGGCTGAATTTTTTTGTCTCCAATAAAACAAACCAAACTGAGTCTCAAATCACTTTAAAGGAATTGATCAAATAAGTTGAATAAGTGTTTTCCATTTCGCTTCCCAAAGTTTCACTTTCTATATATACTTGAGTGTGGATATTTAACTAGAATATTTTTTTGCTGGCACTTTCAAATACACAGTAAAGCTATATAATACATATGTTATGCACTTTCAGGGTCCCTCTGGTTTACCTGGACTTCCGGTGAGTATGAATAAATGTGATCTTGTTTTGAATATGTATTCTGAAAGTAAGAAGTCTTTGTCAAAGCTTCTCTTCTGTTTTTGTTCGCGATAAAATACAAACAAAAAACATTGGCAATAGAGGTTTGGTTTGGCCCATGTCTCTATTTGGACAATATGAACTGCTAAATGGACAGTAGCTGAAAACTGGATGGAGTCCAGAAGCAGACACAAAATTCACATCGGAGTTAGTCATTAAAGTTTTTGTTAATATAACAATTCTAATGAAAATATGTCATTAATTGGTGCATTGTTTAGTAGTTATGCTTAGCCAAATATGGCTTCTCTTTGGAGGCAGGGCTTAAAGAATATGAATGCATACTCTGTGGTGTTGAATTTGAAAGATAATAGAGGAATTTAAATTGGTAATTAAGAGGGCTGTTGTTGTCTTCATGCTGCTCCCGCTGAATAAATGACAATGTATATTCCTGTTCTTTTTTTAAAATATCTTTCTTATTATCTATATCTTTTCTTAGGGTAAACCTGGATTCCCCGGTCTGCCGGGTCAGAAGGGCAGTGAGGGTCCTGTTGGACGTGACGGGCAACCTGGGTTGGACGGCTTCCCTGGACCTCAGGTAAAAGAGACACCATGCCCCACTGGAAACCAAAAGACACAGTGATAACATAACATCTCAGTTTAGATCAGAACGGCTTTGCATGATTATTTGTTTCAGCTTGTTAGAAAACTTGGTATTTTTAGACAGACCTTGGGAAAGCAGGAATGTGGATCTTTGTTTAATTATTTTCTGTTTAAATTTTATCTTCTTCTTGAATTGCATAGGGGCCAAAGGGTGACAGAGGTGACAAAGGAGAGAGGGTGAGTATTACCTCAAACCCTGAATATCTGTTTATTTCTAAAATGAGCAAAGTTTCTGTAAGATGCTGATCCACATCAGATCTATTAAATGTCACAGAATTAAAAAAATGTTGTTTGTTTTTGATGTGGTTTGTGTGATGGTTTTAGGGTGAACCAGGTCGAGATGGAACCGGACTTCCAGGTCCACCAGGCCCCCCTGGACCTCCAGGACAAATCATCTACTCTACATCTGGAAATGTGAGTAATATTAAATAATGTAATAATTTATTACTCTTGCAAAAAACAATCTTTGTGCATCTTTTACTACAAGGTAATGGAGGTCAAACCCTGTGAGCTCGAAGTTTATTCCAAAAAGTCACTAAAAGCAAAAACGTTCAAATAAAAAAACACAAAATAGAGATATTGTCTCCGGCAGTTTATTCTACATTAATCAAAATAGTTTGCAGCTTATCTTAATTTACTGTGTTTTTTTTCTGTCTGTTTGTGTCCCTGTAGTTAGACGGTGTCATTGGCAGTGTCGGGCCTCAGGTATGAATTCACATCTGCTCCGTTAAACATCTTGAGTGCAAATGCAACTTACAGTAGTTATTTTAGCCCAGCAATTGTGTTTGTTTGTTTTGCACTTACTGCACAAGATTATTGTAAAGTGGCTGAGTAATCGAGAAATGACGAACCTTTCAGCTCACAATTACACCACATGGTGAAACATACAATCAACTTGTCCTTGGTTGTTTGGGGTAACTATAAAGCCACTGTACAAAAGATCTATTAACATGTGATTTTCCGATGTGGAAAACATATTACAACACAGCATTGTTCTCAGTGTTGTCTAATCTGATTAAACTTACACTATTTTGTTTAAGGTTGTTGCATAACATTTGTGTGCAGTGCGTGAAACAAAAAGGGCTCAGACAGAATTCCTTTAATTTAGTTTTTTGCTAAATTTTTTTTTTTTCTTCTGTACAGGGTGGACCTGGTGTTCCTGGGCAAGCTGGATTCCCTGTACGTTTCCTTGTGTTACATTACTTCTATATAAAGCTTTTTATCAACAATAATTCCCTTTGCTATTCATTTTTGTTTTTATTCCCTAGTCAGCTGGCCATCATTACACAATTGCACATTGGTGCAACTTCCTTTATAAATTTATACTCTGTCTGCAGCCAACATATTTATCCTCCTACATGTGGCTTTTCTTATATTAAGTGTGTCGTCATTACGTACAGAGCTCATCAAAAAGGCATTTTCCTAGTCTACCCCCTTTAACTTGGAACACATTACAGCGGCTCTCACGCTGGACTCTTGATTTGAAGTTAATTCATAGGTTTACTATTAATTATTTTTTTGCTACAATTGTTTGTTGGACTTCTGTGCAAAACAGGTCTCTCTTGAGAATGAGATCCCATGTCATAGCGAGATTACCTGTGTAAATGAAGTTACATACCATTGGGAACACACAAATGTTGGTAGGTTTAATACCTACAGTACCTGAGCAACACACGCTTGTAATCTATGTAAAAAAGAATGAATGAGAGGCTAGTTTCAGCCCAAGACTTTTCACTGAAGTCCTCAATGTGGCAAATGTGGCACAGAAGAAACAATGCTGCCCCCCAAATGAGAATAAGTCACTGTAACTACAGTTTATATTTGCACAACAATAGAGCTCTTCATGTGTGAAGCTCAGACTGTTTCTTTTAAATTACCTGTAATGGCTCATAAAAATTTATAGTAACATTAAGCGTCCACCCTCCATAGCAAGCTTCATTCTCCTCTCTACTACAGTTGTCTAATATTAGCACTGCACCAACAGCGTTGTGCAAAGTAAGTCCAGTAGAATGAAGGATTATGTTTGCTTGAACTAATCTAGAGGGACAAATATTTTCCAGCAGAGTCACTGTTCTCTTTCCGTTTATCAATATCAAGTTTTCATTTTCATCCTGCAGGGTCCTATTGGACCAAAGGGTGACAGAGGTGACCCTGGTCCTCCTGGCTACTCAGTGAAGGTACAGTTTGGTCATTGCCTTTAATTTCCTACCATTAATCTAGCCGCTCCTCATCAGTACAACATGTAATTAAGTCTGCCTTGTGTCACTCTGCTGCTCTGTGTTCAGGGCGAGAAAGGCGAGCCCGGCTCAGTAATCGGACCTGATGGAAATCTTCACTATCTGGATGGATTAAGAGGTTTAAAGGTTAGTCTCTCTACAGTTTACTGTCTGATCATCATTCTGTCTGATCATCATTCTCTCTCACACACTTACTTATATCTAAATTTGTGACCTACTTTAACTTGATGTGTGACTGTGTTACAGCTATTGTACTTTTGTTGTTCAAACTAATCACCCTCTCTCATTATATCTACAGGGAGACCATGGACCTCCTGGTCCTGTTGGACCCCCTGTAAGTGTTGAAGCATTTCTATCTAAGATATTTAAATGTACCAGTACTTTTATTGTTATTAATATTGCCCTCTATGTATTGCTGTAGGGCCAGTATGGGCCTCCTGGCATGAAGGGTGAAATTGGAATGCCTGGAAGACCTGTAAGTGTATCTACTGTATCTTGGTGTCTTACCTTGGTATATTTCCTCATGAATATAATATTACACTTTGTGGCAACTTGTGGCGAGGCAGAGGTGAGGATATAGAACTAGTTCTACAGTCTGTTTTTCCCAGGAGAGCAGTGACTTTATGAAATGATAGAAAGTTTGAACACGCCAGGACAAATCTGAGATCTAGCCATCTACCAAACTCATTAACTGGTCAAGAAGGGCCTTCATCTGGAAGTTGAACACGAACCCATCAGTCTTTGTAACAGAGCTTCATATATTAGGCAGACATCACATTAAAGAACCATCTTGCAGTTGTCCATGAGTGGGGTATTCGAGATACATAGACTGAAAGTAACAGGGAACTACTAGAGTTAAAAAGCCATTTATCTTCAGGTTTTAGTGGCCATTTCAATGACCCACTATGACTGTATTTTATTTGTCATTATCATTTGGTTTAAATCAGTGATGATTGCTCTGTGACATCAAGGAAAGCTCCGTTTCCTCTAAAATGCCATAAAATAAATGGTCAAATTTGTACTGCATGTATTTACAATTCATTAATAGTGTGCTAGAACACGATCAACTATATGACTCCTTTGTTCAGAATCAGCTGTTTATCACAGATCGTCTGACATGATTTTCTTTTCATGCATTCTCGCAGCAGCAAGAAGCATTAAACCTGTGGAAGCTCAGCTCCTCAGCTGATCTCTTTGGGACACAACAAAATAGATTTTGTTCACTGCGGTGAGCTAGATGGTGATTGGATAAATGCAGGGGAAAACTGTCAGTTCCAGGGAAGCTCAGCATCTTTAATTTAGGAATAAATAACGGGGCCTGACATGAGCTTACCATGTTTTAAAAACCAGCAACTGCCACTGGTTTATGTGTACTGTATAGTCTTTGGTTACTGCTCAACAAATTTTGCCTCAGGGATAGTAAAGATAAACTTGACAACCTGTTAGGAGTTTTTCAAACAGTGTTTCAAAAAGAACATGAAGGAAAGACTCTGTTTTACACTTGGCTAATGCCATTCCTACAGTGATGCTTACAATGAATGCAACCAGCCAACATCTGTGAGGAGATCTGGCTGTTCACACCTCTCACCCAACGGACCACGGTGCATGGGACATATGAAATATGAAAATTTCAAACCACCATTATCCCAACCAAAATAGTTACAATTCACTCTATTATCGCGATTGATGTAAACATTTAAACTCTTGAAAATGTCTCAAGAGTTTGAGACATTTTGCCTCATTGACGATGATCCTGATAATAAAATTTCACCATGATCAACTTATTGTGAGAGCTTTTTTACCACAATACACAATCAAATTGCATATTGTCCCATCTACTGACTAGAGACTCGCCAAATAAAGTCAAGTAAGAGAGTAAATGAGACATTTTTCTTCTTAGGACTTTTCATGTTTTCATGTTATCTTGGGTTTCTGATGCAGAATGATGTGCAAATTTCAAATTAAAAGTAAAACATGTAGAGTGTTTGTGTTGATGTAGTGTTTATTGTTTTATAATTGAAGCTACATTTTAACCTCACCTTTTCAGTGCAGGAACAAATGAATCAATGAGTTTCTCCTTTCAGGGTCGCCCTGGTGTTAACGGATATAAGGGTGAGAAAGGAGAGCCAGGCAGTGGTACTGGCTATGGCTACCCAGTAAGTATTAATATTAGTCCAACAGTTAAACTCATTTTGATTGTTGCAGAAATGACAAAATGCATTCTGACACCACCTTGTTCAAATATTTGCCACGAAATATATTTATTCGGTGGTAGGTTATGAGTTTTGGTATGGCTGATAGATTGCATCATGCTAAGTAACTGGTATTCACTTATTCCAAGAAGTTATTTAGACTGAATAATTCTTCTTTCATCAGGGTGTTCCTGGACCTCCAGGACCTCCAGGACCACCTGGACCCCCTGGACCCCCCATTCCTCTTGACCGCTTCAATGTGAGTGCACAAGATTCCACGTCATTATGTGTCATCCCCCGTGTGGTTGCTGAGAGTTAAACCATTTCATATTTGAATCATTTTTCAAGTATTGTTCCTTGCAGTTGTTCAAATTTAAGCTTCTGAGTCTAACTTAGATGGTTTTTCTGTTGCTACTGGTGTCACCAAACATTTTCTCTCTGTTTATAGCGCTATGACGAAACTTCAAGGAACTACCCAGGTATAGCCTCCTCTAACACACACAATCACACACTGGCTTCCATGACCTTGGATGGAAACCAGAGCACATTGTACTGACTTAAATTCATTTCCTAGACACTTACTCTAACCTTAACCATAATTTCTAGTGCCTTAATCCTAACCCTGACCCTAACACTAACCTAACCTTAACCTCAGCCTAACTTTAAAACTTGTCTTCATCTTAAAATGTAGTAATTTACGTTATAGGGACTTGATTTCTGTCCCTAAAAAAGGAAGACAGGTTTCTATAATGTGACTTTGTGAACAGATTAAGGTCCATACAATATAAGGGATACCAGGTATACACACCAAATACATAATAATATATGAAACGCAGACATTCAGAACGGAGAAGATAAGTAGATTTAAAAAAAGGCTTTTTTTTAAGGCTTAGTTTTAGCTTAACTTCACTTTGATCCATCCTCCTCAGCCTGGAGAAAATATTTCTTACACTGAATTGTCAAGAGATTAAGTTGTCAAATCTTGACAGATTTATGGAGAATTTACTGATAAAATATAGTCATCAGTATCAGTTAAATATGGTGGCACAGTTTGTCTGATACACCTGTGTGATTCTGCATCTAACAGTGTTAAATGTAATGTTTTGTTGTAGTTGTTAAAGGGGAAAAAGGAGAGCGAGGCGACAGAGGACTTCCAGGAATCCCAGGTAAATCTTTTTTTTTATGATGCCATTAGTATAAACAAATTCACTGCACTGCAGAGCTGCGTTGAAGTGATACTCAGTTACTAAAAATGTCTCTCTTTTTTGGTTTTCCCTAGGAACAGCTTCTAATTTTGATATTTATGCATTCAAGGTAAACAAGCTGATGGCAATACCACCAGGTTTATTAGTTTGTAGAGGGACTGGAAGAAGAAGAGAAATCATTGTAATGTCAAAACTGTTTCCAACAGAATGAACTGAAGGGAGAGACTGGTGAAGCTGGTGTGAAGGGAGAAAAAGGAGAGCCTGGTGGTGGATATTATGACCCACTTTTTGGTGGAACACAGGGCCCAGCAGGGCCTCCTGGCAAACCAGGCCTACCAGTGAGTACTAAGAGTAAAATGTGATGATTGAATCCCAGTTGTGTAGCAGCACCATAGTACTTCACTTATGCATATGTATTTATGACATTTACAGTATCAAGTCCAAAAACAAACTGCCTTCATCATATAAGAGGACTGTCAGCTGAACCCTCCCTTTCCCAAGTGCTTAAGGGAACTACGGTGGCCTTCACATACCACCTTCATTTGCATAGATAGCTCCTGCTTCAAAACGTAGAATGCTCACTCTGACTGTGTTGTCTGTTCAAGCTGCTGTAGAAACACTGTAGTGTAAGTGTCACTGTGGCACACGGTTTTGTATAAGGCTTCTTCTGAGAGCCTTAACACACCAGACGTGTTTTAAGTGCAATTAATTTGCATGTCAATCATACTTTTCCAACCCGAGGAGTCATTCATTGTGAGCTTATATCTGTCCTCAAGATCTGTAGATAGTGTATCCACAGGCATTTCTCACCCAACTGAAAACATATACTGTGGCTTTTAACCTATGCACATTTCTGAAGATGTGATGTTAAAGATATATAAATAACCAAATGCACACAGCTACAGGACCTTCCTATACTTCAAACTGTTTGACAAAGAGTCCCTTCTGAAGTGGTGAAGTGGTTAAGTTAAGCAGCTGAACCAAATGAGCTCTCCTCTCTTCTTCAATGTTAGCTCTGTTCCTTTATTTTTCTTTACGTTCAGTAAAATCATGGAGCTCCAGCTAATCATCGCTAGATGTTGACTCCATTCAATTCTTCCTGTGAAGGGATTTTTTTTTTCCCCTGGTCTTTGGTGATTATGATTAATCACTTAATCACTTGATGCTTGATGTGAACTGAGTGCATAGAAATTCACCTCCGAATTATTCTCACTTTTGTGCCATTTACTTGCGTCACTGCTTGCTCTCAAATACCAAAGCTTTTTACTTTAAGGTGATTATACACATATTCAGACTTACTTTTGTACAGTATACTCAATTTCTTCCAAAAACTCTCCTAAATGTTATACTCTAGACCTTGAAAACATCTATCTCTCTATTGTAGGGTCCAAAGGGAGATTCCATTATTGGGCCCCCTGGGCCCCAGGGTCCTCCTGGGCCACCAGGTGTAGGTTATGATGGACGACCAGGCTCTCCTGGACCACCTGGTCCTCCAGGACCTCCAGGCTCTTTTCCTGGAGCATACAGGCCAAATCAACGTAAGTACAGTCACGCTGTTCCTTCTTCAATTATAATAGAGAGGCTTTTTGGTGACCACCTGGGGTTTTCACATGCTGTCATTAACAAGCTTTTGTTTTTCCTTTAAAGCTGTCAGTGTCCCTGGACCTCCTGGCCCTCCAGGTCCACCTGGAAGTCCCGGTATCTCCTCTAGTGTAAGTGTCATCACACTTAAAATAAGACATAAGTTCCAAGTTCAAATAAATCATAATTCATAACCATCAGTCTACACACTGGACTGATTGTGATCTAAATCAGGGGATTCCAAAATGTTCAGCCTGACCCCCAAAATAATAGGACCAGAGACTCAGGATCTCCATTATCCCAAATAACGTTAAGCACATTATAATGTTTCCTTTGTTGCTTTAAAATAACCTGCTCCAATGGATGCTGTCATTTAAGGTCATGATCACCTCAGAAGTCATATACTGTATATTTTTAACAATTAAACGTTTTGAATTGATCTTAAATAGTTTTTCACAGTGGACATCATCTCAGGAGCCCTACATTGTGTCTCATTCCCCAATTTGAGGTCTCTGCTCCCTAGTTTGGGCACCATTGATCTAAACAAGTGTTGAGTCTAAGAAGAATTCTTATATCCTCTATAAAATCTATTTTCTATTTAATCTATCTATCTAATCTATCTAATCTATTTTTCACAGGTTATAGTGTTGAGGTCCTATGACACAATGATGGTTTCTGCCAGACGTCAGGCAGAGGGCAGCCTCATCTACATCATCGACAAAGCAGACCTGTATTTAAGAGTACGAGATGGACTGCGGCAAGTCATGGTACAGCAATCTGCTTTCTTTTCTCTGCTAATCTTCCAATGAAATGCTTTGAATTTTACCTCATAGCTTAACATGGTCACGAAAACTCTGGTAAAACCAGAGAACTTTCATACAGCTCGACTTTAAAGCTGCTGCTCTAATCACATTTGGGCACGGGGGGTGGGGGGGGGACATCAAAATGAGTTCACACAACTAAAGCTACAGTCAGATTAATAAATAAATATGACTAACATGCTTTCAAGTAAGTGTGGCAATAAAAAATTTTGGCAGGCATACTTATTGGTAGTTATATCAAGGTACAGTGGCTTGACATTTAATGGTGTTATTAATATGACACATATGCTATTGAGTGACACTGATGCACTTCCTCTAGGCTCTGTTTGTTAATGATTTTCTGTCATGGGAGACTTTGACTAATCACAGATTTGTTCAGAGCAGGCACTCCTATTGGAAGTTCTTCTACACCTTATAAAAAGGATTCTAAAAGAGAGTCAGACAGTGAATGCAGTAAAGCACATCATCATCATTATTGATAGATTGTTTTAAAATGGACAGCTTGTTGCATATGAATTGAGTGAGTCTGTCTCTGCTCATGTGATGATGGAAGGTCAGCACAGAGCTACAATCCCAAAACCTTAGTAAATTTAACAACCTGCAGATGTAAATATCAAACAACCAGGTGTTCTTTTAGTTATCTTGCCCAATGCAGCTTTAAACTAACACACATTTTACTCTTTCTGTTCACCTATGTTTTGTTCAGTGGAGTACTGTAATTCTTCACTAATGTTTTTTTATTTATTTATATATTTTATAAAGACATTTAATCCTATCTAATGCAGAAACTATATAGATTACATCACCTACAGTGTGCAAGGGTGGGGCATTCCGACATCATTTAATTACGACAAATTTACTCTTTCTAATATGCAACATGCCTAAAACATTAACTTTTTTGAATATTAAAAAGTTAGAGTAAAGTGTCACCTGTAACTAACTTTTAAACAAAATATCTGTGTGAAACTGTTGTGATGTCACAAAGTGTTTCCATGCTGAACAACTTTTTTTCCTCCTCCCTCAGCTCGGCGTGTACCAACCCTTCTTTAGAGATCTGGTAAGTAAACTCTACAACTAAAAAAAAGCAAAAGAGAAGAATATAAAAATATATTTGACCTTTTCTAACTGGATAACTTTTTTTTCCATTATTTGTTTCCCCTTACAGGAGAATGAGGTGGCAGAGGTCCAGCCACCACCTGTGATCCTGTATCCTCAGTCCCAGGACCAGTCCCTCAATAACGGAGCTGGTCGTTACTCCCAGGGCAGCTCTGCCATACGTCCCATAGAGCCTCCCCCGCGGCCGCCTGTAGAGCCCAGATATCCCCCACAGTACGATCCCAGGTTCCCAGACCCCAGACACACTGGTCACACAGAGGGAACATTAGTCACCCAAAGGACTGAGAACAGATACGCTGTCACTCCACAGAGACGACCCAGCGTGCCTCTGCCACAGCCTGGGGGACATGTGCACACAGGATCAGCATCAGGAGTGAGTACAGCAGCAGCATCAGTAGTAGTCCTGTCTGTCTATCTACTTTACTTCCAGTTTTCAAGTCCAGTCATTTCCCAAACTTAAAACTGTAGTGCGTAACTTCACTGATGCAAATTATTGTCCAATTGGTAAACATGATGCTGATTAAGCCTCAGGACTCTCTCTCTCTCCATGGTTCTCACTATAGGGGTGTTTAGATATTATGTCACCTGGTGACATTCCTCAGCTGCACAGAGGAAGTTTATTTTTAGTATCAAGACAGATAGAGGCAACATCAGCATCAGGCACGAAAAGGTAGACGGCTGTAAACAGGTTGCAGTATGACTGACAGCACAAAGAGACGCCCACAAAAAAAGTGTTCAGAAGTGAATTCTGCTGTTCAGAAAATCCAGTCATACAGCAGTTTGATGGGATATAAACAAATGTTGCCCTTGTGTGACACTACAATATTGGTGTGTACACATAAACACCCCCCTGAGCAGGTCTGTTGTATTGCTTGACAGCCTGTTTTCAGGGGACGCAGCTTACAAATACTGTTACATTGTTTCTGTTTACAAAGAGCAGAGGCAGAATACTGGAGTTTTAAGAATATTGCAATCAATTCAGAGAAATCTTCCGTGGCCTCAACAAAACCTTAAAACACAGCTCTGACCAACACGCAAGACTATCAGATTAAGTCTTTTTTTTAAATATTATTTATTTCAAAAACAGACCGAAAGTAACATTTGAACTGCATATTAAGTTCACAGTTATGCAGAGGCCTGATTCAAATAACCCTAACCCTAACCCTTCTAGCCCTAACCCTAACCCAAGTGCAAAGAGTGCAAGACAAAACAAGTCCTCCAAAGAGCTTTTAATTTAGTTGTCGGTAATTCATTGATTAAGATGTGTTGGCATTAAACAAACGGTCCATTCAAATGATTGCCGCTTCATGAGTGTGTTACCTGAGTTTGCGAAAGGAAGAATGCTGTTCTAATATAAACGTGTCTTCAACAGCTGCATCTCATCGCCTTGAACGCCCCTCAGACTGGTAACATGCGAGGAATCCGTGGGGCCGACTTCCTGTGCTTCCAGCAGGCCCGCGCTGTGGGGCTGAAGGGAACCTTCAGAGCTTTCCTGTCCTCTAAGCTTCAAGACCTGCACACCATCGTCCGCAGGTCGGACCGGGAGAACCTCCCCATCTTGAATCTCAAGGTGAGATGATGCTGGAGCCTGTCACAGGCGGTGATAATGCTAAAGGGCCTGTAATACCGGTGGTTCTGTGCTTATTTCAGTGGGTGCCTATGAAGGCTGAACAGAAAACTGACATATAGTAATTAATCCCTGTTACTGTAAAGATGGTTGCTGCCTAAATAAAAAAAAATAATTTAAATATTACACACTGGACCTTTTAGGGGGAAGGATTTATCAACAGAAATGAAAGATAACATCTGCAATTCTTTTTTAATTCGATTCATTTGTTATTACATGAATATCAAGAACTGTTGTGCTATGTTGCCTTTGATGTAACACATGGAGCACTATGTGATACTGCCATGTTTATACAGTACAGTAGCCCAGAATGGACAATTCATTTCTGGCACTAGGGAGAGCTCTTTGTGTTTTTATGCTACATGAAGGCCCGCCATAGTTTCTCATCATGACTCGTGAGTATTCATTTAATTGCAACATGCAACTTTACTCTAAGATGCCACTAAATCCTGCACACTGGTCCCTAAAGTCCAACTCTTACTACTTTTATTTTGAAGGTTTACTTGAAATCTAAGCGTGAATGTGATTTATTTGGCTTATTAAGTTGCTGTGTTTTACTGCCGTGTTTAAAGTGTTCTATGTGTCCTATTATTTAAATGCAATATTCTCCTCCTTTTAGGACCAAGTATTGTTTAGCAGTTGGGAGTCGATGTTTGGTGACAATGCGAACAAAATGAGCGAGAATGTACCGATCTACTCGTTTGACGGCAGAGACATCATCAGGGACAGTGCGTGGTAAGTCTGTCAAAACACCACAACAGCGTCCTGTGCAGTCACACGGAGTGTTCATGTTACCAGGCTGAAGTGTTTCATATGTGATTTTTTTTATTTTTATTGTTTTTATTGTGTTTGACTGTGTGGACACAGAAATCTGACCATCAATCCAGTTTTTCCTAATCAGACTTGTTTTTGCACACATGCATGCAGCAGCGTGGCAAAGCCGAACAACAGTGGAGGGATGTAAGACTTGTCTGAGTTTTAATAGAATATATGGGGCAGTGAAACCATCCAAGCCAAACTGGAGGCAACCAACTGAAATCGAGTGCACATGCTGACCTTTTTCAGAGGACAGTTATGTTAATTCTGAAGACCTATGCAAGACATTTTAGTTATGAACCATCAAATCTGATCTGTGCTGAATCAGAACTGAACAATCTGGCTGGGAAAGGGGACATAGCCTCTATATCGCTTTACATCTATTTATGTTTCTTTAATGGTTAATACACCAGTTCGTAGAAGCTCTAGATATCTAGATGTAGATATTTTTAATTATTATTGTTATCCACAAATTTTCAAATTTACTGTTTTACAAAAAGAACTGAAAAAATGGTAAAGCACATTATTATTTTTTGATTAAAATGTGGGATTATAGTCATTTACTTGCATTCCTGAACAGAGAAATTTGTTTTATTGGTTGAATGTTATGCTTGATTAATTTCTGACTTCTCAGAGAAGAAGCCCAGTGAGCTGGCTCATATATGAGTATAAAAAGGCGAATTTAGTTGGGTGGGGAAAATATAGGCAAAAGCGTTATCACAATGATGGTTTTTAGATCAGCAGCTATTGATAATTGTCATGACAAAATGTCAGAAAAATCAAGATCGCGTCTTATTCCTAAGTCGGAGAAACTAGTTAGAGTAATTGAAGTCTTTTATGGACAGAAAACAAACAAACATTTGTTAAACATTGTCACACATTTGATGTAAAACATTGTAAGTACAATGTATACTACGTGTTACATTTAAACAATGTATAAACTTTTACTGAACCTCTGTTATATTGATTCTGAAGAACATTTTTATCACAGTACATACAATTATTGAATTGTTACCCAATATAAAGTGTATATATATATATACACTGTATATATATATATATTGACACATTCTGACCCTCGCTGTTTTTTTTTTTTACAGGCCGGAGAAAATGGTCTGGCATGGATCAGACAACAAAGGCCACCGGCAAACAGACCACTACTGTGAAACATGGCGAGCAGGTGACCACGCTGTCACTGGTCTGGCATCAGCGCTACAGAGCGGCCACCTCCTGCAGCAAACCCCCAGCAGTTGCTCCGGCTCGTACATCGTCCTTTGCATTGAGAATGCCTTCATAACGCAGTCCAAAAAATAAATACATTTTTTGTTTGGTTTTTTTTTTTTTTTTCCTTTATTTTGGTTCCCTCTTAAACACAGTTTTAGTGTCTAAGCAGCAGACCTGTTAATTCCCTGCTCACACACCATGTGAACATGCTGCGTCTGATGACCTGTTCCTGCCACTCTTTGCCCGGCAGAGACACTTTGTATCGTCTGCTCCTCCCCTCACCAAAGAGTTGGGTTGAACAGAGAGAGGTGGACTGGTCCTTTTTCTTCGGGCACTGGCAAATATTTTCCTTTAAGGGGTGAAACAACAGCTGAGAATTTTCATGCATTCTCACATTGTATCCTTTTTTTTTTTTTTTTTTTTATTCTGTATATTACATGTTTGTTGTATGTTCTTTATTGTTTCGTTTGATGTTATCAATGTTTTACATTTTGATTTGTTTTTAAAATTGCTATATCCATCCTGTTTAATTTTAGTTATGGATCATTTCCATTTTTTTAAAGTTAAATTTTTAGAGTTGGGGGTTATGATGGGGTACAGCAAACGTTTAAGGATTATTTTAAATTTAAAGACGATAATAGATATTTATTTTTAAATGAAGTTATGTAAGGATGAGTTTAAAAAAAAATGATTGGGGAAATTTTTTTAAAAAGCTCCATACCCTCATTTATATTCTACACAGCACGGAAAATGTAATTTTTATTTTATTTTATTTTTTTTTAAAGATCAGAAACTCTTCTTTTTTACAGAACCAGGACTGCTTCACACACTACACACATATTTTTTTAGTATACCACTTCTTTTTTATAAGCATTATTCCTCACATATTGACTGTAACTATTTAAGCCCAAAATTGAAATTCAAATTGAAACCAGTGAGTTGGCTGGAAATGATTTTGGTGCTGCTGATCTTGGAGTGATTGCTGTCACTGGTCTAATGAATAGAAAGAAAAACAAGCATTGAATTTCAGAGACTAACTTGGCCTCAGTGCTACTAATGTGTTGACTGAATCTGTGGATGTCATTTTTTTTATATAACAAAATGTGCTGTACTGTTTCTCCCAAGCACTGAATTAAAGTCTTTTCCAACCACAGCATTATTGCGATGTACTGTATAACAGCCTGTGTACAGTGTGGTGAATTATGTTGAAACAAATGGAACCATCTTGTGATTGTGATTGCGACTGACCTTGGGTGTTTATGTTCTACCCACAAGGATAAAATTGCTCCAACTCCACCACAAATCAGCTTCTCCTGTGGCACCATGATCATAAAACATCTTTTAATCTTCAACATCTGTAGAATAATTCACTTCACTCATCATCTCTGTTCTGTTGGACTTTGTTAATATACTATAGACAACTGGGTAATCTTACACTGTAATACAACATACTGTATGTTGTAGCTAAAAAAACTCTAAAAAAGAAAACAAAAAAAAAAAAAATGTCTGTGTCAAAGTGTCAAACGGTCGTGATATCACCCAAAAGAATCTCACCTCCTGTTTTGAAGCTTTGGGATTCGTGCCATGTTGACATTTTGCCAAAGGAAATTCAAACATGTCACCTGCAACTGGGCTCCTGGAATAAACCAGATGTCCATCACACTGGTGTCCACTCATATGTGCTGCAGTGTCATCTATTTTCCTCTACATGGGAAAATAATCATGTTCTAGTAAAGAAACCCCGAAACTAGTGATTTATATCATTAATGCCTCAGGAAAACCTTTACTTATTTTTGTACTTACAAACTTAAATCTATTCACATCACTGTTGGTTTCAGAAGGAAAGAGGAGTATATGGTTTGCAGCCTAATCCTCATGTCAGTGGTAGGACTGGAAAAAGGTCCATTTGCGTCAATCAATCATTCTACTAAAGCTTGTGGTCACAATCTTTTTTGGGTGGCGGAAAAATACAGCTACTGTGCCAGGCTGCCACATGCTGTAGTGTGAGGGGTGGGGACTGTTTTGTTTGACTGTTTGCATGGAGAGAAATCTGTCTTAAAAATAGCCAAATCCATGTGTATGGCTGTGTTCAGACTGCAGGCGAATCAGATAACTTTTCTCAGATCTGATCTTTTCAGGCGCACCGTTGAAACTGATTTGAAACACGTCAGATTTATTTTTTTCCCGTTGCTACTGTCAGTCAGGATCATTTAGGGCTAACGGCTCACGCTTACTGGGTTTTGACCAGGCAGAAAAGTCAGACCTTAGCACAAACATTTTAATGTGAATATTTAAAATGACTTCATTGTATTCACTACATATGAGTGTGGACGGACATGGTCTTAAAACTGCAACTTGATCAGCTGGTAGAGATGTACGACTGTGACGCATCAGTCTAGTTTTACATGGCATCACTAGCTAATCATGAAAAAAGCTGTACGAGTAATGTGGATTTTAAGAGAGAACAGAATTAGGTCACCATGTCGTTGGCGATGGCTTACGAAATCCCCTCAAATCTCTTCTTTAATATATGGAGGCATTTCAAGAAAATACTTGATTAAGATTAGTTTGAATTAGTTGGCCTAATTTGGTGGTTCTTCTAAAACCTATTTTAAACCACATTTCCAAGTAGTTAAGGTCAGCTACTTCTGTCTTTTAACAAACATAAGCTGAATGTAGTAATAAATGTATGTGGGTTCTCATTTTTTTTTTTTCAAACTGCCATTCATTAATAAGCACTAATTAAATGTAAGTGGACTGGTACTGTCAGATACACAGTACTGACACTTCTTGATTTTACTATTTTGAGTAGCACTTCTCACATGATGCCAGTACTCTGTTTAGATTATCTTAGGTTTGATTCATTATTATGGCCATTTCTCAGGGTGCACTACGAGACATTCATCCATTCTCGCAAGAGTCTCGTGTTTGTTTCTAGTGTCTGGACTTTTTTTTGTTAAACAAGCACAATATCGATCAGGCAGATGATCCGCTGACCACTAAAGGGAGAAGCAATTAGAAGAAGAACAATATCTATTAAGTGTTCTCATTTCTTCCCACCTATGTTTAGTGATATTCACTGACTGATTGCCACATTTGTGTGTTTGTGGACAAGCACCATAACAGGACACCAAATAAAATGGACTGTGTGCTTGAAGTTTAAATCATTGTTGGAAATTTTGAGGATAATTTGCACTACCCGTGAAAAGTTTGGACACACCTTCTCATTTAATGGTTTTTCTTTATTTTCATGACTGTTTACATTGTAGATTCTCACTAAAGGCATCAACACTGGGAATGAACACATGAAATTATGTAGTAAACAAAAAAGTGTGAAATAACTCAAAACATATTTTATACTTTAGATTCTTCAAAATAGGCACCCTTTGCTTTGTTTACTGCACATCCTTGGCATTCTCTCGATGAGCTTCATGGGGTAGTCACCTGAAATGGTTTTCCAACAGTCTTGAAGGAGTTCCCAGGGATGCTGAGCACTTGTTGGCCATTTTCCTTCACTCTGCGGTCCATCCCATCCCAAACCATCTCAATTGGGTTTAGGTCAGGTGACAGTGGAGGCCAGGTCATCTGGCACAGCATTCCATCTCTCTCCTTCTTGGTCAAATAGCCCTTACACAGCCTGGAGGTGTGTTTGGGGTCATTGTCCTGTTGAAAAATAAATTATGGTCCAACTAAACGCAAACCAGATGGGATGGCATGTCGCTGCAGGATGCTGTGGTAGCCATGCTGGTTCAGTGTGCCTTCAATTTTGAATAAATCCCCAACAGTGTCACCAGCAAAGCACCCTCACACCATCACACCTCCTTCTCTACGGTGGGAAACATGCATGTACAGACTATCCATTCACCTTTTCTGCATTGCACAAAAACACGGTGGGTGGAACCAAAGACCTCAAATTTGGACTCATCAGACCAAAGCACAGATTTCCACTGGTCTAATGTCCATTCCTTGAGTTTCTTGGCCCAAACAAATTTCTTCTGCCTGTTGCTTTTCCTCAGTAGTGGTTTCTTAGCTGCTATTTGACCATAAAGGCCTGATTCCCACAGTCTCCTCTGAAAAGTTGATGTAGAGATGTGTCTGCTACTAGAACTCTGTGGGGCATTTATCTGGGCTCTAAACTGCTGTTGTCTTGCGATTTCTGAGGCTGGTGACTTGGATGAACTTATCCTCGGCAGCAGAAGTGACTCTTAGTCTTCCTTTCCTGGGGCAGTCCTCATGTGAGCCAGTTTCGCTGTAGCACTTGATGGTTTTTGCGACTGCACTTGGGGACACGTTCAGAGTTTTTGCAATTTTCCAGACTGACTGACCTTCACTTCTTAAAATTATGATTCACTTAGCTGATTGGTTCTTGCCATAATATAAATTCTAACAGTTGTCAAATAAAATTCCACAAATGAACCCTGACAAGGCACACCTGTGAAAACCATTTCAGGTGACTACATTATGAAGCTCATTGAAAGAAGGCCAAGGGTTTGCAGCACTGTCAAAAAAAACAAAGGGTGGCTACTTTGAGGAATCTAAAATATAAAACATATTTAGTTATTTCATAGTTATTTCACATTTTTTACTACATAAGTCATTCATATGTTAATTCATAGTTTTGATGCGTTCAGTGAGAATCTACAATGTAAATAGTCATGAAAATAAAGAAAAACTATTAAATGAGAAGGTGTGTTCAAACCTTTGACTGGTAGTGTACATATAAAAGTTAACAAAATGCGAAACATACGTCCAGTGTTCAGTTATTTTAATATGTTTAAATAAAGGATGAAAAGAAATAATTCCAGTCATTCCAGTCTACACTTACATGGAAGGGAATAACAGCCAAAAGACTAAACATTAATACAATGGTGAAAACAATAAATAAATAAACTGTAACAAGGTAAATTAAGCATCTAACAAAATGTCTTCACTAAAGTGCTCAATGTCAGAAGAGATACATTCAGGTGTATGAGTGAGGTGACTGCAGAAACAAAAGGTTGGTCCAGTTGTATTGCACATAATAAATAGATGTTGCGAACATAACATTTTCTGGTATATATTATTTATAGAAGCTTTTCATAATTTAGTGTTTAGTGGAAGACACGCAAGCCCCATATGGATAATTAGTACTGGCACTTATTTTTTTCCCACTCCATGCACTGATATCAAATGTATATACAATTCGTGAGATGAGAAAAAGCAGGTGACCGTGAAGGTAACACACAGGTAGCTGTCACGTGTCATTACCGAGGAACAAGATGGCGATGGAAGATACCACAATTATTTCTTCTCCTGTAGGAGAACAAGGGAATTGCAATGAATACAATTTTTCACAGTAGTTTGTGAGACCGAACACGCAGCGTTCATGTTCTTAAAAGTTAGCCAAAAACCAAGAAGCTAAAACGAATAATTTGTGAAGATGCTGCTGATTCAACCGAAGTTTAAATGTTGAATATGCGCGCGCGACCGCGTGACGAATCACCACCTGCACCATGTGAAACAAGGCTGATCCAAACATCTAATAACAGCTCACCACACAGGTAAGTGCAATGTACACACTTAGAAGAAAACCTGTAATTCACCTAATTAGTGTGTCTTTGTGCTTTAGAAACGTTTATTTGAGCAGCATTTATCGTGAAACACACTCTACACCCAATTAAAATGCATGGTTCAAAACAAAATGAAGACTATGCTTTTTTTACATTAAAGAACAAAAACACAACAAATAAAATTGTACCTTGGTTTATGCATAGAATATATGAAAAACGTATTAAAAAACACAGACTAGAAATCCAGAGTGTAACATTAATAACTAATACATCCTCTCCCCCAGTCTTTAGACACATAGTTGGTCAACTAAGAGTGATTAACTGCACCACAGTTGTTTTCATAATTATTTTATTGATTAACTGGTTGGTTATTTGGTTAATAAAATTACAGAAAATGCTGATTGTTTTCCCAGCCTTGAAATGAAAATGTTCTCTAATGTTTTATCCACAAACCAACTTTATTCAGTATGAATAATTTCAGATTTAGAGCATGTAAGAAACAAATTCTCCGACTATAGTCGATTTTAGAGAAATAAATAATGGTACGACTGACATACTGTCTATTTTTAATCAAATAAAAAGTTTGGTTGATGTTGATTATTGTTACTTATTGTGTGAGTAAGAAGAGTGAAATGGATAATTTGGCATCAGAAATGATCCACAGTCTTACCTTTTAATATATAAATAGGAGTTGTGTTGTCTGCAAAGTTGCTCGCTTTTGAATCATTTCATGTTTTAATACAATTTCATGGATTTGTGTGATCGACAATCTTGTAATTGAATACTAGAGAACATTGTGCACTGAACAAACTTTGCCTGGGTCACTTTTGACATTACTGTAAACTTCTACATTAAATATGTGAAGCCTGAAGGCATCATCCTCGTCGGCATGTCAACAGAGAATCAAGTATGGCTTATTTGTACCCCAAATTTATCTATTTGCCAACACTAATAAAAAAAAAATTACATTCCCTAAAAATAATCAGTAAATACAGTCAGTCCCCACTCAATTTAATCAAATCTGCCGCTTAAGCGCCTTGGCCCACCGAGCATCCTTATGAGAGCGATTAGGCTTATAATAATTCCTTGTTTGGAAGAAAATAAAGTAGCGTAATAACTCCTGTCCAATCCCTCACTGTCCTTGCTTGAGAACATCTTCAGGAAAAAAAAACAAACCCACTGAGTGGCATATCACCCATTTAAGTCTTGACTGACTGCAGTTAGAGTGGGTGGGGGGTGGTCGGGATGTAACGACCCACAGCTGGCTTTGCTGCAAAGTGCTATCACACTGGCTGCCTGGGGAAAGCTATATTTAGTGGGTGCTAAGTAATAACTAAGTACAATGAAATGATCCAGCGACAGTAATTATACAACAAGGTGACAAGCAGATATCGAGTGGGAGCAGAAAGCCACACTTATCAGATCTCTGGACTGTGTTTATGCGACGTCGGGTGACTCACTGGCTGCTGCGTTAACTTAAATCTACTACTTTCAGTTTGCAACCTCCCAGTGTGTTCAATCTGAGGGAAGAGATGCCTTATGTTACTGTGATACCATCCTCAATCTTTTATACAGGAAGCACTGAGTGACTGGCTGCCATCACATCCTCTACTATCACCACCTTAATGGATTGTGCTTCGTAGTAGTCCAACAGTTCCCCTACAAATTAAAGAGTAATAAGGAGGACCTAAAGCAACATTTATGTAGTGACTGAAGTAGTTAAGTCCTCCTGCAATCCTTTTACATTTCACTGACATTTAGATAGATAATGAGTAACAATTCCCCAGTCTTTATATCCCCCCGTGAATCTACTGGCATTTAAGTCTATTTTTTCCTCTCCTGACTTTAAATATTTGATGAGGAAGGATGTTATCTAGAGAGGGTATTACTGGCATTGTGCAGATAGACTTTGGCCTCTCTGTCATACATCATAGTCTCTTTTACTTTCTTCCACTATACACTTGAAAAGTAAACACTAGAATATTGTTGATTATTTCCTCAATTCATCTATTCATTGTTTGGTCTGTAAAAATTTCAATTAATGCTTATCAAACTTCAAAATAAAGACATTCTCTTACCAGAGCATATTGCGATTTAGAAGTTTAAGTCACAGAACTTGTTTTTGTTTTTTTAACACTCAAACTGATTGATTGGTTTTTGAAATAGTTGTAGATTAATTTAGTTGTCGATTAATTATCAATGAACTTTTGTAGTCCTAGTAAATTCCATTTAAGGTTAAAGGTACTGCCTGTTCAACACTCTTCAAGGACAGGTTAATTACTTGATGTGAAAATAACCTGATTTACTGCAGTGGTAATTGTTTCATTACTCATTGCATTTATTTTAATTAATGAAATGTAATCAATGTGGTGAGTGTGTTTGTGTGTGTGTGTATATTTGGTTTCAGGGCATATTTTATGTTTCTGCAGCAGAGGGGAAAAAAACTCTTTGTACTTTGACCTAGGTCTCAGACAAAATGCTGTAGAAATAAACAGTAGTTAGTTTCACCAGTAGCTTTTATCAGTGAGCAAATACATTAAAGGCTTTACCTTTTTTTAAAATGATAGACTACATAATTTTTTTTGCACCCCTGCAGGTTTCTGATGAGTCTTCTGCGATGGGGCCATTTAGAATTCACTCAGGTCAGTTCCACAGCGCCAGGACTCAGCTATGCACCTCACCAACCTCATACAGCTCAGTAGCTTAGCCATCAGTGCAGCAGGCTACATATTCGATATGACATCTCCTTCCATCTGCTAATGAATTTTTTATGTCCCCTCCTCTTGCACTCGCACACAGTTGGGGGGCCATATCAACTTCATTCTGTAAAACTATTCTACTGTAAATATATATAGACAATACTGCCTCTGGAATCTTTGATCCCATCATTATAGATTGCCCTGTTATAGTTTCCTACCGATTGTTTTTATTTATTCAGGAAAATTTGCAGGGTAGGATATGCAGGATTTGCAGGTGGAGTTTTGCTTTTCTAAAGATGTTGCAGAAGGCAGACAATTGTATGGATGGACTCTATTGTAGCCATGCCATAATGCCTTCAGGTATTGATTTCTAAAGCCTATGCAAACCATCACTTAAAGGGGAATCATATCACGTTATGTTATGTGTTGTAGTACAGGACCCAGGTAGGGCTGTCAAAATTGCTCAAAAATGACGTTCGAATATTCACTCTAAATAAAACGCATTAATCGAACTATTCGAACATCCGGTTGCGCATTTTGTCAATGACGCGCATTACGTCAATAACAGCACATATTAATACAAAGAGACATAACTACTTGTATAGGTAGTTTTAGACATATTTGACAATGTCTTACCTACACAAAACAAGTCAATCAAATAATGGCCAAGGCCACTCACTCACACGCACGCACTCTTTCTCTCTCTCGTCCGCATCCTCGTGTTCTCTGTTCTCAAAATGGGTTTTTAAATAACATGGAACGCTCTTTAAATAAAATGAGGCACACAATTCCGTGAAATGTGACAACAAAGAACTTTTACCCTGAGGTTCATACAAAAAATAAAGTGCTATTAAAAACGAAAAAGGCTCCTTACATTCTTGGTGCTGCTACCGCAGGCATGTTTTTCCATATTCGAATATTAATTTTTACCTTCGAAATTCATTTTTTTTTAAACTATTTTTTAAACTACTAGCCCTAAACCCAGGCATGCAGCAGCTTTGCCTTTATGGAAGAGAACATTTTCTTTCTGTTCACCTTTATCTGCTGTTTACTCTAAACTCCTCAGATGTTGTTAATAATTAAGCAGTATTCAAAATCTATGGGAGATAGTCAGGAATAACCAGGAAAAAGCACAAACTGTAAATAGTGTTAAGTTAAATTAGTATTTTAATTAAACAAGTGAAAACAAGCAAACAATTAAATAAACTGTTTTGATAATTCTGTCAAAGTGAAGTAATAAAAAATATACATGACACTTGTAAAAGAAAACTCCTCAAAACTTCAAAGCAAATATATAAACATATGTATTTGATTATAATATATGGGAAGTTGCAGCATACTGTATCTGTTTCAGTGCATCACAGTATTTATAGCTACTGCTAATTTAATAAGATAAAAATCATATAAACCACATCTCACCCATAAAATGTTTAATTAAAGCTTGAGTCCATTGTTTGTTTCTAAAATTTAAACTTTATTTATTTAAATGATGTTCCTTTCCCAATAGTCATCAATACATAAAGTTGTCTGGAAAGAAAAATAAAAAAGGGGTTCGTTGCTCCTAAAATACTATAATAAACTTGACCAGTTTTATTTGGACCAAGTAGAATTATTCACTGGTGGCGCTAACTGATCTGCTTACCTTCGTGGTCCCTCATGATAATGTTTAGTGTTTTCTTCCAGTTGATTTAGACATGATGTAGTCGAGGTCAGCAAAGCTGTTCTCACTGCACTCTTTCCTCTACTCGGTTTCCAGCAGTTTTCAGGCGTTGCTAGCTCATTTGTTTTAAGGTTGAAGCTTTCATAAACTGGCAGATGGAAGGGGGTTGGGATGTTGTGGGTGCAGTTTTCAGTTGGGTGCAAGTGTAGTCTGCAATTCCTAGCTTTCATGTAGTTTCATACACTAGCTTTAACACTGTAACACTGGCAACAAGTTAGTTGAGTTAGTTTTCCATTTATCTAGGCCCACTGTCAATACAGTATCTGTATACAATGGATTTTGCTGTATACAACAACAGTACACAGTCTGTCTCCTTTGAGCAAATGTCAAAACACTTGACCCTCAGCATGAGGTCAGAAAGGAATCTCGCTTAGTGATAAAGAAACATTAAAATAGTGATCTTTTTGAATAATAAAATGTTTAACATACACGCATAGTAGAGCTGCATCTAATGATTCTCATTCGATTAATCTGTTGATTATTTTCTCGAATAATTGAGTAAATCAATGTTGATCATTGTTTTTCAAATCTGGAAATTATGATGATCTTAAATGTCTTGCTTTGTCCACAAACCAAAATTCTTCAGTTTGATTTTGATTGTCTTCTTGTTATATGGTGCAAGGAAACCAGAAAATATTCACATTTTAGTAGCTGAAATATCTGAAACCCTGTTCTCATTCCTTAAAAGTAATTAATAGTTGATTAATTTAGTAATTGATTCATAGATTAATTGAATAGTTGTTGCAGCTCTACCTGCAATAGTATTTTTCGATCATTGTTTGGTAATTGAATGTATGCCTTTGGATCTGCATGTGTGGTTGTGTGATTGGCAGTCACCTTTCCTACACAAGATGACCTCAAACTGCCATAAACCACCAAAATGTTGCCTATTCATTTTAAGATAGTCAGTGTGCAGGATCTTTGTTTGCTTTTCAACATTGGAAGTGTGACTGAAGGTCTTAAAGTATCTGAATTGTGACTGAAGGTCTTTAAAAAAGGCTTCATTGATTTTTCTTGCAGTTCAGCCCAACTTCATGCATGGCAGCCTGTGAATACATGATAAAATTTGAATTTTTTTAATCACTCCAGGACCCTTTGCTGTGAAGCAATTTGTGTTTCTTAGGAGAGCTGAGACTTCACGAGACCTCCTGATTCTGAGGAATCCAGGTTGATGGCCCAAATCTTGAGCTGGTTTTTCGCTAGCAAACAGTAGTAGAGACAGCCCACGATCCCCTGCGACCAATATTTTTCAATGTCTGCAGTCTATTCTCATACAAAGCTTGACATCATGTTGAGACAAACAGCAACAAACCAATCAGTCTTCCATTGTTGTCTGTTGTGTCGCGTTCAATGTCATTGTTTGTTTTCGTTTGACTTGTAGGATGTCATGCTATGTATTTTGCTGAGCACAGCCCACACCCCGCCTGCCAAGAGAAAGTACTGTCCTCAGTCAAATGCAAGCCTAACCCAGGGCTTTACCATTTGAAACTGTACCATACCATGATGGAAACACTGCATATGGTTATTGTGAAGGAAACCTTAAGGTTTTGCAACAGTGTTAAAGAAAAACCCTGCCTCCCCAACAGCTAATAGCCCCTGAGATTTAAACGAGAAAATCTACATTTTCAGCAAGTCACAGCATCATGTTTGCTGACAGTAAAGCTGACAGAAAAGCCGACTACAAAGCGCCTGCTCCTCTGCTCTGCTCTTGATGTAACGTTGTAAAGCCATGTTTCCTTCTCTTTCCTGTGCAGCATGACGAGAGGAGCCATGATGTGCTCTTCATTCCTCAACCTGACAGTTCCCCATTGATCATGCGTTAAGCTGGGGGCTTGCCAGAGACATTGATTGTGTTTCTCTGGATGTGTAGGACTTCTGTAGTGAAGTATATGCTCCTGAGTGAACATGCAAGCCACAGCACCTGGTGAAATTTAACACTTTGTTCCGAATATGTGCTCAGTTATTAATGAAGGCAACAGAAGAATAAGAGTGGAAATTTGCTGTGCGTGGCGCGGATGGAAATTCATGTGTGTACACACCTGCCTGGATCGGTCCTTATGTGTCAATCTGCCTTTGCGTGTCCTTTTAACGGTTTGGTAACAGCACTGATATGAATATTAGGACTTAATGATTCCTGAATCCTAACCTTTTTTCATTTATACTTTTAAGAAATCTAATCTAACAAAAAATAACATTACCATTTTAGTAAGTTTCTATACTTTTACTGGACCCAATCTTCATCTTTTTGTTTAACACAGAACAACCTTCTGCTCTTGTATTTATTTTATTTTAAAACACAGCACACAAACACATGTTAAGCCACAACTTTCTCTTTTCCTTTTGGGAATGAGATCAGTCTCTGGTCGTGATTTCTGTATGTTTTGAGATGGCCATTCATGAGCGCTGTTAGATCTTGGTCCAGCAGCATGCGGCATGCTTATTGGCTCACTGATGTTTTTGAGATTAAATCCTAATGTATTGAAATTTGATTATGAATAACACCTTTTTCGATATTTGATATCACTGAAGTATTTAACTTTGATACCCAGCCAGTCTTAGTGTTCTGCGTTTTGATCATACATGAGTGATATTCTTGTGCGGTTGCAGATCTTTTGCCAGGTCTGTGGAAAAGCATGCTGGGATATAGTGCTGGCTTAAGTGATCCAGAATCTAATCACTCTAATGTCTGTGGTGGCTTTAAATCATACTCACTGGCTAGAGTGCAATGCTCACTCTGTCCTTCAAAAAGGGAAGCTTTTCATTTTCATATACAGTAAGTGTATGAGCTATTGCACTTATTGGCTAGGGCAAGGCACTGGCTGCCTCTACTTTCATTGGCTCATTGACAGTCTCTGCATCCTCCCATTGGTTGCCTGAAAGGAGAGTGGGAGGAGAGCTCGCCCCATCCTCTCCCTGTGGTGGAGTGTGTAAATGTGTAAAGACTCTTTCTCTGCCTGTTATCTGAGTGACTCTGGTTTTTGGGGTCTGCCTCCAAGTGTGCGTGTCAGAGAGGGTGTGTGTGTGTTTGGTGGAGGGAGAGAGGAGATAAAGGGAAGGAGGAGGCAAGCGCCGTTTCTTCTCCCCCCTTGGCTTCCCCCGTCTCCCTGCTCCCTGTCACTCCATCCTTCCTCCCCTCTCCTGGACCCTCCTGCCCTGCTCCAAACCGGACCGAGATCCCCACCTTACCCCCTCCTGCCACCCAGACCACCCCGGGACCCTTTGACTCTCCTTACTTCTCCAACCCACAATCTCCAGTCTCTGAGCAGGTAAGACTAGGCTTATTACAATACATGCTGGCAGCTTTAAAAGTAGTTCCTGCTTCCTTGCTCCCTCACTCTGAAACTGCTGCTCTTGTTTTGTCATTTCTTTCCACTGACTTGTTTTGCAGCTTGTCCTTTTTTCCTCCCCTGTAGCATTTCTTGGATAAAAGACTTGGAGGAGATGATATCAATGAGGTCACTTGCACTTTTCCTTCTCCTTTGATGTTTCACCATGATATCAACTTCCCTCTTCCTCCCTTCCCAACAATCTCTTTATCTTCTTTTCTTGTGTCCATTGCATTCTCATCCCCTCTAGCGCAAATTCCAGTGAAAGTGAATCCAGACTTTTATTTCTAATTGTGCCGACGGCACAAGTCAACCAGGACAACATGCTGTATCTGTATCTCGGAAAATGTGTTGCTAATTGATTTTTTGTGAAGTGTTTACGTTAGGTGGTGTTGACTATTTATAGGCACTGACGTGTCACAGGCACACGTGCTTCTGCTAGGCTGTTTTTCTGATGCCCGGAACAGAGTGCAGGACTGTCCACTGGCTGCAGAACGCATGACATTGCACAAAGTGTAATGACTTTACAAGGCAGCGACTTGCTTGATTGACTTGAGCCGTCTTTCCGGCAGTCGAACTCGTATTATTATAGCCCATAAAGCATTCCTGGCAACCGGGTGCAGGAGGAAAAAGTGCTTAGTTCTTCCTGGCAGGAAGGGGAAGTGGATTGTGTGGGTGTCTGTCTGAGTATATGTGTGCATGTGAGTCAGATAGAGGTTCTTAAGTGCTTCAGACATCAATAATGCCAGACTGGATTTTTTTAAACAGCTTTATCATATCTGAAAATTGGATCATACAACAAAATATCAACAACTAAGGAAGTTCTTCTCCTGATGTTTTGGGTGCAGGTGGGCTTGTAAATATAAGTGAAATTTCAACATCTTTGATTCACATTCATTTTTTGTTTACTGTTATGTTGTGATGTTTTCTATAGACCACAGTGGCCCTTCACAGTGTCTGTACTAGTTTTAGTTTACATTTTGAGCAGAATGATGGCACATTAATTTAAACATTCACAATGTGTTGACTCTAAGTTTCCTAAAAGCTTGAAAGAGGTCAGGATGTCGTGCACACTACTTTCCATGTTGTAATTAAAACTCCATGGGTTCTGCTTCAACACAGCAGTAGTTACAGTAAGTAATGACACAGTTGGTAGTAGCCAAAAAAATGTGTACTTGCAAAGAAAGCCCTTCCTGGCTCATAATTGCCTTGAAATGCCAAAAGTAAAATAAGATAAATAAATTGCGAGTGTACTATCACCTTTATTTGGTTCAACATGCCGATGCTTCGTTTTGTATTTTGCACCTTTTTAAATCTGTGACTTTCTTGTCTTCGAAATAGACTTTCTGTGTTGATAATCGCTTCTTAATTTAGACAAAAACTGTGTGTGTGTGGGGGGGGGGGCTTTGGGGAATTGAGGGGTTTTTCCCAACAGGGATGCCCTTCAGAAGACTGGCTCTCACTGGAAGGCTTTTATTATAATAGGTTGTGCTAAACAAGTGAGTGAAGAAAAGTGAAATTCCTGACTGAAATATACTGTTTGGCTATTTATGATGTTTTTGACCATAAATATACCAACAAACAGCATATTTATGATGTTGTCGACCGGCTTCACATATTATCACTTAGCTTTTGGCTCATTGATTTATTATGAAGTGTAAATTAGATGATTTCTTTTGATTTTATTTATTTATTTGTACTTCTTGAACAAACACGCAAAAGTGTCTCAGATTCACAGATGGCTTTGGGCCGAATACTAAAGCAAATTCACAGCAAACAAGTCAAAATATATATTAATTTGTGTATCACAAAAATCATGTTGATATATTGTCATTTGAACGACAGTAGAGTCGAAAATGACATTAAATTACATTTCCAGAAAATAAACAAATTAAAATGACAAAAAACAACTTGGTCACATTTTCTGAAATCTATTCAATGATGTATAGAGTTGATACATTAGTTTACATCCTACGTTTTCAAATTAAATTCACTGAATCTCCACTTCTCCCTGTTGCAAACCGAAACATAACCATAGAAAAAGTAACTGAAAGAACAGTGAAGCTAGTTATGGAAGGAAAATAGTATGGTATGTGCTTTCTTCTACATGACTTTTTCCCTGACCACTTTAGGCCAGCAGCTCTCATGCAGCTATATTTAATGCACTTACCACACATCAACTTTTTTAGTGTAAGCCCTCATAAGAATGCTCATGGAAAATCCCTTGTAGAATGAGATATTTATGAGTCTCTGTGATGTGTTTGTGCACTCACACACCTTCAAAGAAAGCAACTGCTTCAAGCTTAAATTGAGCTGTATGTGCAGCTAATGCAGACAAAGAGCATGCCTCACAGTGTCAGAGTAGTTGTACATTATGACATCACATATATCACACGTTTTTCTGATGGTTGTAGAAGCTGAGGATAGGAAATGGTTCGTTGGCTTATCACATGATAAGGTGTAATACATACATGTGAGTGTGCGCGTGTGTGTGTGTTTGTGTATGCGCTGCTCTGTAAGCAGCTGGCTCTTTTGTATCTTGAGCCGTTCCGGATCTCCTGCTGGCCTGGCTCAGTCTGGGGTAGGGACTGGCACAGTGTGAAAAAGGCCACTGACATTGACAGGCTGCCATCTTGTTAGTGGACCACAGAGACTGGGGGCAAATGGTCACAGACAAAAGGGCTGTAGGTGAATCCGTGTGTTTGGTGAGATGATGCTGACCTTAGACTTGTAACTCTACTCAGGATTCTCAAAAGGAAGAACAAAGTCGAGAATAACTTCAATATATTACATAATGCATATTAGAACAAGGTTTGTTGATAACCTAGGCAAACTTTCAAAATGCAATAAATTATAATCTATTTCTACCAAGTACAAGTTACTGTATAGCTAAATTTAATAAAAATGTAGAAAATTGAAAGTTTAAGTGGCATATAGGAATAGCTATTTTCAAAACATGAGACTGAGCTGAGTTTTTGTCTAAGTTTTGTCAAAGTATGGAGTTATTGTCTTAAAATAGATCTTTATTTAAAACTATCAGAACAATAACCCCTTAAATAAATAATATGCAGTATTATTGTCTTTGTTTATTTTAAGGTGCTTTATTTATTTTCTGTCTTTTCTGTTGTTTCTAGGGCTGCAACTAACAATTATTTTCATAATCGATTGACCCCGATTTTTCCTCGATTAACCTACTATACTTGTTTGGTCTGTAAAATGTTGATCATTGTTTAACAAACCTGGAAATGATGATATTCTCAAATGTATTGTTTTGTCCACAAAGTAAATAGTTTTCATAATTTCTTTGATGTATGGACCAGAGAAACCAGAAAATATTCACATTTAAGAAGCTGAAAAATTAGAAAGCTTTTAATTATTGAAAAAACACCCAAATGATTAATTGATTATCAAAATAGTTGATTAGTTTAGTCATCGATTAGTCAAATCATTGCAGCCCTAGTTGTTTCTAAATACACAAAATTGTTTAACTTATATAAATGTTGACTGAACAAAATTGTATCTCCTTTCTGTATTTTGTGTCTGCTGTGCAGTGCACTTATATATCAGGAACTCTCTTGTCATAATTAAACCGTTTATTGCAATGAATGGAAATGCAGTTAGTTGCACAGTTGGCTCTGTGTTTTAGCACAAACCCTGGATTGGCCAAGCTGCTTACTAAGCCAATACAGGGAGCACAGTGCAGGAAACCCCCATACAAGAATGAGCCCAAAAAAGACATACATTTGGAACTTTGAACCTGTCAAACTAGAAAGGTGGAAGCTGGGGTTGTAGCCAGTGGCAGCGGTGTGAGGCAGCATTTCTGTAGCAAGACATCAGTGAGGGAGGAGTATTTTTAAATGGACTGCCCTTGGTATATATATATATATATAATGTGACACCTGAAAATTTAACTTTTTCAAATAAACTTGGATGAAACAAAGGTTTTTAGGGACAGCCAGGTGCCTTACTAAACCAGGTTAAATAAAAGACTTATTCTTTCTTTTATCCCTCCTCTCAACAAAAGAGATCTAAACACTGACTATCAAAAATACACTGGGTCACACAGTAATGTGAAACTCCAAAATGCCAGATAACATAAACACTGACATGAAATCAATATATTTTATTGTAAACTCCATACATTTCATAGACCACAGCACAGCTGAGTCATAGTGCAGATGAAGCTCTTGTATCACTCTTTAAATCTTTTTAATCAACAACTTGCACATATAGCAGACCAAAAGCAGCTAATTCATCCTGCAATTATTGCAGAAATTCCATTGCACAGAAATGTATCACTGTCCTAAATTAATTAAAATCAACTTTTGTTGAAATTAACAAAGCCTGTATAAACTATTCTCAACCCCCAGTTTCCTCTTCTCTGGTGTGACCTTGTGCCAAGTTGCTTTGCTGACCATCACACTAAAGTCTTCCCTTGTCTGTTTCCATCCAGTTGATATAGATGGTTTATTATTGTTGATGGTCTGGACCCTTCAGTATCACCTGCAGTTTTATTTCAGAGCAGTTCTATATTTAATTAGGTTGACATTTTGCGTCAGGGCTGACGTCTAAATAAGCCATTTCTGTCACAGGATTTAATGGTTAATTCTGCTTTCACCACATTCGAGCCTTAAAAGAGGGCAGCAGGGTCTGGATAATGTCCCCCAGAATGTGATTATATCCTGCCCTAGCTACTACATTTGCTTTTTGTTTTTTAAGGCTTGCATTGTGAGCATTTTATTATTTGCTAAATAAAAAAAGACAATATGTTACTGTGACTATTACATATAATATATTTTAAAAAATACAAAACAAATGTTGAGACACTGACTGCATCCATAAGACATCCATAAGACGGCAGAGGCAGCAAGCATTTATTTGGTCGACTTCATGTGAGTTTGCAGAATTGATGGCATTAAAGATTTATCTTGAGTACAAAACTCAATGTGCAGTAGATCCTGCAGGTCTTTGAATGCATCTTGTTAGCTGCTCTCGTGGCCTGAACACACTGTGAACCCTGCATTACTTTCACTACTTTTCATGTACTGGAGTTTAGAATATTCTACCAATTCACATCAGCTGTGAACAAAAAGCTCAGTTAAAACTTTCTTTTAGTTTCAGTGTCAAAGAATGATCAGTGTTTCTTGTCAAATTAGGCAGTCTTAATCTGAGGTAAAGGTAACTGTCAAACAATCCTTGACATTACCTAAAATTGTTGAGTCTCCTTATTAACTGATTCAGAACTTCGTCTTTAAGCGCGTGGTATGGCTGTCACTTTTTATTTGAAATGATATTTCAAAGTCGTAGAATGGGGTGGCTTGAAATATCGATTTGGTGGTATTTATCGTCTTCCTTCCTTGTGCAATGCGATAATTGATATGCCAGGGCAAATATGTTCTCTCCAGAGTAAACAGTCCCTGCCAATTTAACTTGGCGGGTGTCGCTATTTGAGATGATACTTGAGCTCAAATGAATGAGTGAAACATCTGCGGAAGTTACCTGGCCGAAGAAGATGGGGTTTACTGGGGGATAATGACAGAGAAAACTACCTTTTAGATGCCCCTTCCTTGTTCAATATGTAGACTTTGTACACTTTGTTGTCTATGTTGTGAAAAATAGACAAATCTTGCACTTTTAACTTCATGGACATTTTGTTTTCTTCAGTCAGATATCGTGATGTATTGCTTGTCTAGCAGTATATTGATTATCACATAATCATATTGTGATTTTATTGGTATCATGGACCATGTATTGACCATCTCGTGACTGCACGAGAGGGACCTGTACAAAGTGAGGGACAGCAACTCGGGTATGCAAGCTCACATGAGGTAGACTTCTTTCTCTGCAGTTAGCAAGCTACTGCTTTGGTGGAGAGACATGGGGTGCAACAAGTAACCACAACTATCTATAAGCTTGTTCATAAATATCTCTGTGTTCCAGGGAGATCTGTGAGCTCTGAGTGCAAGTTATCATCTGTGGGTAATATTGTAAATAAAAAGAGAGCTGCACTCGATCGATGCGGGAGTCAAACTTACTGCTGTTGATCAGGCACTGACAGAAAACTCTGCAAGTGATCCACTGGGCATTCCTGCAGCCACTGCCTGATTTCTCCTTTTTTACTTCCCCCTTCACCCTCATTTGATTGGTAGGCAGCATTCTGTCACTGAGCCAGGCTGTAAACTTAAAAAACAATCTATCCTGTGTCATAATTCATATCAGAATGCAAGGGCTGGGGGTGTGAGGCATTGCCACAGGCTGAAATTGAACATGGCACCTTTTAGAAGTTGAAGCTATTGGAGAGAATTATGATCTGGGAAGACCAAGGGCCTTGTTGACTTGGTGCTAAACCACTGGTTTATGTAATTCATGCCAGTGAAGGGTTGCAAGATCAATCAGGGGAGATGGAGTCTTCAGAGGGGGAATATAGAAGAGGATGAGTGTTAAGAATGGAAAGGTGGGGCAGGAATAGGGCTCTGTCCTACCCTGCTGCTTTCCTAGCATCACACTGGGTAGTCAAGGATGGTCATAAATAGGCAGCATCTCTGCCCCCTGTGCTAGTGCTATTTTTATACTCACTCATGCAGGGGGTGGGGTTTGGTGAACCAGCTCATGAGTTGAAGTGACAAGACAATATTGTTGGCTTTGAATTAATAGAACTGTAGTGATCAAAAGACTATGTGCACTTACCCATGGACGAGCTTTGTGGCAAAAGTGTGCTATTTTTTTTTTATTAAATTAGAGCTTGAATGTTCTCAGTTTTGACTGGCTGTCTTCCCGACTGAAGCATTGAAGCATTTGAGTATTTGGTCTATTTTCAGAGTGTGATAGTATTTTTGTTTAAGATGCACAAGGCCTAAGGTCATTTATAGGTTTTTATGATTATTTTAGGTGTAAAAGATTTTTACTTGAATGTGTAAATGGAAACAGATTAAGGTTTCCATTAAGAAGGATGCATCACAAAACACAGGCAGCAATATGATATTTGATGAAGTGCACTGGATGAGGTTACTCCATTTGCTAAAGCAGATACAGAGACTGTACCCAAACCACTGACAATAGTATCAGTTTGTCATAAATTGCATGAACCTCTAGTTTATTTTATTTTATTTGTTTAATGCTGAAGACCTCTTACCTGCAATAATTTTTCCCTTTCATGAAGTTGTATTTTTTTCACTAGCTTTTTACCTGTAATTGAAATGGGTACGATCAGCATTCACTCTTGGGTCAAATGACTCTGCATCTTGGGTTTTTATTGGCAAAGGTTGTGATTAGCAGTAATGGCAATGGAAACATGACACCTGGGTGAACATGCCAATGTCCTCGTTTTCAGATGTTGAGTCTGCACCTTTATAACCTTAGGACTCACACCAATCTATAACTGTTCATTTTTGTTTGAAGCGGGACTGAAATCAAATATACTGTATGTATAACACTGTCACTGGTGTCTTTCCTGCTTCCACCATGCTGTTCAAATTTGTGTTTGTTAGTGGTATATTTGTCATGTTAAAGATTTGACCCACTAAAGAAAAAGCAGAAGACTTCTCTATGTCTTTAAAACCCTGCATGTACATGCTAATTTTTATGTGATTAAACACCTGATTAGGTGTTTAAAATTATTTCACATAAACTCAAACCAGGTGATTCAGTCATGTACTCTTACCCAGTAAATGATTAGAATCATTGTATGGTCTTTCTTTGTGATTTAGTATTGCTCATGCTAATTTGAGCATTCTAATTTAACAAAAACAGTAAGGGACTAGCAAAGGGGAGTGCATTTTATCAGATCCAAATTCAGTGCTTTAATATCTTGTTAATTTTAAATGCTTCTTTGTGTAAGGTAAATGTTCTTTCGATTAGGATGAGGCAAGGTTTATCGGAAATGAAAATTAGAAATACTACAGATCTGGAACTCATGAAAAGCACCTGTGAGCACTGTAAAGGTCAGATATATTTATTTTGTCAGGTTCTGTGATATGTTGCTCTGTCGACGTGGATTTATATTGTGCAGTGAACACTGATGGTATAAAACTGGCACTGGTGTGGTTCAATTTTGCAGAAGCTTTTCCTGCCAACATAGTTGCATAAATAAAACACATTATGACCGAGTCACATGATGCTGAGAGCGCTTTAGTATTTTCTCTCTTATTATTGTTTTTCAGGCACCTAAGCATATCCTTTTGGTTTTGCCTGTCGGGTGTGTTTCAATAATGTTAACAGCAGAATGTGGTAAAAATGTATTGTTTATGATCATTAATTGAGAAAACTATTGGTGTTATAAAAAAAAAAATGTCCTGCTTGTGGTGATGCTTACAGTGAAAATTGATGTCTAGTGATGTCAGTAAAATAATGTAAAAGATATTTTAAAGCTCATCTCCTAGCCTGGCCTTTTTGCACTCAGTACTGCCTCTCAATGGTTTCTGATGATTAAAAAGTACCCAGGAGTTTGTAAGCTCGTGGTAGGTGCGAGTGCACTCCAAGGCAGCTTAACATATTGATTATTCAAGCCTCTTAGGCTAAGCCATGGCACTCGAATGATGAACGTCAACTCCCCTCTCTCCCTCGCAGAGTCTTAATTTCTCCAAACTCCTTATTCCTTATTTGAAAGAGTGGAAAGCCAGTGACAGCTTGTGAAGGCAAACCTGTTGTCTGGGAAGCAGAAGGGATCAGTGACACAGTGATTCATACATTGCCGGTGCTTTATTTAGACATAATCCACCCAGCACAGGGCCCTCACTTGCATTGTTCAGCGTGGAGCAGGCTAGCAGTAGTAAGGGGTTTTGTCCTTCATTGTTGTCCATGTGGAAACTCCCTCCAATGAGCTTAAATGCATTAGTGTTCCGTCAGTGTTTTGCATGGTAGTTAAAACAACACAAACAGAACACTACCATTTTACCAACACAGCAATCTATAATGTTTTTCAAATGGTGTGAATAGAAAAAGGCTAGTGTGTGATCAGTGGCCGCAAGGATACCTTTAAAGGGCCAATGAGAATTCTGAGTAATTACCAAAACAATGCTGATGTATGATGGTGTATGTCTATATACCAACTAGGATGGATGGATGGATGGATGGATGGAAATTTTCCTTGGTGCTTCTTGGTGTTTTTAACCCAACCTATTGCAGCCAGCTCCATTTATTAGCACTATGGGGCTTTTCTACTTCTGCCTGGTCTCCGTCAGTCATGACCTAAAACAGTTTAATTCTTGTGCACAGTGCAACGTCACATAGTTGAAGTTACTAATGCACTTTAATGCTATTATAGTCTGTCTTGGTGCCCATGAGGAAGCATGTGCAAGTGGAAATTTAGCTTTAACAATGAGAAAATGTATTTAAACTTGAAATCAAGTTTTGTTTATTGAGCAGCCAATAAAAACAAATTCCAAATTTCTTGATATTTATTAGCTGCCAGGGTCAAATTGTATTTAAAAAGTATTTTAACTCACAGCATGGTACACAAAGAGCATGTGGCAGGTGTGGTTTACCACATGAAAACAATGGGGTTGCTGATAACGCGATTTCATGTTTCCCTGCAATCAGTCCATTACTCTGACTTAATTTCTTTTAGAATCTTTCATTCAGTATTTTTGTGTGTCCATTTAAATGTCATCCCATCGATGGAAAAATTACTATTTTGCTGTTATTTGCAGATATTTTGTATATGTTGTTTATTGTGGGTTGCACTTCAGTGTTAGCTGTCCTCCTTTGTGTCAGGGCTGAGTTTGGACGTCCTCTCAGCTTCCTGGCGAGGCCGTGGCCGCTACCGCCGAGCCACACCTGACCAACAGATTGGCCCCAGCTGGAGGCTGAGGCAGGAACAGAGGCATAGCCGACACTAGCCCATTGATTCAGCTGACACTGTGGACATGTATGGTGACCGAGTGCAACTCATACTGAAGATTTTCCAAAGCAAATAAGCACTGTGAACAGTGCGGTGAACAGGAGTAAAACACTGTGTTTACAGGCAACTACTGTATATTCAGCCACAGATTTAGTTGCATCCATAAGAAGGTGTATGTGGGACTGACTCAGAATAAATTACAGTCTTTGTCACACAGTGAAATTGTGTGTTTTATAGTGTTTGGCTATTTCAGACCAGGCTCCTATCTAAAAGAATGGGAAGAAAACTATAACTTCAGGACATTAAACTGCAGGTATGGAATCAATAGTAAGAAATCTTATACATCTTATGTTATATTTTATAAAGAAGATACTTTACAACTCTTTATTATTAGTGTGCACACACACAGACATAATCACAGTGGCAATTGTATAAAGACCACAGAACAAAGAAACTGATGGTAGTAAAACAGTACAAAACTGAACGTACAACAAAGAGTAGTGATTAAAAAAGGAGTAATGAGGAGAGTAATGAGGAGTGTTACATTAACTCATTGGCAATGGTATAGAGATTAGGATTGTGGATTATATTTTTCTGATTATTCAAGATTTATTTTGTACTGCTGATTGTTCCATTGATGTTGTATTAATAGCTCCAACCATTGTGATTTAGCAACATTTTTCCAGTTCAGCAGTATTGTTTACTTGGTTGGGCCATGGGTAACTTGTATTGTGATTTTGTTTTTAGTAAATCTAGATCATATAGTATATAGACAAAAGGAGACAGTGTGATATGGTTTATGTAATGAGAAGTTTTGGATCAGTGGACAGAACCAAAGTGCATGAAGGTGTGATACCTGTTGTGTTGAGGGTGCAAAAATTGCAGATGCCTAATTCACTTAGTCCCATTATGAGCATCCTGTGCCATGTAAAGATATGTAGTAAATGTTATTGCATATTTTATTCCAAAAAATATTGGCAATATGATATAAAGAAAAGTCATTTTCTATCCAAAATCATGTGAGTAGTCTGGCTCTTCTCTTGACATAGCCTCATCATTCATTATTTGCTCTGGCAATTCCTATGTTTTTCTTGTCGTTTGGCATTTTTTAAATATGTTGAATGTCACAATCCTTATTCCACCACACTTGATAGTTAGCTGATGACACCAGTGATAAAGATAAAGGAAAATCAGTGTTCTTAAACCTTAGTTGTTTCATTTGGTTCATTTTGTTTCATTTTGTCCACAAGCCAAAGGATAGTGAGTTTACTGCATAAAGGAGCAAAGAAAAATCAAACCAAATAGCCGATTATTAAAAAAAAATTGTCCTTTAATTTTTATAATCAATTCATTGCAGCCCTAGGTGAGGTGTGATCATTTTAACATAAATGCAAATCACAGTAAGAAGACTTAGAAGACTTAGAAGTGCAGGGCACTTACGTATGGCAGGAAAGTTGCACATAAAAAATGAATATATAGTCGGAGTTATATCTTTTATTATATTATGACTACACTGGCCATGTCTATTTTTGTAAGCATGTGGTTTCATATTTCTGTGTTCAGTCCTTCTCCTCTGTTGCACCCATCTGTTCAGAAGGGGAAAAATGCCATTGCTGTGCTTTGTGTCCCTGACACAGTTTTTGTCAATTCTCCCTTTATTTTTATTCATGCACACACATTCATTTACTGTATATACTGTATTTTGTGCAGCTCCTGAAGCATCTGCAGAAGAGGGCTGCAAAGTCAGCGAGAACACGGCAGCGTGAGCCTAAGCAGATGTAGAAAATGAGGCAGGCGCTTCAGGGTCTTGACAAAATACTTCCTGAGGTTTCTGCTGCTGCTGTTGGCATTTACTCAATCTCTTCGGTAGTGGATCTGACGGGTGGTGGGTGCAGCCTGTGTGATTGAAATGGGGGCAGGTCTGCAAAACCCCATTGTAATCATTTTCTCCTCCTCCCCATATGGAAAGCCTAATTTATTAATCACTTAAAGTGAAATACACACTACCAGTGGACATGTCATAAAATTCCATTAGATTTTATTATCAAATCTTGTTGCTCACTACTTTCCCCTTGTTTTTGTTTCTTTCCACATTTAGAAAAATAAAATAGGAAATTCTCTTAAATCATCTGTTCTTCCTCGGTTATTCATTTGCGGGAGTACTGAAACGATCAGTTCTACTGCTCATACTGTCACAGGCACAGTGGTGCACCAAAGGCTTTCCTTCTTTTGCCCTGCAATCATATGCACACTATTGCCTTGTCCTTATGTACTGTTACCTGGTGACACTTTCCAGGTTTATTTGAGAGGTACACCAAACAAATGCATGAATCAGGTGCCATGATTAACTTTGAATCAGTACAAACAACTGCAACATGTTTGACAGTGGAACACCAAGTGGAGCACAAAATGTGTAAGAATGTTCCTTTTTTTTTTTTTTTTTTCTCTTCTCACATTTTGCACTTCTCCTTGTGAGCTGAGCCACAATCTGTTTCCCTGCAGGCGAATCAAAAGTGGAAAGAGATTATCGAACCAGCATGGTGTGATCTCTACACACCCAGATTTGATGGAACTTGATCTATCGGGCTAATACGCCTTTGTTGTTCTGCAAGAGAGGGAGCTGTATGACATCATATAACACACACTTGCACACACACAAACATATTGCTCTTGTCACTTGCAACTTTTGTAACTCCAGTTGTTTGGGGTGTGTTATTTTTAGTGTTTAAAATGATCTCTGCACATTTTTAGAGAAGCCCTTAAAATGCTGTCCAGGATTTATAAATATGCATGGATTTTAAGCCAGGAAAGCTCCATATATGTCTCTATATGTAAGAACACACTATAGATTATTTATCTATGTAGTGTGTGTCTTAAGAACTGCACGTGGTTCTTTAATTTTCCCTCCTTTTGAGGATTAAGTGGTTGAAGACTGGCACATCAGAGAGCTTTTGGGGTCGTCCCTATGTTGAGAAAAAGCTGTTTGCTGAAGGTGTGAAGAATGGATCAATATTTTTGAACAAAACCATGGAGATATTGACAAAATAATACTGACTAAAATTTACTTCTTTTTATTGGTGGTATTAATAATTATAAAGGCATTTACTAAATTCTAGTGGACATTAGAGTGAACAAAAACATCAGCTTTATTTTCTCATAGCTGTAAACAGTGATCAGATTATAACAGTCTTTCTTCATTGCTACTTTTCACCTGATTTTCAAAAGTTAATGTCTCTCTGCCAGTAGTTTTTTTTTTTTTAGGTTAGGATTTTGCATGAGGTACAGTATGATACTAGGGTTGTCCTTAAAGGACTTTCAGATATAAGCATGCAGGTTGAGGGTTTGGACAGGTTTACCTTTTGATGTGTAGCTCCATTCATCTCAGTTGAAGCAGTAGCAACTGCTAATGCAGACAACAGAGCCTGGGATGCTTGTTATTGGTTATCCGTGCAGCATTCTAGGGTTGTAACTAATGATGATTTTCATAATCGATTAATCTGTCACTTTTTCGAGTACTTGTTCGGTCCACAAAATATCAGAAAATGTTGAACACTGTTTCCAAAACATTGAAATGTAGCTGAAAACTGAGCGAGCTTGTTTTATTTATTAAAAACGCACTGAAACCAATGAAATAGATTATCAAAATAGTTGAAGATTAATTTTTTAATCTTTGCAGCCCTACTGCATTGACAACTGGTGGTTGTGGCTGGTGCCGTTTGTTTTATTCAGCTAAAGTTCTTTGTTTTTGACATTCAGTCAGCTAGTGTTTTGATCAGAGCAGATTGTATGTATTTATTCTTAGAAATTAGTAACAGAGAGAACAGTGCATATCAAGTGTGTTTAGTTTGTATTACAAAGTTTTTCAGGGCTGCAGCTTGTAATTGATAATCAATTACTAAATTAATCATTAACTATTCTGAGTGATTAATCAGTTTGAGGTTTTAATAATTTAAACAAGTCATCTGATTTTTCAACTTCATAAATGTGCAGTCTTTCGGGCCTCTTTGCTCCATATAACAAATAAATCATTAAAACTGAATAATTTTGGTTTTTGGACAAAATGGGACATTTGAGAACATCAACATTTATCTTTAAAAAAACCCTTTGCTGAAATTATCCCATATTTGAAACTAGAAAAGTCTTTTGTGACACTGAAAAGTCCTCTATAGTAAAAATAAAAATATGTTTATAATCAAAGAGAGTGGCTGCAACACTGGCTCCAACATGGGATTATTCACTTGAGTAAGAAGCTGAATTTAACAACATGAAATCTGTAGCTCACCACCTCAGGGAGCAATCAAACTCTATTTGCAATACATCTTCATGGAAAGGGGAAAATCAGGTAATGCAACCTGTCAGAAAAAGTGACGGGTCAACAGTTTGCATTTGGTAATTTATCAGATTTATTAAAGCTGACACTTTTCATCTGCAGAAAAATTGTACCAGTAAGGGGAAAAACAGCTGTGCTATTTCCATGCACATAAGGGCCTCATGTCTCATGATGCAGGGAAATAATTTTTTGGCCGACAGTGTGTTTGTATAGAATAGGGACACACTGGACACATTATTGAAATCCATGTTTATTAAATCAGAAATGTATGAATAGCAGAGAAATAGAATTGTTTTCTTCTTTCCCTTTACAAATGTATGCAGAAATATTACAGTAAAATACAATAACTGGCTAAACTGCAGGGATATTTTCCTTAATTGTTCGTTAACTGTGTGAGACACTGCGTGATTAATATGATTAAAGAACATGTTATGGTTAGCCCTTAATCACAATTACCGTGTTAACTCTGACAGCCCTGCTGGTAATCTCTTAATATTTCACATCAGTCTTCATACAGGAAAAGCTCTTCCCTATGTAATATACAATATTTTACACTAATGGTGTCTGATTACTAAAAGAAAGGAAAAATATAAATGAGAAAGCAACTTATGCTTCGTTCATATGGAAATGAGAATAAATCTTTATATCTTTTTACCTTATTCAAATAGATCTTTGGAAATGTTTACCTCTGCCCATACTGTAGGAGCTGCAGAGGCTAACAATGTAGCGAGCAATCATTAAAACAATCTTCTACAATAAATGAGAAGGCAGATCACAATAGCAGTTAATTTCTGTGGTCGGTGGAGTGTGGGCTGTGCTCGATGGGCACATCCGCGAGATACGTAGCCTAATGCCATACTGGTGTGGCGACGGCGAATGCAACACAATAGACAAGAAAACTCTTTTCTTCCCGCTCCCAACATGAAGCCAAGCTTTGAATGAAAATAGATGTGGGCATTTGCCCCGACATCCACGGGATATTTACACCAATTCCATGGGAATGAAATTTTTCTCTCACTCAGTCTGTCTGTTGTGGTTGGAGCCGGTCTAGCTCCGCCCTGGACCGAACTGTACCATTTTACTCTAGTATCCCAAGGGAAGGGTGCTGAAAATGGAACGGTTGGGGCCCGTTTATTTTGATACTATTTCCTAATAGAAACGCAAAACAATGCTTACTGTACCAAACTGAACCATTCCACTCGGTGGAACACGGCTTAATAGTCTGATCTAAAACATACCCACTTGTCCACACAGTAGACGATGAAGGCGGTGACAATGTGACAAACAAGTCTGCACTGCAGAAAGGGTTTATTTGTCTTTGACCTGACTAAATAAGTGATCAGAGAAGTGTCAGTCTGGCCCAGGAATATAAACTAAATCATGTTTTGTGAAATGATCAGCATCAAACTTGTGCGTATTTCTGCTCATTTACACAGATGTCACCAAAGATGACCTTATTTGCATAAGCAGTGTGAGAAGTAATTTATCAGACACAAAACAGCCCATACAACTATCCTGACAGGCTTCGGGTCGCTCAGACTTTATTTATGTCTGTGTTTGTCTTTGTTTTCATTTCCCTTAGGGTTCAGCATTCATGGCATAGACGTTAACTGTCATGCCTTAGCTTGTACATTATAATCAGAAACTGAGATTTTGAAGGAGCTCACCACATTTTTTTTCAGCTTTTTTTTCCCCCCTCGTCTCAAATAATTCAGGAAATAGTTTTCCTAATTTGACGCTTTGATGGTGACAGTCATTGTCACAAGGCATTAGCTTTTCTGGTTGTCCGTCTCTCTCTTCCAATCTTCTGAATTTTGTTATAAATTATTTTCAGATTTTTGTACATTATATTTCAAACATGATATGTTTTGATAAATGGCAGCTAATGCAGTTAAAACTTAATAACAACAAAAAAAATTAATAAATGAGCATCTTGAGGCTATTTGGTACAAATGTTCAGTTCAATGTTATATCTGTTTATTTTCTTGGCTTTTGGATTCTTGATTACTATTGATTATACCACATTGTATTAGGTCAAAAAAAGCAGATGTGAGGCATTAAGTCTATAGCTGTATTTCTACTACTTGCTTTAAAATGTTAATTTTAGGTTAGTTGATAATCAAACTGATCTTGTCTCTTTCATAAAAATGAAAACATGCTGACAAGTGCCAACATCAGCAGATGATGTTTGAAAACCTTTGACAGACTTTCTTGGTTTACATTCAAGTTTGTCTGATGATATCAGTAGCTAATGCTTTTCTTTGGTGCTGATACCGAGTACTCCCCCTCACCAAAGTCCACAGAGAAACACAGCCATTTTACATCACAACACACAGACGCTGTTAATCTACTCCTGCCTGCATCAGTAAATTCAAGTGTGTGATTGTGACTTAGGTGTTTGAATTTACCCCTGTGACACAAACTGGTTTACAGTCTTCATTGCAAGGCAGAATAAGGCTGGCTAATGATAAGGAAAGTTGGCAAACATTTTTTTAAGATATAGACTACAGCCAATGTATTAGGTAATTAAGTAAACCTTTTGGTAAGTAGCTGAAATCAGTTTTTCCTTCTGATTGTCCCAGGATGGTTCAAGGAAACACCAGCACATTTGGCAAAATAAGTGTCTATAATGTGTCAGTACCTTATACAGGAACACTTCAAAACAAGAACTACCCCTTAAATACATGTTAGGCTAACCCAATTTTGGCTTATACTGTATACAGACCTGTATATTAGCATTTGTAGCAACAATTTATCATACCTGTATATTCTGCATTTATGTACCTAGATTGTAACTTTCATATAATATGCTTGGGCAATATAATACATATGATTGTATTAAATCTGAATTTATATTTATGCAGTTCAGCTCAGTGACTTCTCTCAGACTGCACTGCATGTGTGGAATGTTCTTGACACATTCATACAACATGAGAGGCCGTTTCAATTTTCTTTGACCCCTTCACCACATCATGCATCATGTGTACGCATTTGTGCGAGGGCCACACCTTTATATGTGTGCACACCTGCTTGAGTGGCAAGCAAGGGGCAAAAGGCAATCGTCGAGGCTTCAGCTAGATGGAATTGCTGGTTGTATATCTTTGACGCTGGACATATTTGCGCCCAGAGAGGCTCGCCTTTCTGCCTGTTCATCACAGCTACTGTCAGGTAGTGAAGTGTGTGTGTAGGATCTGCTGGTGCTCTGTGATGTGACCCAGTGTTTGTGTGTCCTCTACATGTAATTATTAGGCTTCAGTAATAAATAAATGAATACAATCATACATTGATGCTTTGTGCAGCGGAGCAGCTAAACTCACTGAAGGCTATTGTGTAATAGCTTGCTTGGTTTTCCTATGTCGGTCTTTTACAGTGTCAGCCTAGAAAAAAAAAATCCCTAAAACTCAGCAAGACTGATGCACACTCTGCAATAAACATAGCATGACTAATCCCTGCTCACAGATGACAAGGCCAAGTCGTCTCGCACACAAAAACTTCAAAGCAAGCCATTTTGCCACAAGTCGGACTTGAGTGATGGAGCTACATTGCTCTCAGTGGCATGTAGGGTTAACTAAGCAAGCAATTTCAGCAGAGCAGTATTTGCTAAAAAGCTTGATGGGGCCAGCTAAGCCCTTGTGATTGGCCTTTGTGTGTGAAAGTGACTACTTACGATAAGTGCTGTGCAGCCCCTCCTGACTGTGTTTAGAGGCATAAGCATTTTCCTCTGAACTTTTTATTTATTTTTTTGCTTGTGTGTGTATCCATCTGTCCTTGAGAATGTATTGGCGTGTGTATATACAGTATGTGCTCACAGATGCATTTGTGGTTGTTTCACTGTGTGTGAGCAGCAGGTGTGTGTGAGAACTCATGGTCCATTTGTTATGAGCTTCAACTGTAAATGTCTTGGCTTTAAGCATACAACATTTAAACATTGCACACAAAATGAAACTGCTTTTATAACCACAAGCCCAGCAGAACTTTCTTTTCAGATAGCTATAGGCTTGCTTTTGTGGTGCAGACAATACAGTATGTTGCACTCGTGTTTCACCACATTCAGACTTCTTCTGTATGCTGGGCACCAGAAACAATGCATTTTCATTTTCTTTAACAAAATATTTTGCTATTTAGTTCAAATTTGTGATACAGTTTAATGAAATCTAGGTTATTGGAAATAAAGAAAGAACATAGATTCCGACCATTAAAATTGTACTTTGATGTTAGAATGTTTTTTGATAAATAAGTCAATAACTGGATGTCCATCTTCTCTCCCACAACATCCACATTAATGTTGTTGTGTTGCACTGTTGTGCTGTGTATATGGAACATTTTCAAATTCATCTCACTGGCCTTTTATATTGAATTAATTCTTCAGATTTTGATGGACCATAGTCCTTTTGTGAATGTTTGTGATGTCAGTCTTCCTCCTGTTATAATTAATGTCGACCAGGTTTGCACAGCCTCACTTGACCTATGTGGTTACTGAACAGTGCTCATAGAGAACCAAAGGGGGAATATAATTTCCTCCTGATTCACATATTTGAGTGCATTTATTGGGGCCAGGGAGCAGACTGACAACAGACAATAATAATGGGTGGCCCATTATTATTTTAAATGAATCCCATAACACAGATAAATCAAGGTCATATTTATTCACAAGTGGCTCATTTTTATTTTCAATAAATCCACAATCTCCTAGAATAAATCCCGATAGTCAAGATGACCTGCTGAAATTCTAAACCATTATCAGAATTTGAGACAAAGCTTGATTTAAATGACTTTGGAATGTAGTATGGTTGTTGGTGCAATGGGCTAGTCTGTGTATTTCACAAACTGCTGATCAACTGGGATATTTTTTTATACAAAACCATCTCTCGGGTGTACAGAAAATGGTCCAAATATCCAGTTCCTGTGTGTACCAAACACACAGGCTACAGCAGAAGATGACACCGAGTGATACTTTACCATGTGTCTTGTATACCTAATAAAGTGGCCAGGTGAGCCCTCAGCCCTCTGCTGCCTCCCATCTTACTTAATTACTGCCTTTTATATATTGCAACATGAGGTGCTGTTTCTCTGTACACAGGCTTTTTTTAATTTATGTAGCAGGATAATTTATTCTTTTTCCTGTCATGGAGGACACACTCTGTCTCTGTCTGGCCTCTGTCCTTAACAATTTCCATCTTCAGTGACCCTGCCAGGACACTGACTGAGGTCCCACTCTACCCATCAGTGGAAGCACCCTCCACCCACCTCATCAGCTCAGGCTCTCTTTTGTTATCATACATCAAATACAGTATTCCTTTGGGTGTGTTTGTTTGTACCTGGTATTCCTTATGTTGTGGGGAATGTGACACATTATGAGGACCTGTCATCCTTATAGGGAACAAAAATCAAGTCCACATAACATAAATGACTAAATTTTAAGACGAAGGCATGTTTTAAAGTTATGCTGAGGTTAAAGTTAGGTTTGGGTTAGGGCTTTGGTAATTATGGTTAGGGTGAGAGTAAGTCTCCAGCAAATGAATACAAGTCGATGCTATGTCCTCTGAAGTCATGGGAAACCTGTATGTGTGTGCATAGGATGCCTTTACCATCAGAGAAGGGCGAGTTCTTCAGCAGATGGGGGTCAGTGCTATAATCTGACAGGGTTATAGCACACATACACAGGGTTATAGCCACATACAAAAGCCACATTTTTGTATGTGGCTGTATGTACTTGTATTTGTTAGGGTTTACCGTAGGGTTAGGCATTAACTGGTTGTGGTTAAAGTTTTGGGATGAGGATCTGTTTAGGCTGTCCAAATAATGTGACTCTGTGTGTGTCCTAAAAGACAGGAGAAATGAATTTTGTCCCGTCTCTGCATGACTGTTGTATACACAAACACCCGCTCAGTCACGTCTAACAGTACTGTGTAATTGTCTTATTTCAGATGGAGTAGCATGAAAATAGTGATAAATTATTTATGTTCACAAAAATCTAGAGGCATAATAACAACAAAATCACCTCAAGTCACACATTGTAGTTATAAACATAAATATTTCACACATCTTTGATCAAACATTAGACAATATATCTTATATCTTAAAGTGTTTTTGTCCAAACCATGAACAATATTTTTATATACTTTTAAACTCTCAGTTTAAACAAATGTCCAAATTATGCATGGCAGCTTTAAGTCAGGTTTGGAGGTGTATTATCCTGCTCAAATCTTTTTGCAATGCCACATGTGGACTTCATTCCTCCTCAACAGGAAGTCCGCCAGCTTCCGCCCTCAGCAGTCTATATAAAATCTATACTATAATTGCCTATAATATAACCTGGGTAGAATCCTCTGTGTGTGTCCTAAAAGGATAACTCTGTGTGTGTGTGTGTGTGTGCGCATATGTATTAGCCTTTTTTAGATATCATTAAACATTAATACTGTCAGGGGACTGGAACACAGTGGGGGCCCTCCCATTGACTTTCATAGCTAATCAAGTTTCACCTCTGGGGACCCCAAACCCACTGCAGTGCTAAAGCGAAGGAAAGATCAGATTGCCAGCCACCTCGCTTCTAAGGATAAGATTAGTGTGTGTGTCTGTGTGTCTGTTAATTTTAGATTATGTGAGGCCATCTCTCTCTCTCTCTCTCTCTCTCTCTCTCTCTCTCTCTCTCTCTTTTTCTCCCTTTTTGTCATTTGCTCATTGAGTATTATATATGCAAAATATAGCTGCTCTAAAACTATTATGTGGTCCCTGTGGGAGCTCGCATATATTAACCCAACATTTAGACCTAAGAAGCTCTCAAATATTTTTCCACAGAGTGACATTATTGTGTCTTTTTTCCACTGTCGTTCTTTAAAGTACCAGAGACATTTTCATTCTTGTATTGTATTCAGTTCTGCTTGTATCACTTGTTTTGTTTTGCGAATATGTCTGTTGTGTGGATTGGTGAAAAGCTTTTAGTCATTTAAATGCACATTTTAATGTATTTCATTTGTGCTGACACAAAAGATTTTTTGTTAGCTATAATTGCATAAAACTTACAAAACAAAATGAAATGTCAATAAAATAGTGGAATACTACAAATCTCTTCATATGAAAAAAAAAATATATATATATATAAAATACAGACACTAATGCACATTTATTCTTCTACGCTGTGAACATACTTTGTGTGACTAATTCTGAACAGTATTATTTTATGTCAAATAATACAAATAACAACACAAGCTCATTAAATGAAATCGGTCTCCAAGTGAATAGTGTTTGTCACATGAAGCACCAACAGAGGGCAGTCACTCCCTTCTAAAGAAAGGAGGCTTACACCCTGACAGAAATTCAAGCATGTGTATGTTTGGCTGTGTGTGTGTACTTTTATTTGTTACCTCTTTTAGGCTCTTTTGTTGCATTAAAATTACCTTGTTGGGACAAGTCGTCCTCATGGAGACCAAACCTGTTCCTAATGAGGCAAAATCTCACTTCAAGATTTGAATTTATGGTTATGTTAAGGTTATTATTGGATGTCAACTGCTTTTAGTTAAGTTTGGGTTAAAGGTTTTGTTTAGACTGTCCAAATAAATGGAAGTAGTAGCAGTGTCCTATTAAGAATAACTGTATACACATGTGTGTGTTCTGTTTTGTGTTTTATTGTACACTTACATGTTGCTGGAAATTAATAAGCCATTGAGCACAGTTTAAGTTGCAATCAAAGCATAATTAATAAGTTCTTGTCTTTCACAGGAATACCCCTCCCCCTGGTGTGCTGACTCTGAAATCATCTTCACTGAGTAAGAAACAATGAGCCATTTATTGATTTTTGGTCTGATTCATAGGATTAATTGTGACAGTAGATGTTGCATGGTGTACCTTTTAAACGTTCAATATTGCCTTTAAATCAACATTTCCCTTTCTCTTGACAGATCCACTAAATAGCAGCTCCACAATCGATTTGATCTAAACACTTCTGCTGGCGAGGCGCAGTAAAGTAAGTAGACATATTGAATTTAATTCACCTAAACACATTCAGTAACTGGTTCAGTTCTGATTGCAGTATTGTTTAAATCCTGCTCCAATGACAGTTTCTGACCATCAACACCTGCTCCAGCTGGGCGAGTTTGATAGCCCTGCACTTTTCCTGGCCTCTTCTGCCAATGTCCTGTGCTTAAAATGAACAACGTTGCTTCTGGCAATGACAGTAATATTAATGTGTTCATGGAGGATACAAAGCATGACAACTCACTTGAGTCTGCTTTTGTCTGTTACCAGCAGTCACACTAAAACAGTCAGACTTGCCTTTTTTAAAAAACTGTAGTGCATAAGGTATTCAGATGACTAACTTTTAAAGATAAACAAATGTCAGTTACATCAAAACAGTTGTTAAATGATCAGCTCTGCATGGCTCTTTGTGTTTCTCACTGTAGCACTGATTAGATCTCACGTCGCCTGGTGACATTCCTGCACTCCACACAGGAAGTGCAGTCACACATTGCAGTTATAAACATAAATATTTCACACATCTTTGATCAAACATTAGACAATATATCTTATATCTTAAAGTGTTTTTGTCCAAACCATGAACAATATTTTTATATACTTTTAAACTCTCAGTTTAAACAAATGTCCAAATTATGCATGGCAGCTTTAAGTCAGGTTTGGAGGTGTATTATCCTGCTCAAATCTTTTTGCAATGCCACATGTGGACTTCATTCCTCCTCAACAGGAAGTCCGCCAGCTTCCACCCTCAGCAGTCTATATAAAATCTATACTATAATTGCCTATAATATAACCTGGGTAGAATCCAATACGTTCCTCTACTATGTATCATGATTAGTTTTAATTTTTAGTTTTTATTAGTCACTTTTTTTGGTTGTCACAGATGCAGGGGTCTCTGAATTATATTTAGCATATTATCTATAATATTGAAGTTATATATGTTTCAGCCACAGAATTCTACAAACTGATTATAATTAATGTGTGTAGTCAGGAGTGTTTGAAATCGTTATGAATTAGGTGGGTTACAAACACAGTGCAGTATAATTGTGTCAAGTGGTGAATATGAATACAAAACATGCTGTGCTGAAAGCATCTGTCTTTTGCTAGTGGAGTGGGATGTTTTCTTTATTTTCCAATGAAGAAGCATCTGCCTACATGGTTATACTGTGAGCATGTGTAACTCTTACTGATGATGACAGCAACTACTAGCACATACTGTTTTTATTGATTTATATGTTATTTATACTGCTCTTTATTCTTTTGTACCAATTTGCTTATATTATTTAGACACCTATTAATTATTTTTATAGTAATCTCTGCTTTCGTTTATTCCACCTGTATGTTGTCCTTCATTAAATCAATTACAATGAAAGCCATTCATTTTGCTGAAATCTTTGACACTTAAGAGCCAACCCTTTTCAAACCCTCTGTCAGCAGCTGTCAGTAGTAAAAACAGCTTTGGCTTTATGTGTGTCAAGCACCAAACAGCTGTCAAACAAAGTTAGTGAGTTATAAATCAAAAAGTGATCCTTTCAAATATCACTCTATTTTTGACAGATTAGTCAGATGTCAGAAAGTACAACTCTTAATGATTACTCTTTGTCTGATGTGTCTGGTTTATGACAGAGGTGTGTTGGTTGTGAGTCAGTGAGTGGACAACCAGAATATTATTATTATTAATAACAATAAATAATGACGATGATGATGATAATACCCCCACCAAGAAGGTTATGTTTTCACCTGTGTTTGTTTGTCTGTTAGCAAAATAACTCTGATTTTAATGAAATATTCAGGAAAGGTGTGTAATGGAACAAGGAAACAGATTTAGATTTTGGTGGTGATCCGGATTGGTGTCTGGATCCAGGAATTTTTTTCAAGGGCTCTTTATCATTGGTCGGCGCTCTCAGAGTGCTTCTAGTTTAACCATGTTATCCACTAGGTTACTGTGATTCAGCCAACAACTTAATTTGAAAAGACCTGCTCGCACTAATGCTGTGGGTTACTACATTTTGCATAATTTTATGGTTTGACCCTGTGATCTGTTTAGGTGCATCAGCCAAACATCCGACCCCTGTTCTGCTGGAGGACTGCCAGCCACAGGTCACATGACCTGGAAGAAAAAAGTTAGGATACTTTTGGGATCCCTCTTTGGTCAGTCCAACTTTCCGATTGTTATTACCTCATGTAACATGATTAATGAGTTGCTCTATTTTTTTCCCTGTTGTGGGACAAATAAAGGATAATCTTAAATTGTCCAGATTAAAGCTGGTAGTAGTTGGTTTCAAAATGTATGGATCCAGCATAGAAACATGGGCAATAGAAAAAGAAAAACAGATTTCAGTTTAAAGAACATTGCTCATACCAATTCTATGAAATTGAGCATGATGCACAATATTAATGATATATCCTTTATGCCAAAAAGGTTACACATTACTGTTAAGAGCAACAAAATACAGGAAGCATTTATGCAGTAGTAATATAACATTTTTCAGAAAGCTTCTATAAGTATGTACTGTATGTGCCAAATATGTAGTATGACCTGCCCTTACATTTGAACAAATGCATGACCTCGGCTCTCTTAAAACCTGGAGTGGAATCCTAATTAATATTAGTAGTAAAAACTGTGTTTGTCTGATATGAATAACGGTATACAGTATTACACCAGGTTTATTCAAGACATGCTTGAGCATTACATATAGTGCTGCCCTGCTACTAACAATTATTTTGTAATTGAGTGATAATCTGTTGATTATTTTGTTTGGTCCATAAAATCACAGAAAATATTAAAAAAAAAGTTCATTACTCTTTCCCAAACCTCAAATATATGTTCTTCTCAAATGTTCTGAAACCAAAACTATTCAGTTTTAATGAAGAAACCAGGAAATATACACATTTATGAAGCTTAAAGCACTTTTAATTATTGCTAAATAAACACATTAATTGATTAAAAATAGTTGGTGATTCATTTCTTAATTATTTCAGAATTAATTAATCTATTAATTGTTGCAGCCCTATTTAACATTTACATGTTGTATGAGTTTAAGTGATTGAAAGTTTGCTAACATGACGTCAGTCAGAATTTGATCGATATAAAAACAGCAAAACTGCCGAAAAGCTTTTGCACTGTACTATCTGTCCAGAGCCTCAAGAATATTTGGCTCCCTCAAGTGGTCGAGGGGGAGGATGTGGGGTTAGTGTTTGGTGGAGGTGGAAAATTTCAAGGAAGAATTTCTTGTTCTCTCTCATAATATTTGCTCTTTCACTGGACTTTAGCATGGACTGGCAGTCTACCTGAAGGAAATTCCAAAGGCTGATGAACTGACCTGCGTGTGTGAGACCTGTGTATGTGTGGTGTCCTATGCCCTGGACGCACGACCTCCAGCACAAACCTGGTGAGTCACAACACTCATTTGACAGGATTCATTCCTTTATGTTGCTTAGATGTTTTGATAATGTTTGGTAAAGACTGTGACACTGGCAGTGACCAGACCTGGTGCTATGGGCAGGCCTTAAAAGGCCAGGTGACCAGTTTCTGTGCCCCATCAGGTGGTTTGTATGAGACATTACTTTTATCTGAATACTTTGTCCACATCTGTATAATGTACAAGTCAGATTACAGCAGAGCCCATACATAATGTTTTCCTTTGACTAACCTAAAGTAGCATCATTTGTCTTTTGAGGTTTGTTCAGGTTTTCAATCCCCTGTTAATTGATCATTTCAGACAAAAAGCAATACAGTCATCAAGACAGTTAGTGGGAGGAAAGGAAATAAAATTTTCTTTTATGCATTTATGCATCCATTTATACACATATCCATATGCATATATGAATATGTGTTTTGACGATTAATACTTATGGCACGGTAAAGCTTTATAGATTGAACCCAAGGGGAAAAAAGCGGGCTTCTCTATGCAGCACTGCTTTGGACTGATACGACTCAGTCAGCAGAAACTAGATTCCTTTCGCAATCCTATCGGCAAACCACACTGAGCCTCAACCACCTCTGGTCCTAATATTGAGTCTGTAGCATATGGCATGCAGGCAAATCAACCGGACCCAGAAACATTCAATATTTTATTCACACTTGCACTCAGAGTTAAGAAAACTCATTCACTTCACCTGATGGCAAAGCACAGGTTGTTCAACGGTCATTCAAACTTTTTTTGTCACATTGCATAGGGACAAATAGTCAGTTACTATATTACTATATTACTATACTAAGAACACCTTTGTCTTTACAGGCATCTTGCTACTGCCTTGTCTTGTCAGTGATCAGCAAGAACTACTAGTGATATGAAAGATGTCTGTTGCCTCTTTGATACAGTAACATGTCTGCAGAATTGTGAATCCTTGCATGCAGAAGGGAGGATATGTGTGTTCAGAAGCCGAATGAATTGTATGCTTGTGTATTTATGAATTATACCTCAAACTCTATCCAGTTACACAAAATAAATTCTTTGCAATAGTGCCAAGTTGTGATATTTGGGTTTAATTTACACATTTTTATTTTTAAGATGGCTTTACCTGGAGAACTGTGGAGTCAATTTTGGAATTGACAGACTCAAGTTGGGTAATAGGTACTTGATTAGGACATGACTTAAACTTCAGGTTTAGGAGATCGGACTGAACCACTACATCAGTTTACTAAGATGATTTCTTAGTAATCAGTCCATCAAACTAATAAGTGCAGGACAATATGTCAAACTAAAACATGGTATGTGCTGAGTCTTCCGACATGCTTATATAAAGTTCTTACCCACACTTATTCCAAGGTGGGCCCCTTGCTTATTCTCAGCAATTTCACCCCTTCACTTTGATATACTGCTTTTGCTGATGACATGATTTAATTGTCGAGTACAACTGCCCTGGTCACCCCATAGTTGACCTGCTGGTAAATATAACGAACAGGAGCAGAGAGTTAATATGAATATTACTGATGAGGGTTTCTTCATCCTCTACCTCACCTACAGTCGGTGTTCAACTTCACCATTTATCACTATAATAAGAGCTGTTTCTGTATTGTGAGGTCAGAATCCTGTCTGAAATTTATCAAAAAGTCAATTGGAGTTTAAGTTTTCTTTTTTCTTTTTTTTCTTTTTTGAAATTGAAGAAATTGAGAAGAAGATGAATTGTACACATTGCAATGTATACAACCACAGAAGCAGAGGCAGAATAAACAAAGCCAGGGAAATTCATAAATATCATAGAAAATTCAAAAACAGACGAAACAATAATGTTGCCAACTCAGTGATTTTGTCGCTATATGTAGTAACCGTTCAGACCCTTGGTGACTTTTTCTAAAAAGTGACTAGCAACAAATGTAGCAACTTTATGGCATAACCCTATCTACTTTCGTAGGAAGAAATCATTTCTGTTGCATGAGTGAGCTTCATCCAGCTCTATTTACTGCGGGCGGAGGGTCAGTCTGACTGTAGACACAGAGAGGGAGAGAAAGAAACACTGTGACTACACACAGAAAAGAACGAGTGCAGCTGACCATGTGTGGAACAATCACTGATCTGTGTTATTCATTGAAGTAAAAATATTGTCTGTGAAAGTAGTTGTCTCCTTATACTTTCACTCCTGTTCTGAACTTGCTGTGGACAGGACATGATCTGGTGATATCAAGCATCTTTTCAGGCTGGCTTTAGTTATCTTTTCATTGTATTTGGCAACACTGCCACAAATCTCCAAACACAAAAGTTTGATGATGAGGTGGGACTATGACATTGTTTTCCCAAAGTGGTGTAGTTATTGTCTACACAGAAATGTAAGGATTCACCTACATTGTGGACAGGCCCTTAATTAGTTACTAGTGGTTTTTTGCATTACTGCCTTCCTCTGAATTTTATCATGCATTCCATTTTCTCCTTCCTGTCCGTCATCTCTTTCTTTTTCCTTCTCCTCTTATGCACCACAGCAGTTGGCATCAACTTTAGCTTTCTTCTGTTCACTCCTTTCCATCTTCTCTCATTCTTAGTCTTCTTCCTCTCCACCAAGCTTTATGTTACCATGATATCAGAACATTACTACCAGCCCTGCTGTGACCCCTCTCCTCCACCAGTCTGTCAAATACTAATGTTTGATCTTTGCAGTAAGAAAGGTTGGGAGCCTCTGGTTTACTAGCTGTAGTGTGCATTTGGTTTGATGTTTAGCACATGTTGTCATACTGTACTGTACATCAGAGAAATATGTCATACCCAACTAGATGAGTGAAACATCAATGAACATCGATTCAAGTTGATAACACTACAGTTTTCTAGTTAATTTGATTTTTGTCTTGAGATATATCATTATATTAATCACCAACTGTGACCCCATGCGGATCAGGCAGCATTTTTCACCAATGTTTCCTGATGGGGACATGTGCTGTCTGTACTAGGTTTCAGAGTGAGCTTTTTTACTCTGAGAATATTGGCCCCAAAGTATTACAGTTGTTTTGTCTGTTACAATGGGGCATACAACTCTCGTATCACTAACCCAAATCAATTACAGACAACCATTAAAACAAGCAGAACTATTGGATTTATTTACATGAAATGAAAATACAGATAGAAATTGCAGATTATGGCAACATCAACAATTATACATTTGTAAAACAGATACATTTGAAAAGACTTTTCTCTCTGCTTTAGTTTGAAAAAATACCTTTAGTATGGAATGTCAATCTCTGCACCTCACTACAATAATCTCCTTTAACATATATATTGGTGCACATAAAAACAGCCAAAAATGTAACTAGACTAGTACTTCTTTGAATTTTGATAGAGGTCAGCAAACAAGCTTATAGGCACACTACCGCCACCTATGTGATTAAGTTTAGTAAGCAAATTAAGTACCTACCAGAGATTTTTTGCTGCACCAGATTTTGGGGAAAAACTGGGGAACTGCGAAAACTGGGGAAAACAGACTTTGCTTCATTCTTGATAGTGATATACAATGTATCACAACTGGATACACTGCCTACAAGCCTTAATTACAAAAGAAGTGGATAAAATGCATAAACACTATTTGCATGCAGGGTCTCCATTAGTACAGTATAATTATAGCACAACACATATCTTTGGCTTACAGGCAGCGTTGGGTGCTGGCACTATCACAATTGATCAGACACTAACAAAGCAAACACAAGATAAGGCTCAGGTTTTTATGTGTCAGTATTGACCTATAAAGTAATTGAAAATGTGTTATCAGACAATCCAAAAATAAATAAATAAAAAGCTAAGTCTGCGTCTGAATCCTGAGGCCAAGACATGAAATTATTTAATTTCAGATTTGATTAGTCCTTCTCCTTTCTGCCTTCTCTGCCTGTAGCAACACAGTGCTGTCAAAACACAACTATATGGTAATTTATGTATTTCCACTGACCAGACCAGGCTTCATGAATGCTGTTTACGGCATAAGTTTAATCAATAGCTTGTTCAACATTTCTGAGAAAACCAAGTAGTTGTGGTATTGGTGGTGTGTAAATGAAGCCCAAGGCAAAACAAATAAAAAACTTACATTGGATAATATCAGTGGTAATGTTTGTAATATTGGTGTTTTCATTATAACTAGGGTTGCAACTAACGATTATTTTCATAATCAGTTAACCTGTTGATTATTTTCTTCATTAATCGAGTACTTGCTTGGTCTGTAAAATGTTGACCAAACCTGGAAATAATGATGCTCTCAAATGTCTTGTTTTGTCCACATGCCAAAATTATTCACTGTTAATTATTTATCTGTTCTATAGAGCAAAGAAACCAGAAAATACTCACATTTAAGAAGATGAAAAATCTGAAGGCTTGTTTTAATTATTGAAAAAACACTCAAATTGATCAATCGATTGTCCAAATAGTTGCCGATTGATTTAGTAATCAAATAATTGATTAATCAAATAATCATTGCATCCTAATTATAACAGGAGATAATAGTATTAGTACTTGACATCTAACAGTGTCGAATGGCGTTGCTAAATTGTCACTCCAAATGTCAAGAATCCCAATTTAGTTGTTTACCATCTCCAACACCCCCTCCCCCTGTAGACCCTAAGGGCCATACTCATGTGGGGCACCCATCATATCTTCTGCCCATGTAGAGGAGCACACTTTGCCAAGCAGTGGTCAAAACATGATGAAGCGAACCAGCTACAGTCTTCATCCGAGCTCGCAAGTATTTCTCGAGTGCGTCCAGATGTGACGTCATGAGACATGATGTATTGCCTTTGTGACCCTCGCCATGTCTTGGCCAACAGCTTGCCAGCTTTGCATCTCGTCTCATCTACAAGGGGATGTAGTGTAGGGGAATATTTCATTTCCATTTTTCTAACCTTGGTCAGCAGCTGTAGTGGTGGTCAACTGTTGGGACCTGTGTGAAAGGTAAATGCTTCCTTGTAATATGTAGATGATGCCCAAAATTGGCTTTGATTTCTGTGATCAACATATTGATTAGAAAAAAATATTATGGTAGATCTCGTCTGTTATTTCTTCATACATCCAGTAAGACATCTCAAGGGGAAAGAAGTTATTTTGATATTTTGGATGTCTTATCTTGTTGATTTCTGATTTATTTATTGTAAAAATGTGGCTTTGTGATAGGACAGGTTTTGTTGTTGCTGTGCTGTTTATTGGCTGTGCCTTGTTTATTCTTTTGCTCAGCTATTGTATTACTGTAAAATCATTTCAGTCAAAATATCTAAAAAACATGTATGTTGAATTTGAATTTTCAGGTTTTGTGCTGCAGTATGGCCCATTTATTTTTAAATGATAATGTTCTTGTGGAGGTGACCACATGATTCATATTTATTTAGATGTGGACAAGACAGTTTACTCCTAGTTTTGTCTACATAGATAGCTAATGAGGTGGGAGGATAGTTAATTCACCATAAATGTAATGGAAACTGGCATCATCTTTTCATAGTAACTGTAACTGGATAAGTATCAGAGCTAGTATGACTTAGGAGGTGCCCTCTCCCATACACTGGTTCTTGCAGCTTTTCTTCTTAGGGGCACTACAATGACATCCTTTCCTTTGGACAACCTAAACAAAGCATCGTCCCTAACCTTAACCACAATAAGTCACTGCCTAAGCCTGAACTTAACCTAATCACAATTCTAATCTTAACCCTAAACTTAACCAGTTGCTCAGAAATCAGTTTCTACCCTATGAAAATGTTTTGTTTTCCATGAGGATTACTAGTCCTGACAAATTCAGCATTTATGCCAGAGTATGACCTAAAGAGGTAACAAATGCAAGCACACACACTGTGTTAGCCTTCCAAGATAATGATTCTTGGCAGAAGAACAATGCAAGGGCCCGTCAGCTTGTGAGTGGGATTTAGGCCGACTGATAGGAGATGACAGGCCTCTAACCTATTTAGGGGTGAATGGGAGGAGGGTCTGGCTGGACAGCGGACAAAGAGAGAACCCAACAGCATGTATATCTACAGATGCCTTTCTGCTCTCCAGCTCATTTCCACAAACAGTGGTGGTGAGCTATTAGTCATTTGGAGACCATGTTGAGTCTTGGAAAGTGCTATTCTGCTGCGGGTAGGTGCTAATGGGACATGCTAGCCTGTAAGTGAGGTTAAACCCAAACAGAGGGATGACTCATCTTTTCTGATGTTATGTTCTCAAAGATGTTTCCGGCAAGGAAATGCACTTAATTGGGTCTTGGTGCTATATTTAAAAACGCAGCATGCTGTGGCAAACAGGATGCAGAGGGGCCAAGAGCTTGCTCAATTACCGAGTGTCTTTTAAAGCACCTCTGCTCTTCAAAGTACATTTTAAAAAGTATTCTCGTGCTCATCTGTATTGGCTTAATTTGGTAGGGTAAAAGGATAGTATCTGATGTGGTATATAACAGTCATACAGCTGTAGTCAGTCCACTGACTACTCTGAACATTCCAATGACTGAATACGTCATTGGAATGATACATTCAAATGCAGCAGATTCATTTGTTAAACAGTGTACCTTAATTGGGTGGACTTTCTTTCTGTGTATCCCTGGCTTACATGATGTAGGCTTCATGCTGCTGCTGTACCTTCATTGTATGTCAAAGGATAATTGCATCCCTAAAGAACTGGTTGTCCTTGGAAACCCAACTAATGGACACCAGGAATGATGAATTAGACATGCAATACTCCCTCTGATCTTCTGTCACCAAAGACGTAAAAGTTTACACACAGACAAAATTATCAATTTTTATGTCAAGGACAACTTCTTCAAATTCTCATTGCTAACGACAATTATTACCTGTAAACACCATTTGAAAGCAAATGTTTGTGTGTTTCAGATATAATTTAGGGATGGGGCTGAACAACAGGACATTTTATGACAGATTACCATTCAATTTCCATTGTAATAGCTTTCAATTCAGTTTCAGTTCATTGATGCACCATTACCACATAGGACACAATCTTTAATATGAACATGCCCATGTCCTAATCCAAGAATGAAGAATTTTTTTAATTGGCATCAAACATAGAACAATCAGAAAATATAAGTCATCACAAAAATGTGTTAATTTGGTAAATAAAGTAAAAATAAGAACATTTTAAATAATTCCTTAAAATAAAAAGAATATTTCAGTAAGCAATCTGACACAGAAATAGGTAAACATTAACTTAGGTTTTTTGAGAACACCATTTGTAAAACCATTGACATTATAATATTTATTCAGTATGATGTGCTGCATTATGTAAGCTCTAAATTGTAGCCTTTGTGTTTTGCTGATTTGCTGTTTTGGGTTGTTTCATATAGCACAATGATAAATTACCAGAACAACAGTAAATTGTTCAGCCTTTAATCAGAGGTAAAGAAACTGATTGTAATTTTGTGCCCGGTTTATAATTATTAATGATCTTTTTTACACAAATCATTTGACCTGCTACCTCCACTTTTAAATATTTGTGATTAATCACTATTCTGTGGTTACAAATCAGCTAAGCAGCATAACAGTAATTAGAGTTGAAAATGACTGTTGCCCTAATGAGCCTTTGTTGAAACTGCCACTTGTCTTTTCCCTGTCAGTGACAGAAATGACCTGTGACTTGCAGGAGTGATTGCAGTAGAGATTTAGTTTTTTACCAAACCTTTTATATGCTAATTATTTAATTTGGATAATGATGAAAGGTTGTCAGGTTATTATTATCATTAACACCAAAAAAGTGTTGCCCACCCTAGTTATAACACCAGTCATGTTCATATACAGACCAACTGATAAAAATTAGTTTAGCTTTGTATAAAATTTGAAAACACAGGGAAATAAGAAACGATAAAATTAAAGGTCACTAACTACTATGCTTTCATTCCTAACAAATCCCATGTTTAAATTGTTGGTTCCCACAGTATTTATTACTTGACAATTTTTTGGGCTGTTTGCAGGAATGTCTTTTTTTTTGTTCTCACTGTAATACAACCAATGAGACTCCAGGAAGATTCTGCACCCTGCATTCTCAAAATGTTTAAGTGCAAACAGAATATAAATGTTTTGAATCATATCAGCAGCACAACAGAAAAAAAAAAAAAATACACACGTAGAAAGACATGCAAAAGGGAAACCCATTCCCAACAACAAGCAAGGCTGTAAACAACAGTATATACAGCTATGCAGACAGACAAAAGAATCTGCCATTGTCTTTCAGAAATAAATCTCCAGTGAGAAAATTACCCATGGCTTTGACATGTCAGCCAACAGAACAGCCAGGAAGGGCCACTGCAACAAAAAAGAGAGAAAATCTTTTTTGAATTAAAAATTAAATCAAAAGAGAACTGGATCAATTGAAAAGATTTCTCTGAAAAAATGTTTACCAATAGCATCTTTTTTTCCAAATTGTGTGGATGTGGTGAATACAGGTGGACTTTGTCGGCTGTGAATGGATTCATTCACATGTGAAATGACTAAAAAGAACTGTGTAAACATAACATTCAGGTAAATCAGTTCAGACGCTGACTCTGCTGCTTGAACTACACATTAGAACACAGCAGAAATGGTGCAATACTAAATCTTTCAGTTGGTGCTGAATTTAAAAAGAGGGACTAAAGTAAAAGCCGTCACATACTTTTTCTGTCACCAGTTATGTTTTCTGCTTCCACTGTATTGGTTTGCAGTGAATTTGTGATATGCTGTATTTCAGCAGGGGGGGAAATGTAATGTTCTTTGTGTGATGCTGTCTTTGGCAGGTGACTGGTTGGCTGGAACACTATCTTACTCCATCTCCTTCTGAGGATATCTCATTCCAGGACTGGTCTTACCTTCACCACCAGCATGGAGCCCACCAAAGCCCAGTCAGAGGGTGGCCTCAATGTCACACTCACCATCCGTCTCCTCATGCATGGAAAAGTAAGCAGCTGTTACACTTGCTGTGAGCAGGAGTTAAAAATAGTGCATAGCAGGGTTTTTTTAAGTTACTTACAATATTTGAAACAACCAATCAGATTGGCTGGGAATTTAACATGACACATTCGGTGCATAAGATGAAGATATTTGCTCGGCCGCTGCCATTATAGTTTTCAATCTCCTACAGTGTAACTAACCCCTTCTTCTGCAACTAACTCCACCCAATGCAATAGCTTGTGTTTGACCAGAGTCAGTAGATTCAATACTACAATAAACTATGATGATTTGCACCTGGATCAACAAATAATAGCGCTAGATACCCCTATACACTGGTTTTCACTTGTTTAGGGGTTTAGTTCCACTTAAAGCTCAGATACTGTATAATTAATTTGGGCACTCTTGTGATCATTAAGTAAAAGCATTTGTGTCTAATTTTCTTATGCCACAAAGAGTGACTGGCTGCTTCTGATGTTGACTTTGTATGTATGTTCTTTTTTCCTCACATTTCCCACAGTGGTGTTTGTAACATAAGTGGGCACCAGTGTCCTGTTTTTTTTTGTTTGTTTTTTTTCTTTTTCAGGTTCCTCAAGTGGAGTGTGCTCCTTCATTCCCAACAACTCTTAGTATTGAAGAGGTGTTGTGTGGATGTTGGCTTGCCTTGTGTCAGTTAGTCTTGCTAGGTTATTATGGCTCTTGCTCTCCTGTTGTTGCCACAGTCAGGTGCTAAATCAAGTAAAAATTATAGCTGCAAGACACTATCATCAAAGCAGCTCTGTGGACTCTGTTGAAGGGGAAAGTGCTTGTAATTAGGGGTGCAAAGTTTAGTTGTTGTCGACAAAAATCATTGACAAAGTTAATGTTAATGTTATTGCGCAACTTTATGCAGTAGAGCTGAAAAATATATATTTTTTTTACAGAATAATTAATCTTGATTTCTACCGATTCTCTGCTGAGAAAATACCTCCACAAACTGAATTAGCTGGCTGCCGGAGGAACATAATAATAATAATAATAATAATAATAATAATAATAATAATAATAGTTGTTGTTGTTGTTGTTATTTATAGCACTTTTAGCAAATAGACACTACAACATTAAAACATTAGAAAAGCAGAAAGCACTAAAAGATACACATCCAAATGCAAAACATTAAAATAAATATTTAAAAAATAAGGTATGAATTGTACATTAAAAGCGCTTCTGAAAATGTGACTTTGAATTGTTTTGAATGTTGAAAGTACAGTCAGGGGGTACAGAAAGTACATGAAGGGGTCTACAACCTTTTTCTTCTGAGAGCTACTTGTGTATTTTAACATTTATTCTCATAGCTTATTTCAACCCAAAAAAACGGAATGAGGTTGCTTTTTCTGAACATGTACAAAATGTTGGTAACCATAACTCACATTTTAAAATAACCATAACAAAAATGTTAATTCACCTCCATGTGCCTTTTGTATTTCTGTATGCATTTCTTTCTAGTATACATCACACACTATTAATTCAAATAATTAATGTTGTCAAAAGTAAACAATACATTTACAAATACACTGATATTATGGCTTATCCATTTTTCATTTTCTTATCTGCATTTTGCCAGTCATGTATCTGTCATCACAGCATGAGGTTGAAACGATATGCTAAAAGAGCAGGTAAAGACCCAGCTAGGATGAAACAGCAGCAGACGTTGCCCTTACTATGCTTGATTGGGAAAGTGTGAAATGTTGTGTAACAGTTTACTTGTTTAAAATTCTCCTAGCATCTCAACAGTTGGAAAACCCACACTACAAATCTCTGCTCAGTTGGCAGTACTGATAGCATGTGTGCCACAAAAGCTAGAGCCAGCATCTTTCACATGTTTTCTGTGCCAGCTGGTCTGCAGGTCAAGAAACCGTCCACTGGCTGCTTGTGCAAGACATTACAGCCTCTGGGTGAAGATGGTGTATGATGGCCACAAGTGATGATTTTGGCAGTAAAACCCATTCATATGCTTTCCACAACAGTGGAAAGGATGCACACACTCTGCAGCTTGTGGGTTTGGTGCTGGACAATTTTCGTTATTTGTTCAATGCAGGTACTCTGCCAACAACAGTCCTTCACCCTTCACCCTACTGATTCACATGGGTTGCAGACTAGTCCCTCAACATGTTACCCTACATCCAGGACATCTGAAAGACTTTGTTGTTAATTCAGCAATTGCTGCCCAGAGGTGGTGTCGGTAGTGTGATGAATGTTTCTTCCCTGCCTTGAATTTATATAAGCAGGTTAGCACATAACATACTGTTCACTTTACTGTGCAACACCTCTGTGCAATGTTACGGTGCTATAGTGTGGGGCTGATCGTATGTTCTCTTCATAATAAAATAAACTTAGCTAGACTCCAACCTTAATATTAGACATGGTCACTGATTCTGGTTTGGCCTGGGTTATGTTGTGAGAAACTCCATATGCTTAGAAACTTCCTGAATAAGTGAGAAAACAGATTGTGAGAATTCAGAACGATGAGATATGACACAAGAGAACAACCTGCTGTTTACACAAGCTTGAATGAAATAACAAAGCCATAAGTGCCTCTGACTTGGCCCAAGTCAGTCATGCATGAAATCAGCCTCTAAGGCTTTGTTGTCTTCATGAGGACCAGGAAGAGAACAGTTCCTCACAAAATTGCACAAAACTGGAAGTAGTTGAAATAAGTGAAGTGAAGCCAATGAGTATTGGTAGCTCAACCACTGGTCAGATGAAAGCAAATAATTTTTTTTTTGGATCACATAAGGTCAAGATTGTTTGGGTTGACCTTACCAGGACTTTCACAGTGACCGCTGTCACACAAAAATGTTTTTTTTTATGAATGGTGCCACAAATGCAGGCTTGTATTTCTGAAGAATCAATGAAACATTGACTCTCGGTCTCAAAAGTACAAAATAAATACAAACTGTGTCACAGTGTTGGCAGATTACAGGAAGTCGAGAGATTGTCTTGGGTCATCTCTCGCATATGAATAGTGTTTTTTTTTTTATCTGATGGTAGGGGCACAGGACTGAGAACCCCCCATTCCAAAATGTTCATATTTGACAACCTTGACATGAGACTTAACAGCTCTTTCTACCACTCCATGTTAGAGCTGGAAGAGCTTCTCCAATAAAATTACTGAATGCACAGAAAGAGCATGTTATTTTGGGAAGGACTGACTCACACAGTCACCTATTGTCATATGATAATTTATGACAACTTGTTGAGTCAGGAAAGAATACTTAGCTGCACATACAATCAAAGAGAAATAGAATTTTGGATGGGGAAAAAAAGAAAAATAATTGCCTGAATGAAGTACAGACAGCTGGATATTTGAAAGTGCAGTAATTCTACTACCTTACTTGACTTCACAGAAAATGTATTGTATATATGGTGTAAAAAAGTTTGCAGATCCTTTACTGGCACAGCTTGAACTTGGACGTGACCTTAACCATCTCAGGGATTTTGACGTGTGCAGCCAGCGCTGCCCCTGCGTCCTTCCTTGTAGTTGTTTGTCCTCTGCAGTGTCCTGCCCTTTGACACCCTATGCAGGGAAAATTAGTCACTTTAGTATTACGCATTTATCCAGAAGTTTCTTTAAGGATTTGTGTTTGTGACTTTTTTTGTCTTTTTTTAATCACAGGAGGTCGGAAGTATAATTGGAAAGGTATGTATTTTTATTTTTATGACTGCTTATACTTGGAAAAACAGTACATGATGAACAGTGCTTATTTCTTTTTTAGAAAGGGGAGACAGTTAAAAAGATGCGCGAAGAGGTGAGTGCCAGAATTACTGTAAAAACCAAAACTTATTTTTCTTAAATATGTAATTATATAAAATCCCAAGCACATAGTGTAGTGGTGTGAAAACACAGAAGAAATTCTGAATAATTACCCAGTTACTTGAAGCATTTATCCCCTCTATCTGCTGATCATCCAGTTTTCTTTTAGTGGTAGAATCTACTTATCACACCATTTTCATCCAAGCTGCAACCGGTTGCAAACGTCTCTCTTGTCATAAAATAAAGCTTGAGAATGTTGACATATCTTTCAAAACTTTGCTGTACTGTGAAAGACAGTCACATGGAGATGATATTCACTTGAATGTAAAGGATATTGATTATTTGAAATTCATGCCCCGCAGCTTTAATGATGAAGACATAATTCGTATTTGTTAAATATACTATTTTCATGGATTAAGGTCTCACATCACCCACTGTATTTTAACGTTGTTTTTCCAGAGTGGAGCAAGAATCAATATTTCCGAGGGCAACTGTCCAGAGAGGATTGTCACCATCACTGGACCCACAGACACCATCTTCAAGGCTTTTGCCATGATTGCCTACAAATTTGAAGAGGTATATTGTAGCAATATGAGTGGCTGCACTCAAACAAAGTGGCATTTGCAGCTTCATTAGGTGCATGAACTGATGAAGTCCAACAGGACTCCAAGTCCCTTTTGCCCACTTTATTTACACACACACAGCCTGCCAGCTGTTCGTGTGCCTCTGTTTTCTTTTTTTTTTCTTTTCTGTTTTTATTTTCCTGCGGTAATTTTGCCTGTCTGATTTTAAATAGCATCTGCTATTTAAAAGATCTGCCTTTGTACTAACAGACCACAACTTCATTTGTATAATATTTCTATTTAGTTTTTCTTATTATTTCATTATTGCACACAAAAGAGGAAGAAAAATATGTTCTCAGTACGCATATATTAGATGAAAAGCTACAGTGGGAGAAAAATTACCACGGGGAAAATAGTGATGTGCAAGCAAAACCGAGAATAGGGACTTGTTACTTGTTCCTCCTAATGTGAGAGATCATTAAAACACAAAATTAAAATAATTCCTTGAGTTTCAATAGGGTTCTCAGACCCAAATGGCAAAATGCATTATACTGTACATTATATACATTATGAATACAATACTTAAAAGGCTCAAGAAAACAAAGTCCTTTTAGCTCTTTTTAGCTATCCTCTGATCCTGTTGTGTCTTCTGTGACCTATCAGAAAATCTGCCATGACTAACAATCGAGAATACCACACTGTAAAATAAAATATATTTTCTTGTTTTCTAGGACATAGTCAATTCCATGAGCAACAGTCCAGCAACCAGCAAGCCTCCTGTCACGTTAAGGCTTGTAGTGCCAGCCAGCCAGTGTGGCTCCCTCATAGGAAAAGGAGGCTCTAAAATAAAAGAAATGAGAGAGGTATGATATGAGATTTTTTTATGCACAATATAAGAGTCAAAACTGAATATTTTGACTCAGAAAATGTAGTGCAGCCATATTTTCTTGTCTCTCAAATTTTGTTAGAATTTGAGAGTAAGTTCACAGTAGACACACCTTTTATTTTTTTTACTTGTGATGAATTGTTACATTGTGTGATTTTTCTTCATTGTCCGTTTTCATTTGACCATATTATGTAATTGGGTTAAATTACTTTAAAAGGTCACCTCCTGCTGGTCAGTGATTTGAATCCCATCCAAAGTTAATACGTTGGTTGTTATTTCTGTTATTTCAGTTCTGTTAACGCAGAACTGAAATAACAGAAATAACTTACAGAAACAATTACCTACTTTTTGTGAACTTGCTGCCTCTACTATAATTAAAATGCCATCTAGAGCAACACCCATATATTTTTAAGTGTCTCTTGCTGGGGGGGGGTGTGGGTATCTGTGTGAAGAGCTGTCTGACCTACTTTCTCTCTATCTGGTAAATGTGAACTTTGACTCCTATGTGAAAATGAAGGAAACTCACAATCAGGGGAGTAAGACCCCCTGAATGTGCAGTTACAATGTCAGACAAAGTTGGGTATAGGTACTCTATGTGGAGCCTCACTGTGGTAGCCTATCTATTTGTCAGATTGGCAGTATAAAGGTATGCTGGATTAGTGGTGCTTGTTCGCAACATGCCCGTTATTGTATATTCAACAAAAATAAAAACACCACATTTGTTTTTGTTTTGTTTCAATTTTTTTACCAAATTGAGCTAAATATAGGCTTATTTATACCCAGTTTTGTTACTATGTTAGTTAGCAACTCGCCTTTATTCCATTTGAGAGGTTTGTAACTTGTCAAAGTAATACTGAATATAAAACATGATTATTGCATAGATGCACCATTGACTGGTCACAATAAAAGGCCATTTGACAATATACACTTTCTCATGAATAAAACTTTGCAAAAGCTAGTATCATCAAATCCTACCTCTGGTCTCTATAGATATCTGTACCACAGTTGATGACTGTTGTTGAGACATTTCAAAACAAGGACTGGATATTTTCAAATGTCAGCTCTTGATGGAGGAAAAGGCAAGGAATCAACATGGTCAGTGGGATTCATCGAGGAGCCAGGACTGTCTATAATAATGATAAAAATAATAAAATGGAACATCACAATGCAATCATCACAGGGATTTCACAGCACTTGATTCCTTTAACAATAGATTTGGAGCCAAACTTGGAGACATTGTACTCTGTTTTTAAAGGCAACATTGTCTGCTCCCTGTTGAACCATCACAGGACACCTTTTATTGTGGTGGGGTTTTCAATGCCAAAAATGTGTACATAAAAGGGTCCTTTGTCCAGCCTGCACAGGATGGAATCATTTAAAGCTTTTTGCCACAGTGAAACTGTTTCTATGTCTGTGTGCTCCCCTCTGGAAGTAGTGGAGTATCTGTAGAAAAGCACTTAAGAGCCTTTAGAGCAATGCACAGCCCAAGTGAGTTTGAGTTCAATCTTGTCGACATTGTCATCTTCCTTAAAGTACATCTCTCTACTCCAGTCCACAGGAGCCCAGGTTCAAGTGGCAGGGGACATGCTGCCCAACTCCACAGAACGTGCAGTGACAATCTCTGGGACTCCAGAAGCCATTATCCAGTGTGTCAAACAAATCTGTGTGGTTATGCTGGAGGTATGTCAAGATACAACATAACTGTTTAAGTGCTAAAGGTGCAAATGGTGTGTTCACACCCAACACAAAGGGGGTTTTCATGTCTTGTTAAGTTCAAGACATGCTGTCTGTAACTTTTATTATACAGAGGCACCTTGCTGTATGTCTTGTATACCACCTACTACAATATAATTTATATACAATTTGGCTTAAAAATGCCCAAACATATTCATTGTAATAAAAGAAAAAAGTAAAATTAGTGTAGAGGATGTAGTAAGAGCAATTTGTATATCATAAATACCAGAGGATGTTTGTGTTGCAAAAAGAAACCCATCACTTGAGGTTCATGTTTTATTTGAAGCACATACCTTTCATAAGAAGTGACACTCCTCCGACTACAGTACAGCATCTGTAGAGGAAATCCGATTAAGTCGCCTACACTGACTTGAACAGCCTTCTTTCTGTAGCGCAACATGAATCAATACTCGCTTATTATAACCCGTTATAATAAGCTTGCAAACCACAACCCCCTCCACCTTTTCACTGAAACCACCTCCTAAGTTGATACATTTTCTAAGAAAGTAGAGACATTGAGATTAACTTATTTAAACTGTGCTTATAGTTGTCCACACAGGCAAGGTCTTTTACTTGCTTCTGTTTTCCATAACAGGAGGTGACATGTTATTTTCGTTTGACATAACACATATAAATAATTGTATTAGTTTTCTTTTGGAGAATTTCATGAGAAGATACTATTAAAACTGATGCCACAGCCAGCTATGATTAGCTTAACTTACATTTAAAGAGGACATTCACTGGAAAATCAAATTTCTGATGTTTTTTGGTGTGTCCCTGTGTCCTTCCCATATCTAAACATCATCAAGTGTCACAATAAACACTTTAACCACTCCTGAGAAAGAAGGGCTTCTCTGTTTACCTGTGCTCGAGCAAGCGGTTTTGAAAAGTCTAGTTTAATTACGTAACTAGCACATTTGCAGTGCAACCAACCCTCCCCCCAACAGTTACTCCCGGTCATGGGCATAAACGTTCAACCTGAAGAAGAGGAAGCACCGCGGAGCAGTCAGTCAGCTGGTAGCTGGCCAATCACAAGTGAGTGGGAATGCACTTGGTAGCTTGCCACTCAGAAGAGACTCGGTGTTCTCGGGGGGCGGGCATTAGCTCAGAAACAGAGTGCCTGTTCAGAGGCTGGTAGAGAGCAGCAATAAACTGGCTTAATCTGACCATAAATATTATTTAATTAATCTAAGTAGACATCAGTTGTTTTGGCTCAATTTTTTGTTCAAAAAGACCATTCTATGTGACCTTTAAAAAAATATTATTAAATATATTGCACAGCTGTTATTTAGTGTTAATAGTTGCAATTAAGTCAGGTTTTATTTGCTATGTTTCACCAGGTTACCCTCATTTATTTTCTGTGTAAATAGTTTTTCTCATTTATAGTTGAAATGTGTTAAACTGTCCAGTTTGCTGCAGGGAGGAGGATTTAGTTGCATTTGGGTAGACTGAGAGTCGATTTCCCTCTTGCTCTTTGGTTATACGACAGTAGCTTAGTGATAGAGCACATTGTCTTTCAACTTGAAGGTTGTGGTTTTGAGTCCCGGCTCCGCTAGTTGACATTTCAAAGTCTACTTGGGCAAGACACCTAACCCCAAATTGCTCCTCAGCGAAAAGCACTACATAATTACAAACCATTTAATGTTATCTTATATTATCCCAGTTAAAAAGGGTTTGTTTGTTTTTTTGCCTGTTACTTTGGATGTGGGTTTGATGTCATGTCAGATGTTGTCACACCCTCTTAAGCCCCATCAGACAAATTGTGATCTCCAAATATGGGCTATACAGATACATTTGGCTGGTTGAGATGTATTGACAGACACATGGTTGGAGATGGGTAGATGGATGAAATCAGTATTCATGTTTTTTAAAATACAATATGACTGCAGCCCAACACAGACTCAGCCTCTTCTCTCTTTTCTTTTTCTTGCAGTCTCCACCAAAAGGTGCCACCATTCCTTACCGCCCAAAGCCGGCCTCCACCCCAGTAATTTTTTCTGGTGGCCAGGTAAAAGCTGAGCTGGCTTTAGATTGTTAGTTTGTGCCTACGGAAAACCTGAGACTTTTATTGCAGCATCAGCCGTTTACTGTTTTTGCAAGTATTTGGACTTTCACACAGTATATGCATGTGTAAACTACCTCAACCCTTTCAAAAGTAAGGCTTTTCTCAATGGGAGAAAAATCATTACCTCTTTGTTCAAACACAAGCAAGTGTTACCATTTTCCTGACAGGTAGACTTTTGTAGCCATACATATAATAGCTCTCAGTTGTAAAGGCAGAAGTTTGTCCACAGAGTCTTATCAGGGCTGTGTGTCTCAGTGTCTCCAACCTGCAGTCATTGTTGGCAGGCAGGCATGAACGTGAGGGAGCTGTACCAGAAATCATCACATCAGTGACATCAGTGTCATCTAACAATGCAAGGCACACACAAATGTCCATCCAGCTAAAGTGGCCCATTTAATGAAATGAAAGCATGAAAGCTTTATGTCTTTGAAAATGGAGCTAGCAAGATTTAAATATGAGAAACAGATCCCCTAACTGCTTGTGATGACTCCAATTTGGGCGTTTGTTGTTTGTCTCCAGATTATACACAGTTAATGCCTATTGGAATGTAAGACACAATATAATGACACAAGACTGTTTTGGATCTGAATAAATGAAGCAGACAGGAACAGACACATATTCAATGTAACAAAATTCAGTAGGTAAAAAAAAAATAATTAACCTGAGCTGTCGTTTTTATTTTATCACTTTGTGTCACTTTGATTTGTATCACATTGTGTAAATGTTCTTAGTATTGTCTCCAGCTCTGGTTAGATGCAATTTGATTGACATGAATGCACAAAAAATATGCTGCATTACTTTAATTCAACAAACATCACTTGTTTGATACTTGAGACACATACATACACACACGCACCAAGCATTTTTATTAGAATCACCATTGTAATACTAAGTATTTCCTGCTCTCACAATACCCTATGTTGCTCCTGGGAGTGATCCTGTAAGATGTTATCAGCTTTCATTTTCTGCTCTGCGTTGACATGTCTGCATAGCACCATTTCTGCTGGATTGTCAGCTGCTCATCCATCCTGCCAGTGTCCCAAAAAAATTGCCAAGAAAACATTCTTCACCTCATTACACCACCAGGAGCAACAGTAGCCTGGACTGCTGAAGAAAAACCCTCCATGAATTCATGCTTTTGAAACTAAAAAGTGACCTTGAACCTGCTCACCACAGTTGTTAAGACTGGTTAATTAAAATAGCCATTCTCCTCTATCCTATCTTATAAACAAATGTGTTTCAATGTGTTTCTACTCACCTAGTATCCTTACCTAAATCAGAATCCTTTGCATATGCCATACATGACTGACTGCGTAAGTACGTGAGTAAGCAGTTTTAACAGTTATGTTGCAGACTTGAATCTTCAATTTTTTATTGCTCTTAACATTCATCTAGGTATCTTGATTGATCCATATTCAAACAATATGGAAATAATAGGTAGGCCTAGGATGAAGTAACAATGTTATTAGAATAATTCAAAAAATTAGGTGAAAACATTGCACATCATACATCATATTGGACTAACTGATGCACCTCAGCAGAGAACAGGAGTTGTCCAGATGGGGTTTTGTGCAAGAATGTACTTTCTGATATGTTTTTTGTTTTGTTGATATGAAGTTCCTCTTGAAAGCTACCACATATTAAAATGTGTTATTTCTTATATTTTCATCTTTCCAGGCTTACACAATTCAGGGACAGTATGCCATACCACACCCAGATGTGAGTTCTTAGTTTCTCCTTAATTTTCTGTGTGTGTGTGTCTGTTAAGGCTGGTGTAACAGTTACTATTGTGACAAGGGTTTGTTTGACATTCAAGGTGCCAGTGACGATCGTATAATAAACAATTCTCAAATCTTATGTGTGCAAACACAAATCAGAAATCTGCCCAATTTCTTGCTGACAATAGAAACCAAAACAAAAGCTACACATGATAGATTATATTATCATTTATTATGTCATAGGTTTCCACCCAAATGTAGAGATTTTTTCACAAGAGAAAATTACATTAAAAAATGTGCAGTGACATGAATTGATGTTAATTTTGCATCTCCCAATGCGAGTGATGCACCTGACACAAAACATTAGTGTAATTTAAAAGGTTCACAGGTTAAGTAAACATAATGATCCTATGGCCAAAACTTGCACAAGTAACACGACTTGAAAAATCCCTTTGCATTTGTTCCAAATGTACCGTCAGTCTCGTGCTGAGTGAGTTCCACAGCTGCCTGTTCAGACTACCTCACCAGGTTGACAAGATGACATGATGCAGTGGAATGATTTGACTTGGGAGAACAGGGTGAAATTTGATGAGGACTCACTCCAGAGCTACCTCTGGGGACCAAAATAATTTAATGTTTAGTTTGTAGAACCTTGGTTGACTAAATTAGTCAAATAAGGGCAGTGGGACATGATTGTATTAACACACCAGCTCATAAATATTATGTAGAGGCAAGTCTAATGACATGATGGCATCACTGTAAAACGGTCTGTGAATTTAACGGTTGGACTGCAATTCTCACCAGACCTGGCTGACACCAGAACTCTAACCTTTGGGCAATAGTTTTGATGGTGTCACAATTTCAGTAAACCATACAGTCTCCATTAATTATCTGCCTTCATCTGCCCTCTTCTTGAGAGTTTTCAGTAGCTAGCTTGTTTCAGGTCCACTAATTCAAAGTTGGGCCATGATTGATGCTGGTGGAGGTGGTGGTTGATGGTACAATCACTCAAGTACAGACCTGACAGCCTCTTCCACCTTCATTAAATCTTCTTTTTAAAGGAGAAGGTGGCTAGAACACGTCCATCTTCCCACATTTCTGATGGAAATGATGCACAGCAGGGGATGGACATCCTGTGACCATGTCGGGGATTAAGCAGTGGCTCTGACAGTCATGTAAAACCAGAGATTCTGCGGTTACAAGGCTTGCGTGCCAATTTAAAGAACACAGTAATGGAGGGGGAAATTATTTCCTGCATTTGATACTTGTGCTCATTAGTAAAAGTGCTTTTTCCATTTGGTAAGTGGATAGTGACCGAAAGGTGGCTAAAAAAAAATGTATTATATCACTTTGCAACTCAATTACAGAAACATCACTCTGTCTCTGTCCATATCTCCTTTTACTTTTTTCCTTCACCACCCCGTTTCATGGCCCCCTACTCCTCACAGTTTCGTCACTCTAGTTTTGTTTTGCTTCATTTCTTGGTGTGACCTGTGTCTCAGTAACCTCTTAGTTCTACTTTCCCTCCTAACCCTTCAGCAGTTGACCAAGCTCCACCAGTTGGCTATGCAGCAAACCCCCTTTACCCCTCTCGGACAGACCACCCCTGCTTTCCCTGGTACGTACCCACAAAGCCCTTTAGATAATTCCTTTTCTTCCTCCTTCTTGCATCCACAGAAATATTTTCTCTTTCCCTACCTTGCAACTTATCACTTTTGTCACAGCATGACTTGCCCCCCTGTGGTTTCTACCCCTCCTTTGATTTTTTTTTTTTCCATGTATATTTTCTCTAGGCTCTGTCTGTTTATTTTAGAAAAAGGCAAGAAAGTGACACTGGGCTTCACTTTTAAAACAGCAGTTAAAATAATTGCGATATTGCATTGCAATGGGATCCATCGTTCCTCCAACACCTTTTTTAGTTTTAATTTCCGGTCAAGAATGAAGATATCCAGTGCATTTATCCATGTTCTCATCTAATTAACCTCCGAGGGTGTCCTATATCTGAACAGATCTCGTTACATACGGTATATTAGTTTGTGTCATGTCTTATCTGCAATACACCACAGTAATGAATACAAACAGACAATTTCCTGGGGCAGTTTTCACTTGGACAAAGAGGCAGTTATTGAATCTTTTGTCATATCCTATTAACATATAATTTTAGGAAAATGCACTTTACCCACCTACTTCCCAAGAGTTAAATTAAAAAATCAATACCACTCTAAAGCTTTATTACTAGCACAGCTTAGCTTGAAAAAAAAAAGTCTGGTAATACTTTGGAAGTAGCCTAACTGGCCTAACAAATCACGTATGACTCTTAATTATACTGTACATGCAGCTGTTTTTAGATAAGCACTGAAATCCAGACATTCTCTGGCGATAGTGCAGAGGGGCTGCAGGTGAGAATGCAAATGACTCAAATGTTGTTCCAGACATTTGCTGGAGTCAAATCTATGAATAATGTCTCAGTGAGCTCATATGAGAACACAGCAGGATAAACTAGTCTAGAGACAATCCAGGGCAAGTGACTGGAAGAGCCTCCTTCCTCCTGCATGCTGTGGCCAGACACCAACCCCTCGCCTGGATCCTCCAGAGATTCTCCTGCTTTTGTGAACACAATTTACTGAGACTCTCCTGCTGTATTTGTCACGTGTGAATGGCAAATTCCACAAAATGCCGGGACCCAGTTCTCCTGCAGACAGTATCCAGAGTTTGTCAGAAAATGGGTCATAAGAAAATTTTAAGTAGGGACCTGAAAATAGTTAGTTTTGCCCTGCTTTCCTGCTGGTAGGTGGTTTTTATTATCTTATGACAGCAGTAGCTGTTTACCATTATTTGAGTCTTGTAGCAAACCTAACCAGTTGCTGCAAATAGGCTTATGGAAGTGGTATCAATATTTTCAATTCTCTGAGTGGATAAACATGTTTCCCCCAAATTAAAAAAACACATTAAATTTGAAAGGTTTCAAAATAATGTTTTAAACGCAAATCTCATTTGTCTCTTATAATTGCTCCCCAACATAGGTTTGGATGCCAGTCCACCAGCCAGCACCCATGAACTCACCATTCCTAACGATGTGAGTAATGCTAGAAAGGTTGGAGAAGACACAGTTGGTGACTGAAGATGTGTGTCTTTGGATCATCTGTTCTTCCAAATGTTCAAATTATATTGTTTTTCCAAACTTAGTATGATTATATAAATAAATGTTTGACAATTTGTGAATGATCTAATTCCTTTCTTCTTTTTAGTGCACCAGAAAATCCCCAATCATCTGTATGTAATCGTTTCATACAAGTGTATGAAAATGTAAGACAAATAGATTTCCTTGATTTCTGTTGAAATAACTTTTTTTGCTGTGTTTTTGTCAGCTAATAGGCTGCATCATTGGACGTCAGGGAACCAAAATAAATGAGATTCGACAGATGTCTGGGGCGCAGATCAAAATTGCAAATGCCATGGAGGGCTCATCAGAGCGCCAGATCACCATCACAGGGACTCCTGCTAACATCAGCCTGGCCCAGTATCTCATCAATGCAAGGTAATATTTTTACTCAACTGCTGGGCTCCAGCTCACTGTAAAACACCAAAGTGATACCTGAATGCCTCATCTTGAGGCTCCAAGAAAACCGTTATTTGTGAATGTGCTGTTTTTAAAATACGAAAAAAATATCCTACTGATTACATTTTGACAGTCACACCCATAATGACAAGCTACAGAAAAGCACATGAATAAAATAAAAGGAAAAAAGATAACATGAATAATGTTGCCATTCATGTCTTGGTTGGTCTTCATCACCTTTCTCCCATATTTCCATCCAAGTGTGAACAGCCAATTGCATTACACGTTGCTGTAAGCTCACTTTGTGCATAAGTGGCTCATGGGAGCAGTGCCAAACTATGAGTCCAGTAAAGTGTGTTTTTAAACACACACTGCAAAGGTGTAAAGTGGATGAACAATAAATGTGAACCATCAATCAAGAAATGAGTATGTGTTTAAATTTTCCAGTTCCTCCACTGAAATCCTCCACTGCTCTGTGAAACACTAAAGCTCACTGATGTCCACGTTTCTGTACCTCGCGGTCAAATGTTATTTTCAATACAGCAGGATGAAGCCACAAGCTCACAATTAAGACTTTATATCTTTGACCTCTTCACGATATCACAGAATAGCATACAGGAAAACTAATGGTTTTTGCTTTCCCACAATTCTAATGGCAGGTTCAGGGACATGGCTGCCATGTGGAGTGACCCCTCGTCCATGACAACACCATGATGTCACCCCAAATACTGTCTCTCTTTTTACAGAAGCCAACTCCACAGCCACTGCTTCAAAATTAACCACTTTATGTTGCCCCATATGGACATTTCCTGTTTAGGCCCTTCGACGTGTGTATTATGTCAGCATCAGTTAAAGAAATTTGTTAACATTTTTATAGCCAGTGTATGGTGAAATAACCATTTGACAATCTATGGAGAACTTGCTTTTCATTGCTTAGATTTAAAGCTCAATACCACTGCCATCTCTGCAACTTAACTACTGTATATGGTCACGGAGATGGTTATCTAAGCTCATCTTAATCTTGGATTCGTTTAGTTTCCCCTAAAGCTCATAAATTAATGTTTCCAAAAAACTACATTTAATCACCACTCTTGTCAGGGATTAAGTTTCGTTAAACAGTACATGTTCTTTTATTTAATTTGAATTAAAAATACCATGTTAATTTGCTAATCCATGAGTTTTAAATATGTTAGTGCAAATATATTACCTGTGTCCCAAGTCAGTGGCACACAGTGGCACCACTTAGCTGTCCCATATTCAAGGCCCCTTTAAACATGGCAGACAAATGCATTTCCACGCAAAACAAAGTATCCATCAGGTGGAACAGGGCAAACTAAATAGCTCGCTACTTAGGCTACAGTATTTGTGGTGGAACAAGTTAATGTACAAAAGAGGAAATCCTCCATAGACCCGAGAATCTTGGTTTACTTAAGCCTGCCCCACACTAGAGACTTTTCAAATCTGACTTGATTTTAAAATCGTTGATTTTAAAATTAGTAACTGATTTTCAATCCTGAGAAAGCACAGATTAGATGATTCAGTCAAGACACAGGACCACACAACTTGGCGTTTAATCAAACTAATGTCAGGGAGCTTCAGGGATTTGGGATCTGCCCACATGATTTAACGTGGATTCAGAATATAAACAAACATTGAGGTGGACTCTTGCCATTATCAATTTATAGCTGTAGAGTATGCAGTGTCTTGTGCTAAGAAACACAAACTATGGATGAAGTTGAGAAGATGGAATCAACTTGGCTTGTACGTTAGGGCTCTAAACAAAGTACGCATCATCGATTTCTCAGGCACCTCACTCTCATTGTTTATTGCCGGGTTCTGCTCACACCCCCAATCATTAATCAGTATTAAACACGTTTAATACTTACGACTTGAAATACATCTTTCAAGTTTGATACATCAGATGACGTTAAAATTGCATCTGTTAACCCCTCATACTACAGGATAATTTGGCCAGATAAAAAAAAAAAAAAAAAAAACAGAAAGGCCAGATTGGGTCAAAATCTGGCCAGTTATCCTTTAGTGTGGGATGGGCTTCAGTTGAGAAATCTGGTCTTTGTGGACAGTGTTTTCTGAAGCACCTACACTGGATTTACGACACAGACCTGACAATGGTATTGACCTTTGTAAGAAGGTTAATAAGCATACTTCCTATTGTTAAACTATTATTAAAATAAAACTTTATTTAGCATGCCAATTCATAGAATAATATTGTATTTGTTGGTCAACGTTGTGTTGGGTAAATTAGCTTTTCATTTCCTTTTGTGGTTCCTATTGAGGTTTTAATTTGAGTGTTTTAAAAATTGAAAATTAAATAAGTAAGAAAAAGACGGCCACTGTCAGGAGGAGGAGGAGTGATGTGATCTGTTCTGTCAGGGTATCAACAGCAGTTTCTGGATATTTTATGACCCCACCATGTGTTGATTTCAGTGCACTGCATGGCTTCCTGAGGGGTTAGCACTTCATGATTACTCAGGAACATTTTCAGTGTAAAGATGTCCGAGGCAAACAGGTGCAGTGAAATGTATGCTGTCAAAGTGAAACACAAAGCCAACCGCTACTTTAATTTACAAATGAAAGTTTCACACTTGGTTTGTTTTCTCTCTCTCGCCCACCCTTCCTTCCCTCTCCCCCCCCACCCCCCCATCCTCTCTGAACTGTTCTAGGCTGACGTCCGAAGTCACTGGAATGGGCACACTCTAATTTCTACCCATCTTCCCTCAATGCATCACATAGCTCTCGGGTTTATGACATTGTGTCTGGTTTATTTACCATTTTGCGTATTTGACAGTCCCGTTAAGTGACTTTTGACTTTTATCATTTCTTGTACTTTCTGTAAACGTGTATCTGCAGGATTCTCTTTCACCTACTGTATCTGTATCAGACTTTAGTTATTAACATGACTCCCCTTTTTGACTCAATTACCTTTTATGGCATCCCATGCACCACACTGCTTTATTTTGCCTAATGGTTTACCATTGGTCACTTTTTTTGCTCTACAGGCACCTGAAAGTTTGGGCAAAGTAAATATGGTTGATTAAACAGGTTAAACAAACCTCCTCCAACCCAGTTTTACTCCAACACATTTTTTATTCCACCTTAGATTAGTACAGAAAACATACTTTAATGCAGCAACCAGATGCTTCATATATTTTATTTTTTACTGGCTTCATTATGCGTGTTTACCTGTAGACATTTGTTTGACTTAGTGCTGTGAACTCTACAGATTGATCTGCATGATGAATATCACATCCATTGTAAAATCCAACATGTATGAAGATTGGAACAGTCAGTCTTTGACTGTCACAATAGCCTGTCACTATGACTCCAGTGTGAATTTACTGCACCTCATAGATTAACACCAATTAACACCCACTCTAATGCACATCTGTTTTAACCATGTTTATGTGAAAACTGACACATGGGTTAGATGGAGAAATGAAAATAAGGTGGAAAGAGTGGAATTCAAATGCATGTTGTTATTGAACTACATAATATTCAGCAGTATTCCACGATCATATACTCGTGTTTTTCATTCACTGCATAACAACTTAAGTCCAAGAGGCAAGGGCCAGTTGGAAAGCTTGTCTAGTTGTGTATTTGCTCTCACAAGTAGCTTGTAATGTTTTCAGAGTACAACATCAAAATGATTGACAAGCTCCTGGGAAGCAAGACTCTTAACAGTCAGTCAATCATATCTGTTTTTTAGCTCCCTCCTTACAGTTTGGAAGTCAACAAACCAGATACTCAAAATTTCGTGCCTGTTTATGGCCCAGCAAGTTTAAAACATCATGCATTTGCAATGAACCAGTTATTAGATTTACACGTGTACTCTACATATACATTTATGCATGACTCCACTTGCCATCTACTGTAGGGCAGTACAGTATGTCCATAGTTAGCCTGTCTTACCTACACATAGACAGACGTCCGACTTGAGGCCTATAGCTCATTCTAAAGCTGAATGTATTTCAAATTGTATTAAATAATATTTACATGTTATACTGGATTAAATCAGGTTATTAAACATAGAACTGTGGCCCTGTTCAGACCTGGTATGATCAGTCCTGAGTGATGCTATCACAAGTGGACAGTGCGATTCAGGAATTTTAAACGCCAGACTTTGACTTGAATTCTAGCCCTGTCTCCTGTGACGTCACATCCGCCCCCGTTATGCAAATCCACACAGACACCATTTCTGTCCTAACCAACCATTCTGACTCTACCAGTGTCTGTTGTCAACATGTTTGTCTGGGTATTGGTGTGAGTGTGTGTGATAGGCAGAGAAAGAGAAAAGAGCCCAAATGACCTGAGTGAATCAGTGCACTTAAATACGCAGCTGTAGCACGAGATAAGATTTTCAGGGTCAATATTGTGGTGGTGGCTACAATGACGCAAACAAACTAACTTATCTCATGGCGAAGCTGTCGCAGGTCAGTGGACATTAGCAGAGTATAGGTGCTTCAATGTGTCCAGAGAACTGATTTGCGTTAACACATAAAAGAATGGGGCAAAATGCGTCCCAATCCACCTCTGAATATGATCTGAGTGATCACATTTGAAGACATATGCAGGACACATTTGGATGCATTCAGTCCAGTACTCCACCTGAGAAAGGATCACTTAGGATCCGGGTATTTGTGTGAAGCGGGAGTGAGTGTGCAGCCATGTCTGAACAGGCCCAGCAGAATATCATGTACAACTGTAGAATATGAGTGATTATTTTCGAAAAGGGTTTTGAATTTTTGGCTGGGCAGATTCCTCAAACGGAGGACTGTAATTACAGGTCATTTATTTAAAGTGGAACTTTGCACGTCCGGTCCCACTGCAGTACACAGCCATCCACTGTCTACTGCTTTATCCTCAGTGTGGTAAATGTCACCACTGACACTCCCCTCTCCTGGCCATGTGCAGTGAATATAAACGTTGGAGCCATGTCCATGGTCGGCCTCAGGTTTTGCATGCTTTTGTGTTTTTCACTTCTCGCCATTTGAAAAAAAAAAAAGCCAGTCTGATGTTTACCCGTGTGCGACCCCTCCCTCGCCCGGTCAGACGGTCATTGTACGACATTTACATGTCCACTGCACGTGTCGATCTGTACACCAGTACATGCATCTGGTTCCATCCAGGTGAACAAACTGTCAAATTAGCTAATTGAGGGCTAAAAGATTTTAAAAGGTGACTGTTAAAAAATTGCCATAATCACTTTGGTCTGGTCATTAGTGTACTTTAAATACTCCTAGTTTAAAGTCGAATCCAGGCAGGCCACCAATTTGCAAGCATCTCAGTTACCTTTTTAAACCATCACACTTTGGTCTTTAAAAATCCATCACTCATATTTTTCTTCGATCTGTAATGCTGTGTTCATCACACACTTCTTGTGTTGCCTCTTTAATATTAGTGGTACATTAACACTGGTACATTTTTTGTTACAGTGCTGGAGCAACAAAACATGAAAAATGAGTGAAGAGGGGATTTAAATAATGCTGTTTGAAGAAATGTGTCACAACATGTTTATGTTTGATCACTTGCATCATGAAGGTCTGTATTGGATTTGTTATTTATGGAGTTTACCTCTGAAATGTTTTATAAAAAAAAAAAAAAGAGAGAGAGAGAAGAGAATAAAGTTTGTGTTTCCTTTCCCTTGATGTGGACATTATTTTTATCGTCTTTTGTCTTTGCATCCTTTTTGACATAAGAAGACAAATTTTCCCAGACTTTCATTCAAACTGAATTCTTATTGCAACCGGTGAGGTCACCTCCATTTTGTGTCTATCGCAGATAACTGCCAGTTTTCCCTAATGGTAACGAGCTTTGACCTTCCACCTTAGACACTGCCATGTGATTTACAATATGACAGTTTGATCCTATTGTTTGACACTAATCTCTCAGAATTGTTCTGATTAATACAACACATGAAAGGAAGGACTTAACGCTCCATGTGCACTTTCTTACAACGCAAGTGTTAACATCCATTAAAATTAGTCACTTCTGTTGAGTCTAACAAGACATAGCTGTCCAGAGGGGACGTCTCCGACCGCAGGCATGTTGCATATTAACATTGTCCCTCCTTGGGTGGAGACAGAGGTCACTTTCCACACGTTACAGTTTCACGCAGCTTTTCATTTGTGCTCCCTTAGTGATTTCATAGCACATTCACTGTGTCTAAATGAGGAAAGATAATCGCTGTTCATTACAAACCACAACCTTGGCGGCGGCGGCGGTGGGGGCCGTGGGGGGAGGGGCATATTATAGGAAAACTTTAAAAGCTCATTGTCTGATTCATTATCTTCATAATGACTCTCCAGTCATTTGTAGTAATAAATGACCATGTAGTTGCCTGTACCCATGCATTTAATGGTAATTTATCATGGTCTTAAAATATATTAAATCAATAATTGTATAAAGCCAGAATCTTTCCCTTTATAAATGTCTTTTCATATGAAGAACAGCCTTTGGCACTTGAAGATGAAGATAATGTGACGAAGACAGAAACGTATTGGCTGAAAATGTTGCAGTAGACTTGTAGAGCGCTGTGGTCTCAAATGTTAAATCATTTTATCTGCTTATGTTTCAAATGCAATATAAGCAAATGGATGAGGGATATTTCCAGAAAGGTAATTTAGCTTTCACTAGTTACATGTATGTCTGAATCATGAGGAAGGGGGGAAAAAAAGTAAATGATGTGTTTAAAAAATGTTGTCAATGAATGAGGGATTTCATATGTGCCAAGAGCTAAAGAACGGGGAGAGATAAGTTCTGTTTTTCTTCCTTGTCCAAAAAAAAAAAAATTTGATATTGAGAGCAGCCACTCGCTTCATTACATTTTGTTAATATGCAAAATGTTTAGAGTGAAGAGACACAGATTTTAGAATCAATAGACTTGAGCTGAATATAAGTGGAATGTGATAGAACCAAAGGATCTCACAGTCTTTTCTATAAATAATAAATACATAGACTAAATTATAAAGATAAATGTTAAACTTAAAATAACTTGTTCCTTTCTGTTGTATTTTATTTTTAATATGTTAATTACAAATTGCAGTCATGGAGAATAATTAAGAGTCTTTATCATGGTCTGTGGTACAGTCTGCTTTCTTCTGGTGTGCAGTTGGCTGGGGTTTTGCAGCTTGATGAGATCAGATGATTGGATTCGTGGAATGAAAAAAAAACTCGGCTTTCTGAAGCATATTGTTCATATCAAATTCAGTAAGTCAAGAAATATTGGTATGTGAGACAGAGTGATTATTCACAGTCACGCTGTCACAGAAAAGGTGATATTCAATCAGTTTCACAGACTCGCAACCTGAGGTGGAGTTTGTTTTATTTTAAAGTGACGCAAGTGAACAAATACAACTACTGTGACTCAACACACGGACAGTGAGCTGCTGTTACTGTGTATCTGTGTCGGGTCACTGAGAGTAAGCACAGATTTGTCCTGCCTCAACGCTGACCTTGTTGTATTGGCCCTGCCTTAATGACACTCACATTACCTGCTAAAAGCCTTTGAGCAAAGCCTGGTGACAGTACTGATTACATTAGCCAACCAACTAACTGATTTTCTTGAAACTTGGATGGGGGGGTCAGAATAAAGGTCCATTATATGTCAGTGTTTGTACCCTTGTGGGGGACAAGGTGGTAGACAATGAAAATGAATTATTATTATTATTAATTAACCTTGACAATGAGGGGAGAGTCTGCTTAATTTGTCTCATTCAAACACAAGTTGTAAGGTAAAAACAGATATCAGTACTATAATCCACCACATTGGAAATAAATATTGAATATAATAACAAAAATAGTATATAATATACTGTAATATAATAATGAGTAGTAATAATACCTGGTCAGAAGAAAAAAAATTAAGAATGACAAATTGTCAGGATTAGTCCTGGATTAAAGATCCCTGATTTGTGTTAAAAATGGCTCCCATGCTTTTTGTATAGATGTCCATTTTACCATTTATTTAATATATTAGCTGTTCATATGAGGCTGTTTCTGAGTAGGTTGAGTTATTTGTGACTGGGTTTGTTGATGATTAGTCTAACTTTGTCTCAACATTGTTCTGCTTCCTCGTCTGTCTTTATTCAAAGTGTCAGTTTTAAGGTTTTTTTTTTGTTTTTTTTTTGTAGTTTAATGCCTTTTACTTTGCTGAACATGTTGACTGCAAAATGGAAATTAATGGGGGAACATTCTAATGAAGACAACAGTCTGGGTGTCACAAAATCACAATCAGAATCTTGACGTGACAGTTTCACTTTAAAGCTGTAGTATGTGACTTTACAATATTAAAAAGAAATGGGACTGTTGGATTCAGACCGTCAGTTCACATTATGCAGAGTGAGACGGTCGGCCCCACACCACTCTCTACGTGTTCCTCTGTGTAGTGTACCAGGAACTTATTTACTTGGGTAAAGAAGTTCCTGTTAATCTGTGTGGTTTGCGTTTCTACTGCACCTCAAAGAATAAACTATAAAACTATTACAGGAAGGGGGTTGCAACGGTGCTTCAGTGAGATGGTGGGAGTAAAAATCAAGTTTCAAAATAGTTTTTACCAACGTCACTGTGAGCTGGATCGGCCAGAGACAACAGCAGCAGCAGCGTATGTGTGTGTGTGTGTGTGAAACCTGCTCTGAGATGTGATTTATTTCTCTTTCTCCTCATAATTTATTATTAGTTTCTTCTTATCGTCCTTTATGTGCACGAGAGGCTGTGTCGCATTTTAACCGTTCAAGACTTTAGAACGATACATGCTTTCACGTCAGTGTCTCCAAAAGTCTCTAATAACACAAGAAAAAAAGATGCTAGATTTGTCGCTAGTCGCTTTTTTTTTTTTCTGAAAAAGAGTCGCTGGAGGGTCTGAATCCTCGCTAAATATAGCAACATAGATGTGTTCCACACAGCCCCGCCCCTCCAAATTTCCTGGTAATCTGAAAAATCGCTAGTCGCAAGTAGGTACTAAATTTACCCAGGTAAAGCGTTTACCCGGGTGTTTTCGGTGGAAACGTGCCAAAGTCACGAAGAAACAATATCATTTTTTTTAATCCTGTAATTGACCATAGCTAATTCATAATCATAAGTTCTTTAAAATACAGAAAAGTAAAATACATTTTGTATTTTATATACAGTATATATAATTATATAACTATAAAAAAAAGACATTTGATATTATGCACACTGTGTACTGTATACATTTATGTACAGTGTGTAGTTAAGTAATGCATTTAATGCAGGTTCAGTATCATTGATGAAATACCTGAAAATAATACAGTTGAACAGCTCATGGTGAATCATGTTCTGCTTTATGTCCTGCATCAGTGTTTTTTTTTTTGTAATCACACAAAGAGATCTTACATCCTCAACTCCGCCCTCTTCCTGTGTATACGCCGTCACTAAGGCACTTTACCCTGGAAGCTGCGACAGTCAGTACACATAACTGATGAGTCGTCTCCATTCATCAGCACCTTGACCCGTTTCAAAAGAGATAAATTTACTTTGTCAGAGTGATGCACTTGAATAAGTAAGTAGGCCACGGGAGACTGGAGTGACCAAAGGCAGCGGACGTGAGTCATTTGTCTCTTTCACTGCATTGGTGATTCATTAATAGGCAGGTGAACAGGAACATGAGGGGAAAATCCACTTGTACTTTAGTAAATTCAGTGTCTCTGTCTCAACCAGCTGTGGGAGGGAATTGACGCCCTCATCTCTTTAAGTTGGATTAATGTGTTTTATGTTAGGGTCTGTTATTACGTCTCCCAGGGGTAATTACAAGCAGGCCAATCTGACCCAAACACAGCTTTACATAAATAGACAGTCATCATTAAAAACAGTTGACCGTGGAATTCTTGTGGAATCGTATTCACGGTTTACCCAACCCAGCAATCAGCTTCATAAACAGCATTTTGGAGGGAAAAAAACTGTCATAAAGGAAGTGCCACTATGCCAAAGATTTTACAATCAATGCTCATTAAAGCAAATATATCCAATTACATGGCAACAACTCGGTGCGTTCAGTCGTATAGACATACTCAAGAAAGACAACCTGCTGAAGTTCAGACTAAGAGTCAGAGTAGAGCAGAAATGAAATTTAAGTGACTTTGAAATTGCATTCTTATTGGGTGCCAAACAGTGTAATCTGATTTAGAGGTAGACCAATAAATTGGTTGGACTGGTTAATTGGGCCAATGTGTAGCATGGACCGATTCATCAAAATAATAATAGGCTAATGAGTATTATGTAAGTTTACACACCTTTGCTCACAAAACACAACTAAGTGACTAAAAGATTATTATTTTTTAATCAAACCAGTTTTTAAATTTCTGACGAGGCTGGTCCAAGCATTCATGGGCCCTTAGCAATATAGGTTTATACTTTATTTTATTATAATATAAAAAAAATGCACTGCAGTGCAGACACAACATCAAAGCAGAGATACAGACCATTAGTGTCAATGTTTATCAAAGTTAAATCTCGCTGTATAAATTAAAATTAATATATTTTATCAGATGGAGGGAAAATCAATAGTCATTATACACTGAATATCTGAGTATCTTCTTTGGATTTTCACATACAGCCATCTCTAGGGAGCAGCACTTGTCCGAGTTAAAAATGCTCTGTTGTCAACAGGTCAGAGGAGAATAACCAGATTGGATTAAAATGATAGAAAAGCAACAGCCACTCAAATACAGTTGCCACCGGTTACAACCATGATTTGCCGCAGACCATCTTGGAACGCCCAACACGTTTAACCTTGAAGCAGCAGGGCTACAGCAGAAGAAGACCACACCAGGTGTCACTCCTGCCAGTCTACTAGGTGTCCTGTGTACCTAATAATCTGACCATTGAGTGGAGTGGTGCTGTTCATTGAGATGAATAGCTGCTTTGCTCACAGCTCATCTGACTCCAGATTTCCGCTTCCCGGTGCTCTAAACTGATTTGGAAGTTGAAAAAGTTTTGGAAGTTGCCAAAGTGGAAAACCTGCCTCATCTCTTTGGCAGCAAGTTGCAGTACGTTATTTCTACTGCTCCCTGAACAAGTTCCTGACCTTGGCTGTCTTCAATCTGACACAGTCCTCCCATTTTCTGACTTAGTAAGTGTGTGTGTATGTGAATCCACCAACAATCCCCATAATGACCCGTTATCTGGTGCGACAAAGGATGAAATTTGTGTGCAAGCGTCATGCTGGGTGTTGTCTCGGCATCAGGCTTCGTTTTCAATTTCCTTGAGTTTGTTCGTCCTATTTTAGCATATTAAAGGCTGCTTGAGCCGCCCTATGTTTGGACGATTATTAGCAGTCATGTGTGGTTGATGCAGGAGGTAACAGATTAGAGTGATGCTGCGCACCAATCAGAGGCAGTCTAGTCTGAGTGGAAGTGTTTTCACCCGACAGGCTTTCTGAATTGCTCTGCTGAGTCCCGTTTGGCTTGCCACCCATCTGTGGCAGTTGTTATTGATCTTCCCTGCATGTCAAGCAGTCTTACAGCATTTACCAGCTCTGCAAAATCTTTATTTATGGACCATATACAGTATAATGGCTTTCAGCCTGTTAAACTATGTTTCATTTTGTTATGATGCATCTGAGGTCAAATCTAGGTTATTATTCTGCCCCTCTTTAGTTTTGGGAACAGAAAAGATAACATTATTTGTATTTTTCCTTCATCTAGAAAAAGGCTCTGTCAAGCAATACTATCAAACCTGACAGGGAGCATTTATAGTGTAGAAGTGCAATTGATTCGAGCATTGATTCCGAGAAACGTCTCATCTTTCAGTGTATGGTCTTTTTAGTTTCTGTTTATATATATATATATATATATATATATATATATAACATGTATATATACATGTTAACACCTTTTTCCCTAGTAGAATTCACTTCCAAAATTACTTTATTACTTCAGTGTGTTTGTAGTCATCACATTTTACTTGTGCAATGTTGCTGTTTCCTTCATCTATCTTGAGATAAAATAAATCACTTCCTGTGTGCAGCGCGGAAGTGTCAGTGAGCAACATGCTATCTAAACACTGCTGTACTCGGTAAAACAGAAAGTCATGTGGAGCTGATTGGCTTAATCTGCGTTGTGTGTGCACTCTAGTTTCATGGCAGCTCTGGTGCCAGATAATGTGAGTGCAGATGCTGTGAATTTGTCTACAAATTGTCTCTAACGGGGGCCAGTTTAGTCAGTGTAGCATAGAAAGTAAATTACATGAGAAGCATTTGAAGTATTTTTGGGACTTGCCTCTGCTGTATCGAGCAAATAAATTCAGACATTCGTACGCTGTTATCTTAACACTACGGACAACATACAAATACATACAAAAACACGCATCTTCCTGATATCCATCTTTTTGCCTAATGTTTTGAGAAACACATTAAATCTACATTGCACCAGTGTTTTTATTATGTAAAAAAACCCTAAAAATGTGACTCTTTATTGCAACAATTCATGTCTGACATCCATCACACTGTATTAGTGTAGTGCCTGCAGTCAGGGTTTCATTCATTTGAAAGCTACATTACTTTAAATGTGCAAGCTGAGCAAGTACTGAGCGAGCTGGAAGAATGAGGGATAAAATAATAGTTCAAATTGCAAACTGGAGAGTGGTGTCCTTGTGTTATTGTGTTCATCAAAAGAACTGAGAGCTCATTCAGTCTATCATTATGCATTGCCTTTTAAAGATGCTCTTACCAAATTTATTCGAACAGTTCCAGTGTTGATGTCCTTTGCTGCTAAAGAGCCCATTCAAATTTATTGTCAGATCTTTTGAAAGTCAAGTAATTTTCATTTATATAGCCCAATATCACAATCACAGTTTGCCTCAATAAAGCCGTAATAAGACTTTCTCCACCTTGGGATCAATCAATCAAATTGTATGAGGACTGTTGACACCAGTGTGATTGACAGCTGGTGTTGTCCAACAGGAGCCTGGTTGCAGGTCACGTCTGTGAACTTGTGGTTTCAAAAAGTGCCATGAAGCTGGTTAATTTTGAAAATCCGGCGACTTCACGAATGGAATTTTGTTTTGCAACCGACAGATTAAGTCCACTTTTATATAAACTCTATGTCTGAAGCTCTTTGACCAGGCAATTGGCCACATAGTTTAAATATGTTTTACTGTTTGAATATGCATGCACAGATGGGTGACAAATTAACAGAAATCCTGAGTGTAGAATCGGGTGATGATGACGCTTATTATCAATCACTATCGCTCAGTGAGAGTGAAAATGTGTTGAATCATGTACTTTAGCCTCTGCTCTCACCAGATCAAGCACTGATGCTGTTCTGGCAGCTGTACAGTCAGTTTATTTTTGGTCACCATACTACAGGCAGGGTTCTCAAACTGTGGTACGTGTACCACCAGGGGTAGGCGAGCTTCCTCTGGTGGTACCTGGAGGAAAATCAGACATACTGTTCTAATGTATATACTACGGTAAGTGATCAGAGCGGAGTCAAGGAATTTTGACCGCTCCATCTTAATCTAATATAGCTATACCAGTGTCTGAGGAAGAGGAGGATCATGAGAGTGTAAATTATCTTATTGGGAATACATCTGCCTCCTGTGAAAGGTCCGTAGTTAATTTACTTGGCATATTTACATTATATTTTACCTAATGGTGTTACTTCAAGACCAATATTTTTTCAGATGGTACTGGGTATAAAAAGTTTGAAAATCACTGGACTACAGCACTACTTTGAAGCTGGATTTAATGGCACATACTCAGCATGTTGGCACAGTTTGTTAAAACGCTGTAGCTTTGGCAAGTGACTGGTCCTGTAATAAACCTGCACTCCTTGAGCTCAAATGACACCTGGAACATTGGGACCCGCCGACCTACATTAGAATCACATGGGGAAAGTGCAAATGGAATTGAAGTGGTCAGGTTAGTGGTGACCTTGTGGCAAGGTTATCTGTAGGTTGAGATGACAACCTGCACTGAATTGCACTAAACAGCGGTGCAGTTCCAGAAAAGCTCTGACGTTTCAGACAGTTAAAAGTGTTTCTTTAAACTGTGGTAAAAGTTGTCTCTTTACCATTTTAAATAACCAATCAACCGTAATGAAACGCAACGGCACGTGTGTGGTCACGTCCAGTTCTACTGTTCATGTCACATTGGAGCTGGCCTTATTTACTAAACTTTTACTAAACTCCATACTCATTGTGGTCTACAGCAGTTCTGTAGACCACAATGAGTATGGAAAACCAGAAAGGATTAAGGAGAGAGGAAAGATTGAGAATAAGAATGAAGGGCAACTTCAATCTGTCTTAAAAACTTTGAAATGTGATTATAGACTTCAAGATGCGACTGGGAACTTTAAACTGTGAAGGGAAGCACTGCACCTCTTAGTTACAGTCTGCTCCAAAAACCAAAGAAAAATAAGTATGTGATTTAAGAAAAACACACTGTATTCTATAAAGACATTTATGAAAACATAACAAATTCTTCAGCCCCACTCAGATCACATAATTATATTTCTGATTTTCCTACAACCACCAGCTGAAGAAGGTACCACAGTTTGAGAACCATGGAATTAGAGCATGCTTTAGGGAGCAGATAATCTGCAAATAATCTCAGATGCCCTTTTGTGGACTGTCTTGACTTTTTGTTACTATCAACTTCATTAACCGCAATAATATTTGTGACCTTCAAAGTTCCACCCTGATTCATGTGTTTCTTTCTCCTTCATCACACACGCTAATTTCCAAATGTATTGTAACTTAATTACAGATAATTGGCTTAGAGGAGCGAGAAGGGGCAGAGCAGAGAGGAGGTGCAGTCAGGGAGGAAGACACAGAAGACACACTGACACACTCACGCACTCACAGATCCGTGTGGGAGCTGCCAACACAACAGCAGCCCAATCCACGCGCAGCTGGGACTCCTTCTGTTGCGCGCGTCGGAAAAAGGGGTTAGAGGGAGGCGGTGGGCGCGCGCGGCTCCTCACGTCGAGTCTGCCTCCAGAACATCATCATCATCATCATCATCATAATCATTCTCAACAAGTGCTTCTGGCGGGGTTTGCTTTAATCTGGAGACATGAACCGTTCAACGAACTTCTCCGCGCGCTGCTGCTGCTGCTGCTGCCGTTTAGGAACTTTAATCCCGGACAGACGCGCGAACGCTGCAGACTCTTCTTTACAGATTAGATGTGTTTCACAAATATGCTTTCAGCGACCCTTTTGGACAGAACACAGATGTGAAATATCAGCGATATCTCTGCATTAAAAAGCAAAGGCAAAAACACAATTCTTTCTTTAAGCTTTTGTGAAGGTGAGACTGGAAATGAAATGCTCTTCAATTTTATAAAGATAAATATGGTAAGTCCACTTTTACTTTAACTGTTTTTGTCATTTTCTATTAATGTATGTATATATATATATATAGGGCTATATATAGAAAACCCTAACCCTATAATGTCATGAAAATCTGCAATATGACCAAACTAATCTAATGATGCCTGTGTAATATTTCAACTCTTTGTTGTGGCTTGCAAAGTTTTGACCTTTTAGTGATGCATAACAATTTTCTTTCCTACTGTTTGAAGCTGTGTCATTACATAGGCTGTGTCAGGATTTAAATTGAAATGTCTCCTTGTAAGTCTCAAAAAAAAAAAAAAAAGGAAAGGAAACAAAGATCTGACTGATGGACACATCTGCCGCTGTAGCCTGATGTGTAAAGAGCCACGTTTCCTTTTGAAAGATCAGACTCGAGCAACTACTTTGTCCACGTGTGAGCCTCTGATGCACTGTTTAATGATGTAGCAGTGTCATAACATCACTGCAGGGTGCAGTTGTATGTGTGTGTGTGTGTAGGTTCCTTATGTCCTGTCCACTCCTCCTGCTGAGCTTAGACTGCTTTTAGAGGGCTTTTTAAAGACGTGTATGTGTTGTAATGCATTCATCCATTTATGTTCCACATGAGAGATGCGGGGAGCTGGAGCCAATCCCATCAGACACAGGGCGATAGGTGGGGGACTTCCTGGACAGGTCGCCAGTCGACCGCAGGGCGAACACACAGAGACAAACCACCATTTACTCTCACTTTCACACCTCTGGGTGGACTGGCGGACTGGGTTGCGAACCTGGATCTTTTTGCTCTAAGCCAACAGTGCTTGCCACTACTGCCCCGTGTGAGATGTTGTAATCGGATGACGTTTTATGTGGACAAGGACAGTGCACAATATTTTATCATTCTTGTGAAAACAAGGAGAGAAACATGTTCTGTTTGTCTCATGAATGAGGACAAATTTCAGTCCAAAACCATTAGTGTGATACTTTATCAGGTTCTCACATCTTTTTTTTAGCCATCTGTCCCTCAAGGTTCACTAGGGCCTGTGTGACATTTTGTCATCCGCCCATTTTTCACAGTGGTCCATGTGGACTCCATTGTACTCACTGACTGTTCATAGTCCCTGCAGCACACCTTCTAGTCCAGTTGGTGGTTTCTAGTCTACTTTTGTTTTGGTCAAATGAGACAACAAAAAGAGTGGATGTGTGAGTGTACACACACACACACACACGTACGACCCAACAAGCAAAGAATACAAGAAAGACAGGTGACCTCGCGGTGAAGGGTAACTGCTACTGTAATGGAATGTGAGATTGAGTACATGTGGACAGAATGCTGGAATATGTGGACCCTCGTTTTAGTATGAAGAAATCTGTGACATAGCTATACGTCAAGTACAACCCAGGATTAGGGTTAGAGGAAGGGTTGGCGAAGGTTAGTTGAGATGGTTAAGGTTAGGATAGTGGGGGAGAAGGAATGCATTATGTAAATGCATATTGTCAAATGTTTTAATTTGACTGTTATCAAAATAAATATGTAGAAAAGTAAACGTTAAATCTAACTTTGAATGCTAAATCTAAATGCGAAAGGTAAATGTTAAATCCAAATGTAAATTTAGATATATCTTTACGTTAAGATTTTGCATGTACATTTGGATTCCACAATTACATTTAGAATTAATGGTTAAACTTAGATTTAACATTTAAAATTAAATTTAAAGGACACACCTAGAGTCTCTAGGTGTGTCAGTCTCTAATCGCATGAAGATTTGCTAAATTTGAACAAAGTGAGCTTAATGTAGACAAAAGTAGTAGCCATAAAACAATGAGCAAATTTTTTTACATTGTGTGTGTGTGTGTGTGTGAGTGAAAGAGAGAGAGCGAGGGGGAGAAAGACAGAGATATGAAGCCATTTCTGAAGAGGAAAGAGGAAAAAGAAAAGGTAACCAGGAAGGAGGCAGTGTGTCTGCAGGGTGGATGACCACAGGAACAGCAAGACTGGTACTTGTGTGATCTGTTTTAGCCCACCAGAGGGTGCACATTAGTGAAGTGATGGTGATGGTCCTCCTGCAGGAAACAGGATAAATAATTTAAAAGCACACAGCTGTAGTAGCTATTATTATCATGAATGAGAGGTAGAGGTTATTGACATAAGGGCTGTGCATGTGCAAGAAGAAAAAGGAAGAATATATGAACTAATGCTATTATGATTGATTCACAAAGCAGAGAATAACTGCCATGTTTATTGCAGAAAAAGCATAAACAAAAATTCAATTTTTCCAAACATAATGACAGAATTCCCATTTTTGTGACTGGTGGTTGATGGGTTCTGCTCAAGCAAAATGGATTTTCTCTGTAATCACATCATACAGTTTGTGAACATTGTGGTAATAAAAACATTTAGGCAACTCCGACAATGTCTTCAACATAAAGGCACCAAATGGCCCAAACAATGTAACATCTTTTGCCTGATATAGTAAGGTTCAGCGCCGGCAAATCCCGTTATCTCACTGCATTCAATGACCTTTTTTGTTGCTGTTCGAAAAATAACACTCTTTTCTTTTACTCTTCCAGTGCCCGACATAACATGTTGATTCTAGTGAAGCCTGGACTGTTTCAGGCTCTCTGATGCTTTCACTGGACTAATAACAACAGCAAACCTGAGATTACATTCCCTGCTGTTCCTGGAATATACTCAGTGAGCAGCTTCATGTTTGGATCAGCTTTTTGATGTTTGTGTTTGTGCACATTTTCTACTTTGAAGGCTACTGACAGTGCAGTTGTCACCCTTTAATGCCAAGAAACAGGTGAAATTATGACTGTTTCTGCTTGACAGGCCTTATGGGAGGTCACTGCTGAATATGCAGGACTTAGCAGGGCCTGATATGTCTAGGAAATCCACAGTCTTTGATAGTTTTCCCCGTCTATGGGGCTTACTCTTTGGCTTGATCATCACAACTGCACCAGTGATGGCCTGCCCCACAAGTTGTCACTGTATAGAGAAGACTGGCATGACAGTGGTCCAGTGTGTGTCTCGCAACTTGGAGAAGATCCCATCAGATCTTCCAAGAGATACTGTCGTCCTGCTTCTGGCGTCCAACCACATCACACACATTCCCAATCATGCCTTCAAAGACCTGCACTACCTTCAGGAGGTGGACTTGTCCAACAATGAAATTGAGACCATGGACGTTGGAGCATTTCACGGTGTTTCTGACAGCCTCCTCGTTCTGGACCTGTCAAACAATCACATCCAAAGCGTCCCCAAAGAGGTGTTTGCCCGTCTGCAGGCAAAAATCAGCCTCTCGAACAATCCGTGGCACTGTGAGTGCACGCTGCAGGAGGTCCTGAGGGAGCTGCGGCTGGACCCCAAGACAGTAAATGAGGTGATCTGTCACACAGCAGTGCAGGATGAGTATGCGGGCAAGCCGGTAATCCAGGTGTTGGACTCAGGGATCAACTTCTGCAATTTCCACCACAAGACCACGGATATTGCAATGTTTGTCACCATGTTCGGATGGTTCACCATGGTGATTGGCTATGTCATCTACTATGTAAGACACAATCAAGAGGATGCTAGGCGGCACCTGGAGTACCTCAAGTCACTGCCCAGCAGCTCTCAGATCAGCAAGGACTTTGACACCATCAGCACTGTTCTCTAGCAGGACTGCATGTGTCTCATATGCAGTACTGCCTCACATGTGTGGTGTCTCTAAATATGTGAGTAAATGTGTGGTCAAGTACAAAAATGACTCAAAATCTGTTGCAAACACACATTTATTTTATTTTTTCATTAAATTCCGTCCTTGTTTATATCTTGTCATTGCCCTTAAAGTCACAAATAGATTAGGGATGATAGATTTAAGTATGTCAAAGGATGTGTGGTCACATCTCAGTGGGATTTGATTTGATCTGAGACAAAAGAGGATGAGTGTTTCTCACAGTTTCTTTAAAATTATTAATTTATGTCTTTAATGCCACTCTGTCGAAGACGTTGAAGACATGCTAATGTGTCAGAAAGGTATAATAAACCTCCCAAATTAAACTACTGGTTCAAGAAATAAGGTTACACAGCTGTTACTTCTTCACCACTGCATCATGTCAAGTTACTATTACCATTCAGGATTTATTTCCATTTCACACAGGGCAAGTGACTGATAGAAACCAAACTTTTATATGCATTTATACACCTTTCTGAAACTAAAATAAATGACCTATTAACATACCTACCGTATGTTGTAATTGTGTTCTGTGGTTAGTTAGGTTTGGGAACAAGAAGTGCGGGGTTACGGCCAGGAAATGTATTTATTTTTTTCTCATAGAATCAACATCCACTTCGTATTAAACAGTGTCACAATTGTGCCCCACACCACACAAAGACATTAAATTCAAGCCATACAAATTGCATCCACAGAACAAGTCATGAGTGGGGGAAAAGTCATCATGAATATCACTAAATTGAAAAGTGCATAATAATTTGAAAACCATTGATTTTCAGCTTTCAGGGGGGTATAGTGCGCTATTTATATTAATTTATTTATGTTAACGTTAAGCACAGTGTTGCGCACCACCAAGGCATTGTTATTGGTAAACAAACAACAACAACAACAACAACAAATGAACTTGCGATTACTATTATTGATCAGACTGAAACATAAGACCCAGGTCACACTAGAATGTGGAAGCGCATAAGCACATGTTAATCCATTGTGTTGTGTCTATTCTTGTGCATGTAGAAAGCGACTCTTGCCAGAAAACCCATTCAGATCTATTCCAAGAGTCTTAGAAATGAATAGCATATGATCGAAACAGTTAGCTTCTGATAAATGTGAATGCCATGACGTACCACTGCTAATATTCCCAACCACAGTCTCTGTGAATAGTATTTAGGTTGATGTATTTAATTTATTTAATTTAGCGGGAATGAGATGAGTAGTCGTGCACAAGTGGAGAGGGCAAGAGTGCGAGCATCCCAGGGAACCGCAGCTTTGGCATTCGTGGTGCCTCTGCAGGGAAACACTGAACACGAACCCAGTACTTTGTTTTTACTGTCTATAGGCTATTTGTTTGAAGGTAACTGTGTCTAAGTGCCTCTCTGGGAAATCTACACCACAGCACTGTGCATGAGGTCAGACACCTCAAGTGTCGAGTCCTTTTCCTGTCCACCCTTGCCACTGTACAACTCAGATTTAGCTACAACCTATTTGGAACCAGATTATTATAATCTCAATGGTTGAATATTTCTTAAAGAAAGGCCAAGCCAGTGTGCTAAAGGACAATAATGGAAACGAAAAGGGTTTTGTATAATTGACAGCTCACTGTACCTGTATTCATGGTGATTACCGCTCAGTGATTCTCAACCTTGGGTTCCCGACCCCCAAAGTGGTCACAAGATAATCTATGTAGGTTGCCAGATATTTTTGGGGGAAAAAAAGGAAATAAAGTGTTTCCCATTATTTATGTAGACAGGCTCATTTCATCCACCACAGTTACTCACTGAAGTAATACTTATTTTACAGTTCTTATAATTTACATGAGACAATAGCATGGTGTTTTTGTGCTATTATAGTGTTGCATGCTTAAGTTATTAAACTTCTTTTGGTGTGTGCAAGTGGCACATGAGATCTTTTAGGTGTTCTATAGTGGTGGTTGTTACAACTCCTCTGGAAAAAAGTTTCCACACTAAAAGCACAAGAGCGTTTGGTTGGTTGTTTGTCATGATGCTATGTATCAAGCTAATAATAAGATTTTTCAGTCCAAAAGGTTTCAAACTTCTTTCTAAAGATTGTGTTATCGTTTACCAGACCTCTGAAAACAGATTCAGTTCATCATTCAAACCTATATACTGTATATACTGTATGTGGAAGTTGCTATCGGAGTTTTGCAGAGCATTGTCTGCCATGGCTTGCTACATAGCAAGAGCTGCTAATGTTGCTAAAGTCATGGTGGTGTGATGTCCGAATGCTCTGTTTGGACCAGGACGTTTTGATTTGGACCATGTAGTGTTTGAGCTCAAGCCAGAGTGGGTTCAGTTCGGTACAGTACGGTACATATTTATTTGCGTTTCCATTAGGAACAGTATCAAAAATAACCATCCCCAACTGTTTCATTCTTTGGTACTGTTCCCTTGGGTTGAGTTAAATAGTATGACACGGTTGGACTGGCTCCACCCACAACAGTCAGCTGATTGGTGATACATTTTGTGATTGGTGTAAACACCCCATGGTCGTCGAGGCACTTAAACACCCACAGTCATCACACTGCGCAGCCATCAGGCACAGTCCACACCCCTTCTACCAAGGAAAGGTACTGTTCTCAGTGGAAACGCATGTCTGACCCAGGGCTTTATTCTAAACTGTATCATACTGTGCCAAACCGAACTGACCCATGATGGAAACACAGCACAAATGTTACATTTGATTTAATTGGCTAGCACCCGAGCAGGAATATTTGTATACTGTGATTTAATTTGTCTGGCGCTCAAGCTGATGTTTGGAAAGTTTGATATTTCTTATTTCTTTAGGATCTGACACTCCTTTTGTTTCTGTCTGTGTATGGAGCAGTTTTGCAACGGTCTGTCACAAACTTCAGGTGGCATTATTTCATGTATGTCTTTAAATAGTTTTTGGTCTTGCCTGCCTGTCAAACCTAACTGGTCTGTCGAGGTGACTGATGGCTGACAGACATCACGATGTGAGGTCAGCATCTTATTAGTCTGTTTGGTTGTGACGCTAAAAGGTTGAGAAACACTCATCCAGTAGATCAAACAGATTAAACTACACCCATCTGTGCTGATTAGAAACAAATACTGTACGGAGAGACTTGTTTATTTAGACTTGTTTGCCTTGTTTACTGACAAAGTAATGTTTTATGTAGTACCTCTGTAGGATTTGTTACAGTGTCTGTCTGTGCAATTTTGAAATGTTATATAAAAAATGTGTTTGTACTGGCCAACATGTACATTTTAACGTCTGGAGGAATGCATCTGCCATCTGTGTTGCGATGTAATATAGTGGTGTATGTCTTCAGCAGAATTCACAACCATAAGTGTTTGAACGTTTTCAAAGTGTATGTATTTTCTTCTTTAGAAGAAGAAGCTCTGTGATGGATATGAAAGGGCTCCAATACTTTTGTGGTAATAATGTGATAATCACATCCATTTTCTATCTGTTTCAGCGTCTACTGTGTCTCTGTTTAATTGTCTGGTTTTCAACTGACACTCTACCAGCATTTGAAAAAATAAAACGTTCTTTTTTTCCAAGACAGTTCTGTCTTCTCAAGTTTTCATTTTACCTCCAGATGCAATGAATGACCTGATCATTTTCTGAAGAAATCCAACTGTCCTCACAAGCTCCTCTTTTTTTTTTTAACTTCATTAGTTTGCACTGCATGGTTTCAAACTGCAGAATGTGCAGATCGGTGGCATTTTGTAAAAACAGCATTTTTTCACTGTGTGCGCACACATGCAATATCACTGATGTGACTAATACTCTGTTCAGAGAAAAAAAATACACCAACCAAAGCTGTGCAGAACAAAAAACGAAAAGTTCTGAAGCGATTTATCAGCAGCCAAGGACTTTAGTCCCTTTTAGTTGTTTTGAGAAGATTTCCTGCTGAAAAGGACACAGCAGGCATTACTGGGATTAATAACAGTTTCTAATATTCATCTCAGCATAGCGCTGGGTGTCCACAAGAATGTTCCCTTGCCTGTATGCACAGATGGAAATCAATGAAAAGACTCATCACTGAGTGAAAGAGAGAGAGTTGTACCTGCTGTTTTAAAGGCCACTGTCTCAACAGCTTTGTGAATAACTGTAGCAATTAGTTGAACTAGTTGGCATTTCTTGGACACTCAGCACTGCTTTGTGTTCTGTGGCCTTTTTTCTCCCGGACTTTGCAGTAGTTACAGTATGCAACCTTCTGTTTGTTTGCTCTTCAGTTTCTGCTCATAATTAAGAACTGAAAATGCTGTGAGTGAGTTTCTACTGTAGGGGTGTGTGAGAAAGAAAGAAAGAAAGAAAGAAAGAAAGAAAGAAAGAAAGAAAGAAAGAAAGAAAGAAAGAAAAAAGGCATCAAATTATCCTTTTTAATAAGAAGATGATGTAAAACACATAGAAATATAAGAATATTTCAATATAAGATAAACTAAGACAATAAAAGGTAATCCTTTATTTGCCCCAATCACTCATCTTCATGACAAGGAAATTATTTACAGGGATGTCATGTTCAGAGTGGACACTGTCAGGGCTTGAACATGTACAGCTATTGCACAGATATACACTATATTATACACAGTTATTTGGATTGAAAAACAATATGATTATTGCACTTAAACATCACATAGAATATAAAGACTAAAGTCAAAAACCACTGCATACTGATTTGTTTTTTACTTAATGACTGAACAGACAGCACTTTTCACTTGCTCTTTCCTCTGGTTCACTCAGTGCAACTGTAAATGTAGATGACATAAACATCAGATTACACGACCAAGTCTATTTTTGTACACCAGCAACATTTTCAAGATTGCATATTGTATATAAAAATTGAGGAGGAGGCAAGTATCAGGGCTACTCCAAAGTGTAAATGACCAAAATATTATCTGTTTCTTGTTTGATTTGTTAAGATGAACTCATTTATTTAGGGTCACATGATGGCGAAGTGGCTAGTGCTTTTGCCTCACAGCAAGAAGGTCCGACTAAGAACCTTACTGTTTTTCCGGATATGGATTTGGATATTTGCTGAATGGTGCCTTTAATTGTTTGTCACTTTCTTCAGTATCTATCTGGGGGGGTGCTATCTGTCCATCAACAAATGGACAGATGCCTTTTTTGGACATATGTCTGTCCAAATCAGTGCAGAATGCTTTGGACAGACACACCTCAATTTATTTAAAGTCTGAAAGGGTAGAAAATCCAAATAAATTGAGCTGTGTCTGACTGGTCCCATTTATCCAAAGCATTCTGAATTGATTTGAAGAATGCTTCAAGAAGCAGTTTTATTTTTAATATGAGCTCCACATGAGGGTTGTGGGGAGCAATCCCAGCCGACATAAGGCAAAAGGCGGGGTACACCCTGGACAGGTTGCCAGTCCAACGCAGGGCCACACATTGAGACAAACAACCTTCCACTCTCACATTCACAATTTAGAGTGTCCAATTGGCCGAATCCCCGCATGTTTTTAAGCTGTGGGAAGAAGCCAGTGAACCCAGAGAAAACCCACCCCCACACACACAGGGAGAACATGTAAACTCCAACCAGGTGGCCAACCCGGGTTGGAGTGTGGCCGTGTTCATTACAGGTCACAAACTCTTATTCAGCTGTTGACACTAGTCCAAGTTACCTGCAAAAAGAAAGAATGGTTAATATTAATATATCCCTATAAATCCATTTCATTTAGTTCATAAAGTTTAGTTGTATTGAATATAGGCCTCTGGACATTTTTGTGCCCGTGTCTAATCTGCACCTCATTATCATTGTCTAACTGTGCAGGTGGATTATCCGTCTTTGTGTCATGTAGAATATATCTGATAGTATCAGTCAATGAGGAAAGTAAGATTTTAATATACTTGAAGCTGCTCTTCATTTATTGGAAGCGAATCAACAGTTAATGTCCTATTTTCAGTATACTGCAACTAGTCGTTTACTGTGCATCATTGTTCAACAGGTCCTCATCACTGATTTTCTTTTCTGATTTTTCAGAACCTTCTGTCTGTTCTGTATCAGTTACCAAACAGAGCACGTCAGCATTTTAGTGTCATTTCCTATATTTCATATCCACTTTTCTATTCAGACTGGCAAAATGACTGAAAACACAATTTTTGTTTGTTTTATGTCAGTTCATCTCTATTTGATGGCACAGGGGAAAGACTCAGGTTAGAAAAATGTTGCCGTTTCAATTCAAAATGATCAGGTTTGTATCTGAAAAACCGCACTGACAGCATATAATGTGTTTTGTCTGAATATCTAGGAATGAACATCATTTATATTCATCTGAATTCCAATGGGTACATCCATCCATCCATCGTCTACCACTTTATCCTCCATATGAGACTCTCAGGGCTACGGGTGCCAATCTCCAATTAATCCTCTGAATGTTTTTGGAGAACATTCAAACTCCACACAGAAGGTAGGAGGCACTTCATGTGAAATGTGACAAGATGCTTGAAATATTCTTTCTTAGACACATTTTTTTTTTTAGTTGTATCTTATTTTGAGCAATGAAAAGAATCGCATTAAGTAGATGAATTAAGCCACAGATGTTGAAAAGAGACTGACTATGATAGAATTAAGGTGTTGCAGAATGGCAGGCAAAGAGAACTTAAAAACATGCAGACGTTAATTGAACCATTACAATACCATTCATGATAAAAGCTGCTGGTTAATGGTTTAGTGTTGGGTATGAGTCATAGAATATTAAGAGATAAACATTATAAAGACATCTCCAGCTCTCAGGTCTCAGGTGCATTCACCATATCTCTATTTATACACTGTCACCCATTGAAAGGCTGAAAAGAAGCTAAAACGCTCTTAAGGCATGAACAGCAGAGATGAGTGATGATTCTCTGATTTGATTTGGTGCAGTAAAGAAAGAGTAAAGATAAGAAAATCAACGACTGCGTAAAAATTTGTAAAATGAGACTGTGCGGTATGAAAGTGAAGATTAAATAATAACAAAAACACTAGAATATATAAAAACAGTTGCGTCATACTAGTCCAAGACTAACTATTCAGTGTTCATTCTAAACTGATGATTATAATCTGTATTCAAAGGCGCTTGGTCTCACTTTGTTCACCGTTGCAACGGTTGCTTTGTGTGCAGGGCAAAGTTTTACAATTAAATAAGAACCCTACTTGTACTGCGTGACAGTTGAGGTCATTGTGGACAAACTGTGGCTGTAACAGTGTCTGCAACTCACCAACCTCAGACTCTTAGCTCTCATATATTTGGACAGTTCTCATAGTTTGAAGGACATGGGTAGCAGGTGGCAGGGAGACTGTCAGAGAGAGTCAACGTTTGCTGTTCTGAAATGGTGAATGTGTCTGTCTACATCGAATTGCCCTTGAGCAAGGCGATAACCAGCTACCTGCCAAAATCTTCAGGGATATACCGATTTCATTCTTCTGAAATCCACCGTAAACATTCTTGTTCCCTGCAGAACGATGACACAACACTAGTTCCTAGTTTAAAATTTGAAGATGGAGCGAGTGTATCTCAGGTCAGTGACTGCTGTTTGAATTTCATGTCCATAATTGAATTCCTAAGCAACATATTGCTGCACATAATGAAATAATGCATCAGACTGGAAGAGACATACATTATGTCAAGACAGCGTGGTTTACACTTATCGCAGTGTGTCAAGGCTGAGCATGTGTGCATTTGTTTGGCACAAGGGCCGCAAAACTTGTTGCATAATGTTGCCACATTATTTTTGTAACAACATAAACAGTGCGGGAGAAATGGCCGAGCAGAGACCTGGGGAGCTTTAAATCTGGTTGAAGGGGCCAGTCCAGTGGAAATAAAGAGTCCAACACTGTGAGGGAAAAAAAAACATATTTTCTCTAAGGGTAAGTGATATGAGCTTAAATTGATATCGCCATAATTAATCATGATATACAGTAGATCGATATTACGCATAATTTAGAAATAAAAGTTGTTTTTTTTTATTATGGAACATATGTAGTTCACAATAAAACATTTATGTTGCAAAAATTAATCTATAAATACCAAAAATTGAGGTTGACATGTCAATTCTTAAATCTTGGAGAGCAGTTTTTTATGATACACAGGTACATCAATAAAACTTTGTGCGGCAATTAACTTACAAATAATAAGTACGAGCAATAGAAATATAAAAATAAGACAATAAAATAAAATTGAGAGCATTGTATATAATACACTATATGAAAATTGAGTTGTACAGATGCAAAATTGGACATATTGTGTGAGAGACCAGTTCAGAAGTTACAGTGTACTGTTGCATTGAGGCGGAGTGCAGTCACTGCAAATGTTGTGTGCTCCTCTTATGGCCCTGTCAGAGTAAATTGACTCCAGTCCGGGGAGTTCAATACCCACCCTCTCACCACTCAGTTCAGATCCTTCGTTTCCACAGCGGTGCAGCTGGCATACCAGATGGTGGCACAGTTAATCAGAAGGAACTCATTTGTACTCCTATAGAAATTAACCAGCAGCCTCTGGGGGGGTTTGGCCTGCTTAGCTTCCTAAAGAGTCTTTGTTGGACTCTCTTCACAAGCTGCAAGGTGTTGGCAGTCCCTGTCAGCTGTTTGGAGATGGCAACACCTAGGAACTTCAGGGATTCCACCATCTCCACAGCCTCTTCCTGTATGTGGAGTGGAGAGTGATCCCTGGCCTTTGACCTCCTCCTCCTGGTCAATGACCAGATGCACCTCCTGTCTGAAGTTGACCTCATCCTCGTTGGAGACCAGGCAAACAACTATCATGTCTTCCGTAAATTTTATCATGGAATTTGACGGACAGGTCGTGGTGCAGTCATATGTAAAAGTGTCAAGTGCACGGGGCTCACACAAGGCCTTGTGGGATGCCTGCGTCTAATATGGGCAAGACAGGAGGAAGACCGCTCCGTGGTCGTGCTGTGAGGAAATCCAAAATCGATACACACGGAGAGTAGCTAATGCCCAGAGTGCTCCGTTTGCTGGTCGGCTTGTGAGGAATGACCGTGTTAAAAGCAGAACTAAAATCCACAATAACATCCTCATGCAGCTGTCCGGCTCCTCTAGATGGGTCAGCGCCAGGTAGAGTGCTGTGGACATGTCGTCCCACGTTGATCAGTTTTGCTTGTCCAGGTCAGGAGGGATGATGCCACTAATGTGTGACAGCACAAGGCTGTCAAAGCACCTAGCACTTTGTAAGGAACATGTGGAGTAGTTCACAAAGCAACACGGGGAAGGTGTTACATGTAAGCTGCATCACACACTGTGTGAAACACAGACTTCCCGTACCTAAACTATGGTTTATTAGATGTTTGAGGTGTGTGCAAAAAATGTGGAAATAAGAGAAGGTTACAGTGTTTGGAATAAAAGATTCACTGCAGTGTAAAAACTGTATGCACTGGCAGTGATCGGCGGATGTTATCTCATTGACTTCCTGTTTGTTCATGCTGGTTTGTGTATGTCACCTTGGGGTTTAGAGTATATTGAAGAATGTTGCACTGCAGTCATAGTTGCCTGCTGCTCGTGTATGTGCAGAGGTCTGCATCCTATCCCATTTAGATGAGAAGGCACTTTGCTTTACAAAGAGATCAAGCGCAAATTAATCACTCTGTGCCTCCCCTTGCAAAAAAAAGGAAAAAACATTGTCATAATCTTAACCGGTGTAAGGAGGAGAAAACGTTCAATTAACCCCCTGCTCCATTGCTCCTACTCTGCTGACACAGTAGCCGCTGCTGCTCCAGTTTCCAGCTGGTGCTCAGACAGTCATCTGTGATTATTTCCATCTCTCTGTGTGGATGGTAGAGTTTACGACTGCCTTTAACCTGTTTCTCTCATTTGATTACGCTCCACTTAATAAGAAGTGGTCTTCCTATTTGTTCATGTACATTTGTATTCTCACAAAAGCATGCTTTTGACAATCCAAAGACATTCTTTTTTACCCTTAAAAACTCCCTCCAATCTCCAAGCACTCAGTGTTTGATTAATGGCAGGCGTACAAATGTTCATCATACATGACACCAAACTCTGGAGGAAATTGGTCTGAAATCAATACCTGAATCTCACGAACTTGATGTCAGACACCAGCAAGCAGTGCAGCAGAGAGTAAATCGGATTTTCTCTGTAGCCTGTAGAAGGAGGTGATCTGCTTCTGTGCAACATTTAGTTAATGGATTTTCTAAATGGGGACATCAAAGCTGAAGTGGATGCTGGACCAGGAGATATGTGATCATTCATGTCATCCTAATACATTACATATATAAAACGTGTGCTTGTCATATCCACTAGTAGCATGTTGTTCCAGTCCATGTACGCATTATGTGGAATTCTAGTAAATACAGCTACTGTGGACAAAAAGGGCAACAAAATGAATTAGCATGCATTGCACCAAAAACCCAAGGAAGAAAACAACACGTACAAACACATGAAACACGTGAAAATTAGAATCTCTGACAGTCAGACAGTCCACCGTTGCAGCAGCCCATTTTAACTGGCCATGGGAACGAATAAAAAAAATAAATAATTGAAACTGCATTCAAAAATTGATGCCTGAATAAGTGTGTTCTCTTGAATGGCCTTCAGGTCGTGACTTGATGTAAGTCTGTGAGAAAATGAGCCTACATCTCAGTTGAATTATAATGTCATCTATGCTGAGGACAACCGGGGGTGATACCACTGGTTGAAATAAAGATATATATAAATGTTGACATCAGTCAACATTTTCCTGAGGAGTTAATGGTCTCGAGTTTCAGGTCTTCTCTCAATAGCTCATGATGTTAATTTTGAAAACGATGCTGCCATTTAGAGGACAAAAGATGATAAAGTACAGCACATATACTGTAAGTGAACAACAGCGTGACTGACAGCAGGCATTGTCCAGTAGAAGCCTGGCTTCAGCTGAATGTCTGAATTTCCATTTGAATTTTTATGGGTGACATACTGACTTTTGCTACTTGATCACCAGATTGTGGCTGGTGTGGCAGTTGGATGATGTTACTGATTTGTTCACAGGTATCTTAATGATTTTAGCTTAAAGGAATACCAAACTGGCTGTTTGGTATGGGGTGATATGGTGTGCCCAATGTGTCCAAACCAGAATATCTGGACAGAGATGTGCGATATTATTGGCATGATATTAGCATTGCCCAAAATTGACTGATGACTAAAACCGAAGGCTGAATTGGCTGCTACCTCCTTGACTTCTATGCTCGCACCCTATCCAGCAATTATTTTTTGTCTATTTGTTTATAAACAGACAAACTTTTGTCAGATAGGATTTGGGCTGGCAGATTTTAGGATTGCTAAAATCATGCACATATTATTATTGGAATGACATTGCACCATCTCACTCCTGAGACTGTTTCGTTTTGATATACAAGATGTACACTTCATATTAGACTTCTTCTCTTTGGTAGAAAACACATTTTATTGTAGCAATAAAACAATATGACAGAATAAGGTGCATTTAAGCACATTTCCCCGTGAATGATACCTTCTTTTAAAGATAAAAATGAATTGTATAATAAATGAAATGAATAAGGCTAACAACTTTGGAACATGTTGTTTAAAGATATATAGACCAGATTTTAATTTCTTTTACCTTTGTTATTGCTTTTATGTTTATGAAATGTCCTGTAGTTTAAACCTTAAACATGTAATTAGCAGTGAAAACCCTTGTCCACAAAGCTAGAAGAATATGTATATCAACTTTGAGTAGAAACCATATGCACAGATGAAGCAGCACATGATGTGAATATAAACATACTTAAATTGTATGTTTTCTCACTTATTTTCTCACTTTTGATATTCAAATCTCATGTTGTACAAGTAGGATTCCTTGTCCTACATGTAATCCCTTGTATTCATGCATTTTATATGAATTAATCTTGACATATGATGTAATCTTGATCTTAGTTATGGTATCTGAACCTCTAGGCTAATGACTTCAACTTATCTTATCTAATGACAACAGTGTATCACACATGTGTCCTTGTTTAAAGCATCTGCACCGCCAGCTGCAGAGCATTTGATTAAATTACGGCGCAGCAAAGTGCCGAGCTGCAGCACAGAGAGTTTCCAGGCAAAAAAAAAAGAAAAAGAAAAACAGAAGTCTCAGAAATGGATTAAACCAAGAGTGTATTCGAAGCTACCTTGAGATTGTGTGTGTTCGTGGATTTTCCTGTAAACCCTGGGACACTGGTGAGTTGAGGATGAATATCAATTCTAAAATTGCAAAGAAAAAGAAATCTGCATTGCAATACTACCTTTCAGTCAATTAAGATGAAAACAAAATCAAAGTTTAATAATTAGAAAAAAGAAACATGACGGTCAACATTAATATTGAGGCGGTGACTCCTTTTAATAATGAAAAAACCTTTGAATTGATTATCAAAATAGTCTGTGATTAATTTAGTAATCAATTAATAATTGATTAAGTGAGTAATTGTTGATTACTCAGACACTAGGCAAGTGGGCGCCCATGTACCTCTGGTGGTATGAGCACCATAGTTTGGAAACCTAGAATGTATTTCATCCATCCCCTGCAATGTAAATACAAGGGATTACATGTAGGACAAGGAATCCTACTTGTACAACATGAGATTTGAATATCAAAAGTGAGAAAATAAGTGAGAAAACATACAATTCAAGCATGTTTATATTTCCATCATGTGCTGCTTCATCTATGCATATGGTTTCTACTCAAAGTGGCATTAGACTAGTTAAGGGCGCAGTCTGAAGCAGATTGATCGCAGTCTATCCAAACAGCTGTTCGCCCTAAAGTGGCCATGAGGATTCAAAGGCAGAGTGCCTGGTTTAGGTCACTCCACTGTTCATCAAATTAAGAGCACGGCAGAACTCAAACCCCCCAACCCTTCACCTCTGTGGACAGACACACACTGTTCCTTGCAGATACACTACTGCAGTAAACACAGCATCTAACAATAACATTTGAAGGGGAGGCAGATCGAGAATAATGTATTTCAACACACTATGGCCAACACAATCTATGAGAGGGAACACTGATTATAGCTTCACTCCAGTGCTCCTCAAATGGATTTTAAGGATGTGAGTGAAGCACTGAATTCTCCTCCGTCTGAATACAAATTGATAAAAGGAAGACTATCTATATCTAATGGCATTAGATATATTGTAACTGCTCTGTCCATCCGTTTCATAAAGCATTAAATAAGATAACATTCTCCTAACTAAAGTGCCTCCAGCGACAGGAAAAAAAATGCACTTTGCATTTTTGCACACTTTACTAATGTACAGCTTTCAGCTTCCTCTTTTACAGAGGTTCTAAAACTGGGGCAGTGAAAATTCAACTAAGTAATTAACCTGTCAAGTTCAATCAACAGTGTGCACAAATAGGCTGTGACATTTATTCGTTCAATCATTCAGTCCCTTCTGACTCTGACTCCGTTCTCTCTCTCTCTCTCTCTCTCTCTCTCTCTCTCATCTCTCTCAACACACACAGACTCAGTGACCCTTTGAACTTTGAACAGAAAATGTAAGAGAGGTTTTGGGAAAAGTTTGGAAAAATGCAGCTCTAATGCAATAACACATACTTTATGAACTATAAATATGCACTGTGTAAAAAGTGGTGATATATATATATAGAATGTTCACACTGCAGACTGTAACAAATTGAGGAATTATCTACTTACCCCTCCCTTTCCCAAGTGAGTCAAAGAACTACGGTGGCCCTCACATACCTCAAAGAATGTCGTTCTTTGTTGTCGCAGCAGGCTTCTGGTTCAAAACACAAAAACAATATGGGTTGCTATAGAAACATGGCAGCACAAACTCTAAGGTTAATATAAAATAATATAATATACCATATATGGAAAAGGAAACCAAACATCACCAAGTCTGATTATACAGTTATGCTGCGGTCACACAGGACGTGATGCAAATTTGTTGCACAACAAGTTTACATACAAAGTCAGTCGGGCCACGTAGTGCGATACACACGATGCAGCGCCTCAATTGCATCGTTTGCATCTATCGCACCATCGCTGGAGATGAGCATTTTTGGCCAAGAATCACATTGACGCCATGACACAATGACCAATTGGCGTTGGGATTCTCTAGATGATGTCACTAGAGAAAATGGAGAAGAAACATAATTTCTGTGTGCGGGGACCTGGAGCACTGCGACAAAAGTTGCTATATGTACCAGGACAAAAACAAACAGAACGGACTCTGCCAAATGGTCAGTTAATTTCCATGTTATTTGTAGCACTTTACCATGAAAATATACGCTGACTTCTGGTAATTGGTGATGTGAGTGACGCAAATGCACAAAAATGTACAAAGTGTTCCCATGGTGAGACAGATGCAATTGGTGCGAATCTGTTTTGCTGTGAATTGGACCATAATATATAAAACAGAGAACATCTTGAAGAAGACCTGAAACCATTGATTGGGACCATTAACTCCCCAGGAAAATTTGTATTCTTGTTATAAATCAAGTAAGAATTAGTGCCATTATCTCATGTACATACAAACTGACTATATTTAGAAGTCAAGGGAATACAAGCTCCAAACACTTCAGTCTTAATCTCGCTCTTCAGACCTACCTCTGGTTTTGGGCATGACAATGAAAAATGTATCTCAAGTATACAAAGAGAAATATAATATTAAAGCAGACCTTGTCATCATTTCACATTGTGATGCATTTTATTTGTTTCTTATAAACTCCTAATAAAATATAATCATACCTCAAGAAAGTCATGTATACCTGCTCCGAGATTCGACTCTATATTGAACCAGCTAAAGCTGGAGAAGGACAATAATCCCCAGAGATAAATGATAATGATTTGGTCTTCATGCTTCTCAGTAACTGGTGATTACTCCTAAGTATTGCTGTGACACTGGTATTGATTTACTCTACGCCGATATTCATCATCTATTCACCTCTGTGATTTGTCCAAGCTTGGCCACCTCAACTCCTGTGAGAACTAACAAATGAAAGGGGAGAAGTGATTTTTAGTTTGCCTGCTTGCACAGCCAAAGAAAATGTGAAGAAAATGTAGCCCACATTTTTTCCCAACATTTGTATTATTCAACTCTCACAATAAAACTTTCTTTCATGAACTATTAATGAAAATCTATTTTTGTATTTTGACATAATTCTTATTGTTCTTATCCTTATTGTTATTCTTCGCTGAAACATTTCTTAGACAGCCGTGAGAAAGGGACAAAGGATAGCTAAAGCAAAATACAACGTAGTGCAACAAAGAGTCAAGAGAAAATTGAAAGCACCAGGGTGATTATACGTAATACACTGCCTGTCACATCATATGTGGTGGCTGCACTCTGTAGAGCTTAGGGGAATCACCGCTGAGAAAATAAGCTTTGGTGTGGTGTGTGAAACCTCAGTATTTAAAATGGACTCATCCCTGGCTGAATTCTAAGCTCTGCAGAAGATGATCACCAGATGCTTGAAATCATATTACCTGGAAGGTGTGCTCTTGAAATACTGATTCAGTCTGAAGGGCTTCTCTCTGTAAACTTCTGCTTTGCCCTCATGTTTTGCAACAGCTCCACAGTAATGGTGAGTACATACTGAACACAGATGAAACTGCTGTTGTAGTAAATATAGGCAGGGCATATTATTTGAGTGCTAGTAAAGCAGAATTTTAAAAGAAACTGCTATAGATATGAGACTCCTCAACGTAACGTTAAGCATAATACTCTGTAATGCACAGGCATTTTATTATTGTGAACAAATTCCATGACAAACCAACAGTGAACGTATCCTAAGTAAGGACTGCTGTAGTTTACTGGTCGATGTGCTCCTTCCTTTTCAATTAAATTTCTATTGAGGTCCAAGGGGTTCTCAACTTTGACCTGCCCCAACCAATAATGGAGAGTGGAGTGTTATTATATTCCTTTCAGTCAAAAGGGTCAACAGACAACTTTTGTCTCCCAAGCAGTTTTAGATTGTTCACTGTTGTGAAGACGAAGGCATAGCAAGACACCACATGCTCCTTGTAGAGCTGGTGTTTGTCATAATAAGCACTGCTTTTAAAACAACACAGAGAGTGGGTGAATGCTATTCTCTGCAGCATTTTAGAATAACACATTTTTTTTGCGTTATCTCAGTGCCAAAAAGAAAAACACAGAGCAAGACTTATAGTCGAGCAATACAACAGCAAGTGGTGATTTTTCTATCATTACAGTGTACAATCAGTTTGAACAACATGAACATTTAAACCAAACAGTGGTCTTATTCCAGCTTTTATTAACATTTATTGAAGTGGTTAGCACTTTTGCATTTGCAGCAAAAAGACCCAGGTTCAAAACCCGGTTGAAACAAGGGCCTTTTTGCATGGAATTTGCATGTTCTCCCTGTGTGTGCGTGGGTTTTCTGTGGGTTCTCCGGTTTCCCCCCCAAAGTGCAAAAACATGCAGATTTGGCAATTAGGCCAATTGGACTCTCTAAATTGACCAAAGGTGTGAGAGTCTCTACAGTATGTGGCCCTGTCATGGACCAGTGACCTGTCCAGGGTGTACCTCACCTTTTCTCCCTATGACAGCTGGAATTGTCACCAGCCAACCATGTGGAGGATGGATGAATGAATACCACTGTGGCTTTATATTAAATCCATTGGCTAAAGAGTCAAGTGTTAACTTTGCAAGGAGCAGGTTGCACACCACTGTTTCACAACCAACATGGAACGTCATGTAAAAATAGTTGGCTTGTCTGTATAAAGCTCCATCAAGTTTGGCTGTGTACCCAACTGCTGACATAGTCTAGTCTTTGAGTCATACAGCTCAATTGCTCAAATACAACTAAAAACACACGGCTATAATGTGCACTCTTTTTGTTGTCTATTTGGCTTTATTCTTTTATATTCAGTCATTTGTTTTTGCTTGTGGTGTTTCCCCAGATATCTTTTATTTTTTAACCATAATCTCAGGACACATCATGCCAATGGTAATCCGTCGGGAAATGATGACTGTCCATAGCCCTTGTTGGGCCAGCGTTTGCAGTGCTGTTCATTTTAACAGCCGATTTAGCATGCTGAAACAGCGTTGGTGTCTGTCCATGAGAGAGAGATTACTGTGATTCATTGTTCAGCTCCAGCCAAACAAGTTGCAAACAAAAAGTGAAACACAAAGAACTCATAAATATGAACTTTCTTACATACTGTAACCAACTAGACTGGCTCTTAACTGTTAATTTACAACAAACATAGCAAAATTGCACCACGCTCTGCACACACAACAATGGGTGACCGTCGGAGAAAAGATCTACTCGTTGGTGTTGTCACGGGGGAAACCTGACTTCTTCACTTAACAGCTTGTGCAAATAAGTCTAAAACATAATTGCCTTGGGTTAACATGGGTCATCTTAAATTTCCAAAGCCCAAAAGTAAATGGCTAACATAAAATATTCATTAATGACTAAAATTCTGTTATTTACAGGACCCCAGTTTATGGAACTTGTAACCTACCCATATGAACTTGCCAATGAAGGTCAAGAATAGTAAATTCTTCATTTGTAAATTAGTAAACATGTATTTTGTATTTGTGATATGTATATGTGAACCTTGGAAAGATTGGCAACAACCAATTTTGAAACTATGACACATTTTCTATCCCAAGGGCTGGGTATCGAACTTCAATACTTTCTGATATCAAGTGAATACCAAGCTTCTTCTGTATCACCTATCATTAAAAAAATGTGTTGTCATTCAGAATCAAATCATCATCAAGTGTTTCTCTGTTGTGTTTTGCTGGCACTTGTTTAATGAATGAAGGTATGCTGATAATATCGAAAAAGCACAGAATAAATAATACTAATAATAATAATCAGTATCAAAGCCCAGGTATGGTATTGGACATTTAAAATCAATCTCTGTCTTGTCAAAACAAATCTGTTGTCCTTGTCAGATGTCGTCTCTCATCTTGTGATATTTCTCTGCTGCTGCTGCTTCATAGAGGAGACACTTTTGAGTTTCCAGCTTTTGCTGACACGCGTAATTAACCAACTAGGTTTATTTGGGCAAATTATGCATGAACCCATGCATGTTCATTCCAACAGGCCCAACAATAACATATTTGGATGTCAGCATCTCCACTCATTTTGAATTATAATTAAGGCATGTGATACACAGACATACACAGCTCTTCAGTTCTATCCAGCTCACCTGCAGCTGACCCGTTTCTGTGCCCTATTTGGCTTTTCGCCCATTATTTGCACAAAAAAAAAAGTGAAACCACACGATTTACATCACAATAAATGGCCATGGGGTTTCCTGATACGAGTGAGATTAATCTTGTGACACACAAAGGAGGATTTATCGAACTGGCCCCTAAACCTTAAAGAGGCACAAGCATTTACCTGGTGCCACCTTCTAACCAATAAAGAATTGAGGGAGGAAAGAAGAGATATGTATGCACTGCCCTATCACCTCAGGGCAGATGTGATGCTTGTGATACCTGCATAAGTCATCCCCTGGCCCCTGCTGTGTCTGTGGAGACTGTTTAACAGTGGGTGGAATTAATCGCACCTTCAGTATCAGGCTATTCCTCTAATTTGGGACAGCAGAACCAAAACGAAAAGAGACCCTGCAGTATGTTGTTTTCTGAGCTTCAATTATTTTCTCGCTGACAGGAAAAATAACGAGAGCACTGGGAATGTTTCAGCGTATTTCATTTCATGTGGCTTATAGAGGTTTCTATAGCTGGTGCTAGAGAGGAGCATACAACTTTGCAGCATACAATTATAGTTTATTAAATAGAGTACTGCTTTGTCAAATGGAGTATAACGACAGTTGAAAAAAAAAATCTGTTTTCCATATAAGCTGAACATGTTACATTGAATGCGGCAAAATGACAAACAAAATCTAAGATGCTTATTATCTCTTTTCTTTCTGTGCAGGTGAAATATGAAAAGGCTCCTGTCCTGGTTACTGAATGGTTTGAGTTGATGCCAGGAAGTGAAGTGAAATTATTTATATTCGTGGTTCTGGCTCCATGGCTTTAGCTGTCTCTGTTGTCTGATCAAACAAAGGACACTTTGTTTGATATCTTCACCTTAGCTATCACTTTAAAGGTGATAAAGGTTCCCACTTTCTCCATTTAATTCCATACAACCTCCTTTAGGAATTCAGTATTGTAAAATATTAACGTACCAGACTGACAGGATTGGGGAATGACAGTCAAAAGCTAATGACTGCATTCACATCACTGAATATTCTGCACCGTGAGAGTGCAGGTATTATTAGGATGCTAAGGCAGCAGAGTGAAGGGTAAGAATGTGGAGGATGCAGCTTTGAAATTAAGGGCTTATATTTCTAATTCATCTTGAATCACTTGGCATCCTTGACATTTGATTAGGGATATTGGGGTCTAATCAACCTGTAAGTAATTAGAATGAGTGCTACTTTCTTTATATGGCAATATGCTTTAAAATTAAAGATTAATACAATTAGCCCTGCAACCAAAAGTGTGTGAACCATCAGCTCTCTTTTTCTAACCTAAAGAATATTAAAAGGACAGATTTGGAGTCACTCTTAGGTTAACATATCTACTTTCGAACAACATATTGGTTTTTGTAATCACTCCCCTATTACATATAGTGATTAGTTAAGGATGGGTCGCAGCACTGGAATCTCTGAGGCAGACCCAGCCTTCATGTCAGTTCCCATTCAAATTCACCCCATCCCGAACAAGAAGGGTCTCAAGGGATTTTAGAGAGAAATACAGAACAAAGTTTGTTGTTTCAGTGTTAGTGTCCCCACAATTCCTCCAACAGGAGTTGGTCTAGTAAAGAGTATTATAAAAGTATTGACAGCCAACCAATTTCTATAACCAATAACCAATGTTTAATGTAACACACTCATATTGTGAGTGGTGGAGAATTCAAGGAGGAGAAGTCAAATCTTTTTTTTAATCCGACCCTTTATTTCATATACACTTTTATTTTTTTTTTGGAGTTTTATTATAATGTTGAATTTGTTCTCTGGTGAGATTTGCACATGACATGCAACAAAATAGACCAGGACCAGAAATTCTTATTTGCACCTCTCCAAACTTCCATATCCAGGATAACTCTTTATAATCTCAGTGTAGAATTTTAGTAAGTTTTAATAAGAATACTGTACCCAATCCCCATTGCTCATTTTTAATTGGACACTCTAAATTCACCCCAGCCACTGGATTGAGGGCCCAATCCAGTGTAACACTGGATGTGTAACACAACACAACAGGATCATCACCTTAAATATGCTTGGTTCTTAAATATGCTTGGTGATGCATCCACCTGCTTCTCGACATTACACAGATATCAATACATTATTTGTCTTGACAGGACAAAAAAAATAGGACATACCTTTTGGACAAAAACAAAAAAAGCCACTTCTAATGGTGAATGCTATATTTTTCATTACCTGAGGCATTTATTAAACTCATTTATTTTCCTCCGACAGTCACAATGCGGCTCATTGGTAACAGCTATGTGCAGTGTTGCAGCCAGGGAGCAACCAAAACCTTCGCATTTTTTTTCCACTCTGTATGAGGAGGAATCCATTTCAGTGTCACTGCTTTTTAATTTGACTTTAAGATCCTATTTTATGGGGCCTGAACAAATCCCTGACTGTCACTTGTAATGTTGGGTGTATTTTTTAGCTTACAGCTACAACACTGTGATCAACTCTGCTCTTCCTGATCCCGAAAATGTATTTTCTTACCACGTCACTAATGCTGCAGCTGTGGATTCATGAATATATGATTATACTGTCTGCCTTTTTGTTTTATATTCTTTTGTTTAAAATATTCTTTGACTCGTCATTCTAGGGTAATGTTTGGTTCTATTAGTCCTCTCTATATTTGCATATCTTTTGTTTCTAATACTGATTAGAAATTTGTCTGTCACTTCTAAGGACAAGATGAATCATAACATACAGAATAAGAAACATTAAGGTTATGTTTATTCTAGCAGAAAAACCCACTCAACACCACAGGCCTGAGAGCTTTTGCACTATGCCTTTTGTTTGCATCTCTGACAAAAGTCGAATTTCCATCACAATGGAGTGTGAGTACATCCAAACAATCCATTCGATCATGTGCTGGATAAAAGGGCTCAAAGTGAGAATTACCTCCCCACTGATTAGTTTTGAAACCTTCTGAGAGACTTCATTTATCTGTGGTGCCATGACATCTGAGATGGTCTCGTGAGGATTTGCACAGGTATTGTGAGATTTATATTCAGGCACACAATCAATTGACTGAATGCGCCTGTGCCTCAGTGTGCACTAAGTCTCAGAGGTCACAATGTTGAAAATAAAGGACACCTCGTGCTTCAAAAGCATGCAGGTAGTTTTCACAGATCGGATTTAGATATTTTAATTTTAAATGCTGTCTTTTAGTCTGAGCTATCAACATGTCTGATTGTCACCTCACAATTTAAGCCAAATGTTGCATTCATTCTCCACAGCCTATAGTTATAGTATAGAGAGTCACACAGGTTACTACCTCTTAGAGCCAATAAACCGAAGCAAATTTAGAGTGTCCAGTTGATCTAAACCTACTCTGCCTGTCTTTTGAATTGTGGAAAGAAGCTGTAGAACCAAAAATGAGGACCTGTTCTATTTGCCCTTGGTACAGGTAACATAGACGCAGCAGTGATCTTCAGTCATGGCCTTCCCTACTAATAAGTGCCAAAAAAATATTAAACTTTCACAGTGTTTTAGAATATTCATTAAAGAGCCTTGTAAGTTTCAGTTCTGCTTCAGTTTGAACAGAACTTTATGAATCTATGGACTAATAACTTTCACAAAAGCACCACTGGATAACATTGCAGTACATTTGGACACTTCTAGAACTAACTTGACACATTCTAAATTTGTTCTTTGTTTTATACCCCAAGGCAGCAAGGAAGAAGAAGAAAAAAACAGCCTTTGGTGGAGGTAACATTTATTTTTCCTCTACCAATTATTTTTTTTCTATTCTGTATAGGAAGGGAAAATGTTAGTATTCGCAGTGCATAACACAACCCTCTTTGGGACTATTTGTTTTGAGTATGTGTGTGTGTGTGTGCGTGTGCATGTGTGTTAGCTAAAAGATAAATTGGAGGTGTTAAAGGAAATGAACTGGCCCTTCCATAGCTCCATGCCATTGTTCATACCACAGGTTTTACAGTCCTGCTAATGGCAAATAGAAGTGACACAGCTGGTCTGAAGCCACCTCACTCCAGGTGCGTCTATGGAAGCTGTGGCATGAAGTACATACCAAATACCTCAATTTAAAAAAGCCCCAAATCATATGTGCAATTGTATGTCAAATATTTCACAATTTATCCAGGATCACATGGTGATTCCAGAGCAGCAAGAAGGCCACAACTGTGAATCCTGATTTGAAATGTCCCTTTCTGTGTGGAGTTTCTGTTCTACAATGTGTGTGTGTTGGTTTCCTCTGGGTACTCAAAAAAGTGAGATGGTACAAAATATTGGACATTTAAATTAGTCTAAGAGGGAAGGGAAGGACCTATGCATCAAATAAAGCCATCATGAAATATCCCTTGTCCAGCACACTTCAGCCTGAATTTATCATTGTTTTTATTGCTGTAGCATGTTGGAATTTGTGTCTTTATATGAATGTGTTCACTGTTTATCTTGTGTAAACTGGGCTGTCAAATTAACCCAGAGAACACTGTTACAGAGCTTACAAAGTGTTTCAGAAACATACATGTCTCATGATCATGAGCTCACATTATCAAACAAACTGTGTCAATACCTGGCAATGTCTTCTCTGTATCTCTATCTTCAAAGAAGATGTCATAGACCAAATGTCTAAAGGACAAAGGACCACAGGATACTGTTAGAAAAACCAATAAACAAAAAAACAGTAAGACACTGAGAAATCTGAGGCCCTCAGAAGGGGGGTAAATTAAAATGCCTTTAAAATTTTATGGCTGTTGAATCATATCATCTGTAAAAACATGCAAGATTTCTCTTCATTTGAATTTATCTGAATCCCTAACGGAAGATCACCAGGGGGACATTATTTCCCCGCACCACAGTAGCAGGCCTGATGTATTTTAAACCAAAACACATGTACACAAGTACATGACCAAAAAATGTGAAGTAGAAATCTGGGCCCATTAAAATAGGTCAACTAAACAAAAATACTGGGAAAACTAAACACACAATAACCACAACTTAATACAAAGAAAGACAAATGCTCCCCCATGGTAATTCAGCTTTTGTTATGGTCAAATTTCTGGGCCTCTGTATTTAGCCAGGCTCCACCCTCGGCCACATCTTTTGGCCGAACCAGGAAGTAGGACTGGACTTCAGCACGCATGGTAACAAAAACATAGCAAAATAAATTACTAAAGCAATGACAGAACAGTGTAAATTGAATGTGTGTGCTTTATCTACAATAACCGTGTAGTGTCAAAAGCAGAAATAAATAAATGTGGTTGTGTTTTTTTAATATTGTCACTGCTAAGAAAACAACAAATCCTGAGATAATGATCCGAGTGTAGTGAAATAGACTGAATATTCTATTGTAATAGGGAAGAGAGACTGTGAGAGACTGATTACAGGGGTGAGGATGAAGAAGAATATTATACACACATGAGTAATGTGGACACAATCCACTGAATATTGTCTGCATTATTGCAGTATCACAGCAAAATCAATTTACTGTACACTTGCCTGTGTAGTAATGCTTTAAAAAACTACCATCTTTCCCTCACAAAGCCTAAAAAACATCATTATAACAAGTTATGTAATTGTAACACAACATATAACTTTTGACAAGTGTACTTTATTATAAGGTAAGTTGCTGAGATGGTGTCTGATCATTCCCAAACTTAAAGCTACAGTGTTTAACATTTAGTAGGGTTTATTTGCATACGTTGAATAGTATGAAAATTGAAAAGTGAGTAGAGGACTTCTTCATTAGTTACGATCTGCAGCGTCACTAATTTTTACACACGGGATCTTTAGGGACACAGTGGCCCAATTTCAGTTCTGAAAATCATTTGTGGTCTGCGCCAAACCTTTTATTATGACTCGAATCAACAAACATGCTTTCCCATTTCCACCTAAAGCCACCACTTCATCCTTCTCAGCCCAGCACATAATGAAGTGTTCCAGCAATTTTGATTGTCCACCTACAATGGAAATGCAAGGGGTCATTTATCTGGTAACACACACTGTGGGTCCACGAAATCTGATCAAAGATTAATTAAAGTCCCTTGTACTTATTGTATTGCTTAGAACCTCTTCTTAAAACCAATTTTAAATAATGTAAGGTTATTTAATGCTTAACGTCAGCATTTTTTGACTTACATTTTACAGTGATGGTCTCTCATCAGCATGCAGTACCTTCACAGTATTAAAAAGGTGCCATGGTTGAAACTTTGGTAATAATTGATTTACTCAAGGGCCACACAGTGGTGCATGTGGCCAGCACTGTTGCCTCACAGCAAAAAAAGGTTGTTGGTTTGAGTCCGGTGTGGGCCTTTGTGTGTGGAGTTTGTATGAATTTCCTGTGTGTGTGTGTGTGGGTGCTCTCTGGTTTCCCTCTCACATGTCCAGAGGTTATTTGAACAATCTAAATTGCCCGCGAGTGAATTGTTCATCTCTATAGGTTTGCCCTGTGAAGCACTGGCGACCTGTCCCCCTGCCTTGCGCTCTATGTCAAGCGGTAGACAATGGGTGGATCGATCGAACTATAGAACTGGATCACAATGCAAAAAAAAAGTTGGTATTTTGCAGAGGAGGCTATGAAATGAAGGACTTTCCATATGCCGCATCCATCTATTATATGAACCACTTACCTTGTTCGGGGTCATGTGAAGCTACAGCTTTTCCAGTCCTCAGTACAGTCAGTCCAAAGCATCTATACCGTCTGTGTTGTCAAAGGCAATCTAGACTAACTTGCCAGTTTATCTAAGGTCTAATATTTGGACAAGAGGCACAACATGTCCAAGCGATATTAATAACTGAGACCTGTCTTTAAACCTTGGTTGTGTTGGGTAAGAGGTTTTTTTTTCTATTTTTTTGTCTAACCTCAACATAAGAGCTTATGATTTTCTGTGATTCTGTGGATGTCAACAGACAAGCAGACTTAGCTGTCCTGAAAGCACAGAGATTACTCTACCTACAAAATGTGTTTCCTGTTGCAGTTCAGCTATACATGTACATGAACTTATACTGTAGAAAACAGGGCTGAATATTAAAGAGAAACTGCGCTGCTAAACCATTTGACCTGTCAAGGATATTTTGTCCCTCTAATGCAGCAGGAGAAACATTTTTAATAGGGCATGATGATTAACTATTTTATGATTTGTAAATTAGGTCTAAACATAATGTCTGCTGCATCCACCATCCTAAAACAGGCTCTGTCAACCAAGACTATCAGACAGTAGCGTTTACAACAGCAGTTCATTGTAGGGCCAATGCTGACAGAGAGGTAGAAAAATGTGAATGCACAAATTGAATATACTACCCGTATACATATGTTTGCATAAGTGCATCATTGCTTTTAAAATCAAAATCATGTAGTTTTCATCCTTAGAATGGACCTCATGTATTTATATGTTGTATATTTTCACAGCATCCAGTACAGATGTGCGTTTTGAGGCAAAAGTTCAGTACACATGTGGAGAAGACTGGCTCGGCCCATATAAACCTGATGCATAAACCAATGAAGGAGTGGAAGAAAATGACAGGGTGTTTACATACGTTCTGGTAAGTGAGTTTTTACCTATAAACGCCTTTACAAGACATGTGAACTATGGAAGCCAGTTTAGGATAGTAGCACAGTTTAGATGATTGTGGTACTGAAGATACTGGCACATCTATAAAATATGGCACTGTGCATACCTGAGCAAATGTGGGGAGAAAAAGGAACAATTAAAGTTAAAATGTATATTGATTTTCAGTATGTTCAAATTCAAATAGTGTTCATCACATGGACAGTGTGATTACTGGAGGTGACTCTTTTTAGAGGGGAGTACATATCATGCAAATACAGTCTCTTTTTTTATTAACAATGGGCATAAACAGGAACAAGAAGAAAACAACAGCCTTGAAAAGGGTAATAATTTTTTTGAAAATTGAAATCAGGTCTTGGTTGCAGATAAAATACAACCTGCGGGGAAGCAGGTCATGACTTCCTCGTAAAAGCTTTATGGAAATAAGACAGTTGTCCTCAATAATGCAGTGGGAGGAGATTCTGCATGCAATCTGCGGATGTCTACTCCGATAAGTCACTGCTGTGTCATACGAGTCAGGAGTATTGGAGCTGATGCGCCACAAACCAACTCTGTCAATCATTCAGAAACCATACCTGCTCTAAGCCTTATTATTACTCCAACTAAGCCGGAGGTCAGTTTTAGTGCTGACGTAAGCTGACTGATGGTACAGTAGCATTATCATTGCAATAATAAATGACATAATCTAACGTCTATGCTTGTTTCCAAACGCAATTCATTTCAGAGAACATACTGTATACGTTGTCTTAAGGCTTTCTCTTCAGAGAGAAATTATATAATTTAACAACTGACAGGATTTTTAATTAGAAAAGGCCATTTGAGATGGGGTTTCTTGTCTCAACGGAATGTTGAGACTGTAAGTGAAGTTTGTATGCAAGAATCTTTTGTGTTTTACATGAGCTGTAACCTTTTCCCATTCAAAGGGCATTTCAGTTAATACGTGATCCTTTACAGCTATACTACAGTTATTTGACACACGCACACTGACCTCTCTGATGTGCTGGCTGTAACAGCGTCTCTTAATAAGCTGTCAGACATGAGATAAGTGTGAGCCCACAGGATCAGACAACAGTGATCACACACAGACATTTTATTTACCCTGTAAAGAATAACATCTTAAGAATTTGCCCCACTTCTTATTATATGTTTCAGTTTCATTTATTAAACGGTAGGAGATTCTTTCAAAGGCTGCTACTTTGCCTAGCTCTGTAAGCCAATCTTAATATACTGGACCTTCTGCGTCTTTGCACTTCTTCATTATTATCTGCTTGCCTGAGCTGAGTTATTTTGTTTTGTTAGCCCTGGAGGCTTCAGGATCACAACTTGTGAACCCATTTTCTGCTTTGTTTGAATTCAGCATTTACTTCATGCAACTTTCTGGTATTACAACGTGTTGTCCAAGCAAAAATATTATTCACTTCAACTTAAATGCATGCTGGATTAAATTTTACCTTTACAGTCTGGAGCAGACATACAGTACAGTACCTCACATCAGCCTGCCAAATTTCCTTTTACAGAACAGGAAGTGATGGCAGTTTTTGCTTTTTTTCCCACATTAGTTAATGCCCTTTGGTTAGTAGTTTGATTAAATCACAGGGGATGCTTCACATTTTGCTCATCCACTGCTTTGGGATGGATAAAGGGTAGACAGACTGTATCCCTCATCACATCTTCCCATTGACAGTGCACAGCAGATGAGTGTGACAGATAATTTCTGTTGAAGAAGGTTTTTGTTGCTGACAAATCATTTGACATTCATTTTAACTCGCATGACTATTAATTAGAGTCTACAACAATGTTGACAATGTTGTTTTTGAAGCTACAAGTATGTGTCTGAATAGCAAACAAATATAAATATAAATTTAGCAAAAATCTGTAATTGAAGCTAAATAATTACATTTCTTTCACGTTGACATATTTGATGAATCCAAAAGTGAGATATTGAAACAAGCCCAACCCACAACAACTCTCCTCTGGGAATTTAATAAATATTCTACTATGCACAAATACAGTAATCACCTCTTTAACAGTATTTGATAGAGTAACTTGTGTGGCATCATAACCTTAAGAACCAAATAAAGTACTGACTCATTGATATGCATCTTCACATTTACATACTGTAGATTGTACTTTGTGACCATGCATCACAATGAAAATATAAGCTACAAGCAGGCAATAACAGCTGCAGGCCAACCTGTTTTCATGGTGTCATACTCATAGTCAAAGATGGTAGAAGCCACTGCAAAGCCAGTAAACACGGACCCCACATACAGTATGTCACAACCAAAAGTTATTCTTATAACAAAAGCATCACATTCAGTGATGGGAGGTTGGTTTCAAGGTTAGGTGATAATCATTGTTTCAGTATTAAACTTTTTTATTTTCTCAAAAGTCTTTTCTTTATTAAGCCAGAATTTGATATTTCCCTGATTCAATAACTAAAACCTGGAGCCACCAAGTGCAATATACTACTTCATGAATATTTAGACAGAAAATAAAATAAATATTTCACAATTTATTGTTTAGTCTCATAGTATAAATGTTTTAAAACAGAATCATCCAAAGACTACATCTGTAAGTTATACTAATATTAGTGGTGCAAGAGCAAAAGAAAATCATGCATTAGGATGCACTGACTTGAAACCACAATCTATAGTAGATGCTAAAATACTGTCCAGGATAATATTGGTTTATTGGAAACACTGACCTGATAGTTGTGCTAGATGAAACAAACTCATTTTGATTTACCCTCTGTGTTCTGCTTTCCAATAATCCCGATCTCTGTCTGACTGACACCTGAAGCCACAGACTTGTACACACTTTGGTAAGTTACACGTATATACCACACTCTGGTATCAGACTTCTTATTGTTTAATTTAAAACTATAGTGTGTAACTTTTAAATATAATCAAAAGCCTGTTTCATTTAAACCACTGTCACATGAATACATCCAATGCTATCAGCTCCACATGACTCTCTGTCTATTTCTTAGTATAATAGTAAATGTCACCTGGCTTCACTCTTGTGCTGCACTCTAGAAGTGATTTTTTCTTATGTCAAGACAGATGGAGGCAATAACAACACTGAAAGGGGAGATGGCTTCAAACTGGTTGGATTATGCTTTAAAATGTGTACAAGTGTAAGAAGTGAATTTTCGGGCTCAAAAAACCCAATCATTGAGTGGTTTGATGCCTTGCTGGCCCCCGTGCTTCTGCTGTATTCACACTAATGCTCCTTCACTCAGATCTGATTGAGTTCTTGCCCATTTTCAGATGAAGGAAGCAGGATACAAATAATGATGCATGGTTTTTGTTCATGAAGACCCACCAAGTCAACAAAAATCACCAAAACCTACTTGCTGGTGCATTAGATAAAAAATAATTTTTAAAAAAGGACTTGTGAAGTCCTGTGGAGAACCTTTTCAAGGCATCGGAATTCTGTGTTGCGGTCAGTGCAGATTTTTAACAGAGTCCTGATGTAATGTGCTGCAATGTCTCCCCCACATGATGTATCACAATGAATGGCTGACTTTCTAAACTTTTCTAAAGTCTCCTTTGTCTTCCAGTCATATTCCGTCAGTAATTCTCAAAAACTTTTTGCTGATTTCATCATTATTAATGGCGAGTCTTGCACCTGTCTCTCCAGGCAAGGACTTTTTCTCCCTGACATTGTCTATCACTTTTTCACACTTCCTGTCTGCACCCTGTTGTCAGTTTGTTGCCTCTGGTCCATTTTGGGTATTTTGAACGAGACCACAGCTGTAGAGTCATATGTGTCACCTGGCAGGCTGTTGTCTCTTTCACAGCGACTCAGGGTAATTAACAGAAATCATGCCATAATAGTTAAAATTGCCATGAAATTTTATCTATACTACTAATGTCATTAAGAGTGGGAAAAATTGATGTGGGCTGCGGCCCCCCAGTGGGCTGTGGTGGCACTGCAGATGCGCCATCAAAGATCATTAAATATAAATATATAATATATATAATATTTTACATTTTCAGCTTTGTAATTAACTTTTAAATTGTAAATATGTACGATAGTATATACATATTAGGAATAAAACAAAGCCATGGTATTTTAAGTGTTATTTTACTTTTATCAGACTTACAGCAGGTAATACAATATAACAATATTGTGACATTTTATGTTTAAGTATCCAGCGTCAGCCGATCAGTATCCAGACCTAATATTTCATTATTGCACTCAGTGATAATTTGTTGATTTTAATTCACAAATGAGTCATTTTTCTTTTCAAATATTACATGGGGCCCAGCTGTAATAACCACATGCACACAAGTTCAGAAATAAAGTGAAGTGGACTGATTGTTAATCTGTTTTGTATCCCCATATTCACATGATTTCATTCATGTCAAATAGAATATGCCCTGAACATAAAAAAAATATAAAGTCTTCTGACTACTTCTGATTTTACACATTTCAGCAAAAGCATACTGTATATGTGAAGATATATAAATATGAATTGATAATACATGGAGTAATTACTGTTCTTTCTCACTGGCAAACCTTCCACATTCTGCATTGACAGGTTGCTTTTATTATAGGGTTGAGTGTCACTTGTGTTTTGACATTTTAACCTTTCTCAGACTGTAAAACATAATTACTGAGTTCACAATCTATGTAACAGCAGGGAAATATTGATTTTAATGACCTTGTGATTGGAGTGGGACATGGCAGATATGCTGGACAAGAAAAATGAAATGAAAATGTATAATGTGAAGATATTGGGCACATGATTTGTTATGAGTAAAGCCAGTGGCTGTCACTCAATTTTTATTTTTGTACTCATTTTACTTTGGTATAAAATATTAAACTATCTCAATTAAACATTCTATTTATTTTCTCTTTACCAAGTTTTGTGACAGCAGGGGGCACTAACTGTCCGACCACATGTGTTGTTTTCTGACTGTAAAGGTGAATCTGCTTCTCCTCTATGTAATATGGTTACAAAACTCTTTACAGCACACTGTCAATTAAGGCAAATGGTTTGAAGGGTTTTAGTGTGAAACAGTTGATAGAATGAAGGACAAAATCTCTTGCACAGCAATAAAACACCAGTTGAGGGAACGGTGTTCCTCCTTTCTGACAGTCTATTTAATTATTATGACCAGGAGGTAAAAGAAGTTATTGAAGAAATTAGATTTTGCAGCACCATATTAAAAGTCAGAAGTCACAACAAATAAAAACAAAACAAGACAATCAAAAATGGGTTCAAGAAAATATAAATTCCTAAGGGAACTCACCTAAGAAGAGATGTCACAATAAATGTCTGTAATCAGACTGTATATGTTTTCAGGCTGTTAAAAGTTCTAGAACAGAATTAACATTTAATATATGCATTTATTAGATCTGGAACATCATAATAATGTAAACATACCTTTAATAAATAATTATTTATTTAATAAATATATGCACCTCTTACTGAAATATCATTATTATGACTTACAGCAATGCCATCAGTGTTTTTGCCATTACATTACTGCTACCATTACTAAAATAAATATGATTAACACTCCCACCATCATCATCACTATGTACTGTATATTCAGCAAAGTAATACACTGATGTTTGATAATAATGGCCAACAAACTTCTGTGCTTCTGTTGTTAAGCAGGATGTTTCATTATCCCCATCTAGTGTTGGAAATGAGCCGATGCAAGTGTCTTGATGAGTTAATTAAGTGTTTTAAGCACTGCTTTAGGATTTTAGGTTTTCCTGTGTTGCTCCAAAAGAGGCACCAGATATAACGATTAACTGTTGGAGTTCAGCCAAAGACAAGTACCGTACAGTTGCACTTTTACTGATTTGGTGTTTTGATCAAAAGTGGCGTTAGAACAACAGTCTATAACTTTATTGAGCTCTGCTATGAAAACCACGGTGTATGCTTCACATCATTTACTCATCAGACCATTTATCATCATCATCATCACTGTCATCATCATCTGCTTCATCTCTTACATGCAGGTCGGTCATTACATTTTTGCAAAAAAATCTTTGAGATTATTCCTTTAATTTTCAAAAGACAAAAAAACTTGCCTTTCGGGGGGGTTTTGTAAAGGTTAATCCCTTTTCATTCCTTGTAGAAGACCTTTGCTCATCCTAACCCATACACTTTAGAGAGGGATAGTGGTGACACGGCACTCCTAATGGCCAAAATCGGTATTACAAAAACAAACACTTAGAAATCATTAATCTTCAACTTTAAAGCTAAAGGGGGGGGGGGGGGGGGGGGCGGGGGGGGGGGAAATCGAAAAATCATTCTATTTATTTATTTTAGTTATCCTTCAGGGATTCCATACAAGTAAGTAAAAGTAAAATAAAATAAAATTTATTGTTCACCGTCATTTTATTTTTGCATTTTTTTTTAAACGAGATAATCACAGTTTTCCCCACGCTATGTGATTATTATTCATCTATGAATTTATAGTCTTCATTAATCCCTTTAATTTCTTTCTAAATGTCTTTTTTGTATTGACTTCAACTTGCCTTTGTCTTATCTGTGAGTTTGTGAGATATATAAGTATTTTACATTGTTGCTGATAGATAGATAGATAGATAGATAGATAGATAGATAGATAGATAGAGTGATCAGCTGTGTGGGCCTCGCAGAGCAGCTTAAATGGGAGGAGTTTAGTGAACAGTCGCTGGGAAACAAGTATTTGCGATGACAGAGCAGTGGACTGGACTGAGCGTCAGCATCTCTCGTGGCACGAGCATAAGATGTATAGATGTAATATAGATGAGTCCTGCGAGTGAAAAGACTCAGTCAGAGTCATGCGTCCATTGTTGCGTCTCATATGTGCGCTCATCTTATACGCGAATAACAAAGCGGCTGCAGCAGAGTTCGCTCGGGCTGGACGCGCTCTGCATGTCGATGATGGCAACTTTTCACAGCCGGATCAAGTGGAACAAGAGGCCTTTCGAAACCAACAGCAAGTTCTGGATCCAGTGCCAGGTTTGAACAGGATTGACACTGAAGAGCACAGAGCTGTTTAAACTGTGATAAAACAAATCTGGAATATAACTGTAGGGTGATAAACTGAATTTAAGTAGTCATGTATTTTGACATTTTTCCCCCCTCTAAGCTATTATGGCTTTCTTTCCTTAATGGATTATAGACTTAAAGATGTCCTCATTTAGATCTCTAAAGACCATCTGTATCAGGACTCAGATGTCCTCATAAGTGATGTGGGAATGAACACCAGTGTCTCCATCTGTCATTATCACTACCAAGGCAAATGTCAGGCTATTTGCAGTTGTATAGATATTACATTAATGATATTTGAAAGTGACTTGAGAGGACGTCTGTGTGAAGGACATTGTCATCTCTTCACTAGTTATCTGTGAGTTTGAAGACGCTTCATCCCTCCACTTCTGACTAACCGATGGGGGGAAAAAAATCCATGTACTGAGCCACTAAAGGAGTGGTCCACAAACTTTTCATGAAAAATACCACCTGAGGAAAATACTGAGCTCTCAAAGTAACACTGTTATCACCAGTGTTAAAAGGCAGTGGTGTAAACAGGCCGAGCAAAGTCAGCTACAGACTTTTCACAGGAGGCAGATTTATTCCTAATAAGATCATTTGCTCTCTTATCATCCTCCTCTTCCTCACATATGCAAACATATACAGCGAGAGATAAGGTGACTCTAACTATTATTAATTCATTTATTTATTTAATTATTCATTTAATTTTCTATGCATTCTGGACAAAATTCCTCAGCTCCACTCCGATCACATATCTTGGTATATGCTGTAGAACAGTATTTCTGATTTTCATCATCCCCCAGTTGTTCATTTCACCTGAGTCAAGTTATGAAAGGGTCATTAGGGTCACATGAGAGACGGAATCTGTTGGAATGTTGGACTTCACCATTGTTGTTCTGTGTGTGATTGTTATTCTTTAAGGAAAAGAGCTCAGGAAAGCATTGTAGGTAGCTGACAGTTGGTGTCTTAGTCCACCTCCTCTGCTGATTCATGGTTTCTCCAGTTACATAACTTCCTTTGTTCCTCTTTCAAACCATCTCTCTTCCTGGAGAGTAGGTCATCATTTTCATAGAAGCAACAAAGATGAAAGAAGTGTGTGAAATATTTGTGCCGAGCCAAACAATAAGCACTCTCTGTATCTCTGTTGGCATCTCCTGTTTGCGGTACATCAGACTTAATCTCTTTTTCATGTTATCTTCTGCTACGTTATGTGTCACATAACGCCCTCTTCCTTCCCTCCCTGCTAAAGTATGTCAGATCCGAGATGTGTTCAGTTTTCACAGACATCTCCTTGTTTACAACAGTTCAGTGGAGAGAATCTACAGTATCTGAAAGAAGTGTTTGTGGCCCTGTTCATCTAATGATTCATGACTAATTCATGTTCCTGTAGGAGTACATGACCATCCTTCATCATGTGACTGTCCCTGCCCTGATTTTCATGATTTATCCCTTGGAACTGCACCCATGCATTATGTCTTACCATTCTTGGCCCTGCAGCCAAATTATTCCTCCTCCTCATGTCACTTCAGTTCAGAGTTAACTCGCAGGGAAATGGCCCACTTTCTGCTCTCCTAAATAGTAATAATAATGTACAAAAAAACACCACCTTTCATGAGCCAGATAGTCAAATCTCCTATGTTGAGATTAACATCTCCACCGTTCTTAAAGGGGGGGACATTTTTATTTATTTATCCTCAGGAAGCTTTTGAATTAATTGACAACAGGACTTTTACTTGTCACGGTGCATTCAGCTCTTCATCAACTCCAATATCAGGCCCATGTGTCAAGATGGCGTGCACACCCCTCTCTCCTACTCCTACCTCTCTTACTGGAATATATGGCTTAATTCCAACTCGGTTATACAGTAAACAAGCATGATTGGGTGTGTGATCGCCAGAGATAAATCCCTGTGGGACCATCTGTTTATGCTGTGTGGTCTTTGTCACTGAACCAGACCAGTCAACATGTTTTTGTTCCGTCCTTGTGAGACGATTGCACTGTATCTGTGTCATGTGTCAGCACAAGTTCAGTTCGAGCTCTTTTAGGCCCAGCTTTGTAAATGAATGTTAGATGAATGACCCAGATTTGCAAGTCAAATGTGCACAGACTGAGGAAGATAGCATTTAGAAAAACTGTTTTCTCCATATTGGACACGAGTGTTGTCACAAATAACAGCATTTAAACCATATCACCCTGTGGCCTCACACAGCCCATTCTATTATACTTCATAAACCTTTTTGTGCTATGGCTCAGTTGCCCAAATGGGAGGATTATAGTAATCTGGCACAACGCACCTCCAATTCAGATTAAATATACCCCCACCACCACCCCCCTTTATAGAACAGGCTTCTTGTCCTAACACACACGCCTTCTTGTCCATCTGCATTGGCAGCACACTGTTTTTATCGCTGTGGGTTGATGCTAACAGCCAAGTTGATTTATTTATCTCACGTTGTTGCTGAAAACAATGGCGTTCCTGGCAAAGTGAGATATTTTGTGTGCTGCTGATCACAGGGAATTGTTTTGTGGCTCTGATATGAGTTGTGAAAGCTCGTGGCATAAGGCATGGCTTCATAAGAGCTTCAGTCAAGCTTTTGGCTGGTCATGAACGGTAGTGAATCCATCCAGTGCTGCTGCTGTGAGTCAGGGTTGAACTGTGGACATTAGAGAAAGACTCTCGTGACATAATGACTGCTGAAACTGCAGCGCTGCAGGGTTTAGTACCTTAAAAGTGCAGAGAGAAGATTTTTATGGCTTCATAGCACAAAATAACAGTACGGTGTAACTGCGGAGCACTGATGATGAGCCAACTGCTGAGATTTATTTCTGTGAAAACTTGCTCTCCAGTTTGAACTCCACGGAAACTGTTTAGCACAGTAGAGAATGTTTATGGCAGGGCAGGATTTGCCCTGTGTCACCAGAGTTTTGTGGGTGTAAATGGTAAGCTGCTCTTGGTTTTAGGGATTTACTTTTTAGAATTGTTCAGTAACCTCATCACTCCCATCCTCTGCAAACACTTGTACTCACTGGTCTGCTGGGGTTTGGAAAAAAAAACATTAGTCATCACAATTTTTCTGAAATCTGGGGGAGCAGAATAAGCTATGAGCATCACTTTTTACAAAGTTGTTATGGTGAACATATTGTCACATGGTTGCTAGGTAACAGTACAATTGAATCCAGAAAACAGGGCCAGCCCAAGCCTTTATGGGGCCCTAGTTGAATTTGATTTCGGGGCCCTCCTCCAGTAGCTGGTGCTTGACTATTCTTGATACCAGTGTAACAATTTAAATTGTATTAATTGTAGTTGTGTAATTTACATCAAACCAGTGTCACTGTTGTTATTTTTAACCTTACTGGTTACCACATGTGCTGGAATATTTGCATAACATAATTAGATTGACTGGTGCTTCTACCAGCATACAAAGTGAAGTAACGATCCACAGTGTAGTTCAACAAGATGTGACGCAATCCCATTAAAGGTCCAGTGTGTAAAATTAAATAACTTGGTAGTGACTGAAGATAAACTCATTATTTTTGTATGAATTGCTGTTTTTCATTAACCCACAATGAAGCTTTTATATTTATATCAGGAGCTGAGTCAGCTCTACAGAGGTCGAACTATTGGACAACTTAACATCCTTTGAGTCTTGATTGTTAACTGAAGGCTGCAAAGGTTCTGCAACACACGAGCCAAACAATAAGCACTCTCTGGAAGGGAAGGGTGAGGTGAGAGATGTTCAGCTGCAACATGCACTTTCACCAATAAATAAATATTGCTAAATTTTACACACTGTACTTTAAAGGTGAATGACTTGCGCTTATGTTGGTGCGCTTACTTTAAGCAACACTGCTGTGTCGCTCTTTAGAATTAAAGTCCTGTCCTGAGTTTGCTATAATGGATGTTGGTGTGAAAGTGGGATATTGGATTTGTGCACAAGGTGTCACATTATCATTAGGTCCTAAATGGGATTTTCTTGTAGCCACTTGAAAAGACAGTGATTAGGACTCTCGTGAGCTTTACATTATCGGAAATATGTACTGTACTTCGCCGTCTGCATGCTGATGTTGCATAATCTTATATTGAATGCTTACTTTGTTCTTTTCCTATATGTCTAATTTTTCCCTTTGTGTCCACTTTTCCATTTGTGTTCACCTCTGGAATCTGCTTGGGTTAATTGATTGATTTTCCCCAGGCAGTCTGCAAATTAGTTTCCTGCCTTTGTGTTATTAAGGTGCACCAGTCAACAAGGATGATTGCAATTGCAGCCAACTCTGTTCTGTTAAATCAGTAAAGCATGTACAATAGTTGTACTTAGTAGTTATAGGCTTTAGTGAGAGCAGTCCCTGGCTGCACACCACCAACCAACTAAAGTATTTTTGTCTAATTTCAAAGCTCATTAATGTCTTTCTAGTTGCTTACCCCATACGAAGCATTTTTAAAACTTTTATTTTTCTCTAAATGCAGCATCTTTGCCTTGCAAATCTTTCCTCCTCCTTTCTTAGGTTCAGTCTTCAACCTGAAGGTCCATGTTAACGACATGCTAAGTCATACGTTCCTGAGCCAGGCAGTGGTAGAGGTTTATATCAACTACACCAGGTTCGACTCGGCTCTCACTGGGGAGGATGGCACCGTTTTGCTTCATGTACCTGACCACGCTGGCCTGCTGATCACAGTTGTGGCCTGCAAGGATGGATACATCTGCACACTGCTGCCGTGTAAAACTAGCAGGATGCCAAGTAAGAGGTTTTTTAATATTAATTGTCACCACCACACAACAAGTGTTGCTAAATGTAAGAAAATAAGTGTTTTTTTTCCAGGGTCTTAATGGATATTGTGGCTGAGATGTATTTGAGTGACATGACTGCCTGATACTTCAGTTTGTCATTGTTTCAGGCAGTCAATGGGACATTCAGAGTGTATATTTTTGTTTTTGTCTCTGTCAGTTTTTTTTTACTATTGTACTAAGTTATCATCAGTATATATGCTAGTTACTGTGTAATGTATAATAAAATGTCATGTTGCCATCTGGTGGATAATAGCTGGTATTGGAATGAAATTGTGAGTGCTGAATTTGCTCTCCCTTCTTGAATTCCCCCTTTCACACTCGCTGCAGTATTTTCATCAGTGACCATGTCACTACTGGGTCGAAATCAAGGGAACATCTGGCTCTTTGAAGATTCTGTCCTGATCACAGGAAAAACATCTGGTACTGCATCAGTTAAGTCACACCCAAACACAAAGATAGCAGGAAAACAGAAAAGGCATACAAAAATACATATTATGATGGATTATTTATTGTATTTTCTTTTATCCATAGATGCTTTGTCACAATCTGTTGTCCAGTTTCCCAAGAGTCTACTGAGTCTGACTGAGATCAGTAATGTCACCACGGTCAAGGCCTATCTAACTATTCCTCAGCTGTCATCAGAGGGTCTCGACACCCTCAGCACTTTGGGGATCATGAGCAGTAAATCAGGTAGGTTTTTAATCCCATATCCAAATATGCATATATTGCTTCTGATGCTATCGGGTGGTTGTAAAAATAAAAGACAGTGGATTCTGAGGCAGACAGCCCACAGTATTTGGTTGATATAAATGCAAACCTTGTTGATTGACACATACACAGAGACAACTTAATTTATTAATGCTATCAATAAAAAACTGATAATAAAGTACTCAGAGAGTACATCCCTTCACCAATAATGCCCTTAACATCTCATAGTGTTAAGTAAAGTGAATATCTACTGTGGCTCTACAGAGCTACCAAAACTGTTTTTCATTTTTTTCCATATTCTATTTTTTCCTATTCTATTTTGTATTACATTCTTCAAAACACAGTCAAAACTGTCGGTCAGTCTTCGTACCACTCAGCCAAAGTTGTAGACATGAAACTTCCTTCTAAAAAAAAATTAAAAAAGGAGGAAAAAAAAGAAAAAAGTTGGTAAATTTACTCGAAACATGTTTACTTTTCAGCTTCCCAAGGGTTTGTCAGTGTGGAGCTGACCCCGGTGGCAGCTGTCAGTGTGCAGATTTTCTCAGGAGACACAGAGTTACATATCAGCGGGCCCATACAGATCAGCGTCAGCGTTTCCGACAGCTGCGGACTTCAGATTTCAACAGTTGTCCCGGCATGGTTCTTCAACCGGACCACTGGTGAGTGCAAACAATGGTCATATGTGCACAAATGTTTTTAAGAGTCATGCAAGGAAGATTTTACACTAAGTTTCCACTAAAAGACCACATGTAAACTCTGACCTCACAAACCAAAGTCTGTGTTAGTTTTAGTTCACAAAACAATAAAATGTGCAAATAGAAATACAGTGGTTATTTGTTTACACGTTGACCTAATGAAGGTGGTAGTTGCTGAAATGTTTTGAACCAACATTGTCAACATGTTTTTTTTCTGTTTAGGTGGATGGATGAGAAAAGGACTAGGGAAGGTGGTGTCAAGAGATGGACGACTCATGTGGACATTTACAGCTCCTCACCTGGGCTACTGGATCGCTGCACCTCTGTCATCAACCAGAGGCAAGTGTTCATCATAGTCGTGTTTGATTACTGTATATGGAAAGTTCCTTTTTTTTTAAACTATAATATAATGAATACACAACAACAACATGGTGATGCCATGTCCTGACTATCTCACCTTTTCTTTAGGCTTTTTTGAAATTGCCATTCCTGTTGATTTCATCTTGCACCATTTATCCTTTCTGATGATGCTCCTCGGAGGAGTGATTCTTATCCTGATCTGTCTTCTGGTTGGATTGTATTACTGTCGCAGGTAACGGAGGCTTTCATGAAATAGCTTTGTTTTTCTTTCAGTTTATCTTAATTCTGTGGTTAAAAAGATTTCTGATCTAATGTAGTTCCTATTCAGTGGCAATTATGAGTAAATATGTGAATGGAAATGTTAAAAGTAAATATTTAGGTGAAAATATTTAGACGATCAATTAGTAATTTTGTGAAGTAGCTTGCACATACAGTTGTAATCCTGCCCTGCTGTTGAAATTTAATATATTCAAGATGTTCCCAACACTTACCCACAGCATAGATAATTATGCTTCCTCATTGCACTGAAGCTTAACCAGGAGGGATTTACTGAGAAATGTCCTGCAGGAGAGATTTGAGAATGTGTTGTGACACCTTTTTTTCCCGCCATGACTCTGGGTTGTCATTGAAATACAACCGCTAAATCTGAAAAGACTGAATCGGCCCCCTTCAAACTTTGCAGGGCAACTTTTAAAACCTCCCTCCCCCACACATATTTTATCTTTTTCATTTGAGTATTCATTAATAGTATATCATTACTGATTACAAAATCAAATTCATTATTTAAACAAATGTGTGTGTTTCCAATACATAGTCAGTGTTTACAAATTGAAGACAGAAGGAATGATATGTCATGTTTTACTTCCTTGGTTTGGCTCTGCTTAAAGGGATAGTTCAGGTTTTTGAGCTATGGACATGTACTGTCAGTACAGACAGTTTTGAGTCCCCCCCGTCAGAGAACCACCCAAACTCGCAATCTCTGTAAATATGGCTGCCAGCCGGGACACAAGGAAAGACAAATTTAAATCACAACAAAAGGCTCACGTTAAAAAATGTATGCCAATTTTAGACTACATTATCTTAAGTATAACTGTGCAGCTTTATCTCGTCGTCAGACTGTCTCTTCAAACTGTAAATTGAAGTTTGTGCCCCTGGTTGAGTCCACAGAGAAAATCTAAGATTTTACATCATGGCCCACACAAGTTGATGATCTACTGCTGTCTTCATCAGTAAATGAATTTGTGGCACAAACCTGTGTCCCTTTGAGCTGAAAATGTTGAATTTCTTTTTGGACTTTGGTGCAACAAAAGAAGTGATTTCCAAAACACAAAAACACTGATTTTTGATTTATGATTCATGAAAATAAATGTTCTGTTTCCACCACAGACGTTCTCTCAGTGAAGCTGAAGCAAAGATGGTGCTGCCAGTGTTGAAAAAGGACCAAACCACCTCCACATGTGAAGATCGAGTATTTGAAGTGTCTTTAATGGATGATTCTCAACCACAGAATGGACTGAATCTGTCATTCACAGAGAAGGAGGACAATCAACGCAATTCCTCACTACACCATGGCAATATAATAGCCAGTCCCAATGATGTGGCCCTCACACTGGAATCTACTGAATTTAATCTTAACTCTGAATCTAATGATGTGATTTGTTTAAACAAAACTACAGAGCAGATGAGAGTTCCAGCATCTCTGGCTGGTAATTTGTTTCTCTACAACCAGCCTGTTGCCATCCTTCATGCTCCAGCATTTTATCATTTGGATGAGCAAGAGCAACACCCCCAGTGGAGCAAATCAGCTACTCTTCCTCGAGCAGGAGCTTCAAATGGTGCTGCCTCTGAGCCAGTGAGCAAAGACGGCTTCACTCAGACGCTGCCAAAAGGCCCGTCTTTGACCCCGAATACAGAGATGGACACTGAGGACCAGCTGGGGGTTCAGGAGAGCCTACAGGGAGCAACTGCCCCCAACACATCCATGGATCACTTCAGTCTCCCTGAGTCAGTGTCAGTCCCAGGAACATTAAATAAAATTAGGGACAGCAGGCACTCGGTGCATGCATTTGGAGAATTGTCTAAAATCTGCCCCCAGCCTCCTCGGGCCTGGTTTGTGTCACTTGAAGGCAAACCTGCAGCTGAGATCCATTACGCTGTGACAGAGCAGCAGAGGAGAAGAAGGCCCACAGAGAGTCGGGAGACCAGTTTAGACTCCGGGGTGGACGTGAACGAGCTGAACCCGTCATCAGGCAGGAGGGCTGTACAACTGGAGCGCAGTGCTACTTTTGTCAAAAGCACATCCAGCAGTAAACAAACAGATCCACATTAAAAAGAAATCCTCTTAAGAAAGGTCGCCAAGTCATCAGCAAATTTCAAATGTTTCTTTTTTTTGTTTTTATTTAAATATTTACATATACTGCACATGTGAAGAAAAGCAGCAGCCAGGGATTGCAAATGCACCTCCTGTTTTGTAACAATCTATCTATCTATCAAATTGTTTTCAAATGTGACTAATATTTCATACTGATGATTGGCATTACATTTCCGTGTGACCAGTTGAAAATACTGCAGCAGTGAGCAGAGAAAACTTTACGGTATTCCCTGAAGGTTATTGACCAATAAATGGCTAGTTAAAAATGTCTGAATTCTCAGGTTAGTTTAATCAAGTCATTTCACTTTTTACTTATAAAGGATGTTTGTGCATGGTTTGTTGTATTTTACCACAAAGTGAATCCTTCTATTATATTTTAGTACAAATAAATCAGTGAATAAATCAACTGACCTTGAAGAACATTTAATTTGTTTTCTCTACAGTACATGGAACAAGTCAACTTACCACAATGAAGAGTAGAGAGAGAGAGAGAGAGAGTGTGTTTCATTCATAAATCAACAGAGAAAGCCCTCAGAATGGTGCTCACAAGGTTATTATTTTTTTTCCATTTTAATCCTGAATATGGATCCATATCACCAGCAAAATCTAATAAATTCTTCTTTAAACCATAACCTACATCCCCAGAATGTTTAATCAAAATTTAATCTTCACCATTTTGAGTTATGCAGATGAACAGAGCCAAAAACTCTTTGGCAAAGAGACAATAAATCGCTTTCTTCTTATTAAGTGCAGTAGAAGAGACAATAAAGTGCAATTTTCCCCCTATGTTTTTTAGCTCTGGCCTGAACCCTCACAGACATTGATGACATCACATGATAAGTGCCGGAGTGAGCAAGGCTTCAAAGGCTTATTGATATGAACAGGAATATGACAACACTTCAGTGCACAGTATGAAATTACAAAAATAATTATTTATTTATTTTAAATTCCCCATTTCTTTCTTGGGACCATAACCTACATCTCCACAAAGGTTCATCACATTCTATTCTAAATTTGGCAGTTATGCTGCTCACAAACAAACAAAAACAAACTCTGGCAAAAACAGAAACTTAATGAATTAAGCTAAATGAATTAATGAAGTATATAAAACAGGCTGCTGCACACTAGCTACCAGGCCACTAGAGGTCACAAGTGTGCAAGGTTTTGTTTTAACGTTTGGGTTTGCCACTGTGATCACTATTGCAATGTAGCATGGGCACTGAATACTTCATTTATTTACATCGTATACTATGTTATAGATATTTAAGATCATAAATAAAAAGTTTATTTTCTCTTATAGCTACTTTTTGGATGATGAAACAGTTTGTGCAGATCTTAGAAGCTTCTCTCCTTGAGTAGTCAGTAAAAACTTCTATATACAAGGGATTAAGTCAAAGATGAAACCCCACCAGACTTGAACTCGTCTTCACAGTTTCACACCCAGCTGCCTCTGCTGTGGTGGTGCAGTGATAGTAGCAGGTGCTACTACACAGTCCTGTGGTGAGGCCTTGGGTACCTGCCTATCTTAGGCCCAGTCAGCACTGTGTGTGTGGATTAATGGTGCAGCAGCAAGGTGACTGGAGAATCTATTTGGAATGGAAAACAGTGTGACGCACTTGGTGGAGCATAAAAACACCAGCAGGATTAGCACTGCAGCTCATGTGAACTGGGTGCCTGCTTCTCTTGCCTTTATTTCTTGAGGTATTTGTATGGATCTTATTTCTTCAACATTTTTTGACAAATAGAAAGAATTTAGATTGGCAGCCAATGGCCAAGCAGAAAGAGACCTTATTTGTAACCAGAGAGTTGCCAGTGCAAGTCCCTGCTAGGTCAAGGGGTGGGGAACCCCTGAGCAAGGTACCCAATGTCCATTGCTCATTGTTAATTGGACACTAAATTAACCCCACATCCTGCCAGTCCCAAGAACGGAGAAATGGGAGGGTTGCGTCGGGAAAGGCCTATGATGTAAAAATCTCTCCCAAATCAAATGTAAGGATCATCCACTGTGGCGCCCCCTAGAGAGGGCGAAGCTGAAAGAAAAATAAAAAAGAAGAGGAATTAATTTTATGATGACAAATGCTGCTTATTAGCTGGAGTCACTCATTTTAAATTTCAGATTCACATGTCGGTATACTGCACGTGGTTTTGCTTTACAAGCAAAGCCTTGCTATTTAAAAGTTACGATGAAAGTGACAAAATGTTCTGTCACTCAGTTTAATCTGGACTAAGGCCTGATGTTCTCTGAATAAAGTGGCATTTAACAGGAAATAGTAGCATGCCCTATTGTTCCATTTCTCTCCTGTCATCCCAACATGGCGAGCGTTTTTCACATGCCACTGCGCTGCCAAGCTTTCCGAAACATGAACCTTCACTATGTGGTAACCGTTGCACACACAAGAAGCTTTAACTGCAGTTGTTTTAATGGCAATCTATAAGCAGACATGCTTGTATTTTACACAGGGTTCCCAAAGGTACAGCAGTTGGGTTTTCAATTCATGCAGATTAAACTGGTGTCATCTTCACCTCAAAATATACATCTTGTGAGGTGTCAAGACTGAAACTGTGTCAAGGACACTGAGTAACACAGGCTTGAGAATGGTAAACCTACACCACCTTTATAAGCTTTGCTACTTATAATTCAGTGCAGCCCACACTACCTATACTGGTAGAATAAAAGTAACAAACACTTGTGACTTCCTTGTTTGTCGATGTATCAGTGGTATTACTGTGTTTGGTTGCAGCCACCTGTTGTTTATTTCCCTTCAGTTCTTAATTAGAACAAACTCGCAGTATACAGGACGAGCAGAGGCAGGTTTTTTTTTAGACATAACACCAACCATTGCCAAACCTAAGAATATATGGCTCACTTTAAATTCTGAAAACCATTTTGCATCTCACCGATACCCTTAATTGCATCTCTATACTTTCCTTTCTCCACCCTCAACATCATCATCATCATCATCAAAAATGTCCTTCAACTCCAGTATGATCCCTGACCAATTACAACAGATATGCTCCACTTTGAATTTGAGGGTTAATCAAATCTAGTAGTTTCAATCATATTACTTAAGTTTATTACTGGTGATGACTTCTTTAAATTAACTGGGAATACATTATGGGTAATTTGAAGCTTAATTACAGAGCTGAATTCATGTCACACGTGCAGTACCTTCATGGCCCACTGGGGGCAGCAGGAACTGTCAAATATGATTAGTTTTAATGTCCTTTTTGTTTCAAGATTTAAAATTGTTCAAATCAATATTTGTAAATGGCGGTATTTCTCCTCCAGGGAACAGCCTGTGATAATCTGATGTTAGTTAGTTAGTTCATTGTTTATGTTCCAAACAACTCTGGTTTAGAACATTAGCCAATCACATTCCAGTACCAGGTGCAAGTTAAGCGTCAGCAAATCGGAAATGCTGTTTTTGAAATAATGGCGTCAACGTTAGCTTCTCTCCAACAACAACCTCAAACACACAGATATATAAGTGTTGACAATAAAAATAATAAACGCAGACAAAACGTAACAAAGGAGAACTAGTTTCTGTGGCGTAACCAGCGGAAATGAGCAAAAAGGAAAGCACGTGAGGAAAGACGGACATTCGTATTATGACGTTTTTAAGGTAAGGAAGTGTTTAATTTTAAAGTACATGCTGCCATGTCTTGATAGGGACACTACAATACCTCACTGTTTTGTGGTTACATACACTCCCTGGTCATTTTATTAGGCACACATTTCAAGTGACGTGTTGGACCTCTTTAGCCTTCAGACCTTGTTTTATTATTCATGGCATAGATTCAACAAGGTCATCACATCTGTGATATGAAACTCCAATTTCCCCATCATAGGACCGACGCAAGACTTTATGGTAAAGTAGTGCTTGGAGATGAAAATGTATGTTTGGCTACTTGATTGCAGCCATCATTTTTACATCTGTATGAACCAAGTTAATACTAGCTGCTTTCATCATCGTTATTTACTGATAGACTACTCCGGAACACTGAATGCTATATAACTTTATTTTTGGCTTCTCTCATCAAATGGGATTTTTGAAAGTCAGTATAAGGACATTGCCAGGCTTTGAGTAATTTCCGGCTTTAAAATGATTGTACTTTATTATTTGGTCTTAATCTTCAACTAATTCCAGTATTTAAGCAACATAGCACAGCTTAGTGTAAATGGGTTAAGAAATAGCCCAGAAATGGAAATAGCTCAACATGGATACCCTGCCAGACTGCTGCATCTCAAGTGTCATCTTACTTCCTACATTTTGTTTGTGTTATACATAGATATGTCTGTACCAATTTATGTGGCAGTCATATGGGCTTTGCTTTTCAATATTTTAAGAGTTGGTTTGGGTTTATACACTGAGGCCTTTTTTTAATTATTATTTTTAATTTTCCTCCTCTGACTTTAGATGCACTTGTACAAAACTAGCACAGTATAGGATAATGGCATTATTCAGAAATTTGGCCTCCAGGTGTGTCTGTCATACACAGCAAGTCAGATTGAAAGCATTGTAATTTAAGATAATGTAAAGAAAAGTATTTGTGGAACATAAATAATGTAGGCATGAAAATTTGTTGATTCTCTGAAGTACTGTTTTGATATGCAAATATTCTTGATAGTGGTTTAGTGTTGTATTTAAGCCTCCAATGACTCCCTGCACCTCCTTCCACTCTTTTAAGTGGTAAAGATTTGCCAATACCTAGCCCTTAAAAATGACGGAATATTACAAATTTTTTTGTCTAAAGTCCATATAAAGGATTTCAGAAGTTTAAACTTGATAAGCACAGTAACTGTTAAACTCTATGTCCAAAAGTGAAAAAGGTCTTTGCAGTTTCTTTGTCATTGAGTACATGTAGATGTGGTTATATTTCACTGAGAAATGTGAATGTTTGCCATGGCCACAACAATTTAACAATTATTAATTGATGATCCACTTAATTGCCAACTTTAAGTTCTCTGATTTTAGTTCATGAAAAGAAATAATTTTCTGGATGATAACCTGAATGTTGTTGGTTTGTGGACAAAACAAGATATTGATGGTTTGGGAGAAAACTAGATTTTTTTTTAACTATTTCATTGCATTTTTTGGCAAAACATTTAATTAACTGAGAAAATGATCAACAATTTATTCAAGAATAAAAATACAGTTATGTTTTACTTACAGCCTCTACTCTGTTTTAATTCAACCAGATTGCGATCAGTCAGGAATATTTCAGTTAAAATACCAATTTAGCTTTAACATGCAAGAGATTAACTGGAAACTTTTGTCAAACTCTTCCCTGTCTTTGTAGTTTTTGAATCCAGTCTGCCTTTAGGCTTGGTGGTCTTTATGAAATTCGTATTTCTATTTTTTTCAAACTGGCCCCTACATGGTGGCACTACATCAAAAGTCAGGGGATCACCTAAGTCACTTTGATTCCTGCTCAGTTATTCCGTAACATTTTTATTCAAGTGCTTTAGCAGTCTGTCAGATAACTGCTGAAACCAAGTAGTGGAGTGACAGTATCAGCAAAAATACCTAAAAACATGTGCAATGTGTCCAACATCTAATTCAGATCATTAATTATGTAACTCGAGAATCACAGCTTCCATTAGTGCTGATTTCAACATGTTCATTTAAGACCATGGGATTTTTGTTGTTCTGCTGTGAACAACAGGAATTGGGACATGTGCTGTACAGACGGTGCAGATCAAAGATGGTTGTTGATATGTTTAAAACCTCAAGAAAAAATGCCTAATTGATTTATGATGGTGCACTTACAATTTCAGCCATTTGCATCTGACTGAACTACACACAAACATTCCCCTTTGCATAAAGAGAACGCCAGTGTAGCTTTTAAAGTCTAGCTGAAACAGTTCAATATTTATTTGGTTTGGGGTGCAAATGCAGAGCAGCTGTTTATCATGCTGTTCTGGGTCCAATGTGCATGTGGGTCACAAAAACGGCTCGGTAAGGAAACTGGGTCGCACTCTCTCTGTGGTCCATTTATGCTTTAATACTTTACAGATCTGGTCATGTGAGATTAGCTTTGATGACACGTATGTTTCTTGACACTGACCTTTTTTTCACTTTCCACTTCATTTCAGTTCCATATCTGACAGATGGTTGCTGTTTTCACATTTGAATGTGAGTGCATGTGTGTGTGCTTGACAGTCTTTGAAACTGGACTTTAAATGTATCATTCAGAGTCCCATCAGTTAAAGTGTTCTAGCATCTGTTGTTTGTTGGCCTGCAACTTTCTTGTTTTTTCTTCACTTTCCATTATAGCATCTGAAAATACTCCCAACACACTCACTGCCCAGTTTCAGACAAAGGAAGCAACCAGTGGTGAATGATTAGTTACCAGTTGAGGAACCAGAGAATTCCCTTTAGAGAGTGAAACCCTAAAAGGAGAGCCAAGAAAAAAACTATTGCAGTCTTTCCCACACTCTGGATCTCTGGAGGTCACACGACTCACTCCCTATGAACCACCATGCTGGCAGCCTAAGATGGGGCAAAAATAACAGGACTAGTGCTGGATTTAACCTGTCAAAATTCACTGTGCGCTTTTAGTTCAAGGAGACCAAGTGATATATTGCAAAACTTGATTGAATATATCTGATCCTTGTAATGCCCTGGCATGCTTTTTACGAGTTTGAAAACAGTTGGAGAGAACATAATTCCGGACCTGCAGTATCCTGACATCTTCAACTTCCTGATAAACTTCCCTTCATCTTACTCCAGAGAGTCACTGAAAGTTTCCAAGAGCCTGGAGGGAAACAAATGGATGCAATTTTGCTTTGTGACATTCAACCCTGTTGTCCTGTCACTGACTTGGCATCCTGGGGCACAATAGCTAGTTACACTTTTCACTTTTATGATGAATACAGCCATCATAGAGATGAGTTGTGTGACAAGGTGCTTGATCCATGTGTTGTCTAGTATATACAAAATGTCTATAGAGGTGAACAGCATAGTGACCTGCAAAGGATGCCAGCTACCAGAGTTCTATAACTATATTGTATATATGACTTTATAAAAAGCGTTGTTAGTGGAAGTTAAGTAAACATTTCATGAAAAACACTTCTGTCTGCTGTCTCTCCATTTTACACTTTGTGTATATGCTGCAGTACATATTCAAAACACTTTTTCTTAACTGTGAGTCACACAGTGACAGAAGCCTGTGTTTGTGATTTTAACTCCACCACTAATTCCGCCGCTAACTCCGCTGTTTACCTTCTAGTGGAATTGCATCTGAGACTGCAGATTTATTTGTTACTTTTTATTTGTTTGCAAAAAGGACATGAATGCTGGTCGAGCTGTACTCACAGTGTCCTCTGCTCGACAAGTTGGTATTTACTTAAGTCTGATGCACATGTAGGTTGTATACTTACCACTCTTTAACTTCAGCTTTTTCACAGATGGCTTCAAGTTAGCGTCCAAAATTTGCTGAAATTTTATTGAATCCATTTTTCCTTCTACTCATGAAATGTTTCCTGTGCCACTGGCTACAATACAACCCCAAAGCATGATTGATCCACCCCCCATGCTTAACAGTTGGACAGAGGTTCTTTTCATTAAATTCTGTGCCCTTTGTTCTCCAAAGTACCTTTGCTCATTCAGGCCAAAAAGTTATATTTTAACCTCATTGGTCCACAGAACTTGTTTCCAAAATGCATCAGGCTTGTCTATATGTTCATTTGCGAACATTGATATCACCTGGCACTCAACAATCTATGAAACTGTCAGGTCTCAGCTTTCCAAAGGGGGCGGTGCATAATATAAACTCTGCAGGGTGCCCAAACTTTTGCAGATGCCATTATTTTGTGTTCTGTTATTTTGAAAGTGTAAATGATGGAAATGAAATCTAACTTTTTTTTGACATATTATAAGAATGTCTCATCCGTAATTTGATGCCTTTTGGAGATTTTTCCATCTTTCCTTGTTTTTTTTTTATGCACATTAATACAAATTTTTACCTGGAGTACCCAAACTTTCGATCCCCACTGTATATTTCTGACTGCAAAGGTTCCTCATCTTTTTGGCAATGCAAATGCATTGTCGGTGCCTTTCATCCACAGCAGCGACTGTGGTTTCAGCTGTACAACTAAAACAAAGCAGGCCCCATGCTGGCTTTTATGTGTTTGAGCTGCCATGTTTGTGCTGGGACACCTGTATGGGGAAGATAGGGGTCAGAAATGCATTCTTTTAAAATGTCTGCTGTGTGACTCCTTTTTTAATGATAGAAGGAAATGATGTAGGGCTGATGAAAGCTTTAATAAAACAGCTTGAGTGTTAAAGTTTTTGGAAGGCAAGCGACCTCTGGTTTATAGGCAAAACATTTAACAGACAGGCAGCATTTGACTTTGAAAATAATAAAAATAAATCATTCCTCCCAGCTAGACAGATAGAGCTTAATTGCAAATTGGTTGTTGCACATGGATGATTGTGTGTGGATGTGCAACTTTAGCTGAAAATTGGATAATTTGTGACAGAGGCAGAGTTTCAAATGTCAGTTTAATTGAGTCAAACATTGTTATGGGGTACACTGAGAGGTCAGGCACACAAGGCTATCTTTGGCAGTATGGCTGTGGAAAATAAAATAAGAGTAAATCCTATGGTAACCTCATTAAACTCTTGTCAGTAGAGAAATTGAGTGCTGTAAGACAATCATGAAGCTATAATTTTACTTAGTGGGACATCTGCATGTCTGTGTTTCTTCATTTAGATGACTGATAAATCATGAGGAACTCTGTAGGTTCTGTTAGGAACATCCCTCAGGCACTTAAAGCAATGTTTAATGATCCCAGCTTATAAACCTTTACCTAATATACTCTATGTCAGTCATTCCCAAAAACTGGGTCAGGATGCACAGATGGATTGCATTTGTCCAGCATACAGTATAATCCTTGGGAATTGTTTATCTTGTTCCAGGAAATAGTCAGAAATTGTATATTATACATGTATTTTCCCTTCTAACAAATTATCTTGTGAAATGGGTCAAAATGGTTTGTTTCTGAATTAACTCCTGCAAATGTTTCAGATGGGGTGTCACGATCTTGATTGTAAAATGATTATCGATTGAAGTGATGTCACGATCTTGAACTTTGAAGGCAAAGGTGTATGTATTTTGAAAGTAAAATAAGAAAAGTGTAATAGTTTTGTAAAATGTACTTTTGTAATATTGCCTCTACCAAAAAAGAACACCAGGAGATGTGAGTTATTGGCCTGGCTGACCAGCTCATTTCACAATCAGATTCCCCTCTCCTGTTTGCTATTATCAGTGAAACACATAGTGTAGAAATGGTTGCTCTTACGTAACTCCATTGTTAGCCATGGTGATAAAGCATGTCAGCCTCCCAGTGAGCTCATTCAGTCCTAACAGCCTTTTTCCATCAATGCAGAGGTGATGCAGTCCACGACAAACAGCCCTGTTCAATTTAAGGTCAAGTTACAGCCAATATCATATTGAAAGGTATGAAGCGGTAGCTGAGGCAGTATCATACAATTCAGATTCGACTAACCATATGATAATGACAGAGGGAAAATTTGCAACCGTGGATTTTCTTTCCTAGCCTGTTTTTTCCCAGACAGAACTGTACCACTGTTATCTTTAGACAGCAGGGATTCCCAGGAGGAGGGGGGTTGTGGTGGAGGAATCTCCACTTGAGCACTTTTACTGTCCTTTGCCTCTTTTTGTGTCCAGCCAAAGCCACTGTTCTAATGGAATAGCCACAGCTGTCTGACAGGAGCTCCTGTGGATTTGGGACATAATGCTACAATCAGCACAATGAAGAGATACTTGGCTTTGTCACAATAGGCTTCCTGAATTTAACAAAGCAGAAGAGTGCTAGAACAACAGCGATGAAACCTTCCACATACATGTCTCTATGAAGAGCCTTGTTAAAGTCTCAGTGGAGATGTTTTCATTCTTGACATATTGTTGGGTTGGCCGCCTTCAACATTTAAACCTACTGTATTAACTGTACATTTCATATGCTTTTAGTTTTCAGGTGGATTAGCCTACTTTGGAAATATTAGGTCAAGCTAGTTAAATTGTATTTTTTTTGTATTTGGATTATATGTTTCTACATTTAGTATTTGGAGTCATAACTTCTCAAGATTATTGCAACTTCCTTTTTTCAATTAAACACTGAATATACATGTTATTTATGATAATGATGATTTCAATGATAATAAAAATCATAAACAGGAATAACCCAGGTTCTCTGATAATAACAAGAAGGGACGTTTTTCAAATTTACATGATTAAAAATGACTGAGTTAGCAAGATGTCCTCAGGTAAATCAATTTAAAGCCTTTGAGAACCAAATTGCAAGTCCTGTATCATCTAGTTTTCTGATGGGTTTGAGAAAAAGTTTAATGGAGTCTGCTGATGCCCTGTGTGGGAGATGTTTCGTGTCTGAGGTTGATTTGACATTAATGTCCACCAGTCTTTAAAATCTATACAACCATCAGGATATGTTACCACTCAGGCCCTGTCTATTCAGACTCTTCCTTGATCAATAGGAAACACCTGTGCAACGTTTGCTGTGGTGGGATTGAATTCATGGCATTCATGACTAAGAGGCCTTAAGGTATGTTTGAGTGCGCTCGAAGCATGAAGGCTATGGCTCTTATGCTTCTTGCTCTGTTGTGAATTGATTGATGTGCTGCTGCACCAAACAAGGGATCTTGTTATTCTACATGTTTCTAATGATTGCTCTGTACATCTGAAGATGCTCATGTGTGAGCAAAATCCTTTTTTAATAGCAGCAGAGAGGTATCCCAGAACACTGTATATATTGATTTCTGCCACCAGAATTTTTAATATTTGGAACATTTGTCTTTTACTGAAATATTTATTATAATTGTTGTTGTTATTATTGCGTTTATTTAGATTTCTAGGATATAACAGACCAAGCCAAATGGTCTGTTGAGGAGGATACTATAGTAATGGAAAATGTGTGCCCGATACCAATCCGAGTAGAGTTGAGCCGTGTCATGCTGAGCTGTGCTTGAACTGTATAGTGGAAAAGCACCATAAGTGTGTGATGAAGGGCCAGAACTTGTACATAGGGCAGATGGTGCAGCCTAGTGGTGTGGCTGAATGGGAAAGCACACATTTTTAAGATGTAGACTTTTGTCTGATTTGCAGCAGACATGTCAGCTGGGATTGGCAACAATCCCGGTGACCCTCATATGGAGGATAAAGTGGTAGAAAATGAGTGAGTGAGTCTTACAGATGTATTTGATTTGCATTCATTGGTTTATTTTTAGTATATTTATCTTGTATGTATCTGTTATGTAAATCCAGTTTTATTTCAGAAGCATGTCTGGACATTCTCTTCCTTTTTTTTGCAAACACCTATCTAGCGCTCTCTCATCACAAGAGTGACTCACTCAAATGGATTAAAACAATAGGATTCTGTGGTCAATACAAAGTACTCTAATTGCAGACCAAACTCATTAGATGACTCATTGTGTCCCAAAAGCAATGCATTGCTGTTCTAACACATTACTATACAAGTTACTTAGTTATTAAATAAGGTGTTATTTTGTAACCAGTAATCACAAACCCTTGCAGGAAGTCATACCAAAGATTCAGCTAACACATGTGAGCAGGTAATCAGTCGTCTTGGTAACTTTGCCCTGAGGCTGAGCCCACCTTTGCTCTGAGCTGTTGAGGTTTTAGCTGTTGACATTTTCTGTCATTCTAATTCTTTGCTTTCCATTTTTAAGAAATTGGAGATAGGGTTATTTTTATGAAGTGTTGATCCTTGGTCCACATTATTCTAGTGACTGCACTGGAAATTCCTTTATTCCTTTTATGAATAAAGGAATTTTTTGTGTCGTGTTTCAGTCTGCAATATCTGCTGGGCATGAAATGTCTCTACATAGATTTGTTTTTATTTTATGACATACAGTTTTCTTTGTGAAAATTTTCTTAAGTATTTGGATTTCATCTCATGGAGATTTGATTTAGGAAAAAAAGTGGCCTACTGCAATTGTCTGTAGTGATGCTTAAAGGGCATCACTTGCTTGACAAACTGGCAAAAACACACTGAACACATAACAAGTCTTCCTAATGTATTTATTAAGAAGTTTAAAACCCAAATAAAGTGGTTTCTCCAACATTCCTGCAGACGATAAGCTGTTTTTCACTATCTGACATTTTATTGTGCTAATAAGAGATGTCCACCTATTTTAAGGTGTTTTATGATGTTGTTGTGGCCATATCACCCAGCCCTACTTAGTACTAATAATAATAAATGGTACAATAATAATAATACCAGTGTGTTGCTAAGCAGAATAAGGCCAAAGGTCGCTGTTTTTTAACTGATATTCAGATATGGGAAAGACACCAGGGTACACCAAAAAACATAAGAAATTAGATTTTTCAGGGAATGTCCTCTTTAAGTCTGGACTCCATCAGTCTGCCTCGCCAGTCAGTCGGCAAAAAAGTCAGCACCATGAAGACATCCTTCCTCTATTGACTCCTTCCCTCTACCCTCAGTCTCCTGACTGATGAAGTCTGCCACCTACATTAACACTGCCATTTTGTCATTAGTTGGTTATTTTCAAAGTGGAAAACATTACAAAGCTCAGTCTGGTAAGCAAATGCTGTCTTGCTTGCATCTCTACAAAAATGTTTGGCCATTTCCTTCTTTTTCTTTCAGTTTCCTGAAAGAGTGTAGGTTTGCACTTCCCTGAACCCCATTTTCCAGTTTAAGTCTCTCCCTCAATGAAAACTCTAAAGGGGAACAGGAAGGACTTTAACTTCCACACTTTCAATTTCTATTGTTCTGTCTTGTTTTCACTCATGGCTGGTTCAGGGATAAGTCTGTTCATTCATAATGCAAACCAAGTACACACACAGTGACTTCATCTGCCCTGTCTTTAGGAAAAGAAGCAGACAGGGTCTTTGAAATTGGTTTCTTCTGCATGCACACTCATGCTTTTTTAAACTTGTTTTTCCTATTTTGAAATAAAAAAGCCATATTCCAAAAACACCTTAAATGCATAGGAATATACAGTAGGTACACGGAGCAATTTAAAGCCTTTTTAGAGAACACCAGCAGAACTAGAAGGATACATTGTGGCTAACCATCTTAAAGAGGCAGAATTAGGTCTGTCTTTTGTTTAGTGGCCATCATCTTTTTTTTCCTCTTATTTTGTTAAATGCTGTCCCCTGTTGGAGCCATGTTTCTCTGAGCTTGCACCCATCTGTCCCCAGCTGCTTCTCAGGGCAGGGAGCATGTAAAGTGCTCTAAGCACTATGTAAGACCATGACTATGTATCAGTGAGCTTGTTTACATGACCCGAGGAAGTAGATCATTATGTTACTTGTTGGAGCTATCAGATTATTCAAATGACCATGTATCATATCTGATAATGAGAAAGTCGATTTACACAGCTGGATTACTCCCCAATCCTCTAATGTCCTCTGGCATGTATCCCTGAATATCCGATTTATTTTGTTGTTTTAAATCTGCGCATGTGTACAAATATAGGAAATGGAATTGATGTACTCACGCTTACAGCATCAGGAATAAAACAAAGATGGTGTGCAGCAGCAGAAATTAAGTCATTACACATCCTTCATCTCCTCGATGGCAGGAAATACCGGAATGGGGACACACTTCAAAGGGTGTTGAGCAGAATGGCTGAGACTGGCTTTCACCGCACGGTAGACCAGATTCACACTCGAAAATTGCTGAGGGCGACGTACTACAAGGCCAAATGAAAGAACACCACCAGTGGATCTGGGCCCAAAACGTCAATTTTTTGAGGCTCTGGAAGAGCTTTTAGGACATAGGCCTTTGTCTACCATTGATGGCAGTGGCGTTGATGTGGGCTTTTGTGAGGAGCTTTGTCCTGGGTAAACGCACAAGGATGGAGCTTCATCATCATCCCCAGGTTTGCATGAACAGCATATGTTAGCTTTGTTTCCCCTTGATGGGGAGAATTAACTTGAACATTTTTGGTGATGCTGTAAAATAAATAACTTTACTACCTATGGCTTGGTTGCATTCCCATGGAGCTGATTCACGGTGCCAAAATAACAAAACCACTTTGGATTGGTCATTGTTGTCAACGAAGTGGAAAATTGCGAGCTGAATATTCTGTAAGCGCTCTCCTAGCAGCTTCATCTGCAGAATGGGATGGAGGGCAGAGCCGTGCTGCAGGCTTTGTTGTAACTCTCTCCTGGGAAGCTACCTCTTCCATCCAGGATGGGTTGTGAATCTCATCGTCCCTCTCACAGAAGTTGTGAGAGAGCACAACAAACGATGTTAAGGTGAAGTGGAAATGACTCTGCTTAAGCAGGACACGCCCTCTTGACTTCAACCTGTCGAATGCGATTTCAACCGCTGTTCTTGCCGCACTGAGGTGGACGTTGAAGGACTCTTGCTGAGGAGTGAGAGAAGAAGTGTGGGTATTTCCCCTCATCAACCATTCCAACAGGAGGTAGGCTGGATCACCAAGCACAAAGAAGTTGACAGGTCAACATCAATGTCCCAAATTTGCTGTGCATTATGACAGAAACAGCACAATGCTTTGAGGATGCGAGGATTCTTTGCAAAAGAACTGATAGATAAAACTGAGCTAATAGAAATGAACAGGAAAAGAAAATGCAGCACACCACCAAAATACCCCTTTTGTAGATGTAGATTTCTAAGTACATACTACAGCATACATTGCTCAAAAATGTTGAACTACCCATTTAACCAAAACCACTATCCTTCCCTAATCTTAATCAGCATACAAGTGGATATTGTTCAGTAAGTTAAACTATGATGTGTGTTCACACACCTGCAGCTTACCACATGAATGAAGGAATGAATAAAAGTGGCATCAAAAGGAGAATGAATGTTACGGGGCTTTGGCTTTGCTTCAGAACCTGAATGTAGCAGAACCTGAAATGGGACAAGGTTTAGACATAATCATGACTATGATTAGCCCTGTAATCTGTATTTCACGGGAAGAGAAAACTAATATGACATATTTTTTTGCAGATTAAGTTCTACATTGTTACATTTGTTAGAATTTGCCTTTTCCTGTTTGTTACCACCTATTTTAACATTATTGATTGTTTAATTTCATATCTGAATGGTCAGGGTGACCACTGTGGATGTTCTAATTGTAATAGAATTCTGGTAGTTCATGTGTTTAACATTGCCACTTTGCCTCTTAACTAAAATGTCAGTAACAGACTTAGAAATGCAACATGTTCACTTGAGGAAGCAATTCACATACGTACTTTTAATTTTATGAAACATTAATACAACAGCCAACTTCCCTGTTAATTGTTTTGGCTTTGGCCGTTCAAAATGGGGGGAAAGTTTTTTGTCTGCAGTGTGACATGTAGTCAACTTTGTTTGTATCTGCCCTGTACTATTTTATTCAAATTCAAAGTACATATTGCATTAGTAATGTGCTAGTTGTTAAAATAGCATTTTTGCTGCATTTCTGCATTGTACTAATTACATTTTGAAGTAGCGACATTTTAAAGCAAATTGTGACACAACAATGCTGTTTGACAGCAATAAACCTCTTCTTTATTAGTGATGGTCGTGTAAAAATAAGTTGCAATGACTCAACAAAACAATAACAGCTGTAAGAGAAGCTGAGACTTCACAATTTTGTCAAGTGTCATAAATCTTACATCTGGGACTGGGAGAGGTTACTGTTACGACAAAACTGTGATGAGCCAAATGATGACATCTGGCTGACTCGTTGCTCTGAGGTTAGAGGTCACAGAGTTTAAGGCCCATCTTAAATCTAAAGAAATCCTGTCGGTCTTTGCTAAACAGGAGCAGGTCTGATGGTAGATCCATTGTTAAGTTCAGGGTGCAAACCACTAACCCTGTCTCTAAGAAAATAGGTTTCTAATGAACAATTTGTTTGAGAAATGTTTCCTGTGTTAATTTAGAGCACAACCTTTTATTCACCTCACCCAGATGCTGGAGGTGCATATTTTACATAATAATTAGATTATATGTTAATTATGTTGTTATAAATGTCATTCAATTGTGATTATTTTTTCTATAAAATGTAAATCTTATCACAGTGGTGAAGGTAACATGAGCAGAAGTGGAAAGCAGGATAAAGATGGTTGGGGGTATGGATTCTTCAGTCACAGGTGTTGTGATGTATTATTGCATGATTGTATTGCAGTACATTGAATACTGAAAAGTCACTGTATCATATTATCGTCAGCGATTTATTACATATCATGAGTTACGAAAGTGAGTTAACTTCTAGTGTGTTTTAGGTTGCTTTTAAAACATTGCCACTAAGCTGCAGGGTCATCAGCCAGGCACCATCATTCAATGACGTTACGCCCCTTTAATCTTGAAACATGTCCTGGTGGTGGAGCAGTGACAGGGACGTCTCCCTGTTACTTCCTGCAGCTGGTAAGTGTTCACCCCTGCGGCTATTGTCTGGGTTAGGTGTTCTTTCCCCAGCACCTGTCCTTCCTCCTCAACCAGAGCCAAAAGCTGCTTTTCTCAGCCTTCTCTGCCAGTTCTTTTGTTGCCTTCCTCAGCCTTCCTTCAGTCACTCCTGCTTCCCTCAAAAGGCGAGTGGTTGACAGCCCTGCAAAGCCTCGGCATCCAACCCCCACTGGGTGAATAGTGGTCTTTCAGCCAGCCTCCTGGCAATCAGCAGGCAGTTCCTCATATTTGGCCCTCTTGCGCTCAGAGGCTGCCTCAATCTCCTCCTCCTCCAGCGATACTGTGAGCTTGATGAGGTGCACAGATTTTGCCTTTGTGGACCACACCACTATGTCCTGTCAGAGAGATGTGGTGGTGATCTTGGTGGGGAACTGGAGCTGCCTGTCAAGGTCCACCCTTATGTTTCACTCCTGGCAGGGGGAAAAGGGCCTTGACTTCTTCCCCCACCTCCCATGACAAAGCTGGTGTTGTCCTCTGTTGGTGGTGAGTCTTTGCTGCCTTGCTAGCCAGCACCTCGACTAGCTTTCTCAGGACCTGGTCTATAGCGGCCCTGAGAGTGTGTGGTCTTACAGCCTGCCAAGATGTGCTGAAGGCTTGCATTGGGAGCATTGCAGAGTGAGCATCATTCCTCATTACTGAACCACTGGCGAAGGTTCCGGGGACAGGGAAATGTGTCATAGGTAGAGCGAATGAGGAAGCTTAGCCTTGCCTGTGGGATCTTGTAGTGCTCTTCAGCTGTCCTCATCACCTCTGCCACCACCATCTCCTTCCTCTCTTTACGGCTGGCCTTAGACCAGAACTGTGGAGACTCTCCCCATCCTAGCCCTGCTCTCCCTGCCTGGACCCTGCCAACAATCTCTTGGTGTTGCAGTCTGCTGACAGCTCGGTAAACCTAGTAACCTAGTAAGAAAAAAAATATAAATCCATATATAATGGGTGCCAGATAGCTCAACTTGTAAAAAAATGCCTCAATATCGATATAAAAATGCATATGTCAATAATTGGAAAAAGAAATAATATATTCTTAAAGTCTCTGGCCACTAATAAAGACATATAGTGTAATTGGGCCTCTCATAGTAGTACAGTAGTACAGATAAGAAATAGGTCTTGGCTGCAGAAACACAATGTTGCACAACCAGCTTCAAACTGCTTCACAGGAGACGTACAAAGATTTATAGCTTATACTTGAAGCATCAGTTTTCATTCAGGCACTGTTGACACTTAATCAGTATTGATGGTTACAGAGCAGAGGTCACTGTCAAATTTGAAAGGAATTGTGATACCTATCAAAACAACCAAAAAGGAAATCATCTGTTTGAGTCACTGCCTCTTTCCGTGACTGTTCAGGTCCCCAGACACTTAAATACTGAGCCAAGAAGTTAAAATCAAAGCTTGGATATGTGGGATGTCTTCATTCTTGGCATTAATATGCATCTTGGTAGGTCCTCTCACAGCTGGATAGCTCCAAGTATTTCAGTTCACACCATATTTCACAGCTCTGCCATGAAATAAGATTTTTACTTATTTCATCTAGTAAAATCTTATTTCATAGAGCTGAGTGGGTGCTAGGCCTGAGATGATATGGAACTCTCTTTTAATATTATTGCAAACAAAATAGTTTGTGATTGAAGATTTAATTGCATTAATTATATTAAAAATGCTTTAAACTGTTAAAGTTTCTCCATAACACACTGAAATTACCTTACCTTACATTTTAGTAAGAAACAATTTTATACACTTTTTTACACAATTTTTACAAGTTTGTACACTTTTGCTGATTTTGTTTTTGATGTTCTTTATGCTAGATTGTTTCTGAAAAGGCTCTGTCAAGTTGTACTTACAGACTGACAGAGCATTTGCGTGTATATGCTGGCAGCACAAGGCAGGTAGGGGCAAAAAGCTTTTATCCCATTAACCTGCTGAACCCCTGGGTTTTTTGAGCAGTGAATTTCACTTCTGAAACTTTTCATGGGTCCTTCTTTGTGTTGTGTTTGCAGTCATACTCCAACCTGTTTGCAGCTGTCTCTCTTTATTAGTACAATGTTGCTGTTGCCTCCATCTCTCTTGAAATAAAATGAATCGCTTCCTGTGTGCAGCATGGGAATGTTGCCAGGTAACATGAGATCAAAAAAATGCTATACTTAAACAACACAGTTGTGTGTAGCTGAGAGGCTAAATCAGTAATATGTACCATTTAACAATGGTTCAAATCTAATGTACATTTGTTTCCACATCACAGTTTAGATTTCTTTTTGTGGTACTTCCAAATAAATAAATAGGACTGTATGTCATTTCCAAGTTACTTGTGAAATATTAACATTTTTCCCAATTGACCACAATCGTATTTATTGTTAATGTTAGTTTATGACATTTAGGGCTGCAACATTTATTATATTAATAGATTGTTAATCTATTACTAAAGATTAACAATTAATCGTTGATAAAAGATGAATTGGTTTTAATGTTTTTTGTAATATTTATAAGAAGCTTCAGCTTTTTAAATTGTTTTTTTTTTCCTGTGTTCTTTGCTCCATATAAAAAAAAAATGTTAAAATGAGTAGTTTTGGTTTGAGGATGAAACAAGACATTTGAGAATATCATTATTTTAAGGTTTGTGAAACAATGATCAACATTTCTGTGAAACTAAAATATGGTCAAAAACAACCTTAGATTGTTAATTTTATTTATTACCACCACCATTTCACATCTCTTTCAACAGTTTTTGCCAGTTTGTTTTAGATATCGGGTTGGTTCATATAATATTTGTGAGCACTTTGGGATACAGTTAAAGATGCTGCACCCATGTAGTAACACAGAGTAGGTGAATGGAACAGATCAGGACATTTATTTTCAGTGAAAGAGGACCTGTTGTTATCTGTGACCATTTTTTACTAATGCACATACATATTTTAAACAAATGAAGTCTGACGTGCAGTCCATATTGTGTGACATAACAAGAGGTTAAAAGTTCCTTGGTTTTAACCTTAGTATTGCATTCATCTTTGTGTTTGTCAGTGTCAACTCCACCTTATCCTTCCTGCCCGTCCTAGCAAGTGCCTTGAGGACGCAACGCAACTCATCTTCTAACAGCACACCTACGTATCACAGCCAAAAATGTATTCATCGTTGTGTTGTAGAGCTGTTCATGTTTTCCATTCCAGACTCACTCATATCATTGTTAGTCAGACAATTCATAATTCTTTTATTTCTTTTGAGGAACTAAAATGTGTAAAAACATTTTTGTAAAAGTAGAGCTAGAAAATATAGGTTGAAATTATCTAATTTTGTTTGTACCATTTTCACCAGGCAGACCAAAATCCTACTGGAACTGATTGCAAAGATGTTTGTTATTCAGCTACTTTAGCCTGCAACGCTGAGGAGCTAAAAGGTCCTGCACTTTTAATTGTAGTTAGAAAGAAATCATAATGTAGCACTACATAATTGTCTTGCAATGTATTGATTATCTCTACCTCGCTACTGTCAAGACAGCTGATCTTATCCTTATCCTCCAGCCTATATATTTTGATGGGATCCCTTGTGGTTTACAGCTCCATCTTTATAATGTCTAAAACAGTAAATGGAAGTTTTAAACTGAGCCCTTCCTAAATGCTAATTTCATTGGTCAGCTAAAGCTCAAATGCTAAAATAACAGGTTTATTTTGGTGGCTGTGCTTTACAGCAGTTGGTATTTGGGTTTCTGTTAGATTTTTCCCCTTATTTTAATCTTCCAAGTTCCTATGACTTTCAATGACCTTTTGCTCCAATTAATGTTAGTTTAGGACTGGCTTTATTAAACAAACATCTGCTGTCACCATGAGAGAGCCATTGCTTATAATAGCATGCATGTTTTTAAAGTTAAAATAAAACAAAATATGATGAATTATTCTGACTCTCCATTTGAGGTCACTTCTTGGGGGGCTTTAATGGCAAAGAACCAAAAAGCAGCTGCTTAATTCATCAATGTAATGTCCCAGATCTTCAGTGACATTACTTACTTTTTAAGGCAACAGCAGTTTAATCCGAAGAGGCAGATGTTTAAACTCCAGTTTTGTGACTGGAGATAAAAGACTAAAAAAAAAAAAAAAAAAAAAAAAGCCTTTTCTGTCTGTCTCGTTAGGGCTTATCAACTTTCAAACTGCTTGCATCAGGTCACTGCCACTATGTCCTTTACTCGTTTATTTTATTATTCAAATTTTTTTTTTTTTTTTTTTCAAAAAGAAATACAGGGATGCTTTTTTTAACTTCTCATTTTTCAAGTTTTGTGGGAGGTATATGAGCTCCTGTGCTCTTGCACATTCAGGGTTATTAAACATTTTATATAACCTAATACAACCCTACCCCCCAAAGAAAAAAGTCAAACAAAAACAGTTTCATTTTACCAACCATGTCACATTTATTGGTCAGGTCAAAAAACAAAAATGAAGTGGTTAGACTCTCCATGCACATGGGCTTTCAATGTGCATGAGCTTTGGAGTGGCAGTGGCCAGACTATTCCTGAAACCCATCAAAGCCTTTCTCTCTGTGTGTTTGTGTGGAGCACTTGAAACTGTGGGTGTTCTGTGTTGCCTCTTATCCATAATGTAAATGTGTGAGAGAAAATTTCTGTTTTCTATGAGTTCACTGTCACTAAAGTGGGCTCACACGTCACATGAGTCATTGTGATGATGAGTCATTGTTGCTGCAGTGCTGGAACAAACAGGGGAAGAAGATTATTTCTATAAAAACTGTAGTAGATGGATTTAGTCCTTATCCTAAGATTAACTCTCTGTCCCTGAAATATAAAGCATCCATTTACTTTTCATGGCATGTAGGACAAACAAAAGCCCATATTCCCATACTCTCTTTTTCTGGAGCTTTTGATAGCACCACATGGTATTCAGTGATAGTTGGTGTAGATCTGTTGCCATGTGATGTGTCCCTTGAAAGTGTAAAACAGTTAGGGGTCAAATGAGTCAACAAGCCCACAGTTCAGTTTAGCCATGTTTCCACCGAGTGTGACGGTTTGGTTCAGCACAGTATGGTAAATCTCTTTTGCGTTGTCGCCATGATACTGCAGAAAATGTATCTCTGCTGCACAATGTCACCTTCAGTTTTTCTCAATTTGTCTGAAATATTATTTGCTGTTTTGTCCCTGGCGAGTTCCACAGTAATGTTTCGTGAACATAAACACACTTGGGGAATGTAACAAACATTTTTATGCACTTAAGTAATAATATTACTAACAATTCAAATAGATTTAACAGCACTCAGTGTCTACCAAACATAAATAGATGTTTAAAAGGGAAGGAAAGGGAATGGCCCATTGAGATGAAAGCCGGTTTGGCACGAAGAATTATTGTAGTGTTTTATGAAGCAAATAGAACTCCATATTACATATTTGACCATTTACTAGAAAATGGACCTAATGAATAATTGAATAAAAGCAAAGGTAGAGCTTATTAGACTGGAACACAGATGTGAGTCAGCTTTTCATGCAGAGGGAAAGCAATAAAGTCATTTGCAGGTAAATGATGACACTCTCTCTATATTTTTCTTTCTCTTGACTTGATACAGATACATTTGTACATTTTATAAACTTCATGCTCCTCCTAACAAATAACATGGATAATTATTTGTCACAGATGGTAAGTTTACATTTGCGTGTATCCAGTGTTTTAGCTCACCTTCGTTGCTGACGTATGATGAATGATAAACTTTTGTTTTTTTCTCCTCAGTCTTTCCTCTGATGCAAAACCCAGCAGCACTCCCACACTTAAAGTCAACATTCATTCATTATCATTTCCTTAATTGCCTTAGTTTAAGAAGAAAGGGCAAAAGAGGGAATGTAGATGTTGTAAACAATTCATCCTGTGTTTACAAAAACTTCTTATAATAGGATGTTCAGGGGATTAAATAAACAGAGGATTTAATTTGTTTGGGACAGAAAAAAATCATTGAGAACCACTAACTAGTGGTTTTGATCATGAATATGACATTAAAGCCATGATGTTTGAATTAATTAATCAGTTTTTTTCCGGTTTTAATCAATTACAACTCATAACAGGGTAAATGGCATTTCTGGTTTTGGGTCCGTGGCACAAAAAAAAAGAACTGCAACATTCTCCTTTACAGCATATGTCCAAAAATTATATAATATACTGTACTGAAGACATGGCTGTTTGTACATTAGAAGTCCTGCTTCATAGATCGCCAGTATGTTGTCTTGTCAACAAATGGAAGCTATATGACATATATTTATGACACCTTTAACAAACAATACCATTTACCAACTGGAGAAACCTAAGAGCAAATCTTACATTGTGTTACTTAAATACCTACTTGGATATAAAAATATTAAAAGTCTGACATTTAATTAGAGTTAAACCTAAAAATTAGAATACTAGTCGAATTGTTGTCAGACTTTCTGTCCATAAAATAACAATAACACATTAAAATCATTCAGCCTTAAAAACTACATCAAATAACTTATTCAGTGTAAGAGCTGCTATTTATGAGCTGGACATTTACATTCATGTTTAATGTATTTTGCATAGTATAAGGCTTAGGGATATCATGGTCATCATGAGGGAAGATCAGTATGTGCTCATTCTGATCACAGTTAATTATCATCGCACTGCAGTTCATCCAAATGACCTGCTCCTACTTAGGTCTGAGGCTTGGTAAGGTGATCTCTTATGCCACTGCTGGTGTTACTGAAATTGTGCCAGCTAATTCAACCTTGAGTGTGACGCCACTGCTGCCTGCTTTTCTTGAGTTCAGATGTCTGGCCTGGAGCTACATAACAGATCTCTAAAGGTGCTGACAGTGCTGGTGCTCCTCAGGATTCACACTGGCTGACTTGATTCATGATGTGTTTGATGATGACACCCATTATGGACGGGGTATCATTCCAATAACCTTATTGCGATACCAAAATTTGAGCACTGCATCTTTGTTGGTTCATTTTCCTGCACTTTATCCTGATGTCATGCGATGTGATGTCAGCGCATGTAGGCCAAAAAACTACAATCAATTAGCTTTGTTTCTGAGAGAAAAAAAATACAATTAATTCAGTTATATGCATCTGTTATATGCCCTGTTAAAGTTGTCCAAATTTGTTTATTGACTAACTAATGGAGTGGCACTAGACTTTGACCTTTGAAAAGTATAATATGGCATTAAAATCAAGACATGATTGCGAATGGGACAAAACCAAAAAAGCTGTGAGCCACATAGAGTTAAAACAAGCATAGGCATGACAGCTGCTGTTTATAGAAAGGCAATTCTGAATTGAATTGAATTAAATTGAATTCTGAGACTTGATTAGTTTTGGTTAAAGACATAGTAAGTTAGGTTTTCCCTAATGTGGTGTTTTTTTCTCACGTTGTCACTCAACACTTTCTTACGTTATCTTTTCAACCACAAGCAAAGAAAGAATGCACACTTTTAAGGCAGCAACTTCTTACAATTGCAGGAAGACTCCTCATAGTGCTCTGCGCCTCTCAGGAGTAAGCAACCAGGGCAGACACTTCCTTGTCTAATTGCAGAACTTTGCTTGTCTTCTTTGCAGATGTCCAGAATAGTCGGCTCCACAAACAAGCCACGTCTTTTCCTCTTTCCTCTGAATGAGAGGATTTGTCCAATTTGTTGAAAATTTTAATATGGCTTGTTGAGTGACGGACTTTACTGGGGGGGAGCTAGTTTTGCCTTTAGGGGGCAAGAGGAAGAACATGTTAGAGAACAAATTAAGGAAAGGTCACACCTTGAAGAAAACATCCACAAAGTTACACATGTGAAAATAAGTTGTAAACATAAGACATGCAGGCTTGGCATCCATCAACTTCATTGTTCTCTGTAAGCATAGTGTCAAAATCTTAGCTAATTGCTTTTAAGTCAACTATTAGTTCAATATCTATCTATCTATCTATCTATCTATCTATCTATCTATCTATCTATCTATCTATCTATCTATCTATCTATCTATCTATCTATCTATCTATCTATCTATCTATCTATCTATCTATCTATCTATCTATCTATCTATCTATCTATCTATCTATCTATCTATCTATCTATCTATCTGAAAACCCAAGGTATTAAGGTATTAGTAAAATTTAATTTTGGTGCTGAGCCAAAATACCTATTTAGCTGTGGTGCTAAAGGGCAAAAGTGAAATCAGGCAGCATCAAAGTTTCAGGCAACATATTAAGCACAGAGTTTGAACCCCTGTGCCTCTGGTGTGAAATCCAAGGGCACAGGAAGTTTGACCATTATAGCACACAGTCAGTGTGTATTTGTTTCCATGGACACAAATACACAACATGCACATATTACAAAACGTGCTAATCTTTAGGATGAATTTATAGTCGTTCTTTGTTTTAACACGGTTGCTAGTTTTGGACGGATTTGCAACATATGCACTATTTTGATACATACACCCATAAAAAATTATTCATAAATTAAGAAAGGTCATACACTAACACAAAGAGACACAGCTGCTTTGTACACATGTAACTGGCTCTGTCACAGCTTATCCTTCTGTTCTCACTTCCTGCAGTGGTGGAGCCACTGTTACGATAAATCTGTCATCAACCAGCCTTTGGATCAGCTGTCCAACAGGTTTAGGCTGACGGATATAAAGCTGCTTCCTGGAAGCACCTCAGGTTCATTTTTCCTAGAGACATTGATATATACATTGATCTATGAAGATTCCTAATGTGATGGGTTGAGGTGAAATAGTGCCGGTTCCTGCTCTGTGAAACAGGGGAAGCTCATTTCAGGCCCATTTATTTATACATAAATTTACCCCATTAACCATTAGATAAATACATTTGATGATCAATATTTAAATTGTGGAAGTGACTACAAATAAACTGACATGTCGTATACTGTGAAAGTGCAGCAGGTCAGAGGACGTCTGCTGTGGAGGCGGCCTCTACTGTGTCCTGAGGATGCTTCTTCCACTTGTAGCTATGAGAGCACAGCTGCTCCCTCATCCTCCTCTTCCTCACATATGCTTCAGACACTGAAGTCAAAATCCTTCTGCTCCACTCCACTCACTTGTCCTGATATAAAGCAAATATTACTGATATTCTATCAAGTATGACTAAGCAGAGCTCAATATCCCACGTTTTGAGAACCATGGGTCTTATTTTATGCATTAAAAAAACAAAAATTATACTGCTACTGTAATCTCAGCACACCAAAACGTATATTTTTGCTTAAGGTTATATAACGTCAGAATTTGATACTGCCCCTTACCAACTGATGATGTTTTGTGTTACGTCATTTTACACCTGAACCCCAACAGGCTGAGGATCAATTGCTTTCCCCTTTTTAAACATAATAAGATTTCTCCTTCATGTTTGATCAACTGCTCTCACTCTCTGGTAACCAGTCCTTCTCAGACAAAAGAATTGAGGTCAAAATGCTTCACACCAATGAAGCACATCTCAATAACATGTCCTCTCCTTCCCTTACTGCTAGCCTTGATATCTACAGGGTCATATTAGCTTACTCTCACCTCCCAGAAACAATAAATAGCTTTTTTTTTTTTTTTAGCTTTTTCAATTTCACCTTTTCAACCCACAGAATATCAGCTTAGACCTGTTAGGGACTAACTGTATTATAACTTCCCTTGAAAATAATAACACAAATAAATTATCACCTCTCAGTTTCACATCTTGAAAACAACGCCCCCCGGGTGTTTCCCAGGAATGGAAAGGCTTGGTGATCCCCTCATGGCTCATATGGTTAAAGGGAGAAGTAACAGCAACAGGACTCTCAGATATCTGCACCTGTCAATACTGTGATCCCAAAGAGGCCCCTGTTGGGAAGTTACACGGTATGAAGAGTGTGTCAGGGTTCACAGAACGATGGGGAAATAAATAAAGCAGGAAACGAGTGTTGCACAGAGGTTGGGCAAAGTCTGGCTCAATTACTTTTCATATTATGTTGCTCAAGTAATAACTTTTTTCAGAGGGTCCCCACTTTTTAAGCCTGTCAGTGACTAACATAAGCAACTGTAGATTAAATCTTTTTAAAATAAACGTGATATTTCACAAATAGGAAAATCATTGACATAAAATGAAAAAACAACCAAAACATACACGTAGCCACGACAAAAGTTGTCATAAGCGAAGCCTGGCAAGGTCAATTGTGGCAAAATTGGTTTATAGAAACGGAAAGAGGACAGGATATGAATAAGGTAGAATGGGTCCCTCAATGCCAAATATTACATAAAGAACTGCAATGAACCTTTAAGCTCTGACTCCTGATAAAGGTTCGGTTGCTCTAGTATAGTGCTATTTAGCACACCAAACCAAAATAAATTTTTACAGGATGATATTGTTTCAGGTGGTCCTGCTAAGTCTGTTGTCATTGTTCTTCACTGGAAAAAGGAAAAATGCCCACTGTGTGTTGCAAAAGAATTGCTTCCCCATGTGGAGGGGTTCTTGAGGTTTGAGATGTGGACACTGTACTGGTACATTTTGGTGTAGAGAACTTTTGACATTACTTATGGCCATGTGAGTGTGTGTATTGTAAAATTGGTATAAGAAAAGGATCATGTATACAAGTGGGTGAAATGAGTTTCCACGGCAGATTAGCTGGGCTCAGTCATATGGGGTGAGGAGTTTGGAAATCCAGGAGGAGCTGGAAGCTTAATCGCTGCTCCTCCACATCTAGAGCAGCCAGCTGAGGTGGTTCAGACAGGCGCTTCTGGACAGGATGCATTCATATGCTTCCCTTGGGGAGGTGTCTCTGACATGCTGGAGAAATCACATCTCTCTCATGCATCCAAAGTGTAGTAAAAAAAAGGCAACTGGACTTAGTTGAATTTCTTGAAGACGTTTCGCCTCTCATCCAAGAGGCTTCTTCAGTTCTGTTTGACTGGTGGAGAGTCTGGGACTTATAAACTCTGTCAGGTTTTTGGTCCTTGGGGTGTGGTTTGGACAGGAAGGGGGTGTGAGTTGTTAACTAAAAGGTTAGATGAGTCGTTAAGTCATCAAGGGTCGTTGGATATTGTCTTTTGTCTGATTTAGTTTCACCTGAGTCGTTAGTTATTGGCTATTGTCTGATTTAATTTCACCTGAGTCATCAACTGTATTTGACCTCAGGTGTGAATGTGTGTGAAACCTCCTGGGGAGGGAGTCCAGAACAGCACTGTAGGTGGCTGATAGCTGGTGTCTTAGACCACCTCCCCTGTTCAAAGTTGGTTTCTCCAGTTTGGCAAAGATGGCTTCTTTTACTCCTCTTTCAAAGCGTCTGTCCTCCCTGGCCAAAATCTGAACATTACTGTCCTGGAACGAATGTCCTGTCTGGTGTAAGTGTAAATAGACTGCTGAGTCTTGTCCTGAGTGGGTCTGTCTTCTGTGTTGGGCCATGCGTTTGTGGAGAGTGGATCGTGATGAAGGTCTAGGGAGCTTTGCAGGGCCAGTGCTTCCATGACCCCAGCCTGACTTGGGTAACTTATTTGGAAAAACTCAATGAATGAAAAAAGGAAGCATAGAGAAGCCAAATGAAGAAGGAAACCGAAAGGGGAAACCTGATAGATGTCACAGCAGCGTCACAGTGTTAAGTAATGCTGAATTCACAAAATAATATGGAAGTGAAAATGAGATTTAAATACCATTGACATTATGAAATATCATGATGTCACTGGTTCGTCACCGTGAAACTAGTACATAGAAAACATGTTTTCTTAGATACTTTATTGATCCTGAAGGTAATTCAAGAATAAGGACATGCTTTGGAGGATGCAGGCATCGATCCCACTACCTCTCACATGCTAAGCGAGCGCTCTACCATTTGAGCTAATCCCCCTTGTTATTCTTGAAGCTGCAGTAGGCACTAGAAACCTATTGAGTTTCACCTTAAGGTTATTGAAATGCTAATGCTTTTGGATTGTGGTTCTCTGTCCCAAGCTTCTCTATGAAGATGAAGATGGGCAGACAATTATTTCTCATGCAACAGATGCAATCTCCCCATCTCTGAAAGTGTTAGTGAGTTAGTGTTGGTGAAACTTTCTTTTAAGACTCTTCTTTTTTTAGGTTCCTTGGCAGCGTTGAAAGTTTTTGTAAGTGATGGCGTAGTGATGTTACCACTGAAAGGAGCTGAATGCAGTGTAGTTGTAGTAGAGCAGCTAATCGGAGCACCCTATCTCCCTGAACTGCCCTATGATTGGTCAAAGTTTTAACTGAACAGAATTCACAATGGCTGTACCAGAGGAAAAGAAAAGAGGAATTGAAAACAAATCCATAGGGCAATAATTAGCCGTGGCCTCTGCTCTGTCTCAGCTCAGGCATTCTTTAAAACTCCGGCCCATCTGACCTGCACATAACTATTCAAAGACTCCCCAAAGATAAACAGTCTTGCTCAGTGTCTGTCTTATATGACTGGCTCTTCTCTTACATATACACAATGGCAGCTATCAATTTGGGACAAGTTAAATGTTTTTATTAAGCCAAGGGCCTCTTTTCGTCCCCATTTCCTTTGCTGTCATGGGGTGGGGGGGGGGGGGGGTTGGGACGGTGGACGCTCATTGGTGCCTTCTCATCCTGTTGAGTTTTTTGGTGTGGCACTCCTGAGTAGTGTGGGTGCAGGGGTTTCCTTAGAGCAGCTCATGCACTCACACTTTGACAACACACTGCAAAGAATGCAATCACTCTTTTGGCTTGCAAAGGTCTTACCTTCCCCTTGTATGGGGAAACAGATGTGCTCAGTGCAGTCGTAAAAGGCTAGAAATAATACACGTACATGCCGAGAAAATGTATTTTGTAACTGGCCTTTATTAATAGCCTAAATTTGCCTACACTCCGAAAGAATGGTCAAACTAGAGAAAGCACTCAGATAATGCAAACCTCAGCCAAGATACAGATCTTGACCAAACTACATGGTAACAGAGACGTATTCCAGTTACAGTGCATGATTTTTTCCAAAACAATCCTAACATATATAAACATTAACATGAGTTAATGCCAAAAACCTGCATTCCTCAAAAGGTTAATACTTTTTGTTAAAATTCTGTATCTGGCTCCTCATTCAAATCATCACTTTTTCCATGAACACATGAAAACTTGTTCCATAATGTATCTGTTATTCTGTTTTATTTAGCTTCCTGATGTATTTTTTGTGTAAGTTTTTAGTTAGGTTTTGCATTAGGACAAGCCCTGATGTACTTTAAATATTGGTGACGGTAATGTTTGGGTCCAGACTTACAGGGAGGGGCTAGCACACAGAGGCTCAATCCTGACACATTAACATTTAATGACCTGGGGATGACACCCATCAATCTGCTACGTCTCTGGCAATTCAGCCCCCTCCAGCTTTAACTTCTGATTCTGTAATCCACACCTAGTGCTTATTAATATTTCTTTGTCAAAACAATATACTACCTTATTCCAGTGAGCATGTGTTAAGAGACAACTACTGAAGATGACTTTGACCTGGGTGTCTGTGAACCTTCACAGAGCTCACACAATTGCAGACTGTCTCTCAGGTGACCCTAATGACCCTCTTTCAAGTAAAAGCCTGAAACTGGTGAATCCACCAGTTATTCAGACCTTATGAAGCTCCTGGATGAGAAGTGAAATGTTGTCAAACTTAACTCAAGCAATTCTAGTTACCTACAGCTAACTAGCTAACTAAAAATGACGGCTTCAATGACTGAGAACCTATTCAGACATTTAAACAAGCTGTGTATATGCACTTTGTGTTTCATACAAGTGTACCATTTCCTTTCAGGCTAAGAGCTGGTGACAGCACCCTAAAGCAGCCTCCCCTCACTCTTCATTTACTAACCGGTGCTGTGCAGCCTTATTTTTTCAGGTCACTTAAGAAGGTGACAAGCACCACCAGTAGAGGAATGAAACAAAACATGAAATGTCTGTTCACACAGGAGTACAGGAAATGCGTGTCTCAATTGTTTTCATTACTGAGTGGAATTTGTTTTTTTTTTTTTTGCAAGAGGCGACATACAGAAGCCTCTGCTGCCACTGTGCTGAAAAGCTTGGGTTCAAAAACACTATTGTATACTTTTTTAATGTTTAAAAGAACTATATGGAGTATATCCATATAATATTAGTATCAAGCTATAACACTGATAAGGTCTTCAACTGTTTATCTCATATTTGGATATCAACTTAGAAGTTGAGGAGTAAAGTTTTAACTCAAAGAAGTTCAAAATATGCAGCCTAGAAGTGCATCAAACCATCTGAAACAATTACTGCATGGTCCAACAGAGGGTGTTGTGACAGCCCTGACACCAAGACTCAATTTGAATCTTTTGCCTTAGATATGTGAAATATTTTGTTGTCTTTATTAGCATTAAAACAGAGGTTATGTATACTGTAAGTTAATGTATTTGTGACTTAACTGATGCCTTAGTTAGCATTGTGTGTATAAGAAAAACATGAATACAAAAAACTGTACTGTGTAAATCTGGGCTCTACTGTATGTCATCACATTGCACTTTCATAAAAACTTCACCAGAATTCTAATATTGTTTGGTGTCAGCACTAGAGTTTGCAGCTGTAGAGATCACAAGTGTCAATATCATTATGTCCAATATTCCATAATAACTACATGCCTATATTTCCAAGTGTATGGTTGGCGGTTCAATCCTCGTCTCCTTCCATCCGTGTCCTTGGTCCTGACAGTTTTGTCAGGGTCAGCAATGAGTGAATAATGTGTGATAGGAAAGCGCTGCATAAATAGATTAAAAATAAATGAATAAATAATAGGAATTCACTTTAAATGCAGTCTATTTCTGGTTTCAATTCACATGAGAGTCTGCTAACTAAACCCAAAGAGTTATGTTAAACACCAGAGAAGAAGAATTCAGTATCTAATCACATACTGCAAGTTATGCATTTATTTAGTAATTTCAGCAGTGAAATACTGTTACTTTGTCATGACCCAAACACAGAGACATAGTAAATGATCGTGCATAGTGATGTATTTGCATGAATGTTCCAGTGTGTAAAATTTGGGTGAAATTGTGCTCATTTGGCCAAATTTTGACAGATAATTACACTGATTGTTTCTTTGCATTCAGGCTGCCATTTTTTATTACCATGTGTTTATAGTAGCTCACATGAGGATGTTAACTGGAGCCTACATAGTTTCTCCAACACACTTGGAATGAGGGTGAGGTGAAGGATATCCAGCTGCAAAATGCAAATTCACTAAAAATATTGCCAAATTTTACACACTGTACATGGGTATGACAGATATGTGGACAATAAATAAGCATCGGAGACTAATTTAGCTTTGGAATCAGCCAGTCTGTACTACCAATAAACATGTATAATAAAACACCACTTTCCACTTACACACAGCCTCCCCCCAGGTACTTTTTAACCCACACAACATAAACAGAGGAGCTGAAAGACATGAGAGGACAGCGTCTTTGTTGCTTATGACTGTGAGGGAATATTGCAGATGATTCACATAACAAAAGCTAACTACAAGTGGATTAATCATTTGTATGATAATGTTTGATAAATGGAATTTTTCTAGTTCTGTAAAATAATAAAAGACATTGCCTTTAAATATATACATATATGTATGTATATACAGCATATATGTTTTTCACATCCAGAGAATAAAACACCACCAGTTACATTCGACAACAGCAGTGTCACTGTATCAAGACTTATCAAAATTAAGTACAGCAAACAAAAACGACAGACATTGTCCTCAATGCTTTTGTAATACTTTACATTTACAATATTACACCAAAGAGTCATAAAATAATGCATACATAAATACACAACTGAAATGGAACACAGGAGCTATTACCATGCCAAGAGTCTCTGCCTTTTTAACACATGCTGAAAAATAGATTCATGTGGTGTCGCAAGTTATTATGATGCATCACTGCACAGTAAATGACTTGATGAATGGAGACTTCAAGGTGCTGTTATGCAAAGCAGTGCTGACAGCCAATACATTTTCACTTATGATTTAAGTGATGATTTAAGAAACTCTCCCGCAGATCTGAGATCGTAAAAAGAAAGGACAACTGTCGTGACCGTGCACTTTTCCTTTATTGCTTCTTGCTTAGACTACTACTGTGTATAATGTTCTACTTGAAATAAACCTCTAACACCAGCAGCCAAGAAAATGTTCCCATAGTTTTATGTCTTCATAGTTCATTGTTGAGAAATTTAATATATACGTTGACTTTCGATATTAAATTGTCAATTGTCAACGGTGTTTTGACACAGACATTTGGGTGCGATTTTTTTTTTTTTTTACTTAAGCTTCTTTGATGTAAATATGTTGAGATCTATTTGCTCCTTAAGACAGTATACTGAAAATTTGAGGATGCTGTCAGTTTTAGGTTTGGTTATATTCAACAAATTGACTTATAATGTAAAAATGTAAGTTTCTACTCATCAGCTTTGGACTTTTTGGCGTGATTATGTAGCATGAATTACATACACAGAAGGTGGTTGTATGCTTCTTCACGTTCAATTACCGGCAGGATAGAAAGCTGAAAGAAGACAGCAAAGAAGTAGATGATGATGATGATGACGACTGAAACATGCAGGCTAATACAATAGGTTGTTGAAAGCTCTTGGCTAGTAACACCTGCCCAATTCCCTCCGCTCCCCTTTTAAAACACAGAAGTAGAACAAACAACTTCTTTATCAGCGCCCCACACATTGTCACATACAATGGTCACTTCATGTTTGAATGCATTCTACTATGATGTGCTCATAAATACTGTTTAATAACACACATTTACATGTTCTTTACAGATGTGTGAGATTTACAAAATTATGTACATCAGCCGACGTAATGTTCCCAACATAGTATGGACAAACGTGTGTATTAAAGATTCTCTGAAATATAAAAGGTTTGGGTAGTTGAATGGGTGAAATGAATTGTGGAAAGGTGCAGTGTTTATTGACCAGGTCTAAGTAGAGCCCATTAAGCTTTAGGGAGTGTATTTATTTTCCTCTATCTATATCTATTTCCATCTCTCTTTTTTCAGGATTTATGTTTATTTCTTTGCACAGAATAATCACATCATGAATCGCTGCAGAGTAAGGCAGTATTTCAGACTGATATTAGCACTATGTGGAAAATGGCAGTTTGTATTTATTTGAATGGGGCCATAAGTCAAAGTGTTGAATTCATATTCATACAACTTTATCTTCTTTTTACCTAATTTACAGAGATTAACAGGTGCAAATTATCAGTTTCAATTGCCAAGTTGTGACTAGGTTAATTGGACACTCTAAATTGCCCGTAGGTATGAATGTGAGAGTGAATGGTTGTCTGTCTCTATGTGGCCCTGTGATGGACTGGCGACCTGTCCAGGGTGTACCCTGCCTCTCGCCCTGTTAGCTGGAGATAGGCACCAGCACCCCCCCGCGACCCCTAGTGGATAAAGCGGTAGAAAATGAGAGAGAGAGAGAGTGAGTGAGTGAATTCCCAAGTTGTGTGTGTCAACAAATTACTCATTGTCTATAATGAGACAACTTCTGCAGTCTGTGTTAGCCAAGCACGTTGAGTTTTTCTACCATATTTACAGACCTCCCAGTACATAAATTTACCTTCAGATAAAAACATTGCATGTGCGACTACCAAGTTTAGCAATAGCTGGCTGAAACTGGTACATCCCATATTCTATTGTTGACATGTTTGTTAAGGTTCTACGCCAAAAGAAATAGTTGGGAAAAAGAAACTCCGGTACAACGTCACACTACTTTATCTTGCTGTCGCGGCAATCAGGCACAGCACACACCCCGTCTACCAAGTAAAGGTACTTTTCTTAGTAAGCATTGTTTATTACTGAGTTGCAAGGGCTACCGACACAGTCTTTTTTTTTTCTTTCTTTTTTCTTTTGACATCATGAAAATTGTTGATAGGACTCACAGCTAATGCAAAATATTTCCACACTGTTGATTTCAGAGATGCGGAAGGGAGTTTGAGTTCAATCAATATGTTGCCCAAATCAGCAGTTGCCGTTACTATTAGTTGGCAGCAGCTTCAGGTTAGCGGGAGGAAGTAATGTGTAGTTGTGCTACAATGGCAACAACCACAACACTGTGCTTTTTTCCCCCTCTGGCACGTTTACAGGATGTCACACTGGGGGCTGGTTAAATCTACCTTTGCTTTCGAAAGTCGAGATCATGACATCATTTCGATCGATATTCGATTAACAATCGAGATCATGACACCCCTAATGGCTGATACCAATACTCAGCCATTAGTAGCTTCCTCAGTTTCAGTGTGCCTCTTGGTTCACTGTCTCACTGGATTTTTTTCATAGCTTTTTTGCACGGAACAGACTTTAGGATTTTGTCCTATCTATACCTGTATAAGTGTACTGAGCTTGAAAATTCCCAGCAGCAGCGAGGCATTGCACCTACATCTTTCTAACGCAGTGTTGTTTTTGGTCTGAATATCCAGTCATACTTACATTTCAGTTTTATTTACATCATTTGAGAAGAAGAAGAAGGCTAAAGACAGTAGTGTATAGGAATGTGATGTGTTTATGTTCAGCAGAGCCAGGTCTTTCAACTGTTACATTCAAGTATAATGAGTAGATATCAAAGTACATGTGACTTCACAATGGCTTCTTGGTGAGGTGATGATATTGTGTTGATAAGCTCCATTACAACCTAGAATGTAGTTTACCAAGTATACACATGTCAATAAGGATCACTTAAAGTAAACGCACTGAAAAAGTTAGCATTATGAAATATCTAAATTTCTACAAATGAAGCATCCATGCTCGTGGTTTGGCTCATACCATTATCTGCATTGACTGCACGTGAACATACAAACACTAACAAACAAATATGCATTTTTAGAGTGTATATCAAGCCTGCAACACTCACAAAATGATATTTAATCCACAGATCCACAACTTTATATGGTGACTTAAATAAATACTGTGGCATATTGATTCTATTTTCACTCACTTGACAAGGATACATCTAGATAAATTAACTTGAACTTGTGATAGATATAATGTAGCATTTATATATTATTATTATGCACCTGTCTTTCTTCTGTAATGATAATTGAAAAAAGAGTCAGGCAGGATTTCTCGGTTTGGCACTAAACCATGTCAAAAAAAGAATTAACAGTGTAATTAATCCACAAAGACACTCAAACATTCGATATCATCCATTTCAATTCTTTCAGGCAGACAGGGGGCAACAAAATTGTGATCATCCAGTCCAAGTGAAAAAGGCTCACCTCCCAGTATAGTTAAAGGGCAGAGTGACCAGAGTGACCGTTTCCTTGAGTTGGGTGAGCGTTTCGATTTGTAGACATTTTCCTCTCTGGTTTCTTTTTACATTGTGTCTATAGGTAAAGGTGAGTTTTCCCCAGTGGTTGCTCAAAACCATTTTTCATGGGTGGGGTAGGATGGGTAGAGTTTGAGCAAAGTGCTCCTGTCAGGCAAAGGGGCTGTCTGATTTTAAGATGGAGGCATCTGCGTCATGGCAGCCCTTGCCGTTCATGTGTTCTGTGTGGCTGTCGATGCTGTAGCAGCCCTGCACCTCTGTGATGGAGGAGGCTGTGTAGGAGGCTGAGCGCAGGGCATCAGAGTGGTTTCCTACGCTGCTACCAAACTGGATCTGATATTGGTTCCAGTGTCTCCTCAGAACTGCCTGCACCTGGGCAGAGACAGCACATTTGAGAAGATCAAATAAAATCATTAGAATTGAGGACAGGTTAACAAAATAAATAAATAACATTTCCATAATGGACAAACTAAACAGCCTTTTAAAGGCTACATAGTTTCTCCAACACAGTTAAAATGGAAAGGTGATGGGTTTTCAGCTGCAACATGCATCAGTAAATGATAAATTCAACACAATGTAGGTTTCAGTAAGGTGTAAAACAAGCTACTTTATGCTGATCAATCACCAGCATAATTGATAGCAGTCAGTGCACAGGCCATGGCTTCTGGCCAACAGTAAATAGTATTAGGTGTCAGGCCAATCCACAGGGAACTGGACCTGTTAGAGCTTAAACCTATTCATCAATCCTGCAATACTCAAAATGCAGAGGAAGTTGCCTTGTCAATCCCTAAACAAAGGTGGGCTATTTAACATGTGTATCAATGTACATGTGCATGCACGTTTAAAAAAAAATGTTATCTTACTTCTCCATTGAAAAAGCAGAAGATAGTGGCCACCAGCAGACCCTGAAATGAAATAAGTAAGATATCATTCATCTTAGTTACTGGTTTTAGGCATTAATAACTATGATTTGAAGATCATATTTTTATAAGTTGAACAAAAAAATCAAATAGGCTTGGATGATATGGCCTAAAGAATATTATGATTAAAACATTTTCAAATCAGTTGATTGCAATTATTATCACTCTTTGCTGAGTAACCCTAACCACTAAATTGTGTTTTTAAATGTAGATTTAACATATTGGAGGAAAAACATTCAAAGTGCTTACATGTGTTACACCTCAAAGTGTATTTTAGCAATACATTAACAATATATCTATGCACTGCACCTTTTTCAGAGTGAAACTTAAGAGAACATTTGAAAAGAAAACGCAATATAAATAAAAATTTTTTTACTGAAAATGTGCCCAGTCCTCAGGCCAAAACTAAAGTTTCAGTATTTTGAGAGCTGATTGAGTCTGTTGCTCAAGTTGTCCTCACTGCACCGGCCGTGCTGGGACAGCACAGTATGATCAGATAACGCCTCTCCAACACGCAACCAATTTCAGCCCCTTTCAGCTCAGATAATTCATGCCTTCCTTCCTGCCGTTCTTTATTCGGCTACAACATAAACAGAGTCTTCTCAGAGCCCGATGGACACTTTCATTTTACAAATCCAAAGAAAATAAGGGAGTTTATTCAGGCAAAAAGAAAAAGGCCTTTCACGAATGTGTCCTCAATAAGATGTGATCATGATTCATAATATTCTATATGAGTTACAACAACAGTTGCTAACTTTACACACTGCAAATTTTCTCCCATTCTAAAAATATATAGTTATGGCATGCATCTCAACTGTATGGCATAATTTATAGCTGGTCATGTATTTTTACCTCCACCGGGGAGGTCATGTTTTCACTCATGTCTTGTTAGTTGTTTGTTGCTTTTTGCTTTTTGCTTTTTTTTTTTTTTTAATCAGTAATATGAGGAAAGTACTGATTTAGGAAATGACCAATAGGGTGGAGCAATTTAGGTTTAAATCAAACTTGCCATTTAAAATGCAACAAGCAAATTAGGGGTTGGTCAAAATATAGATTTGGTGATATATCGCCATCCTTTCTCGTGTCATTTGATAATCGATACACCAGTCCCTGCCAGTTTCACTCGCCGGGCATCACTACTTTTGTCTCCTTCTGGTGGGGCTGAATTGAATTGAGGGAAACTTTGGGAGAAGTTACCGAGCCGAAGTAGATGTAGTTTACAGCTGGATAATGGCGGAGAAAGATACGTGAAGAGATGGGCCATAGACTTTAAGCACTTTGTTCTGTATCTGGTGAATAAATAGAGAAATCCTGCACTTTTAACTTAACAGATTTTGTGATTTATCGCTATATACCGTAATTGTCTTGCAATATGTTGATTATCACCTAATTTTTGTATAACAATATTATTGGTATTGTGGAGCATCTATCTTGTATCCTGTACCCTGTGATTCCCACTCCAAAGCAAATCACAAAGCTTCGGCTCATTACCTCCGCCAAGGAGGTTATGTTTTTGCCAGTGTTGGCTTGTCTCTCTGTGCATCTGTTTGTCTATTAACAAAATAACTCAAAAAGTTATGGACAGATTTTGATGAAACCTTCTGGAAAGGCATGTAATGGGACAGGGAACAGATTAGATTTTGGTGGTGATCCGGATTGCTGTCTGGATACAGGAATTTTTGAAAGAATCTTTATCCAAGTGATTCTAGTTATTATTATTTCCTCTCTTATGGATTAATGTGTGTTCAATGCAAAATAAAACAAAATATATATGGTGAAAATCTGTCAGTAAAAATTGCAGTTAGAAAGTCGTCTCACCTGGTAATGCATTAGTATGTGCATGATATAGTCGTATATTTCAGAGGACACTCGTCCCTCTGGCTTGTAGGGAAGTAGCACGTACTGAATCCCCAGTAGAGGCACCAGAATAAGTGTGGCTCTCACTGCTTTCATGTAGAGACTCGACTCGGCCTGATGGGTCACCTTCAGTTTGGTGATGAGCACTCGCACAATGTTCAGCAGAAAAAACAAGTTAACCTGAAGGGACACAGCAGGAGAGCCAACGTCAAAATCATCATGACTTTTGTTGCTATAAGCTGGTTGTATTTTCACCAGGAGCTAATAAACAGTGACTTATCACAGGATACACCATATATATACATATATATAATATATATATGTATGTATCTTAGTATGCAATGATTTTGGCACACTTGACCAAAAAAAAAAAACATACTGGATCGCTGCACAAATCCTGCGCACTATGGTTTAAAACACCTGATTAAAGATTCCAAAACAAGCTGTCGTAAGGGTTGTTTTCATTTTTACCACTTAGCTGAGAGTGTCTTGAGGGACCACATTTCTCTGAAACATGCCTGCTGTGCTGATTAGATGAATTTTTAGAATACATTGTGGGCTTGGCGACCAGTGGGAAGATCTTTGGAGGGGCAGATGCATTGATTTCACTAGATAAACACAATTATGCATGCTTTGAAACTGTGTCCTGCCTGCAGGCCCCCCACACAGTGTCCACTCCAATGAAGGTTATTGCTGCTCATTGCACAATGAAAACAGTGCACCAATTGAAACATGGAACAAATCGGATGATTGATTTCAGTAAAATAACACTGTTGTGATTTACTTTTCTTTCATTGATTCTTAAAAAGAAAAAAAAGTTCTCACCAAAAGAGCAGCACAGATTGGACCATGGATGATGTACAGAAGCGATGTTTTGGAGCTAATCCAGCAGCTGCAGAACAAAAGAGAAACGTTTACACAACAGTGTCAGTGCAGTCACCAGACAAACTGATCCATTATGCTGATCAATGGTTGTTGTGAGGGATGAATGCATGAACAGCTTGGGGACAATTTTTGTAGGGAAGCCATTAGTCTGGCTGAATTTGTTGTTGAACTGTGAAAGATGCAGATTAACAAACAGAAATCACTAAGTTTATATAGTCGTCACAAAATGTACAGATTTTATTAATCTTGCCTCTCCACAAATTCCTGTATCCAACCTTAAACTACTTTAAGCAGGATTAGATTTTTGAAGTTACTGTAGGCAGGATCACTGTTGAGTCTCAACCCCATGTTATTACATAAGATCACAGTTGCATGCACTTCATACATGACAGATGACCAAAGGTGGTCTCTCTCTGACATGCGTCACCAATATTGATGCCCTTTATTGCTTTTTGTTAGGTTGTAATGCAACGTAGATGTTGCCTCGGTTGAAATTCAAGGACTTTTCAAAGACTTTCCAAGACCAATTCCCTCAAATTCAAGGAGCGAATGTGCAGCTTAAGATGCGAGGACAACTTGTAACACCGCCTCACCCATGGTGTCCACTTTTATTGATTTGAAGCACGCTAGTCAAATAATTGTCCTTGGGATCTTGGTCAAGCCAGTCTCTGTAATATTCTTTGGTGAGACAGAGATCTTGGAATTTGTATTTCCCAGGCATCGCGTCATTATCTCTTGCATAATGTTAACATGTCATTGATCTGCATGGAATCTCATGTCACCGGCAGAGAAATGTACAGAGTCACGCCAGAGTTGGAGGTCCAGCCAAAGCAGAGAGAGATATTATAGTTTACTTGTTTGGCTCATGCCTCATTTTCATTTTATCTCTGTGAAAACTGTCCAAGAAATGAGCAAAGAGCAGTAACTGGATTTATGAGTCAGTGGTTAAAAAACACTTTTGAAATAATTTGTAAATACAAGGAATGATTCAAGATCTAAGCTAACACTACTGCTAACTGAGTGCGAGTGAGATCGTCATCTTGGAGAGAGTCTTTATTTCTACCCTTTATTTATTTTTTTTTTAAACAAAAGGCTGTGCAGTGTAGCGTTATCCACACTCTAACCCCAAGGGGAAAGGTTTGGACAAATATTTTTAAATGATGTTTGAGTCGGGTGCGGTCATGTTGGCTCTGCTTTTTTATTTTATATCTCTGTGCGCATTGATGGTTGTTTACACTGCACATGTAATCAGGGAAAACAAGCAGATACCATGGTAACAATTGTGTGTTTCAGAGACATGCACTTAAATGATCTGCATCAGTCTGGCCTCTCCATACTTTCCACACTCTCACTTTCCGCAGAGAGATGTGTGCACATGTCCCGCTCACGTGTACACGTGTATATGGATCTATTCATAATAAAATAGCATCCATACCTTGATTCCATAATCCACTACATTCCAGTAATTGTCCTATGAGCTGTTTATGTGTACACCACACACAGTCACAAATGTTTGGGCTGCATAGGAGCAAATATCAATTTGGTGGTCAGGGCTTATTTACATATTTTACCTTTAATATTGCTTTCTGGGCACAATTTGTCGTTTTAGCATTAACATGTTAACATGCATTCAACTATTTTAATAATTGATTAAGCAGTTTGAGTGCTTTAACAAGCTTTCTAATTTTTCAACTTGTTAAATGTGAATATTGGTTGCTTTGATCCATGTAACAAAGAAATCATTAAAATTGAATAATTCTGGTTTGTGGTAAAATGAGACAATTGATTGCATTATTATTTCCAGGTTTGAGAAACACCAATCAACATTTTTCAAAGTTTTCTGACATTTTAGTGACCAAACTTCCTTGTAAAATAATGGACAGATTACTCAATTATGATGGTAATCGTTAGTTGCAGCCCTAGTTCAAGAGCTTACTTGTCATTGTAGTAGTAACTTCGCGCAATGGCATGTATGGTGGCAGGAATGAGAGGAAAGCCTGCAAAAGAAAAGAGAAGTTGATTGAGACATTTCATGTTGTAGTTTGAAAAACTTCATTCATTTTACTGTTTACAGGCACTGTGAATTTATTTGTATGGGACATTTCATGCAGTAAGGCAACCCAAAATGCTTTACAATAAAAAAGTTAGAACAGTTTTATAACAGAACAGAGAATGCACCGCAGGAAGAAAAGAGCTAAGATTGGTGTTAAATTTCTGTCACACAAAATTACAATTACTTCCAATTATTATCAGACTATATATATAGAAAGTGGGTCATTATATACTACATACCCCAGCCAAGAAGATAGTACCACATGAGGTGCTGCTTCTCTGCAAATACGGCCACTACGATGAGAGTGTGCAGGTAGATTCCCTCACACAGCATCCAGAAGTAGTTGCAGCCAAACAGGTACAGGTGAATGAATTGTGACACTTTACAGCTCGTCTGAGGAAGAGACATATGTACATATTGAATCCAGATAGTGGCATTCTTTTCTCAGCTTCTATTATCTTTTTGGGCTGTACTTTTACACTCATCAATTAAATGAACTTAAAAAAAAAAAAAAGAATAGCAGTCATAAAACAAATATATATATATATATATATATATATATATATATATATATGACAATGTTACACAATGAAATTATTCTATGATTTAAATTCTAAAATTATGATAAACAAATGAATAGCTCAAATTTAACTGGATGACAAATCAGCATGCACAGTGAATTAAAGCTATAATAATAAACATATATGAATAAATGTATAAACTCACTGGATTCCTCTGCACCAGCTCCTGGTTGTTTGCCACTGCAGTCAGCAAAATGATGGTGATCACAGAGTTGAGAACAAAGGAGAAGAAGAGGTTTTTGTGAAGGGTGATCCTTTGGCAACTTAAACTCCTGAAAGGCAAGGCAAGGCAGTTTTATTTAAGAAGCACTTTTCCATACAGTAATGTAGATTCCAGGTGCTTTACAGAGGCATCAACAAACAGCACATTTAGAAATAAGAGACAGAATTAAGACAAGCCAAAAATGACAAACGGAGCAAGAAAGAGCAAGAAAAGAAATTTAAATGGTAAAGGAAGTAAACGTCTATAAAATACTACAATAAAATATAAGATTAGAAATGTTAATCTGAGTGGTAGATGAGAGGTGTTGGCTCACTTGAAGTGGAAGAATATCGCCAGGGAAATGAAAAGAGACGTCAGTGACAGTCCATGTCCTATGAGGGCTAAGTAGAAAAGATTCATCGCAGTCTGGAAGGAAATGAGATGCATATCAGATTATCCATATCTCCTAATGACTTCTACTGCTGTACTGTAAGATGACATATCGCGTCATTGCCACCAGGATGTCTTGGTACAACTACAGACTTCCGTAAATAAACACCACTTTGCAGAACTCATATATTTCCCCTCTTAAACTAAATCATTTGTATTTATGACAGTTAAATCATTTCCAAGTTAAGCATAGTTTTGTTAAATGTTACATTTGTGATCCGAATGGAATGTGGATGAGTAAGGAGCTGTGTGTCTTTAGACGTCTGGATAGTCAAGGAACTCATAGAATATTGGATTATGATGACTGTAGTGACCCATTGACCTTTTATCTGGCACCATTCCACTGACCAACATTTCCCAGAGTTCTTATCTTTGACTGACCAGAACTGACTAATTTTCCCATCACATTGTCTCCAAATGATGTATTTCTGATGTTTTAAACTCCCAGCATTGAGGCCAAAATTTTCATGTTCATGATACACAAAACAAGCAACTCATATTTTTTTTCTAATGTCAACACTCAGTATAATTAATGGCATTTGCATTTAACTGTGCTCTTTACTAAAGTATCTGATGCATATAATTAAATCAGTGACCTTTCATCACTGCAGACATGCAGTACAGTAACTGGCCACAGAGTCAAAGGTCTCAAAGGCCAGCGATAAACTTATGCAAGTAGTTCTTGGATAGTATAGATAAAGTGACTGACCACTCTGACTTCCTTGGTGTGTTCATTGCAGCGAGTGTAGTTGGTCCATATTCGATTGCTCTCAGGATGCAGGAACCAATGGCCACTGACGGTGCAGATCTTTGTAACCATCTCTGCAGGTAAAAGCATACACACACACATATTTGAGACAAAACTCATCCCAGTGCCATGTGTGATTGTTCTACACTGAGGAAAAGCCATGCTTTCTGAAATAGTTTCACTCCTTTTATGTTCAGTTAGACACCCTGAACTCCATGAAAGCTTCAATATTTTTAATAATCAATTTAGTGATTTTTAAAGAACTAAATTGACAAGTTTTCAGATTTTTCAGCTTCTTAAATCAAATATTTTCTGGTGTCTTCGCACTATGTAACAAATAAATTGTTTAAACTGAATAATTTTGTCTTGTGGACAAAACAAGAAATTTAAGAACATCCTCATTTCCAGGTTTAAAAGACAGTGATCAACATTTTTCAACATTTTCTGACATATTATGGACGATTAAACGATAAAATAATGGACAAATTAATTGATTGTGAATATAATTGTTAGTTGCAGCCTCACTTTCATAGAAAGAGACAGTACTGCACAGAGGTGTTGCCTTTGCCTTGGGATACCATTTCATGTTGCATCGCAAACAGAGAGTCATTGCTCTTGTCAGGTAATGACACAAACAATACTCACTTCTACAGCATGTAGTAGAAATCCCCCAGTATCCACCAATGTTTTGGGTAATTTATTGAATAATTCAGCCAATACACAGACATAGATTGCTTTGGGGGTACACAACACATGTACTTTTGGTCATTGCTGTTTTCTATTTTAATTTAAAGTTTTGTATTTATTGCAGAAATCCACAATTTTTACACATGAAACACACAAATATAAGCATCACAATCTTTTGACATATAAATCTCACCAGAGGGATCAAAGTCCTGGAAGTAGTCCGGGCAGTGCTGTTCTGAGATAACTCCGGCCTCAGTGTCGTCCCAGCACAGCCAGCCGTCCCAGGTACGGTTACACATGGGTTCTAAAACCACAAAGAGTGTTAGAGGCCGTCAAGCAATGTGATTGATAACTAAGGTTTACAAGCATGTTATGATGAATCCATTTATCTGTCTAGAAATCAGGCACTACATCAATTAAATGATTTGTCCAGTCACTGTTGTTGAATAAAACACAGGTTTTGTGTTAATGTGCGTACAAAAGAAAGAGGATTTGCTCAGTGCTCCAGTGTAATTAAAACTTAAAAAGAGGAAAAGAAAGATATTTCTTTTCCTTAAGGAAAAGAAAGATATTATCAACTGAATGAAATGAGGACAGAATTAGGTTTCTCAGTTAATTCTACCTGCAGTTCTTCATAGTTACCCTGTGTGTTGTGGGCACTATCCTTCATTATCTTTTGATAGCACTCAAACTGTGCAGTTACTATCTTGTTCCTGGTTAGTCCCATGTCATGGTAGACGTTGGTTGGATGCTGGTGTTGGGTTTCATTGACCTCCATACTCGCCTTCACAAAAGAGACAGAGAGAAAATTTCAAATAAATAATAAATAAATGAATTTTCTCAGAGATAATATTTTAAGAAGGGGTAGAACCAGTACCAGCTGTTGGAAAAAAATAATATTATCATGGTAAAAATACTGAAAAAAATTCATAATAAAAACCGCGTAGTAAAACTTTTGTGATGTTTTACAGAGAAAGCACAGGTGGTACTAAAAATTGATAATGAGGACAGTTAGTGCCTTCAGTAGAGGTAGTGTTACCGTGTCCAATTTTAACCAAGTTTCAAATTTGTAAACCTGGATTCAGAAGCTCCAGGTGAAGGCACCAAGTGTGACAGCCAGCATGCACCCTGAAACTGAAGAGGCTAAATAGAACTCAGCCATCATTAATTTAATTATTTACACCCGTGCTTTTCCCACTGTGACCTGTAAATAGCAAAATGGCTAAGTGAAAAACATTTGTTTTGAGTTAATACTTTATAATGCATCTGCTATAACTCACATATGATGCTTACATAAATTTAAGTGGTGTGTTAAAGTGAAACAGTCGTCAGACCCTATTTCAGTGCATTATAATAAGACATTCATCACATCATACGCCTGGGAACATGGGAGTCTAATGTACACCAGCATCCATTAAACCCATTTGCACTCCCTGGAAAATATGACATCAATATTAGAGACACTGCCGACCAGATGAGTCCCACTTTTTATTACACAGCAGATACCAACCTGAAGCAGCCTCTTGCTTGTCCAACATGGGCTCACAATGAGTGAGTCTTAAAACTAAGGCAAAATTTAAAGTTAGTGAATACTGTACATCAGTGGAGCACAACAGGCCTGTGACGGTAAATAAATATATATTTAAAAATAAATATCCTATCATGATTATACTTTTTTTTAAGATTCATTAACAGAAACATGGCGATGTCTAGAAATATACTCTGATTTGTTCACACGTCAATGAAGTATGTTCTTTGGGTGCATTTTCAGTTTTTGTTTTGTTTGCCTGTGGGTCTGGAGACTGTCCCACCTTTGTCAGGTTAAATAGCAGTATGAGTGCCACCGTCCAACTGTGTGTAACACTCTCCATTCTTTTCTTGGCCATGTCAGAGCTGGTTGGGGATTTGCCACCTGCAGGTCTGGAAATTAAAAACAAAAATGTTGAGTCATTATATCACTGAAGTGAAAAAAACAAACAAACAACAAAAAAACAACACCAGTATATAAGTATATAAGTATATATACATTTATTGAAACCTCGACTTAACATGTAGTGACTTAACATATGTTTTTTTTAAAATCTTACATTTGTGGGTCACTTATAATCACCAAAGATAGAACATTTTAAATTTAACAGTGATAAATTAAATGATCATTATGTGAATTTTGCTGAAAGCAGGTGTTTGATGACTTTTAAGTCTTTTTGAAGAAACCTCAGTTCAGGATTACTGTTGAAGTTGCTAGACCTCACTCTGGCAGTTTTTACACATACTTAGACGAGTGTCCGAGGCTCAGGTACAGATTGGAAATAAAAAAGAGACTGACTGATTTTTTTATAATCAGTCAGATGGTTTTGAAGCTGTTAGTTTAAGGCCTAGGTCATACTTTCCACATTCTGTGTCCAAAGAGAGACGCTACGCATGACCGCATGTGTGTGTACATAGTTACGGTTCCATTCATAATAAAATGAGGGTCAGCGTCAGTCTAGCATTCCGCGCATACATTCACAATCATGCATTCCATTCCATTCCAGGAGCAGCCATTTCATGCCAGGAGTTCGTCCCCATTGGTACACTGAAAATTAATCAGACTGGTCTGATACAAGAGGCAACCCGATGTTTATATATGAAAATATAAAATACACAAGTCAAAAATAACAGGAGTAAAAATGCAGTGTAGTGATTGGTACTGAGCAATATAAATAATATATAATATTCCATGACCTACCTGTACAGCAGATGTCAGACTCTGAACATCAATCAGTGACTGGATCATAAGATAAACAATTGGAATGGTTCGATTTTGACCTGATCTAGTATGTTGTCATTGGCTGAATATGTGGAATCCATTTGGAGTCAAATGTACCAACAGTACTAATGTCTTAGCCTGATGAAAGAACAAAAAAAGCTGACAAAATACATTGTTAAAAAAGGCCCAAAAGTGCACTGATCAAAGAAATCTCTGCTTCCCCGAGACAAGCCATGTAAGCACAGCTGAGACTTTCTGCCCTCACTGCTGCTGCTGCTGCTGCTGTGTTCTGTGAGCTGTATCTCCTTTGTCCATGCATCCACATATGGTACAGTTCAGGTTCAAAATCAGTTTGTGTGTGTGTGTGCTTTGCAGAGCACATTTAATTTTCAAAGGTGATGATAGTGTCTCTTCTAAGCAGAATTTGCTGCCAAGCTGCAGGCTGCAGGGATTTGATGTCATTGCTGCTTCATCGCAGATGAGACGCAATTCAAATGGAAACATTATCCCTCAGGTTGTGTAAATGTGCTTTGTAGAACAGTGGGTGAGCCATTGGTCTCAGAAAGACAATGTAATTTTTTGGATCTTCTTTCAGTTTCTTCTTTTAGGAGTCGCCACAGTGGATCATCTATGTCCATCTTGTCTTATCCCTTGTGTCCTCTTCTGTTACACCAGCTCATGTCCTGCTTCCCAACATTCATGAACCTCCTCTGTGGTCGGCAGCTCCATCCTCAGCATCCTTTGTCCAACAACCTTGCCTCCCTGAGCTGACCCTTGAATAACATTTCTAATCCAGTCCATCCTGGTCACTCCCAAAGAAAATCTCAGCTTCTTTGTCTCAGCCCCCTGTCTTCAAGACAGTGCCACTGTCTTCAAGCCACACACCATAGCAGGCCTCACTACCGTTTATTCCTTTTTGGATATAATGGATAAAACAATACAAAAGAGAGAGAAACTGAACTTGGGTAAATGTAGGACATGCAGGAGTGGATTTCTTTTCAGGGAGAAATTTCATCACATCTTTAATATATCAAAGGAAATATACCACAACTCACATTTATCACGTCTGAATTCTAATTGAATGTAGAGGAATGAAATGGCTTCTCCAATGCTGCAACTGTATTGTAGAATACAGAATATTTATTCCATCCATATTTCATAACCGAAGATAACTTTTTAATTAATTTTTTTTAATTAAAGCCATGTTTTTTTAACAACTTGTAGCAGCTGCAAATATGCTAAAAAAGAGAAATGAGTAAAAACATAAAGGGGCTATTCACTATAATGTAGAAATGAAATCATGTGGCATTTTTTTAAAGGTTTACAACAGCAGCATTAATCAGTTACTATATTAATTGGGAGTTGTGTTGATAATTAATTAATTGATGTCAGTGTTTTGTTTATTAAAAATAAGTTATCAGATTTTTAGTTTCTTTTCTTCTCTACACCACACAAACCAGAAAAAAAAGAATGGTTTATTAACAAAGCCAGACAATCATTGTGAGGTTTATAAAAATTCGCATGACATTTTTGTACATTTCAATCAGTTGACAAAATAATCACAAAATCAATAATGAAAATAAGTACTAGATGTTTTTTTTAACATTGCTTTCATCAACTGGATTTGTAATCACACATAGACAGTTATAAAAATAATTGTTACTCATCTGTGGCTCTTTTGTTTTCTTTACTAGTCAATGACATGGGCTTTTTTCAGTGCGTCCCTGACCACATATCAATTGACCTGAAAATTTTACCTGATCCCAGAATGTTGCCGTTGTTAATAATGAAAATATCACTGCAAGGAAAAATAATAGCATTGTAAGGTTCAACCATCCTCCACTGAGTTGTAGTTCTAGACCAGTATAATCGGAGAACCAAGCTAGGACCAGTGGATCCAAGAGACACCTTCAACCCAAGATAAAGTAGTCAAAATGTAGTCAAAGACCTACCTATGTGTGTTCTAAATATGGCACATTAGTTCCACCTTATACATCACTATGTACATTAGAAATTCATAATTTTATTATCTTTTCAAAGAGCAGCTATAGGGCAGGCCAAGCTCCACCCCTGCCTGAACTGCTCAAAAACCTGCACCTGACCTGAAATTAAATGTTGATAATGTAATTTTTAAGCACATCCTTAAACTCTGTTTGAAGTGGTGCAGCTTGAAAATTATTAAGCCTCTGAAGCAAGGATGCAAAGCAGGGGGCCATCACTGAGGGATTTAGACCCTTTGATTTCCACAAGTCTCCCTGCGTGCTCTGTCACCAGAGGGACAGGCCCAGCACCTCCACCAGTCTGGTTTGAGTTAAAACAAAATTACGATGGGAGAGAGGAAGGAAGAGAGGAAGGAGGAGGAGGGGCTTACTGAAAGTGGGACTGTAAAACATTATAGTGACATGCAAATTAGAAACAGCCACGAGAGGATCAGCTGCTCTGCAAAACGCCAACACGCAGCAACACACACAAACACACAGCTCTTTACTGAGCCAAATTTCCCTGCTTTTTTTTTCTTGTCAAATGCTGGGTTTTATACATTAGTGGAATAATGCAAATGATATAGCCATGACAGCAACAAAGAACAGACTTGCTTATTTTTTGTGTGATCATCGAGTACAGTTTATCAAACCCTAAATGACGTATTGAGGAAATGAACCTGATCTCTCCCATCGAAACCAAATTTATTTGTCACTGTTTGAACTTCCTGCAAGACATTTTGCAAAATATGTATGTGATAGGAAAAAGTATGCTATATTTTGAGCAGATAATGTGACTGACAAGTGTAAACAACATAGCACATGCTGTTGTTGCTGGAAAAGTCAAATCCAATATGATCCGTGAACCCTAAGTATCGCATCAGCGCTTCAATAAGCACTGGCTTTAAGGAGAGACACGTGCCATTGCTGTCATATGACCAGAACATGAGTGTGCACTGCACGTTTGCTATGCTGCAGTACTCAAACCAGAGTTTACTTTAATCTGTGACTCAAAAGAATGGGAGGGATTGCTTAATTGAATCGTCGATCGGTCGATTAATTTCTTCCTTTTTGGTAGAACTGTATTTGCTACAATGTTGAAGCATTATGTTATCTAAATGGCTGGCTTACGGTCATGTGGTGAAAGTATCAGCACAACTCTGATACATCTTATCAGCTATTTGAATACCCAATAATGCCCGGAATCTTATCAATCATTTGCGTTTGTAAAGAAAAACAAATTGGTATATTTGTAAAATATTGTTCATGGCCTGTAACAAAAAAGTTAAGAAGAGAGAAATTAGTAAAAAAAATAAAATGGATTGCTGTTGTAGATAATCACAGTTTTGATATTGGCAAAGTATCACATAAAAAGTTAGTGAGCCAAGTTTATACTGCACAGTCAGTAGGAAAGGGCACAGCATTGTTGTGAATGATAGTCTTGGGTAATGAGTTCCATGAGTGACTGATTTGTCTTAAAAATGCCTTTTTCCCCATTGTTCCTTTAATGTTTCCCCATTGAAACCAAATGATAGTAAATTTTACAGAGAGTACAAGGTTTTCATTCTGTGTTTCCACATCTGAGCCTGACTAATTCATAACAGCAATATTGGGTTACAAAGCAGGAAGTTTTGGGATGCCCTAGACTAATCTTAACCATATTTAGGCCTCAATTAAACTTCCTTGCTGATGTGGACATGGACAGCTGTGGATTCCATGGATGTTTATAATAATTTGCCCTGCTTCTTCATATGCCATCTGCTATCTGCAGGTCGGCTGTCATGGATCTCCATCGTTTCTGATCTTGTGCCGTTCTGATACAGTCCTTGTATTTCAGTTTTGTCAGGTCTTTGATGTTTTCATTGCATGTTGTTCTTGGTCTTCCCTGTCCTCTTTTTCCATGTATCTTTCCTTCCAGTAGCAATCATTGTAGATCATCTCCTCATGGTATGGCCAAAGTATGTACATTTTCACTTTTTTGATGGTATTTAGCAGTGATTATTTTGCTTTCAGCTTTTTCAGAACTTCTTCATTTGTTTTGTGCTCAGCCAAAGTTATTTCTCGTATTGCCACATTTCAAAGGCCTCAAGTTTACTTGCTGTTGCTTTTCTTAGTGTCCAAGTTTGTGTCCTGTATAGAAGTGTTGACCAGATGGACCAATTTGTCCTTACAATGCTTTTTAGTCCACTGGGTGCCCCCTGTCCCCATTGAACGATGCATTCATTACCATCTGGCACATTGGCGGGTTCACACACTTGACCTCACATCTACACTCTAATGAGGGGGGGGGGGGTGTAGGCAACAGAACAAATAGCTCCCAAAACCTTACAGCCATAAAACTAACTTGTATAAAACATTCTGTTGCTAATTGTTTATCAAACAATTGCCCATTGCAACACTGTCATGACACACAATTTATATCCAGCAAGTTCAAAATTCACTGGTCTGTGCTCCATGCTCCCCTGAGAAAAAGTGTCTGGGTCTTATTGTTGCTCATTAACAGTGAGTGTTTATGTTGAACATGTTTCTGAAAACAGCTGTTACTGTTCTGTTCTGTCCTGTTATACAGTGTATGGCTTAGCATTGTGCAACCTCCAAGAATAAACTGAAGCAGTTGACTTTGGATTTAACTTGATGTTACATTTCCTCATCATCTTTCACCTGCAGTCTTCCTTCATTTGCAGTCACATTTCTCCAGATGTTTCACAACAGTGGCTAAATTTAAAACTTATTTTTAAAACAAGATTATACCAGAAATGTTTTTCAGGACAGTTGGCAACTGATTCTACTATAATAAACAACAACTGATATTTTGCTTTTGCTGCCTCCTGAGAATCAGTATTTTTGCTGATGTTACCTGAGAACAATTTGAAAATATTTAGTTTGGTGTAACTGATTTCAATATCTTTAATTATTTTTTGCAGTTGAAATCTATCTTGCGCAATTCAACTTCTAAAAAACGTGTTCTTGGTAATTAAAAAAGAGATGTGGATGTTCGGCTAAGACATGCAGCCACAGTCAAGAGCGTCTACAAACTGTAGAGATTATTATGTCATCATTTAAATATGGATCTTTAAATGTGGATAAATGTGAAAGATTTTCTTTGAAAGATTTTATACATAAACTTAAGGATTATCTGGATTTGATATCATTGGAACAACCAGCATTGGGTCTTCAGAATCTGAACAGTGGTCACACTGATCTTTATTGTGTTGTATTCTGTTTATGCAAGTGTCATAGCTCTGTTAAAATTGATTAAAAAAAAAGGAAATCTCAGATAAATAAACTTTACACTTTGCTCCTGAGTAAAACTTAAAGAAACCAGGTAATTATTTTAAACCAGATAAGAAATGAAATAAAATATTCATGATTACAGGTGTTTAATTCTTATTATCAACTTAAACAAAGATCACAACACCAAAAAAAAGTCTACTGTGTTGATCTGCCATGTTTTTACAGTAGCTCAGAATAGACAAATTTAACACTGACTCCAGGAGGGCTTATCATGTTTTTATGCTACCTGATGACCAACAGTACTTTCTCATATATAGTGGATTTGGATGGGTAGCATGAGGTGACGGGTATATGGTTGAAATAATTAATTTCACCCTTAGATGCCACTAAATCTAAGGGTGAAATTCTCTAATTTTCTCTAATATTAAACTAAATATTGTGATAATGCTCAATCATCACCCAGCTGAAATATCATTACAGAACCTCAAAGATTAAATGGACAGATCATACACTTGATAAATACTTCTTGTTATCGGTAGTTTGAAACTTTATGCGAACAACCTGTATGGATGGACAACACTTGGTGATTGATCTGTTGGATTGAACCTAATCTGTCCACAGAGCAACTCATGCTGTGGGTCGTCATCTATTATCTGTAGTACCTGAGAGTGTTCCACACAAGTGGTTCGTCATGTTCACTTCACACGAGGGCTGACGTCACCTGTTATGTGTGGCAGTACACAGAAACCTACCTGGAAAAAAAACAGCCTGTACATAACAGCTGCTTGCCTTCTCACCCAGTGCCAGTGCTCTGCCTGCACTTATCACTCATTCGAAACATAATCACCCAGAGACTCTGGTCCTTGCGGTTGTAAACATCCTTTTGTCCTCACAGGATGTTTGGCGCCCAATACACCAAGTTCCACTTAGTGGGATTCGGATGTACATTAAGCTAGTGACTCCCCATAACATAATTACTGCCTCATTCTATAACAGGATATAGGATATATGCCACGGAACTGATTAAATTCCTGCACGTGGAAGCAAAGTGATCAATATGCAAACTCTGCCGCTTGTCTGTTTATTATATTCACGCTCATGTACTGTCTAAAAATGCTGCAGTAGTATTAGGGGTAATCTGACATGAACCAAATTTTAGGCCTATTGTGGAGGGTAAAATATGCCAAACTACAACAGCCAATCAGATTGAGAGTAAAAGGTGAGTGGATAAAAAAAAACAGGTTAAAACAATCAGTGGCAAGCAATATAACCAGGTAAAGCAATATAAAAAATCATTGAAAATCTCTTGAACTGACCAATCACTATGGCTGTAGTGGAGGTCGGACTGGACAACAGGAAGTAAAACAAACTGAAATGAGATCAGCAAAATAAAAAAGGAAGCACAGTGAACAAAATGTGAACTGAAAAAAACACCAAAAAAAGACATAGATGCAAGACAAATTCAGTTCCTTCAGGGGTCATAGTCAAGGTCACAGGTCAAGTGGGCAGCATTGCTCAACAATGTTTGAGATCACAGATTTCTGTCTACAGCTCCACTCAACTAGCGTTGTTGAATAGCTGCTCAAACTGATTCAGATAAGAATAGCGCTGGTGGCCACTGGTGGTCACTTCCTGTTTCACTGCTGGTGTGCTGTTTTTCAGTTTTCTCTAAAATGTGCTGTTTTAACCACTGTGAACATTGCGTTTTGTTTAAGCTCATATGCAAATCTCATATGGTGGTAACCCTACCTTAACAGTTAACTTAGCAGGTATGGCTCTCCCTTTTAGCTTGGTGTTAGTCATGTGTGAGGTCAAACACAACTGTGAAAGTACATGACCTTAACACCTTAGGGACAGTTCACATGCATGTCTTGCATGCACACATTAGTTACTATGGAGATGCGTGTCAGACATGCACGCAAACAAGAGTACATTACATTATGTTGAAATGTTATTGTGAAATATTGATCATTACTCACAAAAAAGTTCTGTGTGCCACGCCTTTATTGTTTAAATTCTTCTGTATAGCCTTTAAAATAGCAGCCAACAACTATAAACACTTTGTGGAGTAATGGAGTCCTGGGCAGAGAATAAGGTCACACTCCCACTGTGTGTGTGTTGTGATCTTAACATCTCTGTTCTTTGTCTTTCTTAACTGGTCTGTGCACATGTTTACGTATGTCATTGCATGCAAGTTCCTCCCTGTCACAGTGTTTGTGCTCCCCTCTTTTATCAGGTGAGGAGGCTCTAGCAGTGATGGGTGTTCAACCGGGTGTTCATTTTCATCCCTTTTCTGCTCTGTGATGTCTTTCAAAACGCACACACTGATAACACACCTGTCACCTGCCCAACACAGCAGTGCTAAATCAGAAACACAGCATGACAGACCTTCCAATTCAAGCATTTAAAGACACATATGGCTGTAATGCTGCACTTATAATTAATTTTTTTATTTGTGATATTAGGCTGCATAAAAATGTCTATTTTATTGATCCCACTGGAAAATTAGAATTTAGAATTTGTTAATTTTGCACACACAAACAATTAGTGATAGTGAAATTGACTTTGGCATTTAACCCATTTTTTTACCAGTAGAGAACAAACACATGCAGGGTGCAGGAGCTGTGACCAGCACTTATTTGCACCTGGGGAGCAATGGGATTTGGGGGCCTTGCTCAGGGGCTCCCAGCCCTTGGACTGTCCAGGGATTTAGACTGGCAACCCTGTAGTTACAAGCCCAATTCCTGTACTGCCAGTACTTTACAAGCAATGTCATTCATACAAAATTTGTCCAACAGAGAGACAAGTTGAGCTTTAAATGTAAATGTCCTGCTTTGTAGGTAAAGTATATATTCTACTCACAGAAAAGAAATAAATTCATTAATTTGGTAATACTTTAAAGGAGTATCACTCTCAGCAATGGCTGTTGAAATCCATTATGAATTTGGTCTGGAAACTGTCCAGCCCCTGAGGCCTACAGCTGGTCCTGAAAATCCTGAAATCCAGTTCTTCAGATGGAGCATAGCCTACCATCTAACTGAGGCCAAATATGGCCACTCTGTGTGTTTGCTGAGAGACGTTATATAACCATACTGAAAAAAGAAAAAAAAAAGAGGAAGATGTGATCAGCTGCAAATAGTCGGCGGTTACACCAGCTTGTAGGCAGTGTTACGATAGCAGTATTCGTGAGTTCCCACTGAGATATTTCCACATCCTCTGCAGAGGTGTGCTGTAGGCCATGATATGGATTTCGCTACTGGGAGAAGCACAGCACAGTACCAGGCCAGTTATGCTTTATGTGCAGCACGTGCAACACATGGACCACATCCGTGTCTTTATCATCTATGCTTATATCACCTCAATAGCCAACACACTTGTGAGTGCAGCAAGTCATTCCACACTAATGACCATGATGATAGTCTCTAATTAGGAAATGCAATCGGGCAGAAAATTTACAGAAACTTTTGTTCAGGAATTTTGGAAAAATTTGAAATGGGAAACTTTCCATTAGATTATGGGCATTTATGGGAATTAATGAGAATTAAGTGGACATTTTAGATAATTTAAAGGAACTGTATCATATACATACTGTATATAAACATTGTCATAAAAAGACATGCATTCCAAATAATACAATTAAAATAACATGACGCATATCAATCTATCCATTCATCTATCTAATCCTCGTTAATTCCTAATGAAAATTTCCACAATTGAAATTTCCCCGAATTTGGTAACTCTAATTACAATCCAGGCTCTTTACATCAACATATTTTGTAAATGAATGGCACTAATAAAAAGGTCCTGAAATTGGTCCAGCCTCCATAGGCAACTGTGACAGACCACAACAGAAAGTGTTTTCTTTTTTTTTTCTTGATGTACATTTTTGTTCAGGAGTCTGGCACCAATCCTTGGCGTCGAACAAGTATCAGTCTCAAGATCACCCATGGAAATGCAAGAAGTTCCCATAATTTCAACTGGGCAGTAGTTACTTCTCCTTCTACTCCTCGTGTCCTCTCTCTTTCCTCATTCACTCTTCATTTTGTGAGAGCACTTTATCAATTTACTCAAACAAGTAGGCATGGCCATTAGTATCAAATGTGTCATGGACATTGTCCACATCAGAAAAAGTTTCAGCTGTTATACCGTAGTTATACCTCTCCCAAACTACTCTCTCCCTCTCTCTGTCTCACATTCACATTTCCATCTTCTTACAACAAACTAAATCCAACAAGACTTGTCTTTGATTTATTTGATTTCATTGATTTTGCAGTTAGTGCAACATGTGGAATGCCTCCAGAATCTTAGCAAAGCCTCAGATAGCCGCTGTTGCCAGTGAAGATGGTTTAGTGGACCAATTCTTAGACACGTAAAGCCCGGGGCTGAAAATAACTGGAATTCATTTTCAATGATTAAAAAGATCTCATAGCTCTTCTGAGAAGATGTGGTGCATTAAATGTGTCGTCATTGACAGTGAAACTGGTAACTGGCTTTGATGCTGTAGCAGACCAGTGTTTAACAATAACACAGTCTCTTGAATTCAAAGTTTAACCTCTCTGTCACTGGTGTTACCAAGACAGGCCAGGCCAGGACATGAGAGCAGACCTCATGCAAACCTCCAAACTGCCAAGGGCATCACCAGATGTCAGGAAAACAATAACAATCACATACAGATGTGCAGAAGGAGTTGTCTTTGTTGCATGAAGCTCCCTAACCACCCGCCCTCACTGATGCACGTTATGTTCTTTGCATTAACATGGCAAAGGGGAGGTTGTGCTTCACTGGCTCTGCACCATACAGCAAACCAGATGTCTTTGCATTTACACCCTCAATGCCAACATTCCTAGGGCAAGAATGTTGTTTGACTTACAACTATAGGATGATGATCATGGGAAAATTAAGAAAAGAGATTAAGACTGGTGCTAAATATTGTTACCACATCACTATGTTCCCTCAAACTCTTGAGGCTTTAATGGACAAATAGCAGATGATACAGCTAAGTTTCCCAAGGGAGGATGTGAACAATCATTGCCGTCTGCAAAGGGTACAATGAAAATGCAATGTCAAGCTCAGTTCTCCCCCAAAAACCAGCCATTTACACACATTAAGTAAGTATTAAGTTGAGTATTTACTGCCACATATTTGAGGTCCGATACAGTGTTCTTAGCCTGTTTAACAAAAGCTGATCCATTTACAACTTAGTCATTACTATTTTAAAAGTCATTTTATAAACATAATGCTCTACTTCTCCTATAGGAAGAAATAAATCAGAGAGATACTGTTGGTTTTTATATAACAAACAAATCTACACTCTTGTTTTGCTCTGTTTACATATTAATGGTGACACACATATTTCTTTACAGCCTGTGCTTTTGTGGATCGGATGATTCTTTCTTTTTCTAGAGTCCCTTGTAGTGATTCTGATCTGTCACATGAATTCCACTATTGAGTATTGGATCAGCACACAGCTGCTTAGCATAAATGCTGTTTTGTGACACTCTATCACTACACTAGCTACACTTTGTTCATCAGCTATCTGCTAATGTCCCTTGTATATCATTCAGTTCAGTTAATATATTCAAAATATTCTGACAAACAGGGAGATTAGTTATGGAGAGGCCCTTTCCAACTTGGTAATGATTACAAAAACTCTTTGGTGTTGCTATAACCCTATCAGGGAAGAAATGTGTGTTCAATCCCATGTTTCATCTACTAACCAAATGGCCAACTATTTGGAGTGGTTGTCTCTGGAGTAGGAAGTATAGGTGGTTTAAACCCCACCCACATCATACCAAAGAGCATTAGTGTCTTTTTTTGGGTGTTGGTGCATCCTCTGCTGCAATCAACTGAGTTGATAAGACCCTTCCCTACCTTTTCCTCTTTTCACAGACTGGATCTGAGCATAAAATTGCAGAAATAATTGCAGAAAAACTCCTACCCTTGCTAGAGAAACCAGAGATAAGCACCGTCCAGATGCTCCTTAAATGTCACCGACTACCTCTCTCATGGTTTTCCATCCTTGTTATAACAAACATATGGAACTAAATCTTTTTTTCTTTTTAGCAGTATGGTGAGTCATACTGTGCAGCATTGCAGGGATGTGTAAGAAATGTTCTGTAAACACAATGAAAGACTTCACAAAGTTTAGGTTCATGAGTCACAGAAAAATCCCAAAGTTACGCCATGAAGCCAGAGGAAAAGTCTGAAAACGTCCCAAACATGGCAGCATCGCAAAGAGGAGCAGTGGGCAGCAGACACAGCTCACAGACACAAAGAGATGACATAGTATCATGACAGCTGCTTAATATCATCATAAAACTCAGCCGCAAAAAAATCAGCTGCCGCAGCTTCTCTTCCTTTACCTGTCAAACCACAATATGGACTCACTCCATCTCCAAACAAAAACCAAACTTTGCATTACTTCCCTTTGTGTTTAAATGACCATTCCATTTTAAAAAAAGCATGGCTTTTTCACTATAAGAAAGGATCCAATTCCTGCGGCCTCTAGTCTGCGCAGCGGAAAACATAGTGCAAATACCTGGATAAAAATACCTAGTTAAAAATAAACAAGGCGTCGTTTTGCACCTGCGTAGCTGCTCCTGATTCTCTTTGGTGTTAGTGTAAATGTTTTGATGTCGCTGTAGGGCTTTGCGGCTGTGTTTAAAATAGTCTAACCTGCTGAGCATGTGCGCTGTACATCACCCTGGGGTGTACAGTACAGTCTGGTGGGAAAGAATGGCTAATTCTACCAATTCCTTCCACTACATAGAACCACATTTTCACAGGTCACTTGATTTTCTTGTCAGAGCTTTAAGTGCACTGACAAGGCAGATGGCTTTACACATTTACACATATGTCTGATATTTATGCATCGCAATTGGCCGTTGCTGTTGCACAGATTTTAGTTTCACAGTCACATTGTAGCGATTTTCGAAGGAGGAAGGATGAAGTGAGAGATATTCAGCTGCAAAACGCAACATCACCGATAAATGTTGCTTAAATTGCAGGTTGCTGCTAAATATCCTTCACCTCTCCCTAATAGACATGCAAATAATAGTGTAACTTTTTTTTAGGAGACTGTGCTATCATGCACTTTGCCAGTATGTGGATGATGCGTTTTAATGAATTCTTGTCCAAGGCAAATTCCCTCTAGGGACAATGGACAGTAGCAGGAAACGTGGTCATCCAGGTCCCTTTGTGTGTGTGTATGTGTGCCTGCATGTGTGGTTCCCTACTGGAACTGCCATGACAAAAATAAACCTGGAGCTCGGTCAAATTCACAGCTGTTTTAAGACATCCCAAAGAAAGCCAAGGAGGAAAATCCTTCATGTGCTCGCTGTGGGTCCTCCAAGAGACCTCCAGGAGAGCTGCTCACATCATTACCACGAGCTCAGGTTTCTCCGTATGCCGTGGGCTCGTGTAGCAAAAACATTTAACTGCTTAGATGTGCTTACTAAGCTATAATTTAAGTAGAATCAAAATTTTTAAAATATTATGGTTTTAACAGCCAGCAGTGCCAACAAAGAAAGTATTTGTTGGCACTGATGCCAGTGCCAGATTAATTATTCTTAGTGGGTGTTGCAATTTCTTACAGCCCATGAGCAAAAGATTTATTTCTCATAAAATACACTTATTTACTTATATGGGGCAAAGATGAATTGAAAACATGTTAGGCTTTTCTTTTTCCTCTCCTCTGATGATGACTTTTTTGAAAGAGGAACTGAGGCTTTTTAGGTTCAGTATCCAGTAATTCTGTGTTATCCTGTGTACTGAAGTGCCAGTAGCTGATTATTTTCAGTGGGTGACGCAACAGACCAAAACATAAACACAGTTTGCAACCTGTAGATGAAAGTTTACTTTGTGAATAAATGGCTGCCACCATTGTTATCAGCAAGGCCAGTTTTCATTTTAACTCAACCATAAGTCATGGTTATTCTGTCTTAATATAATACATAATATATTAATATAATACATACATACATCTTATGTATATCATCTTTAACAGCAGTGGATATAAACATATATAAATGCGAATTTTCTTTTATCAATTTTTAAAAATTTTGGTTAAAAGTTGCGATAAATTTGAATGGAAACCAGACTTGTCTGTCCGTGATGTACAGTACATACAGAATAAGTAACAGAGTAGAAACATTAATATTACAGCCTCATGGAAGTGGGGTTTCAACTGAAAACATTATATTATCTGCATAGGTGGAAAACTAATGTACTGTTTTGCATAATGTAAATGCTTTAGGCACAACTATGAAAGTACAAATATAGGCTATGTACAGACATTTCTGTGTTTCGGGCCCTGACTTAAATAAATCACAGATATTTATGCTGTAACAACAGAAAAATATGATTTGATTTTGTTAGACTTTAAAAACGTTACTTTTCCTTCTCACAGAGACTCGGCTACACTGCAATTAATGCACTCACAAGTATTTATTAAAACAAACAAGATATTATACTTAAGGAGCTGTGATAATGTAAAAAACATGAACAATTTTACACTGTGTGTTTTTTTTGTTTTTTGTTTTTTTTCTAAACAACGCAACCAAGCAATTACATTCTTTTATTAAACCTTAGAAACCAGTTAACTTAAAATAATCTGGAGATAAATTTTGGCACAGCTTACAGCAACCTGGGTTTGACAATAATAATAGTCCCATTTTCACGGTAGAGTAAATTGGCTAATTGGAGATCCAACAGCAATGTCTGCCACAGATATGTGCCCATGGCAACAGCAAACATAGGGTAGAAGAAGGATTCAATGTGAGTGCACTGACTGGAAAGGAAAATCTTCAAAACCAGAAATCTCTGTGCTTCCTGTATCACATTATTCATTGACACAGTATTCTGTGAAATCTCCAAGAATAGAATATCTTAGTTTGGTATTGTAGGGCAGTTACACTGGTTCATTACTCCTTTGTGAGTAACAATTATATAATGTACTCCAGGTTCACCTTTGGAAGAAAAGCAGAGACACCCAGAGTCTCACAGGGGCCATTTTCTCTATTCCATATGCCGGAAGCCCCTTCCCACACAGTAAATCAGGAAGCCTATATCCCTGACAATTTGTTTAGCTCACACCAACGAGGAACACGGAGAGAAAACATACCCACAGCCTCTTCCTACCCTCTATCCTTCAGGGAACTCCGCACCTCAACACTGCCAACCTCTGAAGTCAGACAGAAAAAGCTCCTCAGCCACTACTTCTCAAGACACTAATAGGCAACATTAACAATTGCGGATCATCAGCTCTGTATCAGGACAACTTAAGAAGGGAGGTTTTCTGCAGCCCACTGCAACCTTTAATCACAAATCACCCCCCCACCCCCTCTATCTCTTGTTTCTCTAATTGTCACATATTTCTGACCTTTTTTTTTACTGTTGTAATAAGTGACAGTGACAACAGTGACAAATGTGCGACTTGGTGTGGGAATAATGGTATCTAATTTTTACGCTTTCTGACAGCTCAGAGTTCAGGATGTTCAGTTTCCCACATTGTAATTACAAGTTCATGAGTTCTACTTAAACACAATATGAGACACAGAAGGTAGTTTAGATCATCTATAGCAACTTTCTGGTTTTTAGTTCCAATGAAAACTCCTCTCCTATTGAACCCGTAAGAAACATGCATAATGTTACATGCCTGTTTTCATGAGCTGTTTTCCCGTCAGCATGGTGGACATCTGAACACATGCACGACCGGGTACATTTTCCTCTGACATCCTGGCACTCTTGTGCTGAAATTAAAAACTGGATCGGAAGAAAAATAAGCCTTCATAATGTATGAGTGGAAAATATACACTAATAAGGTTTCAAATCCCCCCCTCCCCCACACACACACACTTCTGCCTGACACGACACAGAACCTGATGGGAAACCTTTGAGACTGGTGTATGGTCATCATTGTGCTTTTGTGTAACATGATAATGTCAGTCTGTGGTAAGAGGACTAAAAGAAAAGTGTATTCTTGTGTTGCTGATATGATTTCAGCTGAAACACAATTAAGGTTATCATGCATACAGTGTGTAATCCTTTGAAGGACAGTAAAAGATACAGGGGGAATATGAAATTGGACAAATCCTTTTATAAAAACTGTGTGTGAGCTCTCACAGAGAGCACAGCAGGACAGAGAACACAGCAGTCGATGAGCTGCAGGGTGCAGAAATTGTGTATGCCTTGATGATTTATGGGGGGTTAAGTTTCATGAGCATCATCATTACACTTGGGGCCGAATGTGGTGGTCTTTGTATTCATCATTACAGTGCGGATTGCCAGCACTCTTTGTGGGAAGGAGGTCCCATACAACAGCATTGGTTTAGTTCACTTGTATACTACAGCATTACATTTTATTCATTTTTATTCATATGAAAGCAGCTGCCAAATGGAAGATATAAGTGCTGGAGCTTCCATAACCATTAAGAATAAATTTACCCAACCAAGGAGATGATCAAGGCTCTGGGAGCTATGCTGCAAGGACCTTTGTCTCCACCACATTTAATTGTTGTTTTCTGGAGTGTAGCAGTAAACACTTTGCATGAGAGTTTGGGGTTGAATGTTGTGGATCGCACAACATCCACACTGTAGGCCCTGTCAATTGGAAGTTGTCATTGCAACCAAATATATTAAATGTAGGAGGTTTTTGGGATTTCCAGAGTTATAAAATCAGTTTCCTAGCTAACAATGTGGAAAAGGCAGTGGCCTGTGCTTCATATTTATTGTTCTCTCTTCCCTCCTCTACCACCCCAAACAGCTCAGTCAAAGGGGAAAAGGGTAATTTCTTCTTAAAGGCCTTGTTGAGGGAATAGAGTAGATGATCCAAAAAAGTTAGTATTTTTAGATATTGAACGAATAATTTGGCAAACCCAGTTTAACCAGGCTTACTGTCTGGTATCATAGCAGAACTAAGCAGGATTTTTACTCTAATTTAACAGCTTTGGAGTCATTATGATGAATAAATGTCTTGTTGTGGAGAGATTTGGGGCTGTCCCCACTCCCCCTACCATCTGTTAGTGGAAAACCAGCCTTGCAAGATCAGAGTACTCAGGATCTGGAGGTCTCGCAAAGTCTCATTTCTTGCAAGAAACACAGATTGCCTCATGGCACTCCACACACACACACACACACACACACACCTAGCCAGGTACTGGCTACAAGATCAAGGCAGCGATAGTGTGAATTTAAACATTCATCGTGGCAAAGCCGGCAAAAAAGAAGCAGAGAAAACTTACTGTGTACAATGCCTTGAGATAATGTATGTTGTGATTTGGTGCTATACAAATAAAATTGAATTCAATTGAATTGAAAACTGTCTCAGGAAGTGAGGAAAAGGAAATGACTGTTTCCATTGATCCATTTACATTAATGTTGTGAACAACAGTAAGGGTTTGTGACATGTAGGGCTGTAATGATTAATAGATAAGTAATCAGATGACAACTACTTTGATCATTTATCAATTGGTTTGAACAAATAGCGACAGGAGACATGACACCATGTTCCTCACTATATGCTGTACATTGTCACATTTAGTTTGGCTATATATTAGGATGGGTGTTCAAAAATGACTCAAAATGAAATGTGTTTTATTAGTTTCATAACACTAAATATAACTGTTCATATCTGACATTAAAATGCTTCCTGGACGCATCTGCTCTAACCACATATGATCTGATCCAGCTACCCTTGTCCATTATTCATTTTTCACACTGACGTCATGTCTGTTGGCAAGTACGAAGTGATGTTTTTAATGAGTCTGCATGAGACTGTGCAGATGTGTCAGTATGTGTGTGTGCATGAACATAAGTGACAGAGAGAGAGAGAGAGAGAGAGAGAGAGAGAGGATTTGTGTGAATCAAAGATCTAACCATGCCGCTATCACATGAAACCAATAGAAAAAAATAACTTATGCTGTGATCACTGTTCTTATTGTGACTTTGAATGTTGATTAGATTGATTAGAAAACTGAAGCAACCACAGATCAGACATCGTCACCTAACAAACCTATAACTTAGCGTGATTTGGATGTGATCTGATTACTCAGGATAAATGTTATTACCAGGTCTGAACACGGTCTTAAAACCACTGAGGTGATCCTTCAAGGGTGCAGTGGGGGCCCCAAACTGCAGTCTTGCAATGGACACCAAAATAGCAAGGGGCAGCCCTGGTATCAGCTGTGGTGTGTTGACTGAATGAATTCCCTCATGGCCAAAGACTCAAACTGTGTGATTAACCACCGTGCTCTGCTGGGGTCTGTCATCTCCTCTATAATGACGCTGGTGCATCTTTCTGCACACAGTGTACAGCCAGTGGTGACCATCGTCATCATATCCTCCTCCTACACCTACATCATCACCATCATTCACTATCGTGGCCCCTTTTAGGCTTTTACAGTCCAGCCCACAAACTTCCAGCATGTCCTAATGTGCTGCTTATGTAACCATGCAGATGGTTCAGCAGTAATCAGTGGCCACTACTTTGATGAACTCTGAATGGAGCTGAGTCACTGCTGATTTCCAACCCAATCAATGGAAAACCTCCACAATACCCAACAGTCTCTCTACTGAGATTATTAATCTATGGAGAGGATGGATGTGAAGTCAGGTGGACACAGGTGAGCCTCCATGAATTCGCTGATGTTACAAACCTTCACCAACCGTTTAATATTCATAGAATCTGCGCTTTCACGGAGATCATGCTTTGTTTTTAATTCACATGTAAAATGGATTTTTGCCGCATCACTTCATCCTTTATTTCCAGAGAACTATGTGCGTTTCTTATTTTTTGCGCTTATATCCCCCTGTGCATTAAGTAAAGGCAGTTATGGATGCTCACACTGCTGTTCATAGTGGTGCACATTCCCGGGCTGAGTAATCCTCGCAGATACAGTTGAAATCACCTCAAGAAAGACACAGCGATGCAGAGAATGCAGCGTCAACTCCGTGCTCGATCTACTCTGCGCTGATACTGACACTGACACGAATACTCGAGGCTCCGAAGGCGCAGAAGGCACGAAAGAAACACAGTGAACACGTCGCGTCCTACTCACCTACCGCAGAGTACAATCCAACAGCTGGAGAGGCAACTCTTCTCGAGGCTGTGATCAGTTCCTCCCCACAAGTGTCGTGCGTCCTCGGCTCCGGCACAGAGCAGCGCACACTGCGGATCTCCGGCGCTCACTGAGCTCAGCTCGGCTCAGTTCAGATCAGATCAGCTCAGCGCACACACACGCACACACACTGCTGTCAGGTTGACGTTGGAAGGCAACCCACTACTTCCTGTTACATCACACTGTATAGTGTATAGCCCACAGCCGAACACCCGAGTTGCCACTTAACTCCCACACTCTCAGAACCAGGACTTCACAAGCAGCAGCAGCAGCAGTAGGTTTTTGTTGTTATTCATGCAGAAAAATTCAGATGCAGGTTCCTTGCCACTGCTAAACATGAAATTGTGAATGTTTGCATTGGACAGCTTTTGTCTATTTGGTTTATTTATTTATGTATTAGTTTCTAGACCACATAGACTTTAGTCCAATCTCTAGTTCGGAGCAAATAGTACGACACTCAGAGAGAGCAGACCTCAGTGCCAGAGACACCACGATACGATATTATCATGATGTATTTAAATCACGATACGATATTATCGCGATATTGCAAAATGAGTATTTGCAAAATCATAATTGCGATATACTCACACAGGATCTAGTGAGAGCGAACACTTGGCACCATCTAGTGGACTGAAATGCCAATTTTTTTGTGGTAATCCACGAAAAGTTTGTTTATATGTATGTCTCTTCAGTGAAAAAAATTATATGCTAAAAAAATCAATAAGCTCAAAAGCGATACCGCGAAAATACCGCGATATTTCGAATTTTCCCCACCACCCCTAGTTCATACACTGAACAGCATGATTCTCAACCACGTATTTTAGATCCAGGTTTTTCATACTTCTTAGATCTGAATTTTGATCTTGACAAAACTTCATTGTAACACAGATATATCTGCAAACACACCACATTATTAGCTACATTTTACATACATAAATGTAAACTAAACTGGGAAACAAAAAAGAAGCAAAGCTTCATTTGCCTCCTGCAACAGAAAAACCTTAAATCTGTGCTCCTACTTTGATATTTTTATTTATTGTAGACACTTTTATTACTACAGTATTTTGTTTCTTTTAATGTGTACTGAGGTTACAAAAGATACACAGCCACAGACCACAATGAGTGCATGATCTTCAAAGTAAGTTCATGAAATTATAGACCTTCATGAAAATGTTTCAGTAACATGTAATCCAATAACAGGTAATCCCTTTCCACCAACATTTTATCATATATTCCTTAACCTACATCGCGAGAATATTATAAACAATATTCATTCTTTTTGTGTAATGATGTAAAGATGAGTGACATCTATTTGTCCTCAATTTATAAAAGCTGAATAAATGTTTTTTCCTCCTTTGGAGGAAGGAATTTTGAGCAAAGATGTTCATAAATATTATTAGTTATTAGTTATTTCTGCAAGTTTCTGCTTTATGGCTGGAGAGCAGCATCTTGGCCAGTCTCACAATGCTGCAGTAAATGTTATGCTGCCCCCATGTGGAAAGCATTTGAACTGAGCAGGCACCTATTGTTGTATATGATGGATAGCATTTACTTTTCCATTTGTTTCTTATAACTATTCTGAATGATTCAAAAATTGCCCCCGTCTCTAATGTTGACATTATAAGGTTATAATAATCCTATGATTTTTGTGCTCCTTTAACTACAAAGTAAATGTCATGTAGCACTACTCTATAACTGTCTTTTTCTGCCATCTGTTGCTGGACTGTTAGAGTATCAACACTTTATCAGTGCTTCCTTCCTGAAAGCAGCATGAGTCATATTATCAACAAGAACAAGCTAAAAGATACTAAAATACTCAAAAGACCAGAGGGGAACAGTAGAATTACAATTCAAGCTATTTAAATTATGGTGCAAGTCCTACAATTTAAGTTTTTCCTTCTTCTTTTACTTTATTTTGCACTTGCAATGCACAAAAGACTTACTCTCACTCACTTATTTTCTACTGCTTTATCCACTGAGGGTCGCAGGGGGGTGGGGGTGCTGGTGCCTAACTCCAGCTGACATAGGGCGAGAGGCGGGGTACACCCTGGACGGGTCGCCAGTTCATCACAGGGCCACATAGAGACAACAACCATTCACTCTCACATTCACACCTACGGACAATTTAGAGTGTCCAATTGGCCTAATCCCTGCACAAAAGACTGATGGTTAAAAATAGAATATACAAACTAAAGAAAGACTGTCAGGATACAATGAAACTTTATTGTATAAAATCTGACAATTTAGCTCTTTACAGTCATAAAACAAGATTTTTAAGCAAAAACAGTCCCAGAGGAGCCTGTGCTGAACACCTACCTTACATAACACTGTCCTCCACAACACCATAAACATGGCAATGATGTATTATAAAGCTGCACATATTGAGTTAAAAGGAAAACGCAGAAAGTCCATCGCTCCTAATTAGTCCTAATTTGACATGACTAAAGTGGTCATTACCCTGTTCACATTGATCAACAGCTGTGAGGACACGCTCGCTCTTGATAAAATGTGTTTGTCTGAGAGCACTCACTACTGTTGTCATCGATTCCACAACAAGGAGCATTTACCACTTTAATTTGCTAATGGGGCCCCTCACATTGATAAACAATAGTGGCGTTTAAACAAAAAACCCTGCATCAGTGACCGTATATGCACAGTCAATATGCAGCGGAGGAGCTGCTGAACAAAAATCATCTTCTAGCTGTTTTTTTTTTTTCTTATAAGTCGCAGTAAGGTGTTAACCATTAACACAGCTCTGCAACTGTAAAATTATAGATCTAAGATATTTGTACACAAAAAATATGCAAAACATGCTATAGAAAGCTGATGCCTTTTGTCATTTGAGATATTAAAACAGTGTGGCTAATGGTTCAGTCACTACAAAGTAAACTTAGGCACACGACAGGGTTAATTCCACAAAATACAGTTGCACTATAGAAAACACAATGTAAGTAAAGCTGGAAATAACATATAGACATAAATACAGTGACTCCACAGTATAGAGCAGGATCTGTGTTCAGAAGGAGCGATGGACAATGTTGCCTATGTTTTTCCTCCTTATTCGGATCATCATTTTCCCATGAGCTGCAACAAAGCAGAGCAACAAATATCATTGCCCTTTCTGTTATCATCATAAATAAAATAATCAAGACAATTACAATAATTTAGGCATTCACCAAAGATGTTTGGAGACTTAATAAATTATTATTATTTTTTTTGTGGCAGTGGTAGTTTTCAGAGACAGTCATGCAAAACAAACACACCCTTCCTCCTCCTGATGCACTTTCTGATACAGTGCTTCCGGGATGTGAAGTTATTCTCGTTTCCCCCACATCCACTGTAGTGAAACATCTGGCATCTCTTGGTCACAGGGTTGTATGCAAACCTCTTGTCTACACCGTGACATGTCCCTCTGTCCACAGGGCTGAAGCACACTCCTTCTTTAGGCTTCAACTCTGAAACTGACAGCAACATGTCATGTTTTTAACTGGAGTTAAAACTCCACTGTTTAGACAAAACCCAATACTGTATACTCATCACTGTACCCTCTACAATAATATTGGATGAGAGAGAGAGAGAATCGATTAGTAATCAATTACTAAATATTATCGATTAATTGTTTTGAGTTTTTTTTTTAAAAAACTAAAACAAGTTTTCAGATTTTTCAGCTTCTTAGATGTGAACAATTTCCGGTTTATTTGCTCCATGTAACAAAGAAATCGTTAAAACAATCATTTGAAAAGACATCATTATTTCCAGGTTTGAAAAACACATTGTCTGTCATTTTATGGACTAAACAATTACATGATTAATCGAGAAAATAATCGGCAGATGAGTCCATTATGAAAATAAGCATTAGTTGCAGCCCTACAGCTTTCTCTTATGGTGCAGCTGACTCATGGGACAAAGTACAGTACAGTAAATAAAATATGCTTTTTTAAATATGATCTTAAACCTTTTAACTGCTGGTTGCAAATGCTTTATATCAGTGATTCTCACCTGAGAAAAAAATTGAGCTTTGTAAAGTAACACTATTATCCACAGCATTAAACTACTAGTGGTGTAAACAGGCCGAGCAACGTCAGCTACAGACTTTTCACAGGAGGCAGATTTTTTCCCAATAAAATAATTTGCTCTCTCATCATCCTCCTCTCCCTCACATACACTTCAGACACTGGTATAGTGAAATTAGATTAAGATGGAGAGAGAGAGCTAATGTGACTCTAATTATTATTAAATTTTTTTTTTATTTGTTTCATTTTCTACGCAAAATTCTTCCACTCCACTCTGATCACATACCGCAGAACATTGTTTCTGATTTTCAATCCAGGTACCACCAGAGGAAGCTCATGTAACACTGGTGGTACACGTACCACAGTTTGAGAACCGTGGTTCTAAGCCACGGGGACATTCTTTACATACTGTACATGCTATCTTCTAGCACAGTAGATGCTTCCATTTTATAACCAACTCTGTGACTCAAAAACACAACATTGTGTGCTCTACAGTCTGGTTTCAATACCAAATACCAAATTTTCGAGGTTTGGGACATTTAAGAATGTTACCTGTCACACTGTTTTTCCAAACACACTTTATTTTGATAAATAAAAACATTAATTTCAATTAATTTATTATATATTATATTTATAAAACTTACACAATACACAAATCTAGCCTCAATCTGTGTCAGTACAGAGTGGGTCCAGAATCTTTAGGTGCTTAGTCTGAGGTCGACATATTTTAAAAGAATCTGACTGTTGCTGCTCATAGGGCTATTCTCATAATCTAAATGTAAGAAGACTTGTTAGCACTTGTAAGTCATCTTTCCTTTTATGAAGCAATGAGGAATCTAACTGATGGGGTTTAAATAAGTCAATAAATAGATCATTTTACATTTACTCATATCGCCAATAAGGAAATATACAGTGCACCCATCGGTGAGTTACTGTATTTATATGGAGTTTATACAGTAAATGTATTTCACAACAGCATTAGTGTCAAATTATCTAAACTGTGCATAGTGTAAACCCATACGAAATGCAAAAAAACTCATCTAGTATGAAAATGCACAGTAGAAGCAAAAAAGATTCTGTATTAGATTAGATTGTGAATGTACATTGTTAGTTATTAAAGTGATATTATAAGGAAACAAAGAATGAGAATCTGTTTTAATGTCAAGGTGTCAATATACAAGGAATTTGCTTTGGTGTTTTGGTGCATAACAGTCACAAGAAAATAAGAAATTAAAAAGGGCTAAGAATCAAAAACTTTAAAATAAGTAAAAAAAAAATCATTGTCATATTTTGGTTACTATCTGCAAGATAAATTTGAAACATGTACTGAATGTTTTCATTATTCCTGACATGAAACTGGATTATTTTCTGAAAGACACTTTAAACAGACTGGTGTCTGCAGCACAGATGGCTCCTCTCTCAATGTCACTCGAAGTGTCATTCATCATGTAACCACAAGATGTCACTGTATGCTTACAGTCAATAGTAACGGCTCATGCAGCTCAGTAATGAAAACCATTGTAAGCTGATATTTATTAGTGGCAGCAATCATTACCAAATTTTATTTTCTGATCACGTCTGATTTAAGATGTAGAAAATCTTTGTTTGTTGAAAGGGATAGTACAGGTTATTTCAAGTGGGGTTGTACCTGAGACACTTGCGACCGCCCTCACTGAAAACATGGTTGCCAGTGGGAAGATAAGACAGAAGTCAATGATATCTTCAATTCTGATATTTAAGAATATGCTCTCGGCTTCATCTTCTAGTTAGACATCCTTTTATGACTCCAAACTGAAGTTTGTGTTGCTTTGTAACCACTCAATTCGCCACACCAAAGTCCATAGAGAAAATCTGTGATTTTACATCTTGGTATTCAGGAGTTGTTGATCCATAATTGCCCTATCAGTAAATTCAACTGTGTTATTATGTGACTTGGGTGTTTGAAATGTTTACATTCAGGTTTGCCTAAATGACACAAAATTACAAAATGAGGAAGCAGTAGACCAGCAGCTTCAGCGTCTCTGTGTGCCAAAAAAACTGATTTTCCCTTTGGACTTTGATGTAGTTTGCAAATGTTAGTTTCTGGCCAAAATAGGTTGTCTAACAGCAAGAGAAAGCACTGTAGACTTATCAGATATAGATTTTCTTAGGTGAGCCATTTGTTATGTGGCTAAAATTATTTCTTCTTTGATGATTCCTGATTCCTTCCCCACTTGTCGCCCTGAATGACAAATGCCTGTCTTTTGGTGGAGAAGGCCAGTAAGGAATGGGCACTGCTCAGGCAGCGCTATGTGCTACACTTAAAAAAAATAATAAACCATATCCTGATACTTTGTTACATAACTGAAATCCCACCACAGAATTGCACCACAAAAATAGGTGAGGAGGAGGCAGAAGTACTGATGCGAACACATCCTGAATCTTCCCCTCTAGTTTTTAACGCCAGAGTGGAGGAAACACAGGCCTGTGCTCTCCAGCTGAAGCACAAAAGAGCATCAGAACAGCCATGTTGTACATCATGCTCCCTCAGAGTGAACACACCATAATTACTGAGTGGTAATATGTAACTAATGGCCTGTGGGAAGGAGAGATTGTTGTACTTTGGTTTTGCCTGTTGCCTTTCATAACAGTGGCATTTTTGCCAGATGCCTAAAAATATATGCATCACTGCACCTTGACTTTCTTTTCTTTTGCCCATAAAAAGTTACTGACAGCACACATCTGAATGTGCTTATGGTAAAGTTTAAGCATGTTGGAGAAAACACCATGGACTCTCTCCAACTTAATTCTGAGGACATGATGACTGATTTCACAATGCTTTACTTTGCCCCAAAGGTTTAGTGCTCAGCGGTTTCAAACTGTATAAGTGAACTGTAAAACAGTTGTAACAGAACAGTAAACAGCATGTATTTACTACCATGGACTAGACTGTGATATTTTTATGAAGACTGAAAAGCATCTCCCATAGAGGCAATAGTGTCTGCTTGGTAGACATGGGACAATATGAAACGTTTAATGTCAGGATTCCGTCCATCCATCCATTGTCTACCGCGTTAACCTCCACATGCGGGTCATGGGGCTGCTGGTCCCAATCCCAGCTGACATAGATAGAAGGCAGGATATATCCTAAACAACCATTCATTCTCACCTTCACACCTACAGGCAATTTAGAGTGTCCAATTAACCTCTGCATGTTTTTGGACTGTTGGGGGAAAACAGAGAACCTGGAGAAAACCCCCCCACACACAGGGAGAACATGCTAATGTCAGGATAATCCTGACCAAAAATATTTGTGATTTACAATATTACTGCAATAATTGTAATTGTTTGACTGACCTGGATGATGTTACCATCCCAGAAGGCTGTTCTTACCCACCTACATCATGTGGGTTGACTTTATATGCCTTATATATTTTTGAAATCAGCCTTACATTCAGTCTGAACATCAGGGTCATCGGTTCTTACCTTCAGTCACTTGATCAGTGTCATTCAGTTGCACTAGAGGCTGGGCTACAAACAGTTCCCCTGAGAAACATAAGAGAGCATGAGAAATAAGTCGTCCAACACACGCACACGCACACACATATATAATAAATATAATATACATGTATAGTAAACCTGCACAGTGTGGGTTTGTAAGTAGACACACAAGCTCTACTTATGTTTTATTATTATCATTATTTCAAAAGTTATGATGTTTTTTGCAAACTTATGTCATTAAGGAAAAACAGAAGTTATACCGTATGTCACTTTCAGGCTTACCCATTATGGTTGGCTGGACAAAAGGTCCTCCAACAGACTGTGTGTGGAGTTCTGGCACCTTAGTGGTTACAGACACTGTATGGACAATTAGAAAAAAGGAAATCAAATGTTGAACATCAAATGAGAGTGTCTGTCACAGAGCATAAATGTGTCAGTGACACAACCTAACCCTAACCCTCCTGTATGTTCAGAACTAATCTCTTACCTATAAGTTTATGAAACAGTCATCGATCTGAAATCCATCAAAAAAATAACCATAATAATAATATTGTCATCCACATCCCATTGATTTTCGCCGCAACACCAGCTGTCAGCAGATTTGCCACGGTTGAGCAACTTGCTCCTCATTTTCTTTGACAATTTCACTATAAATGGCTCCTGAGTCTTGGTAATTGAGTGTGCTTTGGTCACTTTAAAATGATTTAAATGCTCAATCAATATGCAATGTGATTTCATGGTTAGCTACAATTCATCATAAAGTTAATTTTCTGAGGTAGAAGTATGTTGATTATGTCGCTGGTCTGAAATTAGTTTGCACTTGTTGAGCTGCAGCAGCTGGGCTCGGTTGTCCCTGGGCTTTCTGTCAGCACCTCCACAAGTCGAGACACAAATGACACTGTGCTGCACAGTGCTGCGAGGTAAAGGCAGGAAACTCATTATTTCTGCTTGCTCTCATTTATAGGACTTACAAGGCAATATTTGTTGTTGGTGTTAGACGTCTACATGTGGCACATAGGGCTGAGCAGAAGATGAGGTTTTATTGCAAAATAAAGGCTACATTAGCAATTTTTACACACTGTACTAGACAGTGCTAGAACAGCATATACACTAGTACATTTGGTGGGAAGTTGGTCCATTCCCACCAAATGCAAGCATCATTCACAGTTTCTGAACAAAAGAGATTTTAAATGTGCTTTTGAACAGGACTGAACAATGCCGCTGCCGCCACAGCTTGGATGTTTCCCAGCCTTTTTACAGTAAAAAGTCAATAGTTCAACCGGGCCCACCTGGGTTCTGACATTTGGCCTGGCACTCCGCCATGCTCCTGAAATTGTTGGCGTTTCCAAAGCAGCCGCCATAAAAGAAATGCTTGCACTGCTGACTCCTGCTGTCGAAGAAGTAGCGCTTCACCAGCCCGCGACAGGGACCAGGAGCCTCTGCTAGATGACACGGGTTCTTGTCATCTAGAAGAAAAAAAAAAAAGGGACGTTAGAACCCAAGAAAACCTCCGCAATACTTTAGGGTCCAATGAGTAACATTTAGAAGGCTTATATAGTATAAGCCTCATTGTTTTGTGGGTAAAGATGAAGTCAGCCATATTGCGCTGCCCTGTTTCTACTAGGGATGCATGACATTGGACTTTTGCTGATATGCTGATATATCGAGAGTGCTCGGGCCAATACCAATATATATACACAGTGTATATATATATATATATATAT